>CM057812.1:76246322-76868822 GCA_030067965.1 Latrodectus elegans | reverse complement strand
TACCCACATGGCTATTATTTACATGAATATTTGTAATTAGCTGTTTAGTGAATTCACATTTCTCTGGTAATAAGATTGGATACAAGAAAGAATTTGAATCATCTCTGTAAACTATTCTTGTTCTAACTCTTAAAATACCCTTATCATCTACAGCAGTTTCAATAAAATTTGAAGATTTTACGTTACTTAAGTAATACTTTTGAACAAGACAAATAAATTTTTCTTTGGAATTCTCTATTTCTGATAATGTAAGTTCATGACCCTTGCATTTATTCGGACCAATTTTACAATTAGTTACAAACCTCAATAGCCATGCAAATATTCTAATCATTTTACTATAATCTGATACATTATTCAAAAGCCAAAGGGGTGCGCTTTTTGAGAGATCAATATTTGTTACTTTAACCTTTTCTTTTTTTTTCCAAAATCTACTCGTTCAGTTTGGCAGAGAGTTTTTCCTACATGCTAGTTTTCAGAACATTCTCACAGCCACAAAGGGCCTTCCCACCATTTGGAAATATACAGTTGTTTCACAGAACAACCACAGGATAATACATCAGCGCTACTCATATTTCCTGGAATATGTCTCCATAGCTGACCTTTTGTCAATTCACAAATCTCTTTAACTCGGTTTTGCCCAAAAATAGACCAATTTCCTTGCTCTTTTATACACTAAAGAGCCATAGTAGAATCGGACCAAAAGATAATTTTTATATCTGGCAAATCGAGCGCATTAATAACAGAGTTTGCAAGTCTCAAACCTTTCCAGCAAACCATTCATTCTAAACGAGGAATACTTAAAGGTTTTAAGGGTGCGACTCTAGATTTAGCTTGTATGAGAGTTACCTTACCTTCAGAATCAAATACCAATTGAAAAATGATGCATGATGCCCTCTAACAAGCATTCACAAAAACATGTAATTCTGATGTTGAATTAATTGCCATATATCAAGACAAAGATACATCTTTTAAAATAGATAAATATTTAAACCATTTTAAAAATTCACTTAAATTATTTTGAGACAATTCTTCATCCCAAGAAATTTTCCTTTCCTACAAATTTGCAATAACATTTTAGGAAGCAATGTAACTGGTGTTAATAATCCAATAGGATCGAAAATACTTTGTGTAATTGATAAAATTGCTCTTTCTGTAATTTTAGTATCACAAGTCAAGGCATTCAAATCAGTGCAACATTTTAATGCATCGTTATCCAAATTCCAAATTACTCCTAAAACAGAAGTATCTTCTGAATATTCATCAACATTTACACCAATGACATTGCTTTCAAAATTACACAAATTGAAACATCCATTCATCATAATTAATTTGGCATGTTTAATAAATTGCTCCTGTGCATAGCCATTAAATACACGCGACACACAATTATCAATATAGAAGGAATGCTTAAGTTTCTGAGTTACATCATAATATTCAGGTTTACAGTTTTCTAATAAATGCATTATAAAAGCATTAAGCAGGTAAGGGCTTGAAGAGACTCCAAAAACAGCCCTACAATGTCTATAAACTATCTGAACTTTATTGGATGGAGAAAAAAATCTAAGAAAATCTCTGTAATGTGATGCTATAAACAACATTAAAAAAGCCTTCTCAATATCAGCACTAATACCAATAGGATACATTCTAAATCTATCAAGAATATCAGGTATTAATTCAATAAGATTAATTCCTTTATACAGACATTCATTTAAGGAAGGCTTTCCTTTCTCCGAGGCAGAAATATCAAATACAGGATGGATTTTAGTGGTTTGGCTCTCTGATTTAATTGCTGGTCTGTGCAACAAATAATGACAATCATTGTTTATCTCAAAATATGGCACAAGCTCAATAATTTTTAATTTTTCCAATCCTGAAAAACACGCTGATAATCAACAAAAAATTTGCTCCATCCTACTCAGTTAATAATTTGTGTGTGTCTTCCAAAGATTCATATTATATTTCCATAGGAGTTCTACTTCATATCTTCCATCAGGAAGAATTTTCATTTTATTATTGAAATCATTTAAATTAAAATCAATTTTTTCTTTTTCGATTATGGGGTTGCATCGGAAATTCCTAGAAGTTCAAGTTCCCTGAATTTACTTAAGGGTATCTTCATAGAATGCATCGATACAGTTTGAGAAATATTATTCCCTTCACATGAATTATACTTTCTAAAATACAGTTAATGTCATTTTCTTTGCAGTAAAACATTTTTCGCTAGGGTGTGATTTATCACAAAAAATACAAGTATTAATGGTCTTACATGAATTGTATAAACTTACGAGTGCTGATGCTGTTACCGGATTTACCTGTTCAATTTTCCGCCTTATTTGACGGGATCCCAATCCAGAATGGGCCAGTAATACCATTTCTTCACCCTTTACCTCCTGGCGAAGGAAGTCCATTAAAAGTTTTAATGATCTCGTTTTTAAAGAGTTATGGTTATGGCTCCTTTCCCAGGCGACCAATACCTCTTCGGGAAGGCAACTCTCCACCAACGGAGTCAGGAAATCTACGTATTTTTCCTGAATTCTTCCAAAGCTCTCTAATGCGCGTAGTTTGCTTTCTAGCTCATCATAAAAAGATGGTAAATCAGTTCTTGCTCTTCCTGTAGAAGCATTTTTTATAACCATCGATAATAAATCTCGAACATAAATCTGCTCTAGCAAATCTTTACACCGGAAATGCTCCTTTAACTGTTCAATTCGGATATTTATTTGCAGTAGCTGGTCAGCGAAGCACTAAACGTTCAGTTTTAGAGCCCGGCTCCACAGATTGCAATACCTATTGCATTTTGTCTTCATCGGGAATGGTTGTGTCATCATGGATCTTTTGAAAAGTCAGATATTCCTTTGCTTCTTCATTGAATTTTTTAATCTCAATTTTCGATATTTTGAACTTCCTCGATTCTTTACCACATGGAAGGGACAGTTCTTTTAACTTCAAATCAATTTGCGAAGACATTTCAATAAATTGATCTCGGTAATTTCCAGCTTCAACAAAATCACTATTAAATAATTGTTCAACATTTTCAGACTACAAAAGTTTCTCTGACATTTCAGTCAAACAAACATCCAGTCTCTACAATTTATCATTTAATTGACATTTCAAAATCGAAAGCGTTTTTATATCATTTACTTCTTTCGATAATTCTAATTCAATTTTCTTCAGAGTAAAAGAGATTCAGAATTTTTCAGAATCATGCTCATAATCATTTTCTTTGAGTTTTAAGTGCGCCATCTTGAATTTCGGAGTTCAGCCGAAAATCATAACAAAATAATTCAATCCGCCAAGGGTACCAATGTTATGTCAAGATCGAAAGTATTTTTGTCAAATACTTTCAGTGTTCTTTTTCATGGGTTTTGCATCTACTCGATGCTGGAGATATTTTAATCTGTTCATAAAAGCATTTTCAAATAAGATTCTTCAAAGAAAACAAAGAATTCAGTGACAAACACAAAAGCACAACTTTATTACAGCATTTTTAATCTTTTACTCTACTACAAAAAGAACAGAAAACATGAAGTGACAAAGAGCGCCACGTAGCGGACAGGCACAGTTCCTTTCACTTTCTAACACTATAAACATGAATATTTCCAGAATGTACAGCAAGATTTAGTTGAATAAATAATTTTAATCTTTAAACTATTTAGCAGTAAAAATAAGTCTAATATTTTTCTCTCTCATTATATTAAAATGAGAGATGCATGTAATATTTATGGATTATTTATAAAACTAATATATATATATATATATATATATATATATATATATATAATCTATTACATATTATTTATAAATTCTCTAAATATGACATTTTTACTAATATATGTTCTTGCCCTGTTAAATATATATAAAGAATCTACAGTACATTAGTAAATTTAATAAAACTGGGTGTTAAGGAAATTAGTAAATATTGACTGAAAAACATTGCATTATATCTGTCACAGTTTCACAGTTTATTACTTAACTAAAATCAATCATTTTTGATTAAAAAAATCTAAGGCTGTAAAAAATCTGTATACATGGTACTTTATTAATACAATTCTTGGATCATTAGTTGCAAGTTTAATCAATGTAATTATGCAAATTCATATTTTTCAATACTTTTCACCATTGAGCTGGTCCTTTAAATTCACAACACAGGAATTAGATTATGGCATCATATAAATGCCATTTACTTTATTATTAATTTAAAGAGAATAAATATAAATGAATTTAGTTATTACATTAGTTTACAAAATTTATTTTTAGATATTAGTTGTTAGTGACATAATATGAAACAAAAATGAAAGTAACTATTGGAAATATTTCACCTGGGAGTTGCAGGCCTCCCTTTGTTTCCAGCTTTCTCAGAGCTTCCCATTTTATCCATCCATGTACCACAATTAAAACCATTTCCCCCAAAAACGAACCCAGTGTTTAAATCGACTCCAATCTCATTGCTGAAACCTAAGTATTAATTATTTAGTTCAAGAATACAATTAGAGGAAACATGCTTTGAAATTCTCTTCTATATAAATCTCTCACCTTCGTAAGACATATGCTCATCTAATCTATATCCTGCATTACGTTCTTGGAACTTCAAGCCTTGAAAATGTTTCTGCAGAGCTTCTTGAATAACATCGTGCAATGGTTGATCCTGAAACATTAAAAATATTCACATATCGATTCTTTAGGAGCGGAGAATCCCAATTTCATCAAATATATTGAGAACAGTTAAAATGTTATTCTAGTTTAGAACACTTTTATACCTATTATCACAAAAAATATGGAATATTACAAAGCTCAAACATTTTAAACAATAATTGTTGCAAGTAAAATAAGATTAATTCCCCAATAGATTTGAAAGCTTTTCTCATAGCTACCATTTGAAAAATATATCTTTCTTCTAAAACAATTTTTCACAATGTTTCAGGTAAAATGCAAAGCAAATTTTTCCAAACATAAAAGTGGGTCAGAATTATATATTTTTTGTCAAAAAAAAAAAAAAAAAAATACAGGAAAAATAGATACAAATATTATATTAGTTACTCAGTATATATAAAGCATTATCTTCCAAAAATAAATATTTTAATGTTTGAAGTTTTTATTTTAAGGACCATAAGATGCTTAAAACATTCATAAATACCAATTTTTTTGATTAATATACCATTTTTATAAATTATCTTCCATGATATATCAGATGTTGTGTTTAATAATCTATTGTCACTTTCTTGTAAAAGAAGTTTACTTTGAACCATACTATTTAGGAAGGTTCTAAACCACAAATATGAATGTTGTTGATAGATGAAATGAATAAAACTTACCATCTATTGAACTAGAAGTCACAGTCACCCATTAAGTTGTCAGTTTGGAAAAATATTAGAACTACCAACGATTATACTTTTGACCAACTAACGATAACAGCAGAGAAATAATGGCAAAAGTAATAATTTTAAGCAAATAAAAAAAATTACTTTCAATATAATGTTTTATGTTAATTACTATTAAATTATGTTTATTTTAAAAAATTACAATTTGTTTTTCGTTTTCAATATTTATTTTTGATTCCATCAGTGAATTAACTATAGCACTTTTGATATAGTAGTAAAAAATGTGATTTTCATTTAACATAATTAATAATTTCTTTATAGAAATTTTCTTTTAAGTTAACATATATTATTATTAAAATAACCTAACATTCGTTTTTTGAATCATAATTTGTTTTACTTATGTTATGATTAAAATTTTTGTTTAAAAATATATTCTTTCAAATAATATTAGTCTAAATACATAATGTAACAAAAATAGTTTTCTACATACATTATAAAATTCATTGAAAATAATTTGAATAAAATAAATTTTAAAATACTAAATGAAACTTAACATTTTGCAACTGAAATATGTTAAAATGTGTTTATCGTCATCATGTACTTAAGAAATTTTTTTTCGGAATCGTTTAATCAGAAATATCTTATTTAAAATTCCAATAAACCCAACAAATTGATAAATACAAACATTTAATCTAATTTTTTTAGAATTAAGTTTTTGTTTAAAGTATAATTTTTTTGTTCCATTTTAAGCTTGCATAGTTATATGTTTATCAAGCAATTAAATTAGACACAAAAAAGTTAAAATATATAAATAAAGAGCATTTTTATAGACTTTTAAATTCCATTTCATATAATGCAACATATAAAATAAAGTATGTAACTTCAAAATTGTAGAGGTTATGCTCTTAAGTCTAAAATCACAACATTTACAATGAAAATTACATTATAATTTACAAATTAATTAATGTGCGTTCAGAATATTTTTAAATAAAATCAAAAATTAGCGAAAAACTACATAAATTCATCATAAATATTTCTTGAATCCTATTTACTTATAAAACAAAATTTTAAGAAAGGATTAAAAAGAAAAATATTTTTTGGATTGATTTTTTAGAAATATCGAATTTATATAGCTACTTTGAGGAACTAAGGATATTTAAGAAAATTATTTAGGAAATTTGACAACACAAGCAACAAGGCAATCAGCTTTTAGAGTAATAAACTCATATTTACTGAAAATTTCTGATTAAAAATTACAATATGAGATTTAAACAGTTAAATGGATATAGATTTAAACCGCCATCATTTGCTATTTATAAAATGAGATTACCAAGATATTCGGCTCTGAAACGTTTCTTCAATTCTTCACAAAAGTTTTGCTGATATCATTATCTTTTTGTTAAGTTTATTTTGTCTATATGGTCCAGGTCAGGAACACCAACTTCCGAAATTTCTTATGGAAATATTGCAGGAGTAATTGGTTTAACCTCGTCCGGATCTTCTGATATGTAAATTAACAGCCTTGAATTTATAATAGCTTCACATTCGCAGAACAAGCTAAGCAATTCTTCATAGGTTAAGGATGCAATCTTCTCATCATGTTCTTAACGATTTGGATTAAAAATTCCCAGAAAACATCCCTCCAGCTAGCTGAGGGAGGATTAAACTTTCAAGTAATTCTTTTATTAGATACTTTATCATCGATCATTTTCCAATCAACAGCCTTAAAAAGATTATTAGCTCCTATGAAATTTATACTATTGTCACTGTAAATTACATGAGGTTGTTCACGTCTTGCAACAAATCTTTGTAAACTTAATATAAAGCAATTCGTTGATGTCAACAGTGCCAGATGTATAGCTATAACACAGCGCATGTAAACAAAACAAACGATACGTTTGTTCCCCCTTTCAGAACAAGAGGGCCTGCTAGGTCCATTCCTATGACTTAAAAAAATCGATGCCTCTCTTATTCTGTCTTCTGGAATTGATACAGAAACTGTTCTCATACAGTTTGCAATGTGTCTTCCACAAACTAAACATTTAAAATAACTGATTTTATCATTTTTCTACTGCTTAAAATCCCAAATTTCTCTTTGAGATTAGTTATTAGCATATGAAATCCACCGAAATGTAAAATCAAATGATGATCTAGGATGAGCAGTTTTAACAATCTATGTTCACTTGGCAATAAAATTGAATAATTAAATCCTTCCTCTCCAATAATCTTGTCTTGACTCGAAGTAAACCATGATTATCTCTAAAAATAAACAAAGACTTTAATTCTTTTAAGCTACTGTCATGGAAATTATAATTATAAAAGTAGTTCAGAATGAATTTCTCAGCTTCATTTAATTCAACCACTTTCAGTTCACCAATTTGACATTCTTTATGTGCATTACATACGTAGATTGTTATAAAATCTAAACCGACCATTCTTAATATTTTGCAATAATTGGAAAAATAAGCTAAAAGCTCTTCGAAATTCAATTTTTTTTCTAATGAAATTGGTGTTACCTTTTCTTTGAATGATTTTTCAGTCAACTTATTTTCTGTATTTGGACAATCTCATTTGTCTTAATAGAATATCAAAATATTTTACTTCATATATATTATTGTTTCTCAAAATATATGTATATATAATAAAATATTTTGAGAAACAAAAATTGTACAAGTATCTCTACATGTTACATTTAATAAATAAAGTGAATCACATGTATGGATCATAATTATCTATAAATCCCAATTATCTATTATCTTACGAATTTGCCAGGCGGCTGTGGTGGTGAAACATCCGTGGGAAATAATCTTGACACCTTATCCTTCAAAATCTTGTGCCCTACAGGAACCGCATTTACATATTCTTGAATAGATTGGAGCCACCACCATACTGAGTCCCTACAATTAAACCGGGCACATTCCCCTCGATCTAAAAGATTGGGAATAAGACCATGACGTAAACATGCTGCAAAGGCCAAGATAATGTACCTGGGAAAAAGGGCAAATTAAGAGAAATGTTTAAAAAGAAAAAAATTAATTATAAAATACATTACAAAACAGCAGTTCTCAAAAAATGCATAAAAGCAGAGCAGTTCAAAGATGATAGAATGATATATTACTAGCTTTGTCAAAGAGGACTTGTAAAATAGTTTTAAACAGCATAAGTAAATTTCCCTAATACAAAATTTTGATCTTTAAAATCTTAATTTTTAAAACTTATTTTAAAATTATTTAGTTGTTATTTAACTTAAAATTTTAAAACATTGATTATTTTAAAATTTGAAATTAACATTAAAATTTTAAAAGTATATTTTTCAAGAAATTTATAAGAACTTTTTGGCAACTGAAAATAGTTAATAGAAATAAAATTTATGAAATTCATTTAAACAATTATTTTAAATATTTTTATTAACTTCTTACAATTGAAGTTATATTTTATTTCAAAAGTTTAAAATAACCATTTCATTAAAAAGTTTTAATCAATGAGCCCTGGGTGTTTGACTTTTTATCATTTTATAAACAATACTTTTATAATTTTTATTGTAATTTATATTTAATAAATACTACATTGTGTAATTGAAATTATACTCCCTATTTCAGCTACCATTGAGAGAGATCATGAGATGGATAATTATATTCTTAGATGGATGTTGCATTTCTGTGTTTTCTGCATGTGCATCTGTTGTGGTGGGTATAAAAGAATTTTATGGGTTTCTTCTTCTTGTGACATATAAACACAGACCATTATCCATGAAAGGTCCTCTTGAAAAAGCAATATGTGGCATGATCAAATTGCTCATAATTGACTTTGACTATAAGCAACATCAGGGTTCTGAAATATCAAATTAGGTAGAACTTCCTTGAACTTTGTACACAATCATTATTAGTCAAGGGTCTATAATTTAAATTATAATTTGGGTTAAATAGAGTACAACTTTATTACAAGGATTCTTACTTTAACCTTTTATCTGTATAATGATGACGTAAACAAACACGTATATAAATTAAAAATCTAATGTTATGCATTTTAATAAAGGAGTGATATTTATTAAAATCCAATGAGGGATATAAAGCTGCTCTGAGTTTTATTTATAAAGCAAGAAATCTAATAATAATAAATTCAAATGTACATGTGAAATTCCTTTTAGTTTTCTTACTGCTAAAATAACTTTTTATGTTGAGAAAAAAACACATTTCAATTCTTTTCCCAGCAAAATCATAATGAAGAATAAAATAGAAACTCACCTAGCATCTTCATATCTGCCGGTAATTAGCAACAGACCTCTGAGTGAAATGAATGTATCTCTACCCCAATTGCGCATATAACCAGTAGAAAAATGAGGGAGACCTATATATATCAGGCATAATAAATAAAATTTTATATGCAGAAATTATAAAAATTTCTTGTTATTTTAAATATAATTTTTTAAATTTAATATTATAGAGAAATAAGGTTTTGATTATGCAATGAAGTATTTGAATATCAGCAGCAACAGTATTATTTATAAAATTCTGTATGCAATTTTAATCTTTATGAAAATAAAAATTCCTTTGTGTTACAAAGAATTGTAACAAATTCCTAAGAGTATTTATATATGTCTAAAACAAATATTAGGAAGTTTGTGAAAAATACTTCATATTTTTTCTCAAAGACATTTAATTTTCATGATCTTGAATAGCTTATAACTTCTGCAGTTTAGGTATCTGTTTAACAAATGCTGGTAGATACAGTCGAATTTAAATGTAACTTATAAGCTTACCAGCAGATATAGTAACACAGTTTTGTAGAATTTTCCCATCCTTGCTTTTCTCAGTGACAGGAGGGTTTTCAAGTTCTGGTGAAAGTAAAGGCAATGGTGCACTTCTAACAATTCCACACAGAATCACTGAACCCAAAGCTAAAGCTTTCACAAATGTGGATCCTTCAGAGACAAAGCTGAAACATACTTCAGTAAACATTCGATTTTCCATTTAAAATTTTGTAGCTAACATAAACATTTAATCATAAATATATACTGTCAAACCTTATTGTCCCAAACATGACATACAAAGAATACTTGATTGAGTAAAATATTCAGAGAGTGTTGAATTGAATTCTGTTTCATGTATTTATATATACTAAAAAAACTTCTTTAGGCAAAGGAATCAATTACAATGAACTGAAATTAGTATTTTATAGCATTTTCTCTAGATATTATATTTCTAGATTAAGCATTTTTATAATATGCCATAAAATACCTTTTTTCTCTCTCTTTATTGAACATAATAATTTACAATAAAAAGGAGAGGTCATTATTGTTTATTCAATTAATTTAAAATAGAAATTTTCGATTTACTGACAAATGATAATTTTATTTTTCATACAAATTTAATTTTTAAATGTTGGGGAAGAAAAGAACTTAGTTTTTCAAAAAGAATTAGTAGGTATTTTGATCGGTTTGCTTGTTGCTTCATGATTACTTTTTTTTTTTTTTTTTTTTTTATTTTTTTTTTTTTTTTTTTAAAAAATTATATATTTTAAACAAAAATTTGATTAAAAATTAAGGAATGATGAAATTTGTTCACAAAAGTTAAAATATTCAATTTAAAATTGTTAAATATAGCTTGTATGATTTAATTTTGAAGTAACAAATTTCTTAAATAATGGCTAGTGAAAAAAAAATCATAATTATTTTCTAGAACTCTATTTCTTTCTTTTTTCTTTTCTTTTTTTTTATGTAATGCAGTTTATATGAAACAGCATTACATAAAATACATTACATTGCTATAGATATACTTTTGTAATTTTACTAAGAGTTTTGTTTCTAACAAAGATTTTAAGTTTCAATGATAGTTATATTTTTTAATTAATTTAATGAATAATTAAAATTAATTTTTATGAATACATATAATATCCCTATAAATTTATTTGAAATGATTTTTAGAAAAACACTTTTTAGCTAATTATGCATTCCTTATGGTCAACTGCAATGAAGTTCTTCTACTTTCAAAAATATTCCATCAATCATGTATACATAATTATATCAAAAATAATAAATGAAAATAAAGTTTTATGACAAATATTTCACACTTGAAATTAGTTTTTTTATATTTACAAATTTCATACTCAGACATTTTTCTCCATAAAGAAGCTAGTAGACTACTGTAAGCACCAGTAATTATGGTATCAAAATAACAAGGAATTAGATAGCGTGGCAGCTTTCGTAAACTCTCAAAGACCACCTGAAACCATTTTCCAAGCTGCAAAATAATCAATTAGACAAAATAGCATAAATAAATATAAAAATATGCATAATTAAGATGCATTTATTAAAACTACTAATAGAAATCATAAGATCTTAGTTTAAGAGCAAGATAATGATTTATTTAAAATTATATAACTAAACATCCCTTTTATATATAAAGTATGTTTTATGCCAATATAATGCAATGAATAATTCCTTTTCTATATACATAGTGGGGCAGGTGAGTGAGCATAGAAGTGTACCTTATACTTAACAGGTTTGGAGAACTCACCCTATCACCATGGGCCTCGTGACAAGGTCACATCTGAGCTGGCATCCTTCTCTGTACACGCAAGCCACACCAGTGGAAGAAGTTTGGATGCCCCAGATTAAGGTGAACACATCCCCAACCTATAGAGCTCCAGCAACCCAGTAAGGTAGAATGTGATCATCCTCATACTCACTGTTTGTAACAAATGATGATTCATTTTTCTGATCTTAACAAAAAAGGGGCTTAAAATTACTGAGCCACCGGAGCTCAAAAAGTGAGCATCTAATGTGGGGTGCAATTCCACAACTGTGTCATATAACAAAATTATTATACACCAATTCAAGTTTCATACTATGAAATAATATAACATTTAAACAATGGTACAAAATTAAACCTAAATATGACTAGTTATTTTTTACTAGATTTGAAAATCTATGAAAGAAAAAGAAAAATATCTTTGCTTAAATTTAAAAAAAAAAACTTAAAATTCTGGATAGTCAGAAAGTTTTTGATAAATCGTTAATATTTATTGATTTAAACAATTAAATTCTATTTTTAATTTGTATTTTTATGAAACTTGAATATCAAAGTCTTTATCTTTAAATTTATTCATGTTATACAAAACAGTTAATAAAGTATAAATTCAACAGGATGGATAGATAAAATACAAATGCTTTTCATTTCCTAAAGTGTTTTTTTAAGTGAAAAAATTTTTTTAACATGGATAAAATTTTATCTTGCTGCTCAAACCATAAGTATAATTTTTAAATTATATTTTCACTTAAACAATAAAAACAAGCTAACATTTTCAGTAGAAGGATGATCCAACAAACGAGTTACAATGTAATTGGGTAACCAGTCTCCTTGTCGCAAATTGTCACATAAGGGATGTCCCAGATCATCTTCCAAATGAATATTCATTAATTCACTCATCACACCTATATATGTATAAAAAAAAAAAGGCAATTTTACAAAAAAATATACATCCAATATAAAAAATAACATTTTAATAAAAAAAATAACTCAAAAACAACAGTCTCGCAGTGAAAAATCCATTAAACTTCATTAAATGCATTGAACTTTTCTATGAATAATAATTTTATTGATTTTTTTCTTTTCTAAAGTTATCTTTATCTTAACTATTAGATAACATAACTATAAACCAACACATATTTCTTTTAGTTTAGGTATTTCATATTTTTTAAAACTAAATATTCCTTTTAAGAGCTTTTATATTACTACTGAACCCAGTATAAGATAAAAAATATACTAAAACAACAAAAATGAAAAAAAACGCAATAATCATGTAAACAGTTTTACATTATAAAATTGACTAATGAGTTGACTTATGGTTCATTCAATTTAAATTTATAATGTATCAACCAAAAAGACCTAAAATAACAGTTTCATTGTTTCAATAAAGCTAAATAGTTCAAAAGTACAAAGGTTTTTAAATGTTTGTTTCTTTAGTGAAAATATATAAAGATTTAAATCTTTTACCTTGTAAACCACAATAAACCAAATCCCCATAACCAGGGAGATTGTATGCTCCTCTTCCTTTACCCTCATCTCTCTCTTCAGCATCACAGCAAAAAAGAATCTTGTTTAAATCAGCAAGAGTCAGATGAGAGATGATAGCTTCTACATCATATGAACCTCGCTTTAGAATATTCCCGCTGTAAGTTCTCATTCTGTAACCAAATTGTGAGGCACAACTTCTAACTTTTAATATTGCAGCTCTTGACTCACTGTCGAGAGAGACTCTAAAACAAAATAGTAAGTCTTAAAATTAATGAGTACATAAAAATTATATAAATATTTATAATTAAACTAAATGTGTATTCTTTTCTATACATACAAGTGTTTTTTAGAAAGAAGCACGCACACACACACAATCATTCAACTGTATAAAAACCTTTCTAAATACCATACTACTTATTATCCTAGATAACCTGTTTAAAATAGTACTTATTTATGATTTAATTTGTAACTATTGTGTCCCAAATATTTATTTACAGAGTAATCTTCCACTGAACTACTGTATACAATAAACACAAGATCCAAAGTTTTAAATCTCAATAATTATACATTAAGTACTTTTGTAACACAAAATTCATTAAAAAAAATATATTAACTTACGTAAAAACTAAAACAGTAAATTAATTTAAACGTAGTTAAAGAATATTTAAACTATTAATGCTAAGTATTAATTTATATTCTTAATTACGAATCATAAATTTAATATACATTTTATAATTATACAATTATTATGAAATTCATGTTAAATTTATAAAAAATCATAAAATATAAATGAAAAACATAAAATATAACTAATAAAAAATTTTAATCTCATCAGTGTTAAAAATGTGAGAAATATAATAGATAAAAAAAAGATTAATCACATTACAAAAATCTTAAATTATAATACATTTCAATGAAACAAATTTAATCTCAAAATTTTATTTCAAAATATAATAAGGTATTTAAAATACCTGAAAACAATAACCGACCCAGGGGGGAAATTAACAAAATCAATTTCATAATATCCATCATCAGTGATTCCAGGACTTTCTACCATCTCACTCTCATAAATCTGAATATTTTCCTTTATATTAAGCTTAAAGTCAGTCAATCCATTTATGAATGTATCATCTTTATAATGATTTGGACCAAAACTTGTTCCTGCATGGCCAACAGGTTCAATAGCACCTTCTAGTATAATTTCTTCAATTGTACCTAGGTTAGGAATATTACATTAAATAAATTAATGGAATTTATACAGAAATTTAAGCTACTGGTTATCAAAAATTATGATAAAATAGATTAAAATACTTTTATGACAAATAGTTCAAATCACAGACTAAATATCAGAGATCAAATAAGTTTATAAAGTATAATTGACAATATGTAGTACAAAAATTAATTTAAGATACTTAAAAAAATCTTGGAAATCTTGTATTTTAATAAGATATCAATTAAAATGATCCCCATATTATAAAAAAAAAAGAAATTATACAAAAATGAATAATTGTAATTTATAATATATATTAATTATAAAGATTATAAATCACCTTGGATTCTTAAAGGTCGTAGATAACTAGATTCATTTGGTTTTAATGGCATAGTAAACGAAGTACGTGCAACCATAATAACAGACTGATGTGTAGCAGGACAGTGCCTAGTAATTGCAACAGTATTTTCATCTCGCTGATCAACAAATACCTAATAAATATCTTAAAAATAAATATTTGGTACATTCTGAAAAAATAATATTAGATAATTATTTGCAATATAGCAAAACAATAAAAGATTACAGCAACTTCTAATAAATTAATATAATATCAATAATTGCTAGAATATAATGATTACCTCCAAAAATTCAAAATGTATATGCATGCATAATTAATTTGAATCATTTTTACAGCATTTTGAAATTTATGTACTAATGTTAAGCTATTTGATTTTAATTAATAATCTCAAATTCTTCTTAACCATATCAAAATTACCTATGCTTAAAAAATTAAACAGTTACACACAATAGAAACTTCTTTGCATATGAAAATAAATTTCTATAAACATCCGACTTTTCAAATAGAGACTATGTATAATTTCAAAATAAAACATTGTTTACGAACTAGTGTACAGGTGATATAAAAGAATTTAATGCAATATTTGCACAAAAATTATCATTTGACTTCATAAAAGTGAAAACTTTAAAATTTGCAACATACCTGAGAGAATCCTGAAGAACCTAATTCTGAATGCAATTTATTAAGAGCTCTTTTTCCAGCTAGAATTCCACTCTTAGCATTAATAAACCCCTGTTTTGGTTTTGGATCATCTGTCCAAGAAGTAAACAGCCGATTCTCTGAAACTACATGTATCTAATGTAAAAAAAGAAAGAAAAATCTAGCTACAAATAAGTATTATGAAAACACATGCAATAAAATAGGAAATATTATACTTAAAAACCTTTTTTGAATAATTAAAACAGAAGTACATACTAAATTATTGAATATTAACTAAAACTCAAACCTTATTATTATAAAGAAAAATATTTTCAAGTAAATGATTTATTAGGATAATTCATAGTCTAACAATTTTGATAAGCAACTTAAAACTTTATATTGTTATAAGCAAATAATCTTTATAGCTTATAAGCAAATGATCTTTATAGAAATAATCTGAGTGAAAATACAATAAAGTTAAGTATAAAATGTTTCATATAAAATATCATGTAGAATAAAGGGAGAGTAAATAATACAAATTAAATATAACATAAATAAGCTTGAAAAAAGTTTATGTAAATACATCTGTATAGTATTTGTAAACATGCATATGTATAAAAAAGAAAAATCTAATTTCATAATAAATTTCTTAAATATTTTCTCACATAAAGCAAAAATTCATACTTACATGATGAGGAACAAGTTGATCATACCCCCAACTACTTCCAGTAGCACAGCATGCCATCGCTACCATAGATGCAGTGGGAAAATAATCATAAATTGAACGTATCTGAAACATGCAGAAACTGTAAAATGACAATTTAAAAATTCAGTGTTATCTAGAAGAAGTTAAATTTTTACTCATTATTGAGGTGCTAATTCTAGATAAATTTTCTGCTAACACAATCGATTTTCTGTTAACAGATATTAAATAAGAAATTTTTGACATACTGACCATCATATAATAGAATTTTAAGTGAAAATTTTAATAAAAAATGTTTGCTCTCAATGATTATTTTTATGTGCTCAAAATGTCAATACATCAAGACTAAAAATTATTAAATATCGTTTAACAGTATATTATACACAGAAAATCTTTTCAAAACAAATTTTACAGCTGCACAATATTTCACAAACCTGTGTATTTCAAATCACCGAATAAAATGCACACAGTTAGAGATAATTTCAAGGAATAATTGTATTTTAATCTAAACTTTATATATATATATATATATATAAATTTACTAAGTGTAGCATTAAAGGAATTGTATGATGAACAAAAATATAAACATATAAATACATTTATTGATGCAAATGTTTTCATTGGTGATTGAATGCAAATTTTTTTACATTGTGTTGTATTCAAGAAATATGACCTAAAAGCAAATAAATCCTATTAAATATGTTTAAAATGAAACCTTTCTGTCAGATTCCAGTAATTGAGAATAAAAACAGATTTGTCTCTCATCCATGAAAGCACATAATGCATATATCAAAATGCAAAAAAATAAAATTTTCTTCAAAAAATACTATCTAAAGTCAAATGTGAATCCAAGAAATACACCTGAAATAAAACCATTTTCTCTTATGACAGAATCAACTTTAAACTATTTACCTTAGCTATTTTCAGGAGGAGGGAAAAGGTGAATTTAATTCATTACACAAAAAGGTAATTACATATTAACATCACAACAGCTAATTTTGTGTCAAGCTAATATAGCTAATAAGACTAGATATCATAACAAAAAATTCTTACTCACTTGCTTCATTTGAAAAATAATTATTTATAGTATATTATCTATTACAATTCATAGTAAAATTGGTTGCAGTAATGCTAATTCTTAAGCAAAATCCTGTAGAATTATTTGGAAACACTAGAAATGTCTAAAACATTTCTATATAAATTTATATCATTAATGCATTTTTAATCATACCTATTGATAATATATTTATGCATACAAGATAATACAACAATCAAAAATTAATTTCCTTTGCAATTTAAAAAATTAACAAAATAAACTAAAAAGAAAACTACAAATATAAATTACATATCACTGATGATTTTAATAGTTATACTTAACAAATATCAATTTCATGCAGTTTTACTCTTTGAATTTATAAAAACATTTATATTTTATCAATAAAGAATTTTGCTAAAAATGTATGTTATACAAAACAAAATGGTCATAGTAATAGTTGTAAATTTACAAGTACACCAAATTTATAAATATCAAGCACAAGTTTCTAGAGCAAAAATGTTAGATTTACTCAAAAACTAAATTGAAAAATTTTATATCAAAACAAAATTTTAACTTCTTGATTTGTATTTAAATTTTACTGTACAAACTAGATTAATAATTACTTACAATTTCAGAAATATATTTAAATCACAATACTTCCTTGATTTAATATTGCCAACAATAATGTTTATAAGATTAATATTCACATGTCAATGTTTTGTTTTGGGTAAAACTATGGATCCAAGATTCATGATTCAAAACAGACAAGTTTAATATTTTATCTCTTGAAATGAAGAAATAAAATTACAACCATTTGTGTTAAGGAACAAAATTGTAGAGATATATAATCTTCTAATAAGAACATATGATAACCAGCAGTTTTGTTTGGACTAAGTTTCACACATTTTTTGCATACAAGAACTAGTGTGACTGAAACTCATTATTTAAAGTGAACAAATCATTACAAATATCTATCCAAGGTGGGATTAGACATTACCATATTTAAAAAGTCATGCTTGTCTTATTTAATAAGTGTGCAATTAGATGACACAAGTCTAGCTTTTTAAGTATGAAAATGTCAAATTTAATTTTAACATCAAATTTAAAATTATAAATTGATTTTAAAATTAAATTTATACAGTAATATTAAATGACTTAGAAATTTTATTTAAAATTGATTCTAAATTACTTGCTAAATAATGAAACCTTATTACCATCAATTAATTGGTTAAATCAATTAAATTAATTTTTAACATGTAAAATATTTAGGAACTAGAATTGATTTAGAAATAATTAAAGAATGAAATAAATTTAATATAAATAAGATGAGTAGCATACCTGCATTGGACACATATTATCATGTGTAATATCCATAAAAACTGCATGAGCAATCGATTTTGTCAGTGGCCGAGTAACAGGATGCAAAAAAGCACCAACTGTTGAGCCACCATATCTGTACACAAGTCGCCCTTGTTCATGACTGTCTGGAGCTTGCATAGCCTCTACAATTGAAAAATGTATTTATAAAATTAATGAAATACTTAGCCTTCATAGTAAATTTCATTAAATATCAATATTTTAAATAGTTACCACTGAAGAATAAAAATAATTTGGAATATTTATACCAGTAATGTATAAAATTTATACTGCTTTTCAATAATATTCCAAGTTTGTATTCAGTATCATGGTAAAAAAAATGAATGAATGTATGACGTTTTTTTTAATTGTCACTATACTCATAAAGGAGAACTGAAATTAAAAGCAATATAATCAAACAGAAATACTTTCTGTATTGGAGAAACTTAAACAACTTATTTGCATACATAAATATAGGTAGTATGAAATAAAAATAAGGTTCAAATTTCTTTCAAAATAGATTTTCTCCAAGAATATAATGTCAAATAATTCAAAAAGAAACTTAACAAATTTAAATGTATAAATCTCAAAGCAGTAATTCCTTCCTTATTTAGAAATATAGCAGAATGAATAGAAACAAGAAATCAAAGTAAAGCTAAAGTGCCTGAAGAATATATTGATATTTTAATAAATATATCAAAAAATAGCTATTCAGCAGCAATCAAAACTTTAAATTCAATAAAATATATAATTTTTATACAAGAAATAACATTTTTCTCAGTATAAATATATATTTATATTTCAAATACTTAAATTACATGCATCAGCATTCATTTTACAAAAACATTTATGATCCTATTCATAAAATATTACATTAAAACTGAGTAAATTAAAATTAGATTTGAAAAAAAAAAGAAACAAATCGTAAAGAAATTTAAGCAAGTATATGCAAAATTAGTAAATATTTAATGCTAATTTCATTTATTAAAAAGTGTTTTAAAGTTATTAGAAAATATTATGAATGCGTAAAACTAAAAAATAAAAATAATAATACATTTATAGCTATAGGAATAACATTGAGTCTCGTTAAAGTTGCAAAAATAGCAAATTCATTACTTTAGGTAATGAGAAATGTAACCTCATAAATATGAAGAAATTCGTATATACCTCTAATAAGAGCAGTAATTCCTAAACGATTAACAAATATATTATCAACAGCTTCACTTGATGTAAACAATTCAGCAACAACAAATAAATCTGGTCTGACTTCTCGAGCTTTATCAATAAGATACTGAAAGAAATAATTTATAAAATTAATTGTGTTAGAAAAACACTTGACTTTTAAAGAGCTAAATTATAGCTAATACAGTTTTTTATTAAATGCTTTTCATAAATTTGAACTAGAAAAATTCCTCTATTTTAAAATAAATAGCCTTAATTTATTTTATATCCAGCATTAAATGATTAAATCTATTATTAGCTTTATAAACTTTAAGATATCAATAATAATATACTAGAAGTTTTAATAATACAGATATAAAACCATATTTTCATTTGTTTTTATTTAAAATATTTTTATTTATACTTTTCCTTTCCTTGCTCAACAAAATGGTGCAAAAAAGAGTAACTACTATTGCATGAATAAAATATGCTTCATGACATATTTGATCGTTTATATTTCTAAAATTCAAGACATTTTATAGTTTTAGTTATTATTAAACTCATATCACTTCAACATTATATTTAGTTAAAGTTCAGAAACAGAATTTATAAAACTATTTACAATGATTATAGAAACATTTTTTATATTTATAGATCCAAAGGTACTTATATTTCTAGTAATATGGCACTTTATTGATATAAAATTTCAGTTTATTATATTAGTCAACAAAACCCATTTTAATATCAATTTTAAACTTAACAAAAACATTAGAGACATTAAATATTATATTTTGTGTGTATTAAAAACTATTTAATATAAAGAAACGAAAATAAAAGCATTTGTAATAATTTTTTTTTTACAAATCATAATAATTTCACTATTTAACTTAACACATCATTTAACAATCTTAAGGTTTATTTTATTTTATATAATTGCTATAAATTTAAATAAGTAAAATTAATAAAACAATAAAACCCTCAAATACCAAAAAATCATACTCTCAATACTTTTTAGATGATAATGATGATCATAATATAATTTTAAATTATTATAAAAGTTACTTTAATCTTTCACCAAAAAGTAAAGAAATGATAATGCTTCAGAAATAAAGGGTTGGTATTAAATAAACCATGATTTGCAACAAATTTCATTTGTTAAAAATACCTTCAGATATAATACACCAGAATAAAAAATATTAATCTGCTATGAGTACCTCTTTCAAATGTGAACATTAATGATGACTATGACAATGCAATTTTCAAGACAAGTATTTCCAGCTTTGCAACTTAAGTGAGAAACTATGAGATAAAAATTATTTCTCGAAATTTCAGTTAAACTTAACATACATGAATATTTTGTTAAATTAGGGAATTTAAACCATACATTTTTGAAAAAATACTTTAAGAAATATAGATAATTTATTTACTTTTAAAGAAAATGTAGATATTTTGTGACAATGTTATTCACATGTGTTTTTCCTAAAAACATCCTATGTTATTTTATAAATAAAAGCAACACATTTTTTTCTAATTATTTCAAATTGACAAATTTTACTTTGCCTAATTTAAGCTCATGTTTTTATTTGAAACAAAGATTAAACATATTTTGAAGTCTTTCAAATTTTTCCTTCAGTCAGTTGACAATTAAGATACATTTAATTAGAAAAGATAAGTAAAGAATTGTTTGCTTAAATTATTTCAAACTGACATTTTAGTAGTTATTTTAAAAAGGATTAAATAAATGAATGATTTAACAATACCTAATTATTGAATAAATAAAGCATTTATTAAAGCTTATAATAATTATTTAGTTTTATAATCATTACAACTAAATAAATTTTTTTTTATAAAATCAAAATTGAACATTCTATAAAATGCATTTGCATAAATATTTAGAAATTTATAATATATGTGAACATAAAAAAAAAAGAATATATTTTATATATATATATATATATATATATATATATATATATATATATATATATATATATATATATATATATATATATATAATGGAAAATTAGCATTTATTTTAAAGGGATAGGTAATTACAAAAACTTTTCAATAAACTTTAATCAACTAGTTTTATCAAATAATATTACCTCTGCAACATGAATTGGAGTACTATGGCAATTATCAAGACGTAGACCATAAAATGCTCGGGATAACTGCTGCACATATTCACCCATATACTTCCAAAGAAATGGCGAATCTTCAGGCTTATCTCCATATCTTAATTTAACACTATCACCCCATGCGACTAGTTCTCGCCTCAAATAAACATTAGAGCCAGCGGCTGCAAAATTTTTCAATGGATCATGACCCATCACCCATCCATTGTGAGCCATGATGTAACATGACTGTGGTGAAAACATGAGCTTCTCATCTTCTTCAAGGTTAGTATCTGCCCCATAATTAAGAAAGTACCTATAATAGTTAATAACTCAATAAGAAAATCCAAACCTCTAAGTAAAAGCTAGATAATACAGCAATTATAGCAAAATCAGCAAATTCTATAAGAGGTTATAACACCAAGTTAAGTTTATATAAGAATTTAACAATTATAAACAATGAGAATTCTTCAATAAAAATGTTAAAATATCAGATAAAAACGAAAAAATCAATTATAATATTAAATAAAATTATAATATAAAATAAAAAGAAACGAGTTTTTACATTTAGTATAAAATTCCTGGGAGCTATTCTAAAAACTAAAGTTTCTAACCAGAAATTATACAGTTAAATTCCTTAATCAAATACAATAAGACAGCTTATACTTTTTACAAAAAGAGAAAAATCAAAATTCTAGCCATATAAATAAAAATAAAAATAAATACGGCAGTATCAATTAAAAACTTTATATTTCCAATAAGTAATATATTTCCAATAAACAAAGTATAATCATGCATTTAGTAACTATAAGATGAAAGAAAGGAAAATGGTTGTAACAACTGTGTTGTTAAAAATTATAAGTTTGAATTTAAAAATTGTGATAAATGCTATATTATGTACAACAGGATTCCTGCATATTTCCAAAAATCAAATATAAAGGTTTTAAGGAATTTTCCAGAAACAATGCAAAAATTTCCAGGAAGTATTTACACATTGTTGTTAAATAAGTTTTTCTTTATATTTACCAATTGTTCTTAACCCAATATGCATATAACTATGTATATGCAATATATTTCAATTACATTTGTAAATAATAAAGACAAATAAATAAATATAAAAATTACTAACACTTCTTATTGAAGTTAGAATTATATTTAATGATTACTTCAAAAGCTTTCAATGAATGTACAGTCATAACAAAAAATTTATATAAATAATAAATATTCTTTATATTACTGAATTATACATTGTATAAATTAATGGGTGATTTTAGAGTTTTTAAACACCTTCATTACATTCTTATCTATTAATTTATTGAGTATTTCAAAAAGTTTATTATAACCTTTTTTCAAATAAATGTAGACATATCTAACAATTGTATATATTTTGCTTTTAAAATTTCCAGGATGTGCCTTTTTTCCCAAATTATTATAAAAAGTAATTCTATAAATTTTTCTTCTTATTTTCAAATTATTTTAAAATTTATTCAATTTTGCATCCAAATTCTAGACCTTATTTCTTTAATCATTCCATAAAATTTTACATATTATTAACTAGATAAAATATTGCTGTTAGAAATGCTAACTTTTACTTAAAAAATCCATTATTGATGCTGAGTAATAACTGTTGCTTCTTTAAACCAAAATGACAACATCTGTTTCATTTTCCAATTAATGTTAATTTACCACATTTCCAGGCTCCTCAATACATTCTGTTGAAGATTTTTCAAGTTCATATGTTATCGTCCAAACACATTTTTTATAATTTCAGTTTATCAATTTTGAGAAGTGCTTTTCACTTTTCCTCTGTTATAAGATCATATTTTGCTGTTTTAATTTTTCAATTTATTTATTTATTTCTATTAATTATATTTGTAAATAATAGAAATAAATAAATATAAAAATTACTAACACTTTTTATTGAAGTTAGAATTATATTTAATGATTACTTCAAAAGTCTTCAATGAATTTACAGTCATAACAGAAAATTTATGTAAATAATAAATATGCTTTATATTACTGAATTATCTTTATATTTGAGGCAAAAATATAATTTACATTTTTGCCCCAAAACCAGCAGCAAAATTAGATCTTTGCTAAATCATTATACTGTTGATATCTTCTATTTTTTTGGATGTGATCGTCAATCATGTGCGTAACTGCAATTGATTGTTTATTTAATTTCTACCATCAAACTTTTGTTCACAGAAAACTCACATTGAATAGATGCTTGACCACTAGACTAGTTTAAGCAAATTAGTGAATTTCCATAAGTGACAATTTTGTCTAATTGAGAGTAAATTAAAAATAAAAAATATCAATTGTATCTTTAATAAGAAAAAGTTTCTGATCAATACAATCTTGAAATCATTCAGATGTTTAATAATTTAAACTCTTCTACAAAATTATGAAATTCTTTTAAAACAGAATCACATTCAAACACACATTTATTTCAACTCATTACACACATACAAAGAAATTTCTGCTTTTATTTAAATGAATTGATTTGTTATGTATCAGAGTTTGAGGATCTAAACATGAAGTATTTTGTAGCATGGAATATTACATAGGACATTTTTATTGACTTTTTTGTCATTGATATTAAAAAAATGATTTTCAATTTTAAAAATTACATTTTTTTTTTTTTTTTTTTTTTTTGTCAAAATTTGGCTTATATACAATTATTACGATTATTTTGTAACAAATCCATTATTTAACTGACTAGAATCTTTTTTATTATGTTTATCTATTACTATTAGTTTTATTCTAATAAAATAAGATGCTACCACATGAGACACGCAATGTTCAAGAAATCTTTACCCATCAGAAAGAATGGCTTTCTTAGTTTTAACTGTATAAACAAGTAGACCATTCCCAATCAAAAAACTTGCACAACTGACTTAAGATACACCATTCACTTTTACACCAGATCAACTATGGCAATGTGTGATAACAGCATGGACTGTTATATCCCAAGGTTCTAACCTTTTTGATTCTGAGATTTATGGCAGAGTTATAGCCAACAATGCCAGCAACACTTAATACAGATTTTGTTATCTTTTCTCAAGAGAATGTATTTTCCATCATTTGATTCTTGCAGGACATGCTATCTAACCATAAATTTTTCTGCTATAACTCTGATCTTTTATGGTGTTGCCTATTAGATGCTCAACATAGAAATTACATATGTGCATGAGCATATGTATATACATATATTTCAATTAACTGACAATTGGCAAAATTTGATGAAGTGTGAAATGGAGCATAAGGTTTAATAATGTTTTGGATGAAACTTGCAACAGTAAATATAGATCAGACTATTAACTAATTTAAATTTTATTATAAAAATATTAAATTATTAATTGGCAATATATTAACACTTACATAAACCTTTATAAATATATTGTGTGTAATTCATAATAATTGACAGAAATCAGGATGAAATTCAGTCAGAATTACATCATTATGTTAACAATTTTTTAAGTACTAAAAATTTTCATTTACATTTCCAGGTAATTTGCATTTTGCAAATTATTTTATTTTAAAAAATATGATAATTAATCCAACTATCACACCAATATTTTAATTATTAATTCTAATTAAAATATCTACATATTCAAACAAATTTGCAAAAACGTTGAGATTAAAAATACATAAGTTAATTAAACATGGTTTACAAAGCATTCACATTAATATACATAAAAATTGTTAAATATATAAATTAAAAATATCTAATAAAATTAATATAAAAAAGTAATTGGAGATTACAATTTATAATGAATTCATTATAATTTGAAAATAAATTCATTAATATCTTTTAAATACATAAAAAATAATGCAATACAAATGCATTTACTTACGGAGCAACTAATGGGTGCTTAGAGCTTACAACTTCTAATAAAGGCCCACGTGGATCCAATCTTTCATATTTAATTGCAGATATAACATTTTCAACAGCACAACTATAATGATGGTCTATTTCTGCTCTTTTAGAATTATTAAGTTCTATTAATTTCTGTTGTAAATTATCACAACATTTAACTATGTCAAAAGATTCATCATTTCTAAAATAAAACAGATCCTTACATCAGTAAAAGTTAATATTTAAGCAAACATTTATAAAGTAAACAAATACTTCAAGGAATTTAAAGAGTAAAATTATAAAATATATGATACTATGGCAGAAACTTTTGCTTGAGGTGAAATACTTTATAATAACCTAATTTAATGTATTCATAAATATTTTTAAACAAATTTTTTTTTTTAAAAATTTAGTTTTGACCAAAATATTTTTAATTAATAAAAAGAATTACAAAACTTCAATAAAGAACCTTTTAATCTTTCAAGAAAATTTTAAATTAAATTCATTATGGGAAACATTACAAATTTTAAAAATTATTATTTATTAGCAGCAATCCCACAAATTATACAAATTAAATTCAACAAAAACCTGACTGACAAAGTAATTTTCAAATTCTTTGTAAGGGATATTTGTAAAGTATAATTTTGTAATGTATATAGTAATATTTTTAAACTAAATTTCAGTTTAAATAAAAACATTAATTTGGGGATAACTTAAAATGTAGGAGTCAAATCTCATATTTCCTTATATTACATTGTCTATGCCACAAAATAACAATTAACAAATAAAATTTTTCCTTTGCTTACTTGCTAGGTGCATATAAATTTAGAGCTAGATTCATATCAATGCTGCAGTTATGTCTATGATAATCTGGATCTTGAATAATTTTTAATTCACCAGATGTAGGAATTAACTTTCGATCTGTATCTAGAAAATTATAAATTCACTTCAACACAGATTTTTAAAAAATAGGGAAATAATTTTTAAATCTTATAAAATGTATAGCAATTACAATTGAAAAACTACACAACAATCATAAAAAATCTTTAATGATTTTACTTAAAAGTCAGAAAGTTAAAAGTTTCAAAAATATTTTTAGCAGGCCATGTTAAAAATATTTTTGAAACTAGATTTTTAACATGGTCTGCTAACAGTATAATAAAATGTGCTAATTACAAGTTTCTGATTTTAATTTAAATATTACAAAATTTCCTTAATTCCTATATTACAACAGTTACCAATCAGAAAATTTAGATAGTTAAAATTATTTTTTTCCGATCAATTTTGCTGGGTAAAAACTAATTTTTTATTAATCTGAGTAAATTGTATTCTATCTTAAAACAAGATTTTTTTTATTTAGAAAGAATAAAAGTTTAAAAAACATGTAATATTTATATGATAAAACATTTATTCAATTAAATATTTAAATACATCCTAAAGTTTATTTTTTAGTTTATAAAATAAAAATCAATAATTATCAGTAAATTAAAATTTGATTTTGAACTCCAAGCAGAAATATTTCATCCAATACATTGATTCCCATTTATTGGATGAAATAAATTCCCATGTTAACTATACACAATAATCAAAAATCAATATTCACATATGAATACAATTTTTTCTTAAAATGGAATCATATCACACAAAAATACAAAATTAAATTTTAACATTAATTATTTATTAATCCTAACATTAAATCAATATCTCAAAATTTAAAGAAATGAACCTAGAGACTTTCGCTAGTAAAAACTTTAATGCTGATAAAAGAAATTTTCGAAAAATAACTGAACACATAACCATGAGGATGACTCTATAAAACTAAATACCTTCAAAAATTGTATCTAAATATGAATATTGAAATACATTTGTTATAGAATCACTCAAATATGTTTCCATCGAATCATTTCAATTTTATCAATGAATTAAGTTGATTGTTATATTAAAACAGAAAGATATGACAACAGTATCTGAAAAAGATGGAACACAAATATCACAGAAATTTTTTTTTTGGATCAAGCGACATGAAACCTTCAAATCATCCTAGAAAGTCTTTTTCCTAATTAGATACATGTTAATTAATAATCTTAGGCTTCCAGAGATCAACACAATTATAGAACATTTTTTTTCAAACACTTCTTTACAACCAATGAACACATAACTATATAAGTATAATTTATGTAATTTTTTACACTAAAAAATATAACATTAAAATGTGGTTTAGAAAAATAAAATACAACATGTTAAAATAAGAAAAACTTATCGACAGTAATATAACTAGGCAAGCAAATTACCTAAGTTAAACCTTTTGTTTAACCAAAAATCTGTAAAAGAATTATTAATGTATAATAAAGCTTTACATTTTATATAAAGAAAATCAATAATTACCTTTTAGGCATTTTTCAAACTTTCGTATAATGGCACGAATATCCATCATAAAAAACTCATGCAATTTCAATTTATGCTTGTAAAACCCATGTAAAGCACTCCTTATTGCCTATAACAAAAATTAAAACAAAACCTTTTGATAATATATTAGAAAATTCTAATAAAATAAAATTACAAGGAATATAATCAAGTAATAAAGTAGATCTTTTTAGTAAAAATATCCCACATTTCAAAAATAACTTTTTAAATGCATTGAAAATATAAATTAAACAATATAAATTTTATCCTATTTTGTTTTTAGAGTTTTTAATGATTTTTGGTGTTATGGAAATGATTTAACTTGGTTACACCATCTGGGATTAGAAACAACAACAATATAAATTTTAAGACAGTTTTGATGAATACCAATATCAACCTAAAATGTGTAAAAAATGTATGACTATAACTTTGGAAATATAAAAGCTTAATTTTTATTGTAATAATAAATCAATTGCTTAAAACACAAAGAGTCCTACGATTCCTTGATGATTTCCAAGAGAATTGACTATAATACTGTTTACATATGTATACAAGAACTCTTATGTGACATTCTTTTTTTACTTTACAACTGAAGATTTCATGTGGTATAAATTGTTCATGCTGCAGATAAGCTTTAAATTTTATTAGCTAAATCGTTTACAGATTTAAATTATAATTTAATCATGCTAGATTAATAATTTGCAAATAACAAAAAAATAAGATACTATAAGCCATCTTTTGATGTTAATCAAAATAAGTAAAAGCTTATAGCTAAAAATTAAATAATGAGAATTGACAATAAAATACAAGTGAATAATATAACTGATTCTTACATGAAGATGATCTTCATTACACACAGATTGAGGAATTCCACTGCCACACCATTTTCCTTCAGCAATTTCCATTGAAAAGTGCCAAAGAGCTCTGTCTAATAGATAAGCAGGTCTTAAATGAGGGGAATTAATTAAATTATAGGAAGATTCAGGATGCTCTTGAAGCCATTCACTTTCATTAGCAGTGTGATTTAAAACTATATCTGTGATAGCTAAAACCTATTCAAAAATAATAGAAAATAAATAAAAGACAAGCTAAAGCCTATTCAAAAATAAATAAAAGGCAGCAAAGAAAACATTTTAAAGATTGCTCATATATAACATTTTTAATCAAAACCTTTTAAGACAATACAGCTGATAGTTTAATAGAATAAAAGTATTTGAATCATATTAAAGTTTAAAAATTTATTTTCTAGATACCACAATTTTTGCCCTTAAAAGTGTATTTTACATAAAGGGAAAACCATTTTTTTATGATTTTAAAATCACAATCAATTATAACTTGTTATTAAAAAAAAAACTCTATTATAACTCTTTATTATGAAATTAAAAAATGCAGTTTTTGTTTATCTTATTCAATAAGAAAAACTCATGTTATTAATTTCACAAACCAAGTGAATTTCATAAATAAAAATAAAATCACAGACAAATGAGATAATTTTCAAATAAAAAAATCAAGTAAAAACAATTAAGAATTTTATATATTACCACAATTTTTGAATTAATGATTTTTTAATATAAAATTATTTTTAATATGCTTATTTATAGTATAAATTTTTATTTAAAAAAAATCAAGAAATCTAATTTTAATGTAAGGGTTTATATTGTTTAAAAAAATGAAAAGGTTGTATTATATATGTGAATCATATAATTTTAGAAATAATAAAACATAGATTACATAAAGTAAAATTTTTCATTTGAACACAAGTTATTTCATTGAACACAAATTTTGTAAAACATAACTTTAAAACAAAATACTTTATTTTTCGATAAAAAAAATACTTTTTTTTTTACTTATACATACTTTCCATTCCTTTCTCATTTTTTCCACTAATTCAGCTACATCCTGGATAGTACACGGCTTGTTATTTACACCAAAACTAGGGTTTAATTTCAGTTGATTTCTTAAAGAATAAGCTGAATTAGAGCCACCAAGTTCTTGAATAGGTGTTAAATGCACCATATTATAGCCCACCTCTTTGGCAGTTCTAAGGCGACCCTCCCATTCATTGAATGGGCCCAAACATTTAGCTAGATATGTAACACACAAAATACTATGAAGAGGTAAAATCTCATCTTCAGGACCATATGACAATGTTGGATCCACAAGGATGTAACCAAATCCACATGGCTTATGGATATCCCTAAAACAGAAAAAATTAGCAGTAATAAAAATATTTATCAATAATTTAAATTATCAATTATTATAAACAACAAATATAGGAATAAATCGATATTACAATAAAGAGAGAGAAAATATATATCAATATCACAAAAGTTTGTGGCTTAATTTTTCATTAAAATATTTGACTAGCAGACAACATCTATCAGTTTTCAAGGACAATGGATTCAAGGGGAGATATATTTAACTTTAAGGAAAATTTTGCGATTTAAAAAATATTATTATTTACATAGTTTATTTCCCTCTGTTCAAAATACTACTTTGGGTTTTAAAATGAGTTCTTGTGTAGATGAAATCTATTAAATAAGATGTGGAACATACAGAATTTTTTTTTTTTTTTTAGAAAGTTAAAAATTAAAATCAATGCGATTTGTAGTCTAATGGATTTCCTATAGGTAGTGTATAGGGCAAGAATTAGAAATTGCTTGTTGTTCTGAGAAAGAACAATACTTTTCAAAAATTAAAAAATAAACAGTAAAAATATTTTTAAAAAAATTATATGGCAACATTGAAAGAGAAGTCTCCAATTTTTTAAATATTTTCTCTATCCAAAGGAATTATGCATAAAGAACAATTTGAATATGTTAACAAAGATACTTTTTCCCATATTCAAATTTGCCATTCTTGAAGTGAGTTTAATTGCAAAACAACATGCATCGTGGCATAAGTAACATTACAATGAATTCAAGTCAGTAATAGATACAGTTTAAGTTAAATACAAATGCTATAATCAGAATATATAATGGCCAATGTTATTAGAATTTTGAAATCAAACAGCCTATATTTTCAGTTAAACAGAAACCTACAATCTTTTATAAGCTACTTCATCTGAACAGCTACTGTTGTTTCGACCCTAGATAAGACTTTGATAGATAAAAAGAATAAGGATTAGATTGAATATTCAGAAAAAGCAGATAAGATTCAAGGATTTCATTTGATGTTTTGAATTTCTTTATCTTCTGTAATTTAAATATAAAGCACATTTTGTGTTTTAAAAAAAATTATAAGAAAAGTATTTTGTAAATTCATATAAATCCAAAGAAGGGCAAACAAGCAATATAGATTAATGTATCTTAAATACATTTAAATTTTTTTTAATTTATTTAATTCATGTAAAACTGAATAGCAATTATTGCCAGTACAAATATTAATTTTTAGCGGTACAAATTTAAAACAGTACAAATATTAATTTTTAGCAGTACAAATTTTAATTTTCAGCAATACAAAATATTAATTTTTAATTCAATTAATGGGAACTGCATTTTTAATCATTTCACTAACATATATAACACTTGTCTAATAAATTAATTTTTAATGTTTTTTGACCAACTCAGCATTAAAGTTTAAATGATTGATAGTTCACTTATTGTTATAATTAAATAATATTATAAATTTATTGTTTTAGAATCTAATTTCAATGAAAATATATTAAATTTGTCTAAAAATAACTTAAATAATTAAAAAGTTAAATACATTTTCAAAATGTTTGTTATAAACTAATTTTTCCTCATATTTATTATTATTTAAATATTAATTTCTTTGAAACAATAAACTACAAAATATAGTTTTACTTCTTCTACCAACTATTAAAAATAATGGTAATAATAAAAAGTATGTAATATCTACAAATAATTAAAATTTTAATTCGTCATGATCTTAATTTTAAGATGAAATTTAAGTTGTTTTCCTGGACTGAATATAAGAACGACAGAATAGAATCTCATTTTTTAACCAACTTCATTGCATTTAAATCAATTAAAATATACCATTGTCAAAGAAACTCAATTATATAAATGACAAGTACCAAATAAACTCGAAATGTACGAGTAACAAAGACAACATGTTGATAAATCAGAAATACAATTAACTGCTATTTTTAGATCAAACTCAATAGCCTGGAAAACTTGATTAACCTGATTTGACAGTCATAAATAACTTGTTTGCTAAAATAAATTTGTATCTGAATAATTTTTATAAAGAAGAAATTTTTCTTTTTATAATAGGATTTGATATACCATGCCATGTATAAATTTTAAGGAGATATTTTAATACCTCCTTAAAAGTTATACAATAATAATAACGAAACAATTTAAGCTCTCCCAAACTGCACTATTTAACAGCTAACATTTATAATAAAGATAACATTGATATTTTTTCTTATTTAATTCTTTCTTTGATGCATAATAAAAAATTAATATCATGTTTGACTTTCTTAATTCATAAATAATAACTCAATCTGTTCACTAGAGCACTAAATCAGAAACTTGCATTTGATTACTAAAATGTTACATCTTTAAACAAACAAATAAAAACATACCAACAGTAAAGTACTTTGTTTTAAGAACTTCCATGTTTCATCTATCAGAAAAATTTAACATATGTATAGAAAATGCAGAAGAGCATTTACCAAATTAAAAGAAAAATGATATTTTTCATTAACTAAATTCATGTATCATTACTAACTGAATGAGCAATTTCCAAATTTAAAGGAAATCTAATCAATCTTAAAAGAAATCTGGCTGAATTCTTAAAAGATACTCATTGTAGTACAAGTAATTTTGCAATATTAGTTTCATTTCAAAATATACAAAGATCCTCTAAAAAATGAAAATTTTTGAAGTGTTATTTTATTATATTGATAGTTGAAATATGAAAACTAATATTAACACCTTTTGCTTTAAAAAAAATACTTAAACCTGAAAAGCATTGAATTTATAAAATTTACACATAAAAACATACTTATTTATATCACACAAATTCCTAAATTCATAAAAGCACACATACTGTTTCAGATTCCAAACATTTAATTTAAAACTACTGTTATTGTGTGTGGTAAAGTAACTAATACAATAAAACTATAATAATGACAATACAATGTTTAATTATTAAATATTATCACATATAGCTATCACATCTTATATTATATATATATTGTTATAAATTTATAAATAATTATTGTATATGTCTTAAAATATCTCAGACAGATCGGAAATGCTCACATTTTGGGCAAAAATTGCGGTATTTGGACGTGTTATACGTTAAAAGCAGGTTTTCTAACGATTTGGTGACTTGGCGATGTTTTGGCGAGAAAACTTGGCGACTTGGCGAGAAATGGATATTTTTGGAAACATCCATCACCTAAGCTCTAGGACCAATAATTAGCGAGATAGCCTAGAAGCTTCCAGAACCTTGGCGAAATTAGTAGATTTCTCCATCAAGTCAGGTATAAATACCGCAGCCCAACATAGTTAGAAAGGTTTTGTACACACAGTCAGTTTTGTGAAGACGATTAGTCGTGACTGCTAGTTTAGAGAAGCTGTTCTCTGCCTGAGGTATTTGAGACCTGTGATTGGAAGCTGTAACTTATTGTATCTGACGAATTGTATCTGTATAATTGTGATTATTACAGCTGGTATTTCTAGTGGAATTTTTGCGAATAAAAGTCTTGTGTTCATCGAGTAGTTGCTTTCTTCAACTCTCAATCCACACGAACCCCAAAGCTCGGGACAATATAATCTTTGAAGAAGAATATTTGAAATATAACTGATAAGAAATTAATAAAACTAATTATGAATCAAATGTGATACCAGACAATAAGATAAATTTATGCAGACTTGAAATTGAACTTAAAAAAATAATAATTTACACAAAAATGATTTTCCAAGAATTTTTTAAATATATATTAGAAAGTGTGAATCAACTTGAAAATTTTTCAATAAAGTTTAAATACTATAAAGATAATTTTTAGTAACTTATCACTTACCCTCCTTCTGGTACAAAGAAATAATGAAAACTTCCTGATATTTCAAAAGTAACATTGTAATATAAGGCAGTGTCATCCCCTTTATTTGAACTGTCAGATTTCCAAGGAAGTTCTCGATACACAAGTCTTTTGAACCCATCAGAGGGATTTTCAGGATAATTAATGAAAAGTTTAATACTTTGGCCGAATAGAGATGGTCCCAACTTAAACTGTACAACAGAACCTGAATATGAAAAAAGTTTAACCATTATATATATTAATAGTTAAGAAGTAAAATACAATCAGATATAAGACTGGATGTTCTTCAAAATGTATTTCAATAGAAAATGAATGATTCATAAATACATAGATGACATCAATTTTATGAAATTAATGAAAATAAACAAAATAATTATTTACGAAAGGAAAATCAAAAATATAAAATAAAATCATTAAAGTGTCATTCTTAATCCCAGATATAGGAAAATTAGCAAATTACACTATCAAAGAGCATCTTGTTGAACATTACATTTACATAAGACTTATTGTCACCCCTAATTACTTAGAGCTCTTCAATTATAATTCAAACTTACAAAATGATTAAATGAACATTGTAATCTCAATGAATAAAAACAAACAGACTGAAAGAGAAATCCAATTAAAACAATATAATTTATTTCCTCAACAAAGCTATTAAATCAGATGCTATTTATCTTTTATAATTTATTTTTACAGTTCCAAAAAATATGAACTTTAAAATGTATGCATCAATATTAGAGCACAAACAATGCAATTATCTCTTTTAGGCTTAAATTTCTTATTCCAGTAAAATGGAGCATCTTTACAAACACAACTAAAGTTTAAAAATAAAAAAAAATTGATGAAACTTAAGTAAATGGCCATTAAATTTTCCTGATTTAAATAAAAATGATCAATACAAAATTAAATTAAAAATAAATTAAGCTAAAATAAAGAATACATCTTGTGGAGATAAGGGAAACACTGATAAAGTATTTGTAGCTATATATATATATATATATATAGTAACTAAAAATTTTAATCTATAGATAAATTTATATATTTAAAATTATAGCATTGAACCTGAAATTAGAAAGAAAATTCTTTTAGCTAATCAATGTCTTTATGGCTTAAGAAGACTTTTGAAATTACACCTTGTAAAAAGAAAAATTAAAATCTTGTCTTATAAGACTGATTAGACCAGTAATGAATTAGGCCTCTGAAACTTGGACCTTGACTACAAAAGAAATGATAGGTCCATCAATTTTTAAGAGAGTTTTAAGAACCATTTATATATTAGTATTTTTGAACAAGGAGTATGGAGGTGATATAACTTTCAATTATATAGATTTTTTGAAAACAAAAATGTTATAAAATGAATTAAATTGAAAAAAATGAGACAGGATGTCTTTAAAGAATGGATCCAATGTGAATATTAGTGAAAATTTTTAATTGTACACTCTTTTGCCAAGCATAAAGAATTAGACCAAAAAAGAGATGGAAGGATACTTTTGATACAGGTTTAGACATCATTAGTGTTTAGAACTGTAGAAAAGAATCCAGAAAGATTGCAGCCAAGGAAAAACTTATGCAAAATACTAGGACCCATAAGGAATTGTGGTGCTAGACATGATGAGGATAAAAATGTTTGGTGACTATACACAAGAATTTATTTATAGTAATGGAAAATAATATTCAATTTTAGAAGTTATTATAAAATTCTATTTATGAAGCATAAAATGAATTACATGTATATTACTTAAAAAAATAATAAATTGCTTGCCAAGCAAGATGGCAGAAAAGAAACAGTAGTCCAAAAATTTATCAATTATCTTTAAAATTATTACCTTTAAAGATTTATTACTTTTAAAGAGGAAATATTATTTTAGTTTTTACAATTGTGAGCCATTATACTTCATGCTTGTTTATTTGGACATGCTTTTTCTTCTTATCAATCCCTGTAATCTGAAATCAGATCCATGAGGTTGTCCACTTTTCTATTATCAGTCTCCAATTTTTTAGATATTAGATGGTGCTTTGACTGTTCAAAAGTATCCAGATCTTGCTCGATAAATGTTGCCTTGAAACGAAGTCTAGAGCCATGTCAATGGCAATCAATCAGAGGCAAAAACAGAGCAGTTGCTTTAATTTTTAATGCAATGAAACATTTTTATTCAATTAAACATATTTCAATACTTTTAAATAAGCCCAGTGGCTCAGTAGCTTCATGCCCCTTTCCATATGTTCAGAAACAAAAAAAACACTGCTAGTTGTGGTAGAGACAAGGAAGGGTTCACATTAAGTTGCTGGAGCTCCGTGGTTTGAGGATCCATTCATATAAAGCTGATATCCAAAATCCTTTTGTGATGTGGTGAGGATATGAAGAGGATACAAGCTCAAGTGTCAATCACATCAACTGACGGTGATTCAAAATTACAAGCCACTTGATGATATGCAAGCATTTCAATCCATTAACCTAAGGAACGCATGGACAAACTAAGGATCACTAGAAGGTTTTATGCAGCCCATAGATAGAATTTTAATTTGTTGGTCTGACAAAAATTAAAAGAAAATATGATTTATATATTATATATCCATCTCCTTTCCTACACTGTTAAAATATTTTTTTTTATTTCTTTTTTCAAAGGACTGATGAGGTTTTTACTTTCTCTGTTTTTGTTCTACAAAACATAAACTGACAGAAATAGCAAGCACAGACAGCTGTAATCCTAAAATGCAAAAAGCAGAAGTTCTTAGTCAGTTATAGCTGTAGACTGGTGCCAACAAACATTATATCATAAGCATTATCCCAAATGGTTTTTAATTTAAAAGAGCCTATAACAAATATATATAATATTACAACTGATGGAGCACTAAATTTGACAAGAAAAAAATTTGGATTTCTTGGAAACTTAATTAAAACTCTCGGAAACAATGTTGTTTTCCTACATTGTGTTATAAACCAAGTTGCTCTGTGTAAATCATGAATGAATATGAAACCTGTACTCGATGCAGTCATGAAGCTTGTAAATATTATTCAATCTTGTGGGCTTATCAAGATTTCCTTGAGTCTGTGTACTCTGAATATTATGATGTACTGTATTACACAAAAGTAAGGTGGCTTGGTGCATGATGTGTTTTCAAGCAAGATTGGCAGCAGAAAGATGGCATTGCGCCATTTTTTTTTCCTTATCAGAAACAGCTTTCTGTGGTGTACAAAATGTTAGAATATACAGGATGTCTTTTGAGCTTTGCGTTTTACCCATATCTTTGTCATCATATGAGCAACTTGAATGTCAAGATGCAAGGAAAAAATCAATTTATCAATGATATCTGGTCCTATCTCAAACCTATAAACAGGTACCTATGGCATGTGTGTACTGAGGAAGTCGGACTCCATACCAAAATATAGTTCAGTTGGAAAGGTGGAGCCGTGAATCCCATAATGCCAGTCTAGGTGGCACACAACAACAACTAAAACTTAATATGTTTGCTGAACATGTAGCTAAGAATGATTAGTCACATTTCCCGAGGTTAAATTCAATAGCCTCAGTAAAGAAAGAAAAGCTTAAGAATTATGAAGTCTGGAAAAAACTGGATTTTGAGTTTAAACACAGATTTCAAGATTTTAGTACCATGCAAACAGAATTGAATACTTTTACCATACCCTTCAATATAAATTGTGAAGCAGTGAGGTTAGTTTTGCAGCTAGAATTAATTTAATTGCAATCTAACAACCATCTAAAGCAGTTATTTCTAAATATGCCAAAGCTAGAGTTTTACAAATCATTATTGAAAGCAAGTTTCACAAATTTAATATCTTACGCCCAGAAAATTAGTGCTGTGTTTGCTTCAGCTTATATATGTGGACAAGTGTTTTCAACTATGAACTTTTGAAAGAATCATTTCAGAAGTAGACTGACAGATAAGCATTTAGCTTTGCTCCTTAGAATCGGTTCATCTCACTTCAAACCTCAATGTAAGGAGCTTTCTCAGGAGAAATCACAATTTCACTCATCTCATTACCATATTTAAATTATAAAAAACTTGTATATTGTTTTTAAAATTTTAGAAAAATTATTTTTGTCTACCAACCATCTTTTTTTCTGATTTTTCCCCCACAACTGAAAAATTTACTAATCCCCTGACTTAAGTTACAATCCAAGGTTTGCTTGCACTATATGTATAGATATGTGTGGGCTTTTAAATATGATAAAAAAAATGAATTTTTGTTTGAATTTTAATAGGTAAAATATTTTAAATAAATGCCAGCCCTTACAATTACGAGTTGCAGACAAAGAAAGCTATATTCCTCTTTGTGAGGAAAATACATGCAAGGGTTTATTCTTAATAATGATCACAATCGTGTACACTATGTATAAGATACACAATTTCTTTTACATTTATAAATTTTATATATGCATAAAAATACAATGCTTGAAAAAATATTATATATTAAAAAAAATTTTACTGTAAATTTGAATAATATTATAAATTTCTACAAATTTGACAAAAATACAGATAAATTTTTAAACACCTTTTTCTCTAAATCACAAAAATTTGAGCGGAGGAAATATTTATTATCATTTAATTGTCATATGTAAGCTTAAAATATATTGCAAATTGAACGTAAAACATAATAATAATAATAATGGAAAATCTTACCTTTACTAATTGAAAATAAAACTGATTCTAAATTTTCATTTTCATTCAAATAATGAACCCGAATTTGAATACTTAGGGGATGTGCTCCTGCCATTATTTCACAATGAAAAAATCACTCAAATATTATTATTATATATTCATTTCCTGTGAAGTGAAAAGTTTCTCAATATTAATATATTTAAATGGGGAATAATTAAAGAATATAATTCATTAAGGCTGTTTATACAGATAAATTTCTAAACAAATTTTTACAAATATATAAAATTTTATAAAAAACACAAACCATTTAAATCTAAATTAAGAATATACTGTTATATTTATATCACAATTTATATAATAATGCTTAAAACAAGAGTTAATTAAACACAAATCTTTAACAATTAAAAATGTATTTAAAAAGGCAAAAATAAATTTAAAAAAATTTAACAAAAGTTAAAGAAACTGCTGAGTTAATATCAAACAATATTATAAGCAAAATAAGATCATGGAAGATATCAGTATTTGACAAGCAGTAAGATAAATTAGGAAGACATATCTATTATCAGCTAACAAATATTTACATCCAGCTACAATTCTAAAAATTTCCACATATATATGAAGAATTTTGATCTTAAAAAATGTTTTTAAAGCACATACAAAAACTATTAGGAACAAAAATTTTTAATCATTATTTAGAAACATGTTTATAAATTACAAGGAAGCATTTACATATTTCCTAAAATAAACTAATATTTTAAAAAATTGTTTAAATATAAATGTACTTACAATTTGAACAATACTTTTAAATACAAAATGTAAAAAATTTAAAGTTTATTTTAATGAAAAAATTTATTTTTAAAATTAAAATGCACTAAAACATACCAACAAATCAACATTTATTTTACCTCACATTTAAGCAACATTTTAGGGGTGGCCTTTGCTTTCTATCCAATTTGGCGCCAATTGGAAAACGCTAAATATAATTTTAAAAAAGTTTTTAATTATGTGTGTATAACTGCCTTGTGCTTTTGGCACAATTTTATTTTATCAAGCACTTCTAACTACAAAAAAAAAAAAAAAAAAAAAAAAAAAAAAAAAAAAAATTATATTTTCCGCCAAGTCACAACCTAAAATATATTTGCCCCAGTTTAGTTATAAGAGCAAAATATCAGGTAAATAATACAGTAAAATAAAAAAAAAAAAAGGTGACATTTTTTAGCCAAGAATGAGAGTGTATGTGAATTCTTTATTAAATAAATTTAATAAATATCTGAATCATAATTTTTATTGTGATTCATGCCAATCATCTTTCTTTCTATAGCAATCAGAAAAAGGAATATAAAACACTTTTTTCTACATATTTATGAAAAAAATTGGTTTTTCACAAGAATTTAAAATTTCTCATCAAAAAATAAAAATAATTGACTCAAATAGTAAATTTACTAATATGTTATATAATATATATTCCGCGTGATCAAAAGTTTCAATACTAAATACAGCATGAGAAAATCAATTGATTAGAAATAAAAAATTAATGGTGATTGTCTAAGAAACTGTCCATTGAAGTAAAAGATCTTTTGTTTTTTGCGATAATGTAAAATTTATTTCAAGACTTACAAAAAATATAAATACTTTTTCAAAGTGCATATAAAAATTTACACGCACTAAAAAATTCTCTAATTTTTAAAGTAGAATGTCAATAAATAAAGAATACAAACACAATCATGTTCCGAAATTTCCAAACTTACCGCTTGTCAAACACCCAGAAGCAACAAAAACCAAAACAGAAATTCGTAAAAAAAGTTTTTAAGTCACCTTCTTGAAGCAGCCAATTCAAAGGTCAAAGTAAAAGTTATAGTTGTATTCTAAATTACAATTCAACAAAAAATTATCAATTAAAAAACATATGTGACATTTTAAACTTAATATTAATAATTTTAAGTCTGACCTCATAAAACTATGTAAACTTAAAAATATAAATTTTGTTTGTCTTTTTCTAGCAAAATTGTACTAACTGCACATTGATTGCACCCGTGACTGTGAAGCGAAAAAAAGTAATTTTTGGATTCAATTCCGAACTGTTGAAATATCACATATATAATAAGAAATACTTTTATTTTCTAAATTAAGAATATTGTTTTTATAACCCCTTAACCGCGTAAATACATCAAGGAATCAAATTTGTTATTCAGCTAAGTTGTTGATGTAACGTTATAAAGTATAATATTTAAGAATGAAACCAAACTTTGATACTTTACATACAATTAATTTTAGCAAATTGTAAAGATTATAAGTTAATTATTTCTTTTCTGCCTAAATGTTTTTTTTCTTAATTTATATACATTTTAACTTTTAATTGAAACAATTTTTTGTGAAGGGATTCATAAATTTCTTGGAAGAAAAAATATATTTAAATAAAAATTTCTTGTTCTGAAACAAGTTTCTGTTTTGGAATTGGTTTATATCAATAGAATAAGTGCAGTAATTTTGATTAAAATGATACATTTCCCTTAAAAACTTACGTTATTGATTTTGTAATATTAATTTGTAATCTTTATTTTTAAGAATTTTAGATATGTATAATTGCTTAGTAATTTGTTTATAATGCATAATATGTAAGATTTTGTAAACATGATACCAAAATTATTTTCTATGTAAAATCTTTTTATATTATATTATGGAATTTCTCAAAATTTAATTTAGGAAAAAAATTTATAAGCAGAAAAACTTAAGTTTTCAATGTTGATAAACTTTTTTAAATCAAATAGAATAAATTCAATGTTCAAATAAAAGGATTGAATTGAAAACTATTAACTTTATACTCTTAAATTTCATCCTAGTTTTAAAACACATTGAGCTTTATTTAAATTACTGTTTGAAAGGAAATATTTATTTAATATTTTATGGAATGCTTTATAATGATTTACTAATATTGGTAATGGATTTAAATAAAGTTATTTATTTTATTAATTAAAAGATTATGAAAAATGAAGCATATTAATTTAAATTTTGAATAATTTTATAAAATCTCATGTTTGATAAATTCTAAAATATGTTAATTAATACATAAACAGCTTTTCTATGAAATCCATAATGTAACTATTTAAATTTAATTTCCTATTATGTTACTACATAATCAGTGCAGTAGTATAAGTGTGAGTTTTTTTGTATAAGATATTACTTTCTAAAAAGTCAAATAATACTATTTGATTTGTTATGATTCAGTTAAAGAATATCATATTTTTAATGTTAAATATTGTTTTGTTTAACTGTTTTAAAGTAATTCATATTACTTTTTTATGCAGATATTATTGAACATGGTAGAATTCTTCATTCAGTTTCAAGATTCTGCTTATTTTTTAGAGTTGTAATACATTTGAAAAAGGTAGTAAGAGAGTTAAAATTCAATGTCATGCTTGCCTGATTGTGGCTGCCCAAAAACAGTTCAAGAAGCAACAGTTGAAGGAGATCTTGCTCATGACGAATCTGCTTACAGACCTTTATCTGAATCAATACCTCTCTTACCCAAAGACACCACCATGATTACTTATGATGCCGATGCTTGTCAGTATACTCTTCTAGCTATAATTGGTAAAGGTTTAAATGGCTCTGCTACAATTTCTGCTGCACAACATCTCCCAACTGGACAAAAAGTCGCTATTCGTCAAATTGATCTGGAGCAGTGTCCTGAAGATGTTACCTATATCCAAAAGGAAATTTTAGTGACACGCCAATTGCGGCATGAAAACCTCTTGCCTTATTACTGTTCTTTTGTGTCCCGTAATGAAGTTTGGGCTGTGATGCCCCTCATGACCTTTGGGTCTGCTCGAGATATCATGTATTCACATTTCTCTGAAGGCCTTCCTGAACTTGCTATCAGTTTGATTTTAAGGGATGTGCTTGCAGCATTGGATTATGTGCATAAAAGAGGATACATCCACAGAAGTGTCAAGGCAAGCCATATACTTATTTCATCATCCGGAAAAGCCTTGTTATCTGGACTTCGTTACTCCTGCAATGTTATAAAAAATGGTAAATGGCAAAATACTACTCATTGTTTTCCCCCAGATTCAGTTTCGAATCTGAACTGGCTGAGTCCTGAACTATTGGAGCAAAACTTAATGGGGTATAATTCTAAGTCTGATGTGTACAGTTTGGGTATAACAGCTTGTGAGTTGGCAAATGGTATTGTGCCATTTGCTGAAATGGCTCCTACACAAATGTTATTAGAAAAATTGCAAGGTTATCACCCAAGACCTTTAGATTCTCGTACATACTATGACACTGATGATAATCAATCACAAAATAATTTGGCTGATACATACAGAATGCGGAATTTTTCTGATGCTTTTCATATTTTCACAGAATTGTGTTTACAAAGGGATCCAGCTCGAAGACCCACAGCTGCCCAGCTGTCAAGACATTTGTTCGTAAAACAATTCAAAAAATCAAACATTGCTCTTCAAGACATTTTAGCTATGGTGACACCTATTTCTGACCATATTCCCCTCCCAAAAGAAGAAAATGAATCATTTCTTTTAAAAGAAAAACTTCAAGAATTAACATTGAATGAACCATGGAGTTTTGATTCTTAATTATATAAATTTATAATAAATTTAATCTTAAAATCCCTGGTATATCTAGTCTATAATAATTATTATATAGACTATATAAATTATTTATGTTTTTCTCTGGGTTTCATGTTTGGATTTTTATTTTCATAAATTATATAAATTAAAACTATTAAATTATTTGTTTATAGTAAATTCTGTCTTATTTCAAATAATTGCACCCAGTAATATCTATAAATTTTTAGAGGTTTATATTTTATAGTTATTTGAATCGAGAATCATCATTGTGCGTTATTTTAAAATATCATTGTATGTTATGATACATTTAATAATTTTTTATGCTTTTGTAATTTTTCTTTCTTTTTTTTTTATAATTAGGTTTTATAACTTGTTTAAAATCATCTGTTTTTTTTAAACCTATTTATAATTGGTATAGTGTTTATGTATCTTTGTAAACTTTGATTTCTCAAAATTCTAGTATATATATATATTTATTTTCATAATGATTTTTCCTGGAAAAAATTCTTTCAAGCAGTTGTTTTGAGATAAATTTTCTTTTCTAGTCATTAGTAAATAGATATCCTATCTTAAACTCAATTATTGTTGATTTTATTTTTTGCAGAGTTTTCTCAATTCATTCACTGAAATATATACAAGTTTGTGCTATAAAAAATAGCCTTGCTATTGCATCAACTCAACCCATGGGGAATATAATTTTATTTGTAAAATATGCGGTTTTGAAAGGAAAAAACTATTTGAATTGAGCAATTAGTGCAATTAATTCAAAAATCATCATGAACTATCTGTTCATCTTAAAAAAAACAAATAACTGAAAAGCCATGAATTCAACCTGGCATTTAATTAAAAAGTGTTTAACTATGAGTGTTATCACATTTGTAACTGTGCATATGTTAGACTTTTTGTGAGAAACGGGTCATATTTAGATATTACATGTCTCCCCACAAAAGGTCTTTACGGCTTTAAATGGAAAATGATGAAAAGAAATGTAAAACACCACATGTTTGGGTGAAGTAAAAATATCTAAGAACCAATAAAGGTGAACAAATGGAGGCCTACTGCATGGGATCAAAGTGGATAGGGAAGAATTAGTTGGATAGCCTTGACGTAACTCGTGAAGAAAGTATGCTGTAACAAAAAATTACTTTGCATACCCCCTCTAATCACATTCAACTTCTCTAAATTTATCTGAAAAAATTTCTTTTGTAATAATTCTTTTTCTTTGGGTAAATAAAACTAGATATCAGTTATGCATCTATTATTTTTTAACTACACCACATATTGCTTGAAATTCTTTATAAAAAAATAAGGCTTTCACAATTTAGATTTTCATAGAGATTTCTTTCTTCAGGTTATTGGAAATTAACATTTTTGAATATATTTAAATTAAATTTATGAAATACTAACTAAAAATCTACCCTGAAGCAATTTGATGTTTCTTATGATTTTAATTTTTTTTATCATATATCTTTTGAAATGCCATAAATGTGGGATTACAGTAAATAGATGCACTGGGTTTATTATCATTTTGATCATTGATTTGAAATTGCTTTAGTTTTTTTCTTTATAATAATGAAAAACTTGAAATATACCTACAAATCCCGAGTTTACATTGTGATTGCATCAAAAATAGCATATATAGTCAGAACAAAAATTATTTTTCTTGCACAGATAATTTGCAATTATATTCATAAAAACCAACTAATATTTTTTTAATGAAAACTATCCTTAAATTAATATTTAACCCCTACATGTTATTTTCAAGAAACTAAAAATCTTAGAGAACTCTTAAATCTGTTTCCTAATATTTTATCCCTATTGCATCTCTTTTAATAGATCAAAAATTAATTACATATTTAAGTAAATTTTAATTCTAAAATTTTTCTCATCCCTATGAATGCCACACTTTGGAGATCTTTAAAATTTTGTAGTTATCATTAACATTATGCCTATATTGCAATGTCACCAATCTCATTAACACAAATGGTCAAATATAATGATACTGTTTTGTTTTAGCCTATTATAAAACTTGATGTATGCATGCATTTTGCTTGTTTATAACACATCTTAAATATGAAAATACATTCCAGCCTTTGTTTGGTTTGCTTGTCAGCCCTTTTTTCCACATGAGAGCTAAATCAACTAGAACATACATTTTTAAGTGGGATTTGAGCTGCTGCAAATATCCATTCTATTGATTTGAAAGAGCAATTATTCAGCTGTCAACTCAGTCCCAATTAAGTGAATAGCTAATTGCATTGTTAACATCAATATTCATTTGAGCTACCTGAGTTATATATTAGAACCATCTTAATCTAGATTTCTAAATTGTGCCAGTATTACAACTTCAAAAATAATATCCATCATAGTTAAATAAAAATTTAGTACTGGCTACACAATGAAGCTTAACTTCAGTGATTGTGTAACAACTAGGCATTTTTGTCATGATATGACCATTGGAATAAAAGTGTAGTAAAATTATAAAAGACGCAATCGAAATAAATTTAACTGCAAGTTTAGTTATCATGAGAAAATATATATAATTTATGAAATCAGTACCCTATAATATATCCATTTCTTATGTGACATTTTATAAAAGAACTAAAACATGTAATGAATTTATAAAATTAGAATATTGTCTGAAGATTATTATTAGAAAAAATTATTTCATATTCTTGGAGTTTAAGGTACAAATTTCATGATTTGCATTTGATTATCTTACCAAATATGTTCAGAAGTGGTTTGGTTTGTCACTCAACAGTCATTTTTTGTATACACACACGAGGTCTAATTAGACCGGGACCTATGGATGTTCAGAAGTGGATCCGAAAGATGGGTATAATATATAAGATGGGGTGAATGACATGCGTATAAATTCTATATTACTGTGATAACTTTTTTTATACATTAACAAAATCATTTCAAAAGTATAGCTTTTTACCATTGTATTAAAACTTTCTCTTATAAAAAATAATGTAGATACATTCTGATTTTTCAAAGAAAAATTCTCTTAGGGTTTTAAAATTATTATCCCCTCACAATGTAACTATATATTCTACTCTTATTATCAGTTTAATTTACACTTCAAAATATATTATTTTATTCAGATTCTTAAGAAATAAATTCAGGTTTTCACAAAATATTAAATTTTTCCAGGAGGTTCAAGCATTTAATTTTTAGATAATTATTTATTATTTTCAGCCAAATGATTTAATTATGTGAACACATTTTTTAACTATATTTAAGCGAATATGTTTAGAAGCCAATGTTTAAATGTTTTGTTTGATTCAAATTATATTTAAGATTGTCTCCAAAACATGTAATAAATCTGCAACACTAATAGAAATTTTATTTAAGTGTTAAAAAATCTTAATATTAATTATTTAAATATTGTGTATAAAAATGGTTGTTTTTAAATGTGTTTCTTTTATTTTATGCTGTACTTAAGAGTTATATAAACACATAAATTTTCTGTTAAAATAAGGATAAATGAAATATTATATGAAATTTCAATTTTCAAATGATTTTTTTCCTAACATTACAATTTAATTAACTAGTTTGTTTAAAAAAAAATTAATCTACTCAACCATAACATATTTATAATTCCAAATTGTCTATTTAATCAAATTTGTTTTTAGATTATCAATTTTTTTAAGCAAATTTCTTAACTTCAAATTTTTAAAGTTTTCTCATTATTGTATTTCATTATGAGTTCATTATTAATACAAAATAAATTTTTGCTTCTCTTAGGAGAAGAATGATAATAAGTATTTTGCTTTGTAAAATAAAGCTATTAAAAGCAGTTAGCTTATTTTATTTCAGATTTGAAATATTCTTTTTAAGTTATTTCATTAAGTTTACTTTATGCACTCTTCCACTGTTATAGACAAGCTCATTTTTATTTTGTTCATTTAAAAAAACTATTAGATTACTGAACTGCCAACTGATGGCTCAGTGGTTAGCATTCGGGATGACTCCTGAGCTAAGGGTCCTAGGCCCGAATCTCGATTCAGGAATGTATGTTTCTGTGTTTCTCTGTCCTTCTTTCTGAAATGATGTATGAATATGTGGCAAACTCTATAAATGGATTTGTGGTGGTATGGCATGGGTATTGCCCCTCACCTCCGACTTTGTTCACAAATGTCTTCTGGGTAACAACAAATGAGTAGCATTTTCCAGCCTTGTTGTGGTGAATGGTTAGTCAGGCAGTGCCCATCAAATACAATTCGATTACTCAACTTCCTATACTTATAATACAATATCAAAATATGCTTACTCATAATCTTTTAAAATTTGCATAAATTTTTCTGTACATATAAAGAGTGCACATCAAAAGCATGACTCTGGCTAAATAGTAAAAGTAAATTTACTATTTACAACTTCTCACAAGTAATATAAAAGTATTTTATAATATAATTACCTAAATTATAATCAAAATAGTGTTCAATACAACTAGAATTCGAACAGATGGCCACAATGATTTAACTCTATGAAGTTACAAAATTCTTTTTAAGTCACATTCTGTTATGCTAATTTTAGATACATTGGGCAATGAAAAGAATCATTAACATTTTACTCTTAAATTACTATATTTATTATATGTCACAATCATAAGATCTAAAATAAAACATTTTATTAATGCTTAATAGAAGACCATAGAATATTTTAATGGGCTTCTTGCTAAATTTTTTGCCATATATATAAGTATTAAAAACAATTTAAACTTTAAATTCCATTTTTTTTTAACACACACCACGAGTCTTCCTTATGTTATTGATTTCTTGTTTACATTTAGTAGGACACCACGAACTTAGTATTTAAAACTTTTTTCATGTATTTATCAGAATTTGAAAAAGAATAAAAAATGTACAAAAATGATATTTTATGTGTGTATAATAAAAATATCTAAAAAAATTCTAGGACTACAAAATCAAACTCCAGGAGTTAACTAAATTTTATGTAGTAATTCATTTTTTTTCCCATAAATTTGTTGCAATTTATTTTTGTAGTACAAACACAATTTTAAAGCTGAAAAATTAATACATACAAAATTAAATTATAAAAACATTTTTGAAAGTTCTACATTAAAAAAAATTCAAATATTTCCAAATTTTTGATAAAATGTTTTATATAGATTTAATTACTTATCACAGCAAATATTATTGGAAAAAAATATGTGGATGTGTTCTGTCATGTTTGTAAGTTAATACAAAAGAGTTCCAAATTATGAGCATTAGAACCCTAGTAATTAGTAACAGTAGTATATATGTGCACTATACATGATTAAAGAAATTATCCATCAAGAAATCAAACCAGCCTTTAAAATGCTTAATAGAAAAGTGTAAGCTATATTATTTTTTGTATCATCAAATATTATTGGAATTATCAGTATAACAATCAAAAATAATGGTTGATAATATCCCTTTCTAATAGACAACATTTAGATTTGATAGAACACAAAACAAATTTATTAAAATATTTCATCACAGAAATAATGAGGGATACAATACAAAATAAAATTAAAGAATAATAAATATTCAATAATGCAATCTTTATGCTTTTGCTACAAACATTAAATTTTACAAAATGGAATTTATGCATCTAAGCAAATATCTGAATATTAGGGTCAGTTCTATTACGATGGTGCTGCAGCCTAAAATGGAATTTAACGCAATTATAGATAATATAATGTACCTGCATGTATATATTATGTAATTATGTATGGTATATATTATGTAAGAGATACTAATCTTTTAAATTAAGAGTATAAAGTAGGGGAAAATTTATGCAAACTATGTCCAATCAAAATTTCAAACTAATTTGATAAGTTCAATAAGAAAAACTTATTTGAATTATATAAAATATAGAATAAACATTCTTATCAAATGAGCAATATAATATGCATAAAGCTTTTTTAATAGTTTTCAGTGGTAGATTTAAAATTAGAGACACAAAATATAATTAAGAATTTTCTTTTAATTCCATTAAATTTAATATGTAACTGAAATGTGTCTCTGAATTGTTCTCTTCACTTATTTTCACAATCGATTTTTTATAAGACTGCAGTTATTTTACAAAGAAAAGCAATTTATTTTTTAGACAATTTATTAACATTACAATTATAAGAGTAGTTAATTTTATGTTGACATAGTAAGCACTGAAAGTATATGTGATGAATTAAATTTTTAAGTTAGATTGTGTGTGTTTTTGTGATGAAAAATATCCTGCATGTACCTAAAACAAGAGAGTTTCATCATAATATTTTAATAAAAGAAACAAAAACCCCTTTTTCTTTTTTTTTTTGCAAATGAAAATTGCTAAAATGTTTTTGAAATTTTTCTTACATTATTGATAATGTAAGACAAAGCTGGTACATTTAAAAAGGATTGATAAAACTTTGATAATTTTAATAAAATATTCATAACAAATTAACATCATTGATATTTTATATACTTCCCAAATACTTTTTAAATTAGATGACATGCACTTTAAAATTGAATTATAGAAAATCTGTAAAACCTGAAAATGTTTAAGAGTGCAATTTTTCTGTGATATTTCAGAAATTATACAGAAGAAATCACACACTGACTGCTTGAAAAAAAAATCATTGAAGGAAAAGCTAAAATAACACAAAATTTATCCATCATATAACACGTACTATACACTCATAATAACTTAACATTATAATATTATACAACTGGAAAGTACATATATTTTCAGTTATTATTCCAAGAAACTTTATGTAAAAAAATTTTCTATTTCATGACATGTTAAAATAATTATTAAATTGTTATTTAATAACATCACCCTATAATTGCACAATAAGCTACTACCAATGATCTTTATTAAATATTAATTGTAAAATATAATTATACTTAAAATATACTAATGGATTCAGTTTAAAGAAATAAGTACTAAAAATAACCACATCTTTATTTTTGAAATCAACCTCAAATTTATCAAATCAGAAAGCAAAGTAGCTATTGTACAGCAATGTTATTGTAATAAAAGTTAAAATGCAAATAGTAACATTTATTAACTTCACTTTTTATATAATGTAAGTGTAATAATATTGTAGAAGAGCACAAAATAAAAAGTGATTGAATTTTTGTAGAAAACCCTTAAACAGCTTATTTAGTATAAAAATTAAAATCAATTTCTAATATTTCAAGTTTGAATAACACTTAATTTTTGAAACTGTTATGTGAAGGAAAAGCATAGAATTTGTTTTAATACATGTGTAAGTCAATAATATCCTAACTCACTGAGTTTGGATAAAATAAGCTTAATACAAGCAAGTTGAGTTAAGAGATTCAAAGCTACATTTTAAGTAATTCTTCACATGTAGCTATGCAATGTGACTTGAGCTCCAAAATTAAAAAGGTGTTTATCAAAAAAGTACAAAATTTTATCATCCCTTTACAAATAATGTCCAAAAGTTAGGAAAACTCTTATAGACAACTTAAATATATGATAAAATTTTCTATAACAAGCAAATGAATATTGCTTAAAAATAACAAATTATCTATAAAGTATGCAGATGTCTTAAGTTTGAATGGACTAATTGAGAAAAGATTTTATAATGATCAAATCTTGCTTAATATTTTGCAAATGAATAGAAACTTCTAATCAAAATTATTTTCTGTTAACTAACAGAAGTTTAACTTTTATAGTAAATTAATGACAAGTATCCATTAATTTAAAAATATATCATTCCAGAAAAAAAAATTTTCAGAAGTAGTCCTACAATTGTTGATTTTGCCAGTTCTTGCAACAAAGAAATTCATCATATTTATAATTTTAGGAAAACCTGGATAATTTTGTCAAGAGATGCTGAATATTTATACATTTCTTTGGAAAAAAATATTTATAATTAGTAATTTAAATATTTTTAATATTACAGAATAGGAAAATTTATCAATTATAGTGCCATCTAAAATGCTCAGTAATATTTGATGAGGGGAATGTAATGAGACCAATTTCAAATATGACATTTAAAATCTTTAAAGTGCAAAACTGAAAAAATATCACAAGTAGTTTTACAAAATTTAAAATTGCAGTTAATATTTTATCAGAATAAGTAGAAACATTACAGTAACATAATTCTTAATTTCTTTACAGAAAACATATTTTAAAATGAGAAATAAAATCAATTTCATTATATGCCTATAATTTTTTAAATCAAAATTGATTTCTCATATATTTTTACTGTTAAGAATATCAAATATCCCTTTAAAGATAAGATATCAAATATCCTTTTATTGCATATAAAATAATATAGTTAAAAGATTTATAATACTGTATTATTTAAATAATGAATTGATCTTTTGCATATTTTTCCTTCCATTTTTAGAATTAGTGGAGCAAAGAATATGAAATAGCATTCATACTATTTGTATAAATATATTTCAGTATAAAAAAGTAAAATTTAATTTTTAATTAATAAATATTTCCTGCTTTTAAGAAATAACTCGTAAGTAATTTATTTCAAAATCAATATTTGAATTTTCATATTGCATTAAACTGACGAATTAATTTGTAAATACACATATATATTAATATAGTTCTATATACATTTTCGTAAAATCATTGAAAGACAGTCTTATCATAATATATGATGAAAAATGTTAAAAGTATTGTCAAAAGTAAACCATCATTTTTTGAAAATTTATTTTAAAAAAATTTAACAAATATGATGATTAACTGTTCATCACAATACTCATTCTGATAATTTGTGTTGCCTTACAAAATTCAAGTATGGTTTTACATTGATTAAATTATTACAAATAAAGATTATTAAAAAATTGAACTAATTTGTATATTAAAAAATATATAAAGAAAAATTAAAAATAATGTATCATAGTTTTAAATTTAAAAAAATCATTTCTCATTTCCATCATGGATAAATTCATTAATTATTTCGCCCATTCTTTGTAAGCTGCTATTCCTTTCTTCTCAACATCTGATCTTCCATTAACAGTAATAATTGTTCCATCTTTTTTTATAATTATTAATGTTGGAATTCCTTGAATATTGAATTTTCTCTTCAACTGCCTGAAAATAAAATTAGAGAACTCTATCATTTGAATAAACCTACCATTTTTGAAATTAAATATACAAATCATATTTTGACCATCATAAGCATTCATCATAAATAGAACAACATATTATCATCAGGGAAAGATTGTCAGTAAACAATTTTTTGTACACAAGGGTAAGTTAGACAAGGACTTATAATTTAAAGTGGATTCAGGTAAATTGGACTTAAATGAAAAAGTATTTTGAATTTATTGTACAGATCAGAGGTAGTCAACCTGCAGCTGTTTGAAGGATTATTAGTGGCTATCACAATAAATTTACTCAAGTTTCCTTTCATTTTTGTGTTATTACATTTTTAAAAAACTACTATCGTTCCATATGTGTTTCAAAATGTCTTTTAAATTACTGACAACAAATATGAAGGACTAAGTGCCACATTGTAACAAATTTCCTTTCCGTCCAAGTTAAGAATGATATACTCGTTGAAAATTGTGTGAAAAAACATAAACAGTGGCATAATTGTTTATAATCAACAGACTCCAAACCTATTTTGAATCTGTAAACTTTCAGTTCAATGGACAGTTGATATTGCGCTGGAGGAAACAATTTATATCACATTCTTGCTATGCATATAATTTGTAATCTGGGATTTTTGGTATGTTCCCTATAATTTGTTTCGTTGTATGAAACACATGTTATTGTTTCAATAACAGAAAACTTGTATTTCTTTAAAGAAAAATATGAGCAAGAAAATAGAAGTTTTAATAATGAGTGGGAGAATTTCTTTTTTTATAACAATAAGGAAAAAATATTATATTTTATTTTTAATTTTACAGTCCAAAATTATAAAGCTAGCAATTTAAATTGACATTATAAAATCAATCATCCTTAGTTTTCTAATCAATATCTATCAAATTTCAAAGATCAGATAAACTTGCTTCTTTAAAATTAAATTTGAATAATCAATAGCCAATTTTAATGACCCTTAGCAATCAAGCATATAATGTGGCTAAAGCCTGTTTTGTTATTGCCTGGAATATTGCTCATGAAAATGCCCATATGGAGAGGCAGAGTTTGTTAAAGAAACTTGCAAGATGTACATAAAGTTTAGATTCAAATAAAGCAGCATTGTATTAAGTTGTTTGGCAAATTCCCATCTAAAGACACACCATGGAATGATGCATAACTGCAAATAATATATCTCTTGAATAATTTAAAAAAATAATTTGAAGACCTGTTTTCATTAGCCCTTGGCGAATCAATGCATATCAGATCTTCCACAATTGGCAGTTTTCATATGTTTTGCTTCAGCTGACTTCGCTGTTAAAGTAGAATTAATAGATTTAATAGCACTTCAAGATGTGTCTATATTAAAATGGATTAGCTTTCATAATGAAAACTTTTGATGTTTCTCTTAATAAACTTGTAGGTATTACAACTGATGGAGCTCAGGCAATTAAAATACAAGTCAACACTAATTACTGAATTTTGGTAATTTATACCAAAATCGAAGAATCCTGAATAAAAGAAGGCTGCTTGTCGCATTACTTCAATATTCCAAAAAACATACATATATGAATTATTTTTTCTATTTTAAAATTTGTGAAATCCAAACACTGATCAGAATATTAACTAACCAACTCTCAAAAGAAATGTTGTCCCCAAATTTTAAAGAAATATCAAAAGAGGTAAAATAAATGTGCTTAATTTTTAATATTTAAATTCAATACACATATTTTGTACTTTTATTTATGTGCTTTCAATAAATACAATTTATGCAAAAAAAAGCAAACCTTTAAAGTACCTTACCTTAAAATATAAATAAAAAATTAGCATACCATAAAAATACTTAATTGCAGCTTAATAAAATTTCAAATATTGAAAAATGGCTCGGACTATCAAAGATGGCTCCGGCCATCAATGATATGGATGAATAACATAGCTAATAATCTCATTTTTTCAAATAGATGTATACAATGTTGCAATTTGAATTTCCTTTTATTTGGATGAATATTTACTCTGCTTTTTATAAACAATTTGTTTCAAATGCACTACAGCTAATATATATATTGCTGTTTAAGCAGCCTTCAATACTCTTAACTAATCATACTCAAATTTTATGCAAATGGAACTTATGAGATTCTTTACATTTCTTTAAATTTCCAGAGAATTGTACAAAAAACTTCACAAGTTTAATATTTTTCTATGCACTATTCATTTTAATTAGTGACTTCTTTAGCAAAATTTCATATGTATAAATTTTATTGGTAAAAATATTATTCTAATGATTTTTCTTTAATATATGCTTAAAATTTCAAATCTTTTGGAAACAAATTTAAGCAAATTTAAATTTTAAAATTAAACATAACAACACACATTTACAATCTAATAGAAATCAATTTCAAATACCATTGAGAACTTTATAAACATCAAAACTTTTAAGTATTTGATTTTACCATTCTTCAATTGAAATTTTATAAAAAAAAATATGAATCCAATTTTATATTGATTGATTAATCTATTCCATTTCACTAGTGCAAATCTTGTTGTGCTGATATTTTAATGACAATTTTTGAAAAAATAGATAAACAAATAGTAACTGTTAGTTGGAAAAAAAATCCTTTTGAAGGATAATTTATTTAATTAAAATTTATGTAAAAGGTACTTTCAATTCTTCATAGATAAGTAAATCAAACAGAACAATGAACATGTTACAAAGACATTTCTTTTGATATTCATTATTTCTCCTCTCATTTCTACACAATGAAATTTTTAAAGAGAAATTCAATCAATCAAGATAGCTAAATACTTTACAGGCAATTTAATAAAGTGGAGCAATTAACATACATTATAAATACATTGCTAAGTTATAATAAAGTTAAATTCTAAAGCCTTAAACATAAATGAATAAAAATTGTAATTTAAGCTTAAATGAGCAAAAATACAATAATCAATCCCTGATAATATATATATATATATATATATATAATGTATTTTTGAGTACTAGAAAAAAACTCATTTTTTACTTACTCAACAGCAGGTGAATTCAGTGGTACTGCTAACCAATCTCCATGTGCTTCTTTCATGTAATCAAATAAAGCATCTTCTGATCTGTCAGATGAAACAAATATAATTTCAAAAGGCTTATTGGCATCCTTTATCTCTTCATAACAATCTGCCAGAACAGGTGTGAAGTGCCTGCATGGGGGACACCAATGAGCAGAAAAATAAAAGCCAATGATTTCTTTATCTTTTAATGCTTCATCAGCAGATACTTCAGTTCTGTCTTTTCTGACAAGTGTTTGTCCAGCAAGATGTTCCATCTAAATGCAGACAGAATCTAAATCAAAGTTAGTCACTGTATTGAAATTAATCAAACTACTTTTGTACTCTTTATAAAAATAAAAAATCATTCAATAACATTTCCATACTAGACCTGTCTTTGGAAACTGAATTATTTTTTATTTGTATATTCTTGAAATTGGATAGCTAGAGCATATATATATACATATATATCAACTGCTTCTCAATTAATGATTAAATTTAGACATATTTCCACACAAAATACTTATCAATTAAAATAACTACGATTTAAAATTTATTCATATAGAAATTTAAAACCAATTCTTTGAAACTTGAAATTAGGTCTATTTCATGTTAAATATTACCATTATCTCCTGATAAATTACAAATTACATACATCCCAAAGTACATAATTTTTTACACAATTTAAAAATATAGTCAAACTTCATTATATTATTTTAAGAGACAAACAGTCTATTTGAAATTTACGATACAAAACAAGGATAATATTTATAGTAAGCTTAACAATACATTACTTAATATAATTTATGAAAACTTGTAACCTTAAAATTTAAGCGTCAAGAAAGAGTATTAATACTACTTGTAGAAATAATTTATTTAACTCAAACCAAAACTATAAATACAAATTTTTATTACTATAAATACAATGTAATTATTATCATATTTGTATTAAATTTCAGTTTATAATAATGTTAAGAATATATCAATTATTTTAAACAAAGTTTATAACATAGTTAAAAATAATTAATTTTTGTATATATATATATAAATATATATATATATATACAAAAATTAATTATTTTTAACCACTTTTCTTAATGTTACAACATAGGTTGGTTCTCAGGTTGCTGAACAACATCACTACAAAATTTCTTGTTCTTGGCTTCCAGTTCTTTATTTTAATAATAATTAGTGGTATGATACAACCATACTTTCTTGGATCTTTGTTTCAAAAATCTCTAATTTATAAAACTTTTTAAATATATTCTTTTAATAAGAATTTTATGCTAAATATATTAAATGTATAGTGACAAATGCAACATTGAATTTATAATATTTATAATTCTTTTAATATAATCTCCCATGATAACAATGACACTGAACAAATTTAATGTTTCCTCACTTAATTAGATGATCAAGTTTTAATTTGGTCATTACTCACTGTGAATTATTTATTTTTATTAATCTGAAATTTTTATTACACATTAATAAGTTACATTCATAATCTTTTAAAGAACAAGTTTTATTGTTATAAATTACTTACAGGCTGATGAGTATCATAAATCTTCATTTATTTTCTTTAATAAGATATTTTGAATAATAAAAGTATTTACAAATTGTTACTTAAATAAAACTTAATATAGAATATAGATAAGTTAAAATTTTAATTTATTGCAAAAATATACAATTTCAAAAAGAAAATTATTTGCAAAATTACTGTAAATAAAATTTAATATACTATATTAGTAAAATAGTAATAAGAAATAAATAAATATATATATAAATATATATATATATATATATATATATATATATATATATATATATATATAAATATAAATATATATATATATAAATATATATATATATATATATATATATATATATATATATATATATATATATAAATATATATATATATATATAAATATATATATATATATAACTATAAATATCTAAATATAAATATATATATATATAAATAAATATATATAGATATCAATATATAAATAAATATATAATAAATATATAATAAATATATAATAAATATATAATAAATATATATATATATATATATAATAAACACAATTAGTATAAAAATATAAATCTATGTTACAAAATATTTCATAAAAGGAATATATTAATATCTCTCTTTTTCATTTTAAAAATAAAATCTTAACAATATATGGATAGAGACAAATAATTTTTTGAAAACAATAGCTTTTTATGAATAGAGAATTTTTCTGCATTAACAAAGAATTATCAAAATTATAGATATTTAACTTTAACAATACATTAATGTATACAAAACAATAATTCAATATTAATAAATTTAAGAACAACTTAGAACATTCCTTATCATTAAATTTTGAAATATTTATAGATAAAAGAAATTGGTTAAATATTGTTTAACAATCAAAAAATAAGATCTTTAAAAATACCAATAATAAAATAGTAAATAAACCAATAATACAATAATAAATGAAAATTTAATACAAAATACATGCATGTACTTTAGTAAAGCTTTGAGAAAAAAAAAAGCTATAGAAATGCCTTATTTAATCAAGGTTAGAACAGATATAACATGGTTGAGAGGAAACAGATTTCAAATTAGACAGGAAACTGCACCTATATTTAGGAGACATCTCTAAGAACTAATGAGTGATTAAAAGAAAAAGGTTCTTTTTTAGGCATTTATTTTAAGCTACAAAATATTTCCTGGTGATTGTAAGCTTAAATAAAAGTTATGAATTTGCTGGTTAATCAAACAAATATTTATTTTTAAATTTTTATATTAATAACTTTTAAAAATGTTTTCATTTATAAAAAAAATTAAGAAAAAGATTGGATTTACAGAAATAAGGGGTGAAAATGTGCTTTGGGTCCCCTGCTTGGCGCATTTTCAAAAAGTCGCCAACTAGCGCGTTTTTGCGTGTTGTCTCGCGCAGTTGAATGCTCTGAGAGACACTATGCATAAACATCGTTTCTATGGCGACGAAACCGAAATCCATGTTTTTAACGAATTTCATCGTTGGTATGGCAATAAAAACAAAAACGTTTTTTTTTTTTTTTTTTTTTTTTTTTACGAATTGTTTAACAAAAAATACACATATAATTGTATAACCAAAAAAACAGGATTGCCACAAGGATGAAATAGTCAGGGTTACCACGCTTTCTGTATCTATCGCCCATTTGGCGAGAAAGGGGTACCTAAACCACAGATTAACCCAAAAGAGGTGTTATATGAATACCTGCAAATAAAAATATATTTATTAAACTATTAAAACAATATACTATCAAAATATGCTTGTAAAATTATAGAATTAAAACAGATGGCAGCATACTATCAGAATCAACGCATACATTAACAAAGCAATTTAAAGGAAATAAAAATCAAGGTATAATTCTTTTACAAGATGTAAAGAATAACACTCAACATTAAAAATGCCATTTCACACACCTTTTAGGAATTATTATGCTTCCTTTATGTATCCGATGAAAGAAAATGATAGAAACAATAAAAATTATACTTCACTTAAAATTTCTTCCCCCAATCCCTGGCTGATTTTAGGATTAAATCCATTCAGTGCTACAAGGTGATGACAACCAATACATTGATGACCCCAATAGATGTTCCATCTTTGGCCTGAAAGTGAAAGGATTGGGAAACAAACATATAGAAAGGAACATCCATATCTGAACCAAGGTTCGAACCCGGGACTTACTGCTTCAAAGTTTGGGACGCTAACCACTACGCCATCGGTCAGCAACTCCACTTGACATAAACTCAGATTTACAATTGCCAAACATACTAAATTAAAACAAAATAATAAAAAAAATTATATTTATAGAAAAGATGTTTTGATTCGCTGCACTTTAATATGCCCTTGAAATTTAGCACTTATTCTATCATTTGGTGTGATGCTAATTATATAAAATTTTCGGATTCCCTTCAACGGGTTATAATTAATAAACTTGATATAAATAATATTAATGATCTCAAATCGAAAAACAAATAATAAAACATGAACAAAGAATATAAACATTTATTTCTGGTAAAATTTCTGCAATATAAAAAATGTATAATTCAAATTTTAGTAAAAATTGACACACACATTGACACACATAAAATAAACACACATCTATGATTTATCAAAAAAATGAGCTTTTTAATGGAGATAAAATAAGAAAACATTATCTTACCTTATCTTGTGATTAATAGTAAAGATATCAAATAAAGTGAAGCGAAACTATAGTACGTATATAAAGGAACAGACTACAACATCAAACACGTTTCAGAAAAAGAAAACTCTGGGTTACAAAACTTTCCTACTTTCACTTTCACAAATTTCTTCTAAAGGGAAACTAAAAATCAGTAAAAGAAATCGATTTTACTGAAGTTTTGATTGGACACGAAAGTTTTTCTTAGCTGTAGCAAATGAGACCTTATTTTCCTTTAGCGAGAGAAGCACAGTGAATTCACGCTGAATCACCACCATTTATATCTAATAATTTATTGTTAATTGTTCCCTTGTGACGTCATCATAGAGGGGCTTCATTCAACTGTTCGTTCACGAATAAAACAATCCGAAGGAATTGACTTAATGTTGTTTAAAAGTCTCAATATATGGTGGAGTTTTCAATGTAAACCAAAACTAACTTCGTTGACCGGAAGTCATCTCAAATACTTCCGGTTTTCTCTTTTTCCATTGAAAATCAATGCAATCGCAAAAATTTTTATTTTATTATTTTTTGGTTTTTATCTCTGTTTTCGAAAATATTTTTTATTTTATCCGTTAAAATCATAATTTTTAATAAGAGTACAATCAGTGGTGATCCCGTAAATATATTAAATTTTTTTTTAATTTTAATCATAAAATGATTCCCAGCATTGATGTCATCTGTATTGTAGTGCGTTGTAATGTATTGTTATCGTTCGTTTGGTTATTGAAATACTTTTATGTTTTTCCGCTAAAGTTTTATTACAAAAAAAAACCCCATTTTTTTTAAAAGATATATGTATAATTCTTTTTAATTGAAAGTGCTTAATTTCTTATCAGGCGCAATATTTTGGTATGCTGGTATCGTATGCTTATTAATCATATCTTATAGTGTATTTTTTTTCTTGCATGAAATAAGTTGAAAATAAAATTAAATGTCAAATGTTTGTAGAGGTAAAAACTCAATAATTTTGGAACATGATTAAAAATCATATTAAAATATTTGTCTCACTATTATTCTAATAAACTTATCATTAGATATTTTATTTTATAAGAAATCTGTGTATGTGTGTGTGTCTATTGTAAAATGCATTTTTTTATATTAAGTTCTTTAAATTTTTAATACATAAGTAGTCTTATTTCAAAATCGTAGTATATAATATAATTGAACAATATTATATGAAACAGTTTATAATATTTCATTTTTAAACTTTACTTAAATGAAAATAATCAAAGTTGATTTAAAAGTACATATCATAGCTACTTTTCCAACGCTAATAAACAGAAATCTAACATACATTATTTACAGATGCCTTTTCTATTTCATGAGTGAGAAAAGCTAATTCGTCTTGCTCGAATAGTGTCCTCTACAATATTCCGTTTGGTTCAAGACATTTCCAATCTAGTAAAATGTGCTTATAACCACCCTCTTTAAAGTATTAAATTTTGGTTTTTTTATCGGATTTTAAAAAATTGAGGAGTGTTATGATTCCAACCATGAGATCTTTATATTAATACATCAAAATGTTTGCAATAGTCTCGTCTACAAGATTCAGTTTGGTTCCAGACATTTCCTGACACCTAAAATGCCTTAATCAGCAACCCTATAAAATTTAATTTTGTGTGTTTTATGGTATTTTAGAAAGTTGTGTGTGAGTAGTGTTATGATTCAAACCATTTCATCTTTTATATTTATGCATCAAATTGTTCACAACAGCCTTCTCTACAAGATTCACTTTAGTTCCAGAAATTTCAAGTCTCCTAAAATGTCCTAATCACCATCCCCTCTTTTAAAGATTTCAAATTTTTCTGTTTTTTGGATACATATTAGAAAATTTATGAGTGATACGACTACATCCATGGGGTATTAAATATTAATACATCATTATAGAAATGCGGAAATCATGTGGGGAGAAGTTTTTCTCAGAAATTCCTCCTTCTTTAGGTTACCGTAGTGAAATAGAAAAAGCAGCCAAGTTTGGCGTTAAAAATTTTCCAGTTTTATAGGTGGCGTTTGTACAGAGGTGGATTTTCAGAAATAAGAATGAGTTTGATTTGTAATAAAAATTCGTATCAAAATATTAATGCAATCAAAAATATTTTTAGCTTAAAAAAAAACAAAAATGTTTATTTTGTAACTGTACGGAGAAAAAAATGAAATATCTTTAAACCAAATTTTGTACAACCTCAATGAAATTAGAATTTGGTTAAAATTTACTCGGATGGAGATACTTTGACATTTTAAAAATATTTGAAAAGTTTTTAAACGCTAGAAATGGACATCGAGGTGACAGTAGTTCTGCTTTTTGTAATTTGCAAAAGACCGAAAGTTTCTATCATGAAAATAGCACTTGTGAAACGTTAAAATACTCTCCATAGGATTAACAGAGGATTCGATTTTCCCCAACGGAGGTCTAGCAGGGCCTTAAAAGAGGTTTTTGTTATACATTGTAATAATTAAAAATATGTGTTAAATAAGTAAATGTAATGAATACGTGTTAGACAGAAAATAAAATTCGGCAATTTAGTAAGCAATGTTATTTGGGGAACATGGTACATTGAAATTGGTACAATACATTGATAAATCAATTATCTGAATTCACATGTTTGAATTTCGACTTAATATGCTTCGGATAGTAATTTACTAGCTTAAAAATATGGAACACCAAGATTAATTTATAAAATTCCTTACTAAAACTTTAAAAAATTTAACATAATTTAACTTTAAAAATTTAATTCTTTAATTTTATTTTTAGTTTCAATTTTTTAATAATTTTGTGAACCTATAATTATTTTCTTCAACTTACAATTTTTTACTTAGAAGTTTCAATTTTTTTCTCCATTTTTTTTTTAGTGAAAACACACACTTTTTAAGTGTAGGTTTTAAAAAAACTATCATATCATTGCATTTTTCACTATATATTCTTTGAGAAAACTGTAACATTTTTGGAAAACCCGCAGCAAAATGTAGAATATATATGTATTTTTTTTTCTGATACTAAGACAAGGAAAAAAATAATGCTTACTTCGTTTCATGTATATTTTTCTGTTAAATTTTAAAATTTTCTCGTCAGATTTTAGCAAAATTTTATGCTAATTATAATAAATACTATGCACATTATAGACGAACGATACGTTAGAGAGAATCGTTTTTACTAATTAAACATAAAAATATAATCATTTTTTACTAAATAAATTTAAAAAATATCATGTTAAAAATTATAAAACTTATGTTTAATAAAAATACTTAATTTCTTTATTAGAAAATAAAAATTACGCTTTATACATTAGAATTAAATTTTTTCATTTACAAAAATCCTTTTAAAAACCAAAATTTGTGAGAATCAAACTAACGATATTTGTGAAGAAGTAATGATATATTAACCATATAAAAAGTAAAAAAGCAAATGGAAAGTAAATATATGTATTTTCCTCGAATTTGGTGGTTACAACTTTTTAATTTCCATAATTGTATCACATTTCGATTCCAGAAAAAAGAGTTCTTTTTCTGGAATTTTTTAATAGAAATTCCCTTTTTCTTCCGTTGGCGGTCACTGGTTATAATCGATGATTTCAGATAAAACTTGGTTAACGAAACATATTATTCAATAAAAATTTTCTCATGAATATGACATGACTCTAGACTAAAATAAAACTTGAGATTAAAAAAAAACAAACTGAAGAGCTTTTATTTTGAGGCAATGTACAATTTCTGAGAAGTCATAAATTTCTTAAGACTCCATAATAAATGTTTCTATTATGTTTCTTGATATTAAAAGTGAATCTATGAATTCTCTATACTATCAACACATTTAAATGATTTTTAAAAAATATAATTTACATGAAAATTTTAAGAATTTAATTTATTTTAAAATTTTCCTTTCCTCATCAATGTCGGGTACTTTCTTTGTCTGTGATTAATTTTATTTTTATCAAGTGAAAAAAAATCTGAGGTAGAAATCATTTAATTTTTTTATGCAATATTATATTTTCTTTTAAAATGAAAATTCCCAAACTTTTGACTTACTATCATCCAGCATTAGATTTGATGAAACCCTTACTATTGAATGTAATTATATTTAAGTAAATATTCGTATTTCATTCATTTTTTAGATGTTACTGGACATATTCTATATGGCAGTTTAGGAAGGTAATAATCTAGGTGTTTCTTAAAAGGGAAGTAAATCCTAAGATATAGTTTATTTATTTGATAAAGGGGGTTATTAAAGGGGTTGATAAAGGTGGTTAGATGATTATTTAGGGATTCTATAATTCCATTCTTATATTTTTATGCAGTATAATCGAAATTGAAGTGAGAAAAATTATACATAACTTACGTATTTATTAATTTTATTCGAAAAGAAAATTTTCTCAGTTTATTTGCGTTTTTCATTGATAATTAATGATTCAAATTTTAAGGACATCTAACGAAAAATTTTTATTTATTATTTAATTTTATTCTAAGAAGTTTTCATAATTGATATTTCAATTTTATGAAATTTCCTCTTTTGGGAGCTATATCTCATAAAGTTATTGTTGTCACAAAATACAGTTAAAAGTTAACATTTTTTATTTACAAAAGAAAATATGAAATATTAAGAAAATATTTTTTGTTAAATAAAAGGATCTAATCTCTTATAAAAAATTAGTGGAATGTTAAATAATACTTTAAAAAATTAAAATGTCTAAAAAAATTTTAATTTTGATTTTTTTTGAATATTAAATAATCACATACAAAGAGAAATTTTGATGATATATTTATCAGCTGAAGCAATATTAATTAGATGTTATATTCTTTATTTTGAATAGAAAAGATTTATTTGATTAATCAATATTATAATTTTTCATAGACATGTGACTTGACTTATACAACTTGTGAAGAAAAAAAAGACTCGCGTAAAAAAACAATGAATCTTGCTGTATATCTCACGAGAAGGCAAAAGGTTATTTCTCATAAGCTTACTTTTTGGGAATCTCACTGGATTATTGATCCATAAATCAAGATATACAACATCAACAAAAAATAATTTTCTATGTAATTTTCAACTAAAATAGAAGACATTTCAAATGTATAAAGATGTATAAATTGATAACTGCAAAGTGTAAAAAATAAAATTTCTTTTCATCAACTTTCCTCCTTTTCCATAATTATTTACACATTTTTTAGTACAGATTTTATTATTTTTGGAGACATTTTGAAATTACTAATGGCTGATTTAAGTGGATAAATCTCCTAAATGAATAATTTTTTGAATAAAAATCAATAAAATTAAAGGATTTGGAATATATAGAAGAAGATAATTTTTCCACAAAAATTGCAATAAACGAATTTTAATAGCAAAAAATGTTTCTTATTAGCTAATGAAGTTAATTTTTGATAAACAATTTAAAAAATAATAAGAAACATAATTTTTTAAACTAAGGATGCTTAGTTTCTTATTAAGAAAAAGCAATCTGGCCAGTACATTTCGAGAAAATATTTTTAATTAATACTTGTTTTTTTAACTTTAATTATAGGTAAAAAAAGTATATCAGGTTACAGTTTTTCTGAAAAATAAGTAATGCTTCTTAATCAGATACCTATAATTAACCCGTAATTAAAATTTTGAAATACCTATAGTTAAAATTTTGAAAAAGAATTATAATTTATTAACAAATCACAATTCCTTTAGGTTGTTGAAATTTATTTAATTATATAAATATTGAAATTCTGTTCTAGGATAAGTAATGAAAATTACAACATTAATGAATCTTGAAAATTGATTTTTAAGTTAGTTAAATAATCTATTTAAGTAATTTTTAAAGTGATATAAATAAAAAAAAATATTAGAGATTTGCTGTATATGTATGTGAACTGTTGAATAATAAAATATTTTTCAAACCATCGTATGATTCGTTAAGATGCTTAGCCCCGAAAGTCAGAGAAAATTCATCATTCTAATATAATATGAAAATAAGCTGTAATTTTAGGAAAAATGGAATGGAATGTTTGTTAAATTTTAAACGATATATCTACTAAAAAAACTAATTTATTCAGTATTTGTGATTCAGAATCGGCTCATATTTATATAGTCTTTGAAAATAAGTGAAAAATTATTTTCTGTTAACAGCTTTAAATAATTGTAATAAATTGAATGAAGGTAAATAAATTAAACATTTATAACACGCAGCTTTTTAATGATTTATATCATTGAGAATTTCTTTCTGAATGTATATTTCCGAAAATAAAGCTTCTTTTGAAAGAAAAGTTTAAAATAAAGCAAAAATATTGCTTATTCAAAAGCAAATTTTAATTTTCAGATTAAAAAAAATTACACATTTAATATTATAATAATCTATAAAGATATAAATACCATAAACAAGAAAAATTAGATTATTTAATATGACTATCAGGTCTGCTTAAATTCATTCAAAGTAACTTTTTTTAATATTACACTAAGAACATCAACAGTTATTAAATATTGGATCAAATTTGGACTTTAAAATCTGCCTTGCTCTTGCGAAAACTTATGCATTAGAGATGCGATATTATAAACATAGATAAATGAAACTACTATTATCTAGAATGAGTATTGATAATAATCATTTTTGTAAAATAGATGGAGTAATAAAGTAAAAAAAATTGTGATTATTTCTAACGAATAAAAGGTGGTGATCAAAAAAATAAAAATTAATTATCCATGATTAGGTTGAGTAAAAATCTTTAAACATTTATTCCAGTTATGAGTTTTATTTTGTTACATAGTTAATTCCACACTTTTTAATAGGTTGGAAATTAAATACTGAATTTAAATTCTTTTATCAATTTAAATTTTATAAATTATTGAAATATGTGAAGCTACAAATAAATCGCGAATTAAATTGATAAAATAAAAATAAATCGTTAGTATGATTTTAGATAAAGTAAACTGATCGAAGATAAGATTAGAAATTTTATTTTAGAAGTAGTTAGATAAATGATTTATTTTCATTACTGAATATATTCCAAACAAATTTTATGCAATTTAAACAGAAGATAAATTTTACAATCATTCATTAATAATTTATGTATCAAAAATATTTAATTTTTTTTATTAAAGAGAAAAAAATTTAATATTTGTATCATTATAGTAAACGATTTTAAATACTATTGCATGAATTAGCTTTTGGATTCATGAAATTTCTGTTAGCGTTTCCCACATTCGCTTACATTATAACACCGGCCCTACTAGTTAACGCCATTAGCCACACCCCTTTTTTAACAACCCAATTAGGTTTGTATTAAACACAGACCAATATTTATCTTGGTCGTTGGTATTAAATAAGAATTCTTGCCAAAATATACCAAGTACGGTTACAGTTTACCTTGACAACACGACATCGGTAAAACTCTCTATTATTTGAGGCAAATATTTTGAAAATTATAAACCAACCAGACTATACTTGCGGAATATAAAAATTAATTTACACGGTATTATATTTAGATCATTATCTAGGCAACATGACAAACTTACTTACTTAACAGCCGAACTGATAAGACGTGTTTCTCACTCGCTCTTCAAACCGGTTCCTGAAGTTTCTCCCCGCTCACCACTATGACGGACGCTGCAAGGCGAGCTGAGCCTTTTTCACCCCGCGTGCTGAGCTACCTTGAGCTGTTACAAAGAGCATTTTTCAGTGCTATCAACTGCTGCTTTTTTAAAGCTGATTGATTTTATTGACCTCTGACTGAGACAATGGCTGCAAATAAAGGAATTATACAACCTGCCAAGCTGATGGACATTATGAATCCTAAGCACAACAATGCCTCGGAACTCCATCTGAAACAACTATTGGAAATCCAGACGGCGCTACTGGGTAATAGAGACTGCCCTACTGAAGAACATCTACAACAAAACATCTTGAACATGCCGAATATCAACATTAAAACCTGAATAGAAACTTTAAACACTGCAAGTACAGGTAGCTATAATCTAGTTCCTGATATGGAAACACCCATAATAGTAAAAGTGACTAATATTGCCAATCAAAATGATAAATTTAATAAAAAAAAACGAACTAATGGTGGTGAGAAACTTTTTATTTTCCCTAAGAAAACATCCAAAGCTGTGATTGAGAGTGTCACCAAGACCCCCATAGCTGTGGCTAACGCGTTCAGTGGGCTAACTCCAGAGGAAGAAAACAACGAAAAAATGGATGACCAGCCAGTGACTGAAATAGCCCCTAAATTCCACCCATAATTGTAAGGTATGGTGAAAGTCATGCTTCATTTATTACCAAACAAATAAATAATTAAAAATAGATAATGAAGCTAGGGTTTCAGGTAAAAATTTGAAATTGCTGCCCAGAAACAGCAGACAAACACAGGGAAATTAATAAATTTCTTGAATATAACAACTATGAATTTATCCTCCTAAGTGGAAAAAATGAGAAACCCCGAAAATTTGTAGTCGGGGAACTTCCCATGACCACAAAAAGTGAGGATATTGTTTCTAACTTAGCCAATCAAGGCTAGAAAATCCACAAAGTAAGCAGGATGACTAGCCAGAGAAATGCAAAACCCCTACCTATTTCTGGTCCAACTCTACAATGGCCCAGAAATAAGTCCTATGTTTAAATTAAAAAGTTTTTGACACCCACACATTTTAGTCTAATTCAACAACAACAATTGATATAGCACTCATCTGAGGAATTAGTTATAACCACTAAAATTTACACAATGACGGAACTCAATTCGGATCATAAACTAGTCATGGTCGAGTTTGACTTTAATATTATTTTGATTAATACTCTCACTCTTCATAACACGGATTAGATCAAATTTTAAATAATAACCCACTTAATATAATTAATACAAACACAAGATATGAACTTGAAAATGAGACGATTCGCTTGGAGGCGGAACTGCTTGCATCGCACCGCGAATCAGAAAAACCCCACTCACCTCCTATCCCGCTATCTCAGAATTTTTAAAGCAAATAGAAACAGACTCGGGAAACTATATCAAATTAGCAGAGACCCCTGAATAAAAAATCAATATAACAAAACGAATAACGAATTCAGGGCTAAGATAAGTTCATACAATTCTCAGAAATGGAGAGGAAAATTAGAATCATTAAATACTCACGACCGATCCATTTGGAAGGCCGTCAGTATGTTGAAGAAGAAACCACAATATTTTCTGCCTATTCAAGGCCGAAATACAATTGCCCAGACTGACAAACAAAAACAGAAGCAATTGCTGACGTTTTTAAAACACAATTCACCACTAATGACCTATATGACACCAGAACCGAAGATCTAGTTGCAAGCAACATACTGAGATTTCTCTCCAGACTACACACGCAAGTCATACAAAGTACCACCCCTTTTCGGAAGTAATGGCAATAATGAAGAAATTAAGGATAATAAATCCCCAGCAATTGATGGAATAACAAAACAAAATGCTAAAGAAAATTCCTAACAAAGCATTAGTCAAAAATACAATGCTTATTAACAAGATATTAAGGATAACGCATTTTCCTCAAAAATTAAAAATTGCAGTAATAGTACTAATATTAAAACCAAAGCAAGACAACTACTTTCCCTCAAGCTATAGATCTATTAGTTTACTACCGTCTCTAAGCAAAATAACCGAAGCAATTATTCTAAATAGACTAGATAAATTTTTAAGAAACAATAATATTCTTTTCCCTGAACAACACGGGCTCAAAAAATCACATTCAAAAATGTATCAACTTATGAGAGTAGGGGAAATCATCACTCAGGGATTTCAACATAAAAAAAGTACAGGAACAGTTTCTCTTGTTATTGTCAAAGCTTTCGATCGAGTTTGGATTGGTGGACTTGCACACAAACTCATTAATATTGGTCTACCCGACCCACTCATTAGGATATTAATTTCATATCTTTTGGGACGAAAGTTCCAATTTCGCATTGGTACTACATACTCAACACGCAGACAAATCTTAGACGGTGCGCCACAAGGGTCCAAATTGGGACAAAGACTCATTCTTATCTATGTGAATGACATTCCAACATCAACACTAACTTCCCTGCACCTTTTTGCAGACGACACATTTATCACACATTTGACACACTAGCACAAGGTAGGAAAACATCATATATCACAGAATCACTGAACAAACATTAAGAACAGATTAAGCTCTGGTTCGTTAAATGGAAAATTTTTATTAATGTAAATAAAAGCATATCCATAATTTTTAACAAAAAAAGACTACTTCCACCCAGTGTAATTAAAATCAACAACAAAATTATACCATGGTCACAAACCTGTAAATATTTAGGAGTAACTTTCGACAGAATATTAACATGGAACCCCCATCTGATCTAAATTATTAACAAATTTAAACGGCAAACAGCTGTATTATACCTACTTATTAACTAGAATTCAAAACTTTCCATGGAAAATAAAGTGCTCATTTATAAAGCATATCTTCGACCACTTATTTTCTATGCCTGCCCTATCTGGGACACCCATGATAGTAAAATTAAAAAACTGGAAACTCTCCAAAATAAAGCCCTCACATGGGCAGTTAAGGCCCCCTACTTCATTAGAAATAAAATAATCAAACAAGAATTAAAAATCCCTACATTGAGAGAATTCTTCGCGAAAATAATGTATAACATGAATAAAAATATTGATATAACTAACGACGAAATAATAATTAGCCTTCCGTCTTATAATGACCTAAGTAGCCATAATAGATTCCGTCCTCACTAATTGCTCAGATATTGCCCAAAGTTTCCTCACGTACCACCATGAAATAAGCTGTAAATAGAAAACTTTTTTTGATAACTACTTCTTTGTATGAAAATAAAGAGATAAAAGGAATTTTTTTTTGTTATATCTCATTCCATATGTGAAAAAAAATTATTAAAAATTAAAATGATGAAATTTGCATATATAAGTATGCATATAAGAGCGGATACATTTTTTAAAAATATATATCTATATGCAAATAAATAAAATATATAAAAAAAGATAAAGATAGAGATATTGTATTGCAGACCAAGTTATTCCTTGTAAATATTATAGCATGTATAAATTCTTGTAAATACCTTTACCTGTTCTTATGTAAATATTCTAATTTGTCTCAATTTATTTCTTTACTCCTTTATTATTCTATTAGTTTGATTTAATTTAAATATATATTTCTCATAAATTATAAATTAATGAACAATAACTTTTTTAAATTCTGAAATAAATAACCATAGTCCCAGCCATTAAAATTTCAAACTCATTATAAGCCAATCAGATTCAAGTTGTAGCTCACCGACTAAGAACCAACAATCTTATGAGGGTAGAGGATCGCCACATCCATGGACCTCTGAAAACTGCCAGTCGGCAAATATACTAAATCTGCTATATTTCCATACTTTGGAAATTCATTTTCTATGTTAAAGATTATTATAGTATGAAGGTGCTTTAAAACTTCCGTGAAATCTCCAGAAATCCACAGTTACAGTGAAGAATGAATAATATACAAATTTAATTGCAATTACCATTTGCTGTTGTTATAAGCATGGCTAAACAGTGCATTTCTAATATGTATGGCAGTTAGCTAACCCACGTTATTCTGGAAGAGAAAACTATAATATAAAATGATGTTAGATTTTAAAAATGTATAAGTGGAAAGCAGCTAGCTCTTCATCGAACAGTTGCCGGCTGATTGGAAACCAATTAATTCAGTTACTTTTTTAGAAAAGTTTCTCATTAGAATTATAAGTTACATTTTAATATTATTTATAAAAAAAAAAAAATTATTTCCTTTTCAGCTCAAGTTGAGCGAAGACTTATTGCCTTTTCGGAATAGAAGCTTCCACGGAACACAGAAGCCATAAGTCTGGCTTCCTCTAAAATTCAAGTATTGGATATTTTACAAAATGAAGATATAAACAACATGGATTTAAACATGGCAGAAGAAAGCATTTACGGAGCTAATTTCCTTAGAACCGCAGAAAATGATATGAATTGTCTCTTAGCTGCAAAAGAAAATGGGGTAAACACATTTAACATATTCCTAAAAGCCAACAATGGAAGGTCAATTCCGAAAAATAAACCCCGGGAACTGAAAAACGAACTGATAATAAAGATAAAGAACTTCAGAAAGATCTCTAACAAGACAATAACAAGAGACGGTAGACTACTAATGACAACGCAAGACATGGAAACAGCTACAGAAATATTAAATATCAAAGAGTTACAAGGGGTACCGGTACACTACGAAATCCTATGGGAAAGCATCTCTACCAGGTTTCTACTATTTAATATTCCAACGGAAACTCCATTAAAAGAGATTGCAGAGGAGCTGAGCGCTGAAAATGAAATCCAAATTTTAGAATTAAGAAGATTCAATAAGAAAAACCGTGAAGTATCTCCGGTTCTGGTATCTATTCTGGGAATAAAGATACCAAAAGAAATAAAACTGTTTTTACCAACCACAGAGTGGAACTATTCGTAGACAGACCTCGCCAATGTGGTAAGTGTTTCAAATTCACTCATAATCCTAACAAATGCCCTTATGAAGTATTGTGCGTTCACTGTGGAGACAAAAAAACATGGAGAAATATGCTTAAACCAAATGAGATGCTCCAATTGTACGGGCTCACATAGAGCCGATTATAATGAGTGCCCAACTAGGGCAAAAGAAAAAGAAATACTCAAATTTAAGGCAGAAAATAATTTGACACTAAGCGAAGCCAGAAGGCGATTCGCAAACAAAAACACTTCATACGCAAAGAAAGTCTCCATGCCTACAGCCAATCTAGACATAGAATCGATGCAAGGGATCTTTGATAAATTGGCCCTTAAACTGATAACCTCAATTGAAAAGATCATAGAAACACAATTAACTAAAATTTGTAATATGTTTAAAAAATCATTAGACTCCACAGTGAATAAAATTAATGAATCCGTCTTGACTAAAATGAATGAAACTATCTCTAAATTAACCACACCAATCTCAATCTCTCCTGAAAGAGAAAGGAAAAAAAAATCAAAGATAATAAAAAATCCCAAATCCTCAAAACCAGACCAGATGGACTACCAACAATATGAAATAGAGAAAGAGATTGATCTTTCAGATTTCTCTGTTGGATGATTAGAGTACCTACTTTTTACCTATTTAATTATATTTTCATATTTGAAGGTATTTCAAATAAAAAATTCTTATATCAGTTCTATATAAGTGCTATAAATCTTCAGTTTATAAACACTTTTTCAAAATGAAAATTGTACAGTGGAATGCGAGGAGCGTTACCAACAAAATAGACATATTTAAGTTAGAACCTTTCATATCCGCAGATGTATTAGTTATACAAGAAACTTTCCTGAGACCAAAAGATTTATTTAATATAAAGAAAAAAATAATCTATAGAAAAGACAGAGAAAATAGAAGTGGAGGCGGCCTAGCGATTGCAGTGACAGAATCATCATCATCAAAAGTAACCTATAAGAACATATATAGCAGCAGTGAAACAGAGATATTGATAGTGAAAATAACTAACAGAAACGAAACAATCAACATATTGAATATATATTCACCCAAAGGAAAAATTTAATATAATGAATATCGAGACATACAAAAATACATAACACACAAATGCCTAATTTTAGGAGACTTTAATATCAAACATGATTTATGGGGAGGGGAAACTAGCACTCAAGAGGGACAAAAATTGACCGACTGGATAAACGAACACAATCTCTGCATACTGAATTTAACCAATCCGACACATATTTCTCCTGCAGGTAAAGTTTCAATTATAGATCTATCATTTTGTACCTCTTACTTATATCCACAATGCCATATAACAATAGAAGAAGATTCATTTTTCAGTGACCATTTTCCTATAGTCATAGACATTCTTACCCCAGATCAAACTCCAAAAGTGTATAAGATTCACAGATGGAAAGAAATCATCAACCAAATAAACGAAGAGTTGTGCAGTGAAAGCAACAGTTCGTATGACAATTTCCATAATATTGCAGTCAAAGCCATAGAAGAAAACAGCCATGAGCAGAAAATACCTGAAAAGCAGTACCCCCCATGGTGGAATAATTTATGTAGTAAACTTTCATTTCTAAAAAAAGTGTATCTAAAAAAAGCAAGAAATACCTTAAAAAACAAGAATTGGATATTGTACAAAAAGTTTTCTGCAAAATTAAGACGCATCATAAAATCCTCTAAAATCAAATATTGGGATGATGTCTGCAAGAAGCAGCAAGACCTGTACCTACTTTTCCGAATATTTAACTCTATGAATCGTCGATACAGAGATATCCAAAACTCTAACCTCTTAATAAATTTTAATAACCAAGAACTACATTCACCTAAATCTCAAAGTGAAGCTTTTGCAACACACTTCAATAACAAGATACACCATGAGCCAATACCAATAGACTACTCTGGACCAGAAAATATGATTTTAAATAAAAAGTTTACAATCAACGAGCTCAATTTAGCGATTAAGAAAACTAGAATATCCACACCAGGAGAAGACAAAATTTCTGCAAAAGTATTTAAATCCCTAAATGAAGATAACACACGAAAGATACTCAAAATCTTTAATGATATATTTGATCAATGCTCTATTCCTGACAGCTGGAAATCGTCTATTAGAATACCAATTCCCAAACCAAACAAACCACAATCCATACAAAATTCATACAGACCTATATCTTTAACTTCTGTTCCTGCTAAAATTTTTGAAAGAATGCTGTCCTATAGAATTACAAATTTCCTAATTACTAATGAAAAGATAGAAGAACGTCATCTAGGGTTCATACCTTTCCGAGACAGTCAAACTGCAATACAATTGTTTCACTATGATCTGCATCAGGCAAAAGCTCAAAAGAAATTCATCATTGCAATATCATTGGATATAAAATCTGCATATGATTCCGTGTACATTGATGGATTAATATACAAATGCCTACAGCTGGGAATAACAGGAAAAACTGCCAAGTGGATTCATAACTTTCTACAAGATAGAAGGCTGAGGGTAAGATGGAGAAATACATCCTCGCAATCGGTTCAGTCAACAAAAGGAGTACCACAAGGTAGTGTGTTATCTCCCATTTTATTTACAATCTTCATGTCAGATTTCCATGAAACAATCCTCAAGGAGTTAAACATATAATATACGCAGATGACATACTTATTTACTGTACAGATGAAAAATTGGAAATAATCAAGAAAAAACTGCAAGATACTTTGTATAACATAGAAAAATGGAGCAGTTACTGGAAACTACAGGTAGCTTATCAAAAGTGTTCAGCAGTAAACTTGTCCAGGCGCAGAGAAAATCCTGATTGGTCAATACAATACAATAATGAAAAAATTAAATGGAAAGACACTCTTAAGTTCTTAGGAATAATATTTACAAGAAATGGAAACTTCCGTTCGTTCGTAACATACTTAAAATATAAAGCAGCTAAAAGAATAAACATTTTAAAAGCACTCTCTAATAAAAAATATGGAGCAAGATCACATCATCTAATGCAGTTGGCAAAATCATCTATCTGCAGTATTCTACACCACACTAGCAATATTTTTAGCTTAACAAACCACTCAGTCATAAAACCTTTAGAAACAATACAAACGTCGGCATTAAGAATTGCATTAGGATTACCCAGATTCACTCCTAATATTCTCCTAAGAAAGATTGCTAATACTGGCACAATAGAATCTGAATTTAGGAAAATATCAAGCAAATTTTGGTTAAAGCATATCTTATTGGAACAACAATCACCTCTCAAAAATATCATCCAAATCAGCTTCAATTCAGTTGGAAAAAGATATCACATACCCCTAATGAAAACAATAGAGGAAGAAAACATTAAAATATCCCACTTCATTCAGTTTAAATACCCACAAATTCACTCTCCAAACAATTTCTCAATCCATGTAGACAAATACGAGTTCCAAGATAAATCTCTCACCAATCAAGAAATTATTCAATTTTTCAATGATTTTGACAAAAGTCTACTAGACCAACCTAACAGAATAGCCACAGATGCATCTAAAAAAGAAGACATAACCTCTATTGCTGGATGGTCTGAAAAAGGATCTTTTGGATGTATAATTAATAATATAAACTCGGTCTTTTCTGCGGAAGCTATGGCGATCTGTCAAGCTAAAGATGAATTAATCATTTACGAAAGAAGAAATATAATATATACAGATAGTAAATCTGTCCTTATGGCACTGATGGAATGTAACCAAAAATCAGCAAGTATAATATTAAGATTAAAACACAAAATATGGCAAGCTTCAAAATTCTTCAAAGAACTTCAAATTATTTGGGTTCCAGCCCACAAAGATATTATAATAAATGAAAAAGCTGATAAACTAGCCAAAACGGTCACAAAAGACAACGTATATATAGAGTGGATTACCATAGAAGACTTTTACTCATACATCAAAAGCAACATTAAAAAAACCCAAGATAAAATATTCAAAAACAGTAAATATTACCTGAGGGTTGGAGACATCCCGGAGTGGAGCTCGATGGGGAGATCTCTCGTCTCGCGCAAAGAGGATGTACTGCTCGCCAGAAGCCTTGCTGGCGTTCTGCTGACTCCAGCGCTGCTTTGCCGGTTCAATCTGACTGATTCAGACAGATGCAGCTCATGCTATGCAGTTGATAATGCTGAACATATAATCTTATATTGCCCCAGATATAACCAGGACCGCAAACAATTTTTGCATAATTTAAAAATACAAGTGCAAATAACAAATTACAAACAGTTGGTCGAAATCATCACATCGAACCCAAAAAATCTAAAAACATTTATTAAATTCCTTATGAGTATCAACAGTTTTTGAAATAGATGTCCCTAGAATAATAGAGACAAAAGCCGGAGCAGCTAAAAGTCTCAGAACAGCTACCAACCAACCAACCTATAATATAAAATAATGAGTTTGAAAACACTTGTCCTTGATCACGTTGATAGAATTCATAGACATTAATTTAAACAATGGATGAAGAAAAATTTTTTCTATAACAAATTGAGGAAATTAAATAAATATTGACTAAAACAAAAAATGTTGCTTTTAATTTGCTGATACATCAATACGTAATATTATTTCCAGAAATTTATTGTTGTATGTATTAAAGAGCTCATTGTAAAATTGAAAGCATGCTATTGGACAATTTTAACGGGGCGTTTCGCAAGTTTGGCGGGGGAAAGGTTTTCGATTTGAGGCATTGTGTTAGAAATCTTTCGCTACGATATATTTTAACCATGAAAAATAGTGTTTATGAGGTATGTTATCATTTATATATTTTTAAAGTGTTTGTAACATTATCGCCAGAAATTAGGAAAACAGAAATTATATTTCAACTACAAAAACTTTTAAAATGAATTTTATTAATGCATTCTAATTTAACTGCGTAGGATATATAAAATTATTTTTTAGATAAACTGTTAGCTATATCTTATGTTAAAACTTAAAAAGCATCATAGTTTATTTATATTTATGTATAAATTAATTGTTATTGTTTTTTTTTTTTAAATAAACATTGCGTGAAATTTATTTTAAATGTTTTATTTTGTCTCTGGATTGAAGTTTGCTGTATAAAAAATTTTTCTTCTTAAAATGCGTTACTTTTATGTATTAAAAAATGAATTTTTGAACTTTTTAATTCAATGATGAAGATTTGAACCTACAATTTGTTTTAAAAATCAGGAAGTGTTTCATAAAATGATTATGGTATTAGTTTATTGTGATGTGGTATATAATATTAGATTCAATGTAAATGTTTTTGCTTAAAAAGTAGAAAATGTATGTTTTAAAATTAAAAATATTAGAACAAATTTTAGTAATATTTGTCACACATTCTGGAATTGCAAATTTAAAATAATAATTTTTGGAAAAAAAAATTCCTTTGCATTTTGTATTCAGATATTCTCTATGTATTTTGGAGGAATTTTTTTATTGGAGTTTTTTTTTTTTTTTTGTTGGCTAGCATTTTTTATTAACAAAAACATATTTAATTTTATTAATTATTTGATATTTTTACTTAAAAAATTTTAGGCACAAGTAGATTTTTTAGTTTACAATCTATTTCCATCTACAATACATTTTGACTCTGACTATGTTTAGTATGAAACAAACTTTTGTTTTAATATTTTCCATTCTTTAATATTTTTCAAACTTTAATATTTCCCATTCATAAATGAAAATGAACTGATTATTTCATACATATATCTGTTAAGTTTTTGCAAATAAAATTAAAACAAAAGAGTTCTTACAAATTACTTGCTAATCAAAAGTGTTATACAAATTATTAAAACTTAGAAACTGAAATTTACAAATGGTAAAATTCATAAAATGAGTGAAGATAAATTTTGTTTAATAGAAATGATTCCAGTAATAAAATAAAGGTCTTATCTAATTTTGCTCTAAAAAGTTGTTTTGTTCAAAATTTCAGTCGATATTAATGTGGAAACAAAGAGAAGTTTTCTTATTAATGAATGTGTATTTTATTATTTGATACAATGATTTCATGCTATCTTAAATCTTTTTCTAAAGATTAATACTGAAGTTTTACATATCTGTAAGTCATCTCCAGCACATTCACTTGAAAGGTTGTATTATAGAACTTTTTTACTTATATCTATCTAAAGATTTTCTTTCTTATCAGTTATTATTAAATGTTTTTCTGGAAGCAAATTTATTTTAAAAGTCATTATTAATGAAAGATCAACTAATAAGTTATATTTATTCTTTATTCATCAGCTGAACATATTTGACTGAATAGGAATAGTTAAAGGAAAAACATTTATTAATACCTTTTATGTGAAAAAGGAAAAAACATGTTTTATATCAAATTTTTAAATATATTGATTGAACATATTATACATAATTTAAATATAAACTTTACAGAATATTCTTTAGTGTATCAGATGAAATCTACTTTAAAATCAAAATTTCTTCAATAGCAGACATTTTTATAGTTAAAAAGTAATATCTATGGAATATTTATAACTTTAATTGCTTAGTCTTCTTTTATATCGTGGCTAATTTATTAGCATTTGACTTCATTTCGTGATTTTACATAGTTAAATTTTAACTTGTAATGCTTTTGAATTTATTATGTAGCAACTGTTTTTATGAAAAAGTCATCAATATGATTTGTAAATTTATAATAGTTTTATATAGTTACACAACTTATTATGTAAATTTATTATGTAGCAACAGTTTTTATGAAAAAAGTCATCAATGTGATTTATTATATATATGTTAAACAGTTTAATAATTTTGGTCAATTAATTGTTCAACGAATTTTGTATATTTTGTTTTAAAGTTCCAACTATTATTTTTTCGTAAATGTATTGTTGCTTGATTACCATAGTAAGCATTTGCCTTTATATTATGTAATTAAATACATTTGAATCATAAATGACAATTGAAAGGCAAACAATTTCTTTTACAATTTTATACAGTACATAATGTTGTAATTAATTCAGATTCCATTTAAGTGCTATTGAGTTTTGCGTAATTAACCTTTGTAAAAAGTATAAATAATTTGTGGCCATTGATTGTGTGAAGTTGAGTCAACTGAATCCTAGTATAATCTAAATATCATCAATCCAGTATAATTTAAATATAAGTTTCATTCAATATTTTAATTTATTTTATACATACACAGTATTTCAATAGAACTTATAGTTACTTATGGATTTGAAACTTGAGTGTTATTAAATAAAAATGTATTTAGAAAGTTGTAACATAGAATCATTAAAAGAATTTATAGACCCATCAAAGAAAGTAACACATGAAGATGAAGATTCTATCATGAGTTAAAAAAATGAATTAAGAGATAAAAGATAATTAGATAAAGTTAAAATAATTTATTGGTTAAGACTTAGAAAAGATAAAGGAAACAGATATGCCAAAGAAAGTCAAACATTACAAGAAAGGAGGAAGGCCAAAACTAAGAGGGCTATATGAGATTGAGGAAAATTTGAAAAGATAGGAGAGAACATAAAACTGTAAGAAATTGGTTGAGAATATCAAAATGATTAAGTGTTGTAGTGCTAGAAAAAAAATACGATTATTACAAGTATCAAAATTTACACTTTATAATTACTTAAAACTTCCTACCTCAGTTATTTTTAGTTTGATTGTAATGTGAAGTCTAACTTTAATAATTGTTTACTTTCTACAAATATTACAATAATCAACTTATATTTCTAGAATAGAATTCTCAATTAAAATTTACAAAAATAAGTTTGTTAAAGTAGGCTAAAGGTAACATTATGGTCACAGCTTGCTAGGTTGCCAAATTAATTAACCGAATGTAGTGCCCATGCACATGTGTGAACCACATGCACAATTGAAATCATGATGCAGTCCCAGAAGAAAAATGAAGATAAGAATTTTGTTCTAATTTTTCACAGCCATAGATTCCTGAAATTATGTTTTAAGTACTTAAGTTTTCAATAATAAATGAAACTGCAGAATTGTTCTATTTTAAGAATTTTTTAATTTATTCCAGATTTGTTTTTTTTTAATTTAATAGTTATTGCAGAAATTCTTAAATTTGAGGAATTGCATAAAACTATATTTTTGTATAAACCATATATATTTTTTTTACCTAGATTAAACTGTAATTTTAAGCAAAAATTTAAAATTTATACTTTTATGTAATAATGATTTCCAGAATTCTATATATAATCACTGGATTTATCAAAATTATTTTATTAAATATATTAAAAAAATCATTTACTAATTCTGAAATTCTTTATTTTATTTATTTTTAATTAGATGTTATTAAATGTAATTTATAAAGATTTTTTTTACTATTCATTATTTTTGCCATTGTATTTTCTCATATTCCTTTCAGTTTTAATTGAGATATTTTTAAATAGAAAATTTTAGTCAATTCTTAATACAATTACTATTCTTATTTAGTGTTAAACTTACCAATTTTAAATTGGGAAAAACTCTGATTTCTTATATGTTTGTTATTCTTTTTAAATAGTTGATTGATAACAATGGTGGGTCGCTAATCAGATTCCAATATTTACTTCTCTTCTCCTTGGTAAATCATTTTTTGATGTGACTGTCCCCATGGATATATATATATATATATATATATATATATATATATATATATATATATCAATTATTTCTTACACATACCTAACAAATTACATAAATTATATACTACAGCAATTTTAATGGAATAATACAAAGTAAAAGTACTCACCCATTCATCACTTGTAGAATTGAAGGCGATCCTGATGTTTGTGCTACAAATTAAAAAGAAATAAAAAAATTACAAATTCAATTTATCAACATTCATACTAAACACAACCTTCACATAAATAAAAAAAAAAAATCGAATGTTTAAACTTTATTCACTTGGAAAATTAAACTTTGTTTACTTGTATCAGAACTTCAAACACAAGTCTTTTAAGCATAAATGTAAAATAAATTAAATACATAGCAAAAGCTTCATGGGTTTCTGTAACTTCAAATAAATTTTGCATTTGTATGTCATTAAAGTGCAAGGATCCCTTCTGCTGTAGTAATTTATAGGTTTGTTACTCTTTACATTCTTGTAGGATTTAGTCAAGAACTTCTCATTATAAAATTTAATATAGTTTGCAGAAAGAATCCAAATTTCATTAAATTTTTTAAGTTATTTAATTGATTAATGAAGAAAAATTAATATTTCTGTTTCTCAATGTGTTTATTTTTTATGTATGCATGATATTCTATTTTGTGCTTAAAGAAATCTATTAATATATTCTAAAGTACTAATAGGATAATTTGTTTTGGAAAAAGTATGTTTAAATCAACAAGAAAATTTATACAGTTGTGATATGTTAGTTATCAAGTTACATATATATTTTTGTATGATAGTATTTAATGGATAAATTTTTTTTCTCTTAAACCTCTTTTTCATTATTCTACTTAGAGAGCAGTTTCCGCACTCAATGGCCTACAAAGCAACTCTGCTGTTCTGCAAAAAGCCCGTGAAAATAGAAGTGCAAATGCATATCTCAATATTACTAATACTTTGCGCCATTTGGAAACATTACAAATCAGCGTAAGTTATATTTAATATAATTTTTTTTTAAATGCTATTTTGAAACTATTTGTGTTAGTAATGTACAATTTAATACATGTTTTCTAAAATTAATGATATATATTGGAAAAGTATCATAAATCATTTATATTTTGGTACAATTGAAAATATTTAATGTATATATAAATAAATTTTTTTTGGAAGTTGTAAAAAAGAAATAATTTACTGTAAAAAAACTTCTTAATACATTTTTTCCTTTGTATTTTGTAAATTTTAAATAGCCTTATTGAGTTTTAGCATTCTTTTTATGTATGCACACAGTATTTTAATTTTTCTTAATTCATTTAAGTCTTTTTTTTTTTTTTTCTTTTTTTTTTTTTTAACTTTTTATCAATTGAATTGTTAGATTTTTGGATTGAAGTTACCTATAGGTTCATAAAATACTTTATACCAAAATGTATGAGGATGCTTGTAAACACTTGTGATAGGAAAGTTTTTTCAAATGGTAAAGTTTGATTTTTGGTCCCAACTATTGTTGCACAGTGGAATATAAGTATTAAGTTTCAATATTTTACTTACAGATTATTTTGTGTGATTGCTTGGGAGTTTTCTAGTTCTCTTCTTTTGCTTCTATATATATCTATGAATTGCTCAATACATGTGAACAATTCTCAATTAAGAAACTCTTGCAGTATCTTTAAACTCGTAGATTATCCATTACCTATTTTGCAGTATGAAATTGTCATGTAATATTTTAAAACTTAACTAATACCAATGTGAATTACTGAACTAAGTAATTTAAAAATACTTAAAAAAATTTTTTTTTCTTATTATGTTTTTGAAATTTATTTTTTTATTTTGTGTGATTGAAAAGGAAATATAAGAGTAAACATATATTTTATTTTATACTTTATGTGTTACAAAATATGGTATTCATTATTTTGTTTAACTTATTTATTAAGTAAATGATAATGTGCTCTTATATTGGAAACATGTTGAGTTAAAATACAATGTAATATGTTTATTAAAAATAACAATAAGGTAACTGAGGGTTTGTTGCAATTTCCAATTTTTTATCCAAGTGCTGCGCAGTTATCTTGTTAACATAAACAACATCACTGCATGCAGTATTCAGTTACAAATACCAATCTCATTTGAACTTCAACTTTGCAATTGCTCATTATTTTAAATTTTAAATTATTTCTTAATAATTACTTACTACAGAAATACTAATAATGAGAAAATAATTTCACAAAGATTACATAATAAAAAACAAATATAAACTAAGCATCATGCAGTTTACACTGGTGACAAACAGGCAATAAAGCTAAGTCTATGACCTAAATAAAATGCATTTTTTTAAAACTCAAATTTTAATTAACTGGGCAATGGTGACCACCTTAAAAAGTTTCTGTAGTTCAATCTAGCCTTGATTTAAGGCAGGCAATAAAAATAAATCTATAAACAAACATTCTTACAAAAACTAGACTTTCCAATTAATTAACTTTACCTTACTGAATAAATTTAAATATAAATGTATTATATGAACAATACTTAATATATAGCATAAAATATTACATACAGCCCCCCAGCAATAATAATTAAATGTATGAAATAACTCACCTAATTGTTGTTTTCAGAATTATTAACACCAGCTGGACAGTAAACTTTTAAAAAAAATTCAAAATGTTGAACATTATATCATTTACTTAAAAAGCTTAAACTATAATCTAATAACAGAATTAGATTTTTCAAGGTTGTACATGTATACAATTATGTTACTTAATACAAACTATTAAGTTACTTAATACAAACTGTTGCTCAAAACAGTGCTCTTAGGCTTATCACTGGGGGAGCCTTCTCAACTCCAATACAGCTTTGGAACTTCAGACTATCCTTGACTGTTTTCACGATAGGACAGTTTTTGCTACTTTGGTTCTTGGTGAAAGGTTACTACGTAGGGATGGTTTTTGAACTAACTACCGACCAAACACTCTTAGACTAAAAACACAGCGAACATTTTTATCAGAATTCCAGAGAATTTCCTGCTCTCTTGGCACTCCAAGTAATAGAGCCCTTACAGCCAGACCCCCTGTCTTCGCAGGTATGCTGAAATATGCCACCCCTGTCTTCGACCTTTCCTTCTTGTCCAGAAGGGAGTCTCCCCTCAGGCAGAACTCAGGGCTGCTGCTCTTGCTACTATTAATGAGAGATACCCACTCGACAATTGGATGCACATTTATACTGACAGATCAGCTGAGAGAAGTATTGGGAGAGCTGGTGTCTTCTCCAAATTTTTCCAACTCAAAGAGCCTTTGGGAAAATACAATTTTGATGGAGAAATGTATGCAATTTACATGGCTCTCTAAAAAGTTTTAGATTTCCCGGAAATGAAATTTGTCCTTCTTGTTGATTGTCAGGCTGCCATTCATACAGTGGCAAATTATACTCTCCTACCTACATCATTGAATTTAACTGTAAGACTATAACACTTTACTGTCTGTGGGAAAGGAAACTACTTTACAATGGATCCCTAGCCATTGTTGCTTATCTGGTAATGAAAAAGCAGAGAATCTCCCAAAAGAGGTTTCTTTTTTAAACCCACCAGATACTTCTGCTGGCCTGAGAAATGTCAAACTCCTTCTAAAACGGGTTATGCATCACCAGCCAAAAATTTATTACAAAGAGAATGCAGTTGATGCCTCTTGGAGGACCCTGCTGAGCTCATGTATTCCTAGAGATCTACCTATAGGGGTCTCCTGCTTCAGGTTACTTACTGGGCATGATTTTCTCCATAAACATCTACATCACATTGGGCTTGTAGATTCTCCCGACTGCATTTTATGTAGGGAACACGTTGACATGGATGGCGAGCATCTTTGGAAATGTTCTGCCCTCCAGGAAGCCCGCTCTTCTTCACATTTCAAGACGATCTCCACTCCTGGAGATATTTCTTTTCTTTATTGGACTGCAAGACTTATTATGATCAAAAGAGCCAACATAAGGATGTAATTTATATAAAAAAAACTTAATATAAACACACTCCAACACAGTAAGCCGATTGACACATTTTATTGACCCCACTGGCACCTAGTCTATATAATTGTTTTTACATACTGCTTAAATATACTGTTTTTATATACTGCTGAATTTTATATAAGATAAATGAGTTTTTATACAAAACTCATACTTCTTTCATAATAATTTTTATTTCTGTATTTACTTTTCTTTTAACAAGAAATGTCCATATATGAAAAATAATATTCTACATAATATTTTGATATTTTTTTATAGATGGATGACATAGACTCCTTAAAAGTGATTCATGTTGCTGGCACAAAAGGTAAAGGTTCAACTTGTGCTTTTACAGAAAGCATTTTGAGGAATCATGGATACAAAACTGGATTTTACAGGTAATTCTTTCACACATAGAAAGAAAAATAATCATTCAAATACTTTTGCTGAAATATTTTAATATCTATTTTAAAACTTATAAGTTATTTTTAAAGTGTAATAAAAATACTCTTGAAAATAATTTAATTGTGAATAATTCATTTATTTTGTAAACAAATTTGACAGCTACATATTGAATGTGATAAAAGTTGTGGTGAAGTGGAAATGATTAATTTTTAAAATGATTTATCAAAAAAATCTCTTGTTTTTTATATAAGCAATTAGGATTTTTTTGCTTGATTTTTTATGATATAAATTTAAAAAAAATTAGTAATACATAAAATTAACTCTGATAAACAGTATGTTTTACAAAACTAATTGCTATCAGCACAATTTAATTTTAAGGATATTTTTCTACCTTTGATTATACTTTTTTATGCAAATATATAGGCATTTTTTTGGAATAATTACATCATCTTTGTTAGTTGAAGAAAGTGTGTTTTGCATACTTAATTAAGTTTAATCTTTCAAAAATAACATATAAAATAAAATTTTTATGTTTAATTGACATAATGTTTTTAAATGAAAATCATTTTTTACTTTTAAAAATTTTCTTAGAACTTTAAAATGTATGACTGGAAAATATTGATTCACGTTCATAGAAGTTAGTAAGTGAAAATCTCATCATTTAATCCACTATTTTTAGTCAATATATCCATCTAGTCATCAAGGCTAACAAAATGTTGCTCTTTTAAATAATACTGAAGAATGCATCTATAGAGCCTTGTGATTTTTGTAAATGAACTAGTATGATCTGTGAAAACTATTGTATTTAACATCTCTAAAATCATTGAGAAAAAGGGTCTACATTTTAATTATAAGACATATTTGCCAATATTAATAATTGACATTAGTCAAACCTACATCAGCTGAAATTAAAATTAAAAAAAAGAATGAATCTTATTATATATAATGAACACTAACGAAGATCTGATAATTTTCATTTATCTTTTACTGTTTTTGAGAAACTACAACAACTGTTACTATTTCTTTTATTGATATCTTTTGATAAGTTAAATAACAAAAACAATTCTATAAAATGTATTATATCAGAAATGTAGCCTAAATTGATAAGAAATGACTTGTATTTCGATTTTATCAGAGTGAAATTTTTGTACCTTTAGGAAAAATTTTCCTCGCTAGTAAACAATGATTTCTGTTTTATTGCAACATAGTTTCATTTCAAGTGAAATAGACTACATTGAAACAATTGTTTCATCTTTTTTGTTTCAGATTTTTTATTTATTGTTATAAAATTCATAATATTTTGTTTACAGATTGATGAACTTTATCTTAAATTTATGAATTATTCTTGAACAAAAATACTTTTCAAAACTAATCTGCAAATTTATTAAAAATTTTATGATATGTTAACCTGTTTGTTTGCATAATATCTGAAGTTGTGGGTATAATAGCTTTTCCTTTTTGATTATATTTTTGTTATGGAAATAGAAATTTTAACCATAAAATATAATTATAACAATAATTATGTTATTTTCTACTCTAAATTTTTCAAAAATGAATGATAAATTTGAGACTTAAAATATTATTGATATTGATTTTTAAAATGGTAATATTGGTTAATTTAAAAAAATAGTTTAAGTTAAATTGGAGAGAGAGTATAAATTTTTACTAAAGAAAGAGAAAATAAAATTGCGTTAGTCATAAATTTTTGACTACTTTATGTATCACAAATTCACATATTTTTTAAAAAATAATTTTTATCTATAAAAAATATGAAATAGTTGCATGTTTAGAAGATATGAGGGAAATATCAGATCATTAAGAAGGTTGCATGATTAAATAATTTAAACTATTTATTAAATCTAAATAATTAAAATATTAAAAAGACAGCTAATACAATTTCAGTGTTATGCATAATGTTATCTATGTGGAAGTGAGTTCTTTTTACATAAGTAAGAGGAAAATCAAACTACTTCATTCATTTTGGCCACCGCGATGGATTGATATAAAATAGATCCCCACAGACATGGATTTAAAAGTAACAGAGCAGTATAAGAAGCTATGAAATACAACTAATATGGAACTAATTTTTTAATTCATACATATTAAAACTTTTCAGAAAAAGTAACTGTGATAAAATTTTCTATAAAATATTAATATTTGTGTAAAATTTTTAATTATTTTAATCTGTTGGTTCTTAAACCTTTTATTAATGTTAAATTTTGTGAAAAGTATTTCTTTATTTATTGATTACTTGATTAATTTTATAGTATTTCTTAATTACAAAATTTAGTCAAAAAATAATTAAATATTTTTACTATTTAATTACTATAAAAAATATATCTTAAAAGTAATATTTGGGAATATTTTCAAAAAAAAAATTAAATTTTTGGGTTATTCATTATTGCAAGTGATGCATTTTAATTATTTAAAAAATATATATATTTGTATGAAAATGTGCAAATGAAAAAATAAAAATTAATTTATATTCTAAAAGGTATTTATGTATAAAAGATAGCTTTATTCATAAAAACTATTTAACATTTTTCTTGAAAACTAATACACATATAAAAAGGATGTTTTATAAACACATAATTTTTTTAAAATCTAAGTGACTCAAATCTAAATATCTCAACTTTTTCATATAAAAATGAAATGAAAAATGTTTCAATAACTGTGTTAAAAAATAAAAATTTTTCAGTTTTTAAATAATATGATAAAACTATTAAAAAATGAAGGAATATAAAAGAAACCCTAATTAATCTATGAATTATTGCTACAATTATTTTATTTCATTTAAGTAAAATAAACAAATTCTCAAATCTTTTTTTATTTATTAATAGTTATGTTTATTAATTTCGATAATTCAAAAATTATAAAAGTTTCTGTAAAAATATGGACTTATAATTTTTGAATAAACATTTGTATGCAAATTAAGTAACTTATAGGTTTTTGTGTAATAATATTATATTACATATTAAACTTTATAACTGATCATAGTTGTTATAAATTTCAAATTAAATTAAGTAAGTTGAATTAAAAAAGAGTAATTTTATATTATATTTAATGAAAATAATATTGATAATAAAACATGAAGTACTTCAAAAACAATTTTGTTGAAAGTTTTTAAAATTGTTTTTGTTAGAATTTTACATTTAAACAAGTATTTTTTCCAAATGAAAATTTAGAATAATTTTTGTAAAATATCTGAAAACTATTGACCTGCAAGATTTCTATGCAAAAATTGACAATGATGTGGCAGTGTGAGCTGAAGCTGTTATAAAGGTTAATTAAATGATTTTAAGAGTAAAATTTACAGTACTTATGAAAGTAAAAAAATTGCTGGGAACAAAATCCTAAACTTTTGATGCTCCAAACACAATGAAACATTTCTTTTTATCAGTTGAAACCATCATGGACAAAATCTTAAGCATATCAGATTTTGGAAAGAAAGTTACGAACATTTTACAATTTAACACAGTTAGATAATTTTATGTAATCAAAAGGTAATGTGTTAAGCTTATAGAATATTCAAATAAAAAAGTTAAATTAGTATATTTTTTAATGATTTTTGAAATCTGATTATTTTTCTAGTAATGTTTGCGTAAAAAGCTATGCATACTATTTATTACCCTTTAATGTACTATTGTAAGCAATGAAATATCATTGATTAATTTAATTACATAAGTGTTTTTCATATTTTTATCGTTACCTTTAAATTTAACTCTTATATCCCAAAAATTTTGAGATTATTTGAGTGACATCATATCAAAATTTCACTAAATATTCTTTCACAATTTCAAATATATTAATGTTTAAAGCATTATTTTGATTAACTTGTAAACGTGAAAAATTAATATATTTTAAATGCCTCTTGTTTATTAGTTCACCTCATCTAATATCTGTAAATGAAAGGATCCGTATTAATGGCGTTCCTTTACTTCAAGATAAATTTGCAGCATATTTTTGGGAAGTCTATGCAAACATTCAACGTAGTTTGGTAATATATCTTGCTTCTTAAATTTATTTTTAGCTTTTATTTTGTTTAATATGATTAGTTCTGCTTACTTTTATTTTTTCGAGATTCATATAGCAATTTTGTACTTATTAAAATGATATGTAAGAATTTGTTAAGCATCATTTTTAAGTGTAAAATTTCTATACTTAAGGTGTAAAAAGACATTTTTTTTCACAATTATTTTTATGATTATAATTTTATTATATTTTAAAATACATATGAAACAAATTTATATATAGGATTTTGATATCATTCAGAACTTATGAAAGTATAATTATTACAAATTAATATACAATATTCTACTAAATCCTGCGAGGATAAGTGTGCAAAACTGATTTACTGTATCAGAATGTTTTCTTTGTGTGCTTATGACATGCATTGTGTTATATGATGTAATATGATAGTGAACATATGGAAAATTTATTTAAAGTGCTATACTGATTCTTGAAACTTTAGATGTTTTCATTTTGTAATTGAAATTAAATCATATGAAGTGTGAAGTTTATTTTGAAAATTTATGGAATTAGTATTTAAGTTTATTAAGTGAAAGTTACTTTGAAAGTTTATTAAATTAGGATTTAAATTTCTAAAGTTGAATTTTTATTTTGAAAGAGTTTTATTTTAAATTTATAAAGTGATTTTTCTGGATTCTGTTATAATATCAGACTCCTGGAAAGCATACAATTATCTCTCTCGTGAGAGTTTTGTAAACTTACCAGTTAATCATAGTTTAACATGAAAAGATCTAGATACAGGTGTTCACACAAATACCATCATAAGCACATGATCCATAGTTAAAAGACCCGTTTGGTTTACAAATTGTGTCAGTTCAATTTGTATCTTGCTGTATATATATATATATGGAGAGATAACCATTCCGATAACACTGGGTGAATTTTTGGCAGCCATAAAATGCTACCGTCTGAACACGATTAATAATTCTTCAAGAAGTAATGATTAGATGAGTAGTTTTAATTGATATATTTGATTAATTTTATTGTTGTGAATGTAATATTTTATGTAGTATATAGTAGACGCTCATGTTTACGAATTTGTAGGGACTAGTAAAACAGCTTGTAAAATAGAAAAATAATGTATTAGACTTGAAGATCTGATTTTTTATTTTTTACCAAACTATTTTATTTATAAATAAAATGTTAGAAAAATATTGTTTAAAGTGCACTATAAGAAATATGCAAAATAAGGTAAAACAATATATAATTTTATTACTATTTTATTGATCATTCCAGGCATACATTATTCCAAAAATTAATTGATATATTCATTGCTTCAAGAACGCCAATTTCACAAGGTAACTCCAACTCCATAATCACTCATTTCTTAAATAATTTTTTATTTTGTAAAATATAAGAAAATTTTCAACTGTTTGGTTGAATATATGCTCAATATACATACTGTAATTTTCAGAAAAAATAACATTTACATCTTTAATTGTAGCATTTTTAAACAGCGACTTTAAAATTTTAGGAAATTTTACATCTTTTCTTAATAATAATGATTAGCATTCATAATAGTCGAATCTAGTTTTGCATTTATGTGTGTAAAAAAGAAATGGAAATGTTTGATTGTGGCTTTGCAAAATAAAATCTGTGAAATAAATAATGTAAAAAATTCTAAGATTTTGAAGTTATATCCCCAAAAGTTTTAAGTTATGTTTTCATTTGATGTATTCTTTTTAAATGATATGCCCTTTTTTGGGTTTTGTTAGACATAGACTAAAATTTAGAAAGTATGAGGGTCACTGCAATATCACTTCCAATTTAAATTTGTGGAGCTTTAAATTTTTATAAACCATTATTTTGTTCTCAAGTGTGGGGCTTATGCCAATGCTGGTTTTCTTCCAGAAATTAATTTTTCAGATTTTGCAATCTGTTGAACAAAAATATTACAAAAAATTAAGTAGTTCTAATTGTTTTTATGTTTTTTTAGTTAATCTGGTGGTCCAGAATCAATTTTCATCTCTTATACTTTTACTATATGCCAAAAATTAACAAAATTCTATCGTTTTTTTTTTTTTTTTTTTTAAATTTGTAGGTTATTTAATTTATTTATTTCTATATTAACTTTAGATTTGTATAAATTTGAATTATAATTTTTATTTATAATGTACATTAAAATAACATAAATAAACTAAGAAAAAGTCCATTTTTTTAAATTTAATAAGTAAGAAGAGCATGGGTATGTCAAAAATTTTTATCCTAAATTATGACTTATGTTAACAACACTTTATATTTGACTTATGTAAAATAATACATTTTTTTAAAATTTAGATATTGAATTTTATTTTTATTACATATTTGATTCTCTATAATATAAAATTCATTTTTACAAAGTTATACAGTTTGTTTTAATCCTCATATTAAAACTATTTTCCAGCTTATTTAAGGCATTCATATTTTTTGACCTATACTAATATCTAAGCATATTTTTTTTTTTTTTTTATAAATAAATCTGGTATGCATTTATTTTAAGCATAAATCTTCTTTGATGTGAAAACTTAAGCTTTTAAACAAATTTAATAATGTGTGTATTTTTATGTATTTATAGAAAGATGATGAAAATATGCCTCCATATTTCTTGTTTTTGACTGTGATGGCTTTTTATGTTTTTGTCAAAGAAGAAGTAAGTATGGATATACGCTACATATTATTTTAATATTTTTCAATTTATTTTGCATTTAACCACTTATGCAAATTTATTTTGTTATCACAAAATATGTTATCTGAAAATAAAATCATTTTTATCTTTTGATAACAACAAAATTATTTTCAGTTAATATTTTTGATTTTATTTCCAGGAATTCAATTCCATTGAAAAATGGATAGTTGACAGTTTGCACTACAAAATTTAACTGATAAACATATATTAACTATATAAAAATGTTTTCCAGTGATATGAAATGTGTATAAATTTATATTTATTTAAAGCATGCATTACTATAAATTTACGATTAAATTCAAATAAATGAAATTTAAAAATTATAGGTTGAAGCAGCCATTATTGAAGTAGGAATAGGTGGTCTGTATGACTGCACAAATATTGTACGGTAATGTAATCTCTGAATTTTTGTTTGTTTTCTTATTTTAAAAAATGTTATATATTTTGTATCATAGAGTTTTTACAAAACATTTACATGCAATACAATTAAATTTCATGTCGTGTATAAATTGGCGATACTACTATATCTTTATAATAGTATAAATTTAAAAAATTATCAATTAATGAGAATTTGTTATATTAAAAAATGTAAAATTCATTTTACATGAAAACTATTTGTTTTTATGTTTAATAATTTGTCCTCATATTTTTTCTCGCTTGCAAGCTATTTTAGAACTTAAAATGTTTTTTAAAAAACTTTTTTAATTTTGTTTCTTTTCTTCCATTAATTTGTTTATTTTCAACCTATTTAAAAAATATTGAAATATAGAAACTTTTTTTACAATCAAACAAAAAGAAGAGAAAAAAAAGGTAATTTTACTGCATACCTATGTTTAAATATAAAATATTGATTCATTTTTAAAAATCATATATTTTTATGTTATTTATATTTATTTGTATTGAAATTTCCTATGTTAGTATATTCAATGTTTAGGTATTAAATTCGGATTCACTTTGAAAAATTACTTATTTTTATGTTGTATATCAAATTGCATTAAAATTTCCATTTAATTTCAAATTATTAGATTTTTAAATAAAAATTTTTGCAAAAATTTAAGAGTTGAAACTACTGAAAAACATTTCAAGTAAACTTGTAGTTGAAGGCAAATATGAGTATAATCAACTATTTTCATTTTTGAGTTTAAATTATTGCATTTGAGAACATGATAAAATCTTGGTATGAAGAAAAGTGGAGAAAAAAAAAAGAAAGAAAATGTTTGTTCAATATATTATTGCTTTAATATTAAGATAAAGGATTATTTTGCCACATTATCTATTGTGGTTACAGTTGCCATTTTTCGTAATTCAAATTTTAAAAGTTATGTGCCTACATTTCTTTATATTGCAAGATTCATTATAATTTATGATGTATTTAAATATTGAGCTATATCAATGATCTCTTTATTTTATTGTTTAAAATATTAATAGAATTGTGGCACTTTCGGCATACCTAAAACCAGGGCTGGAGCAAATTGATCCCATTTAATAAAAACTCATGTTGTGTTACGCTAAAAATACATTGTAATTATTTGGCAATGACATTTGCTCATTTTTAACATAAAATTGTTATGATAAGTGATGAAATATAATGAAATATTACAATATGGAATATTGTATATATATAATAAAATATACAGGCGACTTTAATTAAAATATTTAGTTTCTTATTAGTCAAGATTTTCTACACAATTCATGCATATTTTGGGCAACTTCTTTTTATATATTTTTTACACTTTTGATACATTGATATTTCATAGTCAGAACACATATCTACAGTTTTGTTTCTACACTTGAAAGCTTGGCAATGAGCCTTTTTTCTCATCTGTGCAGATTCTTCAATAGTATAAGCTTTTGTCTGTATATCTGACTTGTACTTTCTTTTGTGAAAGTATGCCCTACACAACTCTTCAATGAATTGAAGATATTCTCTCCTTGTAAGTTTTTACCTTAGTAACTTCTTTATACAAAATCCATGAATTGATTTCTACAAGATGAAGAATATTGTAAAATAAATTAACTATACCACCTCCTTGATCATGCCTTCACAGAATATTTCTTAGGCATTTGATCAACAATGTTGATATCAAATTTTCTTTGTTTTTAAAATTATACTGTTTCTGGAAGCTTTTTTAGGGTGATTATTATCAATACCAACTGTAGGATGAAGGGAGCTCAATAATACATTTTTGCTGGGTTTTTTCCTGATAAACTATCAAAGTTATATCATGTTTCAGCAACTATGTATTGTATAACAGCATCTTTGCTTTTTCACTAATTCAGGTACTTTCTGATTTCTTTTTATCATTCCTGTTAAACTAGTGTTCTTCATTTTTAACATTTGGGACAGATTTAATGTAGTATAACAGATAATAAAAATCACATATATTCTAGAGTCTCACTGACTTTTAATTTATGCTTATTTATTCCAGCCATTTTCACCTAAGATAATTTTTATCTCAATGTGCAAACAAGGTGGCAAGAGTCAAACAGACTGGTACACTCAAAGTATCTTCAAGGCAATGTGAACAATTAGTTGTGCAGTCATAAAAAACCATATGTGCACATATTAGACTACACATTGACTATGGTAGTATTGCACCATATTCCATTCAATAGGCCAAAAAAAAAAAAAAAAAAAAATGGAAAGAAAGCATTCCTTGTATACATTAAAACAGGCATTTTCCCCATAAGGAATGATAATGGGAGGAAACAGTGCTCTGCAGTACTGGTTACTACTACTACTAAAAATCTCTGTTCCTCTTCTGTTTTCAGTAACAATCTACTGACATTGCACTATCATTCTACTTACATCTAGAAAAAATGGGAAGAGGTCTAAAAATGCTTTTCCTGTTCCAATAAACACTGAATTACACATTCAGTACTATTCAGGGTTAAAATGGCCCATTCCATGGTTTTAGATATAAGTATTGCAAACAAAAAAATTATAAGTATTTTTAACAAATCATATTTTTACCAATTATTATTATTGATATAAAAATAGAAAAAAACTAAAGAGTTTTTTTCCATTACGTTAGTAACTTTTCAAACAAATTGAAAAAAAATTGCTTTAGGTCAAAATGTCCACGGTTGTAGTGTTCATATAGTTTGTTAATTGTAAAATTTGGTTTTGAAAATTTTTTAGCTTATTATATTTGAATAATATTGAACTATTTATTATATTGAGTATGATTTATTAATAGACATCCAATAGCTGTTGGAATATCAACGTTAGACATTGATCATGTTAGTATCTTAGGACACTCATTAACAGAAATCGCTCAGCAAAAAGCTGGTATTTTCAAACCTGGTGTACCAGCTTTTACAGTACCTCAACAAGAAAGTGCTATGAAAGTACTCATCGAAAAAGCTCAGTCAGTGAGAGTAAGCTTTGATCTTTATTATTGTAATTTAATTAAAAATAAAAGAACCTGCAAATGTTGCATTTAGTGAAATATTTAATATTATATAAAAATATTTTATTTAATCATTGTTTATAATGATAAGTGTTATTTTTTACCTAGTGCATTTTTATTCATGTACTTAATTTGACAATAAATTTTCATACCTATCAATCTAGCTTTGAATGTATCTTTTGATTCAACATGGAAAATCACTATTAATTATGGTATAAATTATAATTATAATATAAATTTAATACAGATATTGTGCGACAAATTATTAAACTGTTCAAAATCTATCAATTTTTTGAAGAACTGAAAATGGTTATTTTATTATTGAATTATATTAAGTTTGAGAAGTCTTAACAAAACAACTTAAAGGCAGTGATTCTTATTATATTTAACTGTTATTGTAAAATTTGTTTTAAAGTATCATATTACTGATGAATATGAGACTTTACAATAAATTAAATTAGGACTAGTATTGTGTATTACTCTCTTAAGGGAAAGAAAAGAAAAAAAAGCTGATTTCAACTTAACTTGGCTTACTGATATATTGTATTAGAATGTATCACCATAACAAGTTTCAAATCATACTTTTTTGCTAACTTTTTGTGTTCATACACTTTTCAATATAATTTTTGCCAATGAATCAAATCAGACAATGGTAGAAAAATAAATTGCTTGCTTTATGTTGACAAGCCTCTATTTTTTTGCTTTTCCATATACAACTGGCAGCTGAGTAGCTAAGCCTTAACTTTCAATTAAATAATTTTTTGGTTTGTTTTTTTATCTGACCCATGAATGTTTTGTAGTTATTCACAGTCAACTTAAAACTGTAGATTTTTGTCAAATTAGCCATTAAAATGCTAAATGTGACTAAAAAATAAAATAAGCTACATTTTCTTTCTCAGTATTAAAAAATAAAATAAGTTCTTTTATAAACAGCATCGTCGTAGTATGAACATAGTTGTACTGGTAATACAACAACTTGCTTTCAAGTCTTTAGTTCAACAGTTAATGAGTTTGAATCCTACTTTGAACTTGGATGTGTGTAATGGTTTGTTATTCACTTCAAAGCTATAGGCCTTGGTCTAAATAATTTTTGTGCATAAAAAATAACTATTGAGTGACAAACAAATCCACTCTACTATGTTCTAAATTTTGATAGAAATCTATGTTTCCATCAAAATTTACTCATGGTTTACCTGTTCCACTTATTTTACAAATTTGAAAAATTGGTATAATTTTGATTACATCTGAAATTATTTTAATAGTTTTGTTAAATTTTGAATAGTTGTTTTGAATAATTGTTCTTAGTTTTTATGACAGTAATTTTTTGGTTAACAAATCACATTTGAATATATATATATATATATATATATATATATATAATGAAATATGTAACTAGGTGTCACTTTTTTGTCCTGTGGGTGGATTTCCATCTTTTAAATCTTTTTGATGTTGATATTTAACCTCATAACCATCTGAGGCAGTGACAAGAGTGATTTATTTTTGCTTCTTGATATCAATGTTAGCTTGTATTTTCACTAAAAGCAAGTTCTGTCCACTTTTGTACCTGCTATGGATACAAAAGCCCCTATTTCATAGTGGGACATATGTCTGCCTTTCCCCTGACCACCAGAGAATATTGTTATTTTGATTATTTATTTGGAGAGGGGATGTCTATAATCTATATCTGTTGAAAATCCAAAATTTGTTCATTTTTGCTTTTTGAATTTGTTTAAAAAATGTTGATGATGATAATAAAATTCTCTTCAACTTGAAGTAACAAATCATCCTATTAAATATATTTCCAATTTTCCCTTACCTAGCATCATCACCTGATGATTTAATGTGTAAACTTGGATGTACACAGACGTCATACTGTTAGAAATAAAATGTATATTTAATAAAGAAAATTCCTGCTTTAGTGAACTGTGCACTATTACATTTAGATTAGATTTAAGATAGGGTGGTTCTAAAAGAACCTAGCACCACAACCATAGGTCTATTGTACTATACCCCTTAGAAAGCCCTATTTGAAGAGACCAGTGGCTGAAGCAAAATTCAGTAGACATTTTACAGGAATTTCCTGCAACATCCAAGGTTCAATCAAGTGCTGACCCAGGTGTTCAAATCTATGTGCCGAAAAGGTTCCACATTCACATAAGATGTGTATTGAAGTTTCTTCCATATAATGACAACCTCTGCAAGTGGGATCACCTGAAATTCCCATTATGGTGAGATGCCTTTTAAGGTGGCAGTGTCCTGTAAGTAGTCCCACTGCTTTCCTTAGACTGCTTCTATTGAGCTTTAATAATTCTTTTTGCCTTTTACTAGGGCACGTGCTATTTAATAGCCTTGCTTGTCTTTGATCATTGGCATTGTACCAATTCATAAACTGTTGTTTTCTGAAGAGATCAAAGACATTATTTCTGATCAATTTAGAAATACCTAGCACTGGTTCAGGACCAAAAAAGTCGATTATTGATCTAGGCCTTGCCAGCTCATCAGCTAATTCATTGCCAGGAATACCAGAGTGCCCAGGCACCCACATTAAAGTGATGTGGTTATTATTAGCTAATTTACACAGAGTGAGATAACATTCCCAGACAAGAACAGAAGTTACAGTAGACTTCTGTAGAGCTAGTAATGCAGCTTGACTGTCAGAAGAGATAATTATTCTTTTACAAGAATATTTCTGTCCAAGCATATTCTACTGCATATGAGAATGGCAAAGACTTCTGCTTGGAATACAGTTGTATATTTACCCAAGGTGAATGATAGCTTTGTACCATCAGCAGGACAACAAATACCAGCTCCAGTGTTGGAATTAATTTTTGAGCCATCAGGATACCAGTAAATACGGCTTTCAGTAATGGCAACATTATTCCAGTCTTCTCTCAAGTGAAATTTGATTGTATAAGGCTTATCAAAAGCAAACTTAACAATCGTGTGGTCAGTAGGCATACTTATAAAAGGATGACTAATTACGTCAGCATTGAGGTTTCCTCAGGATAAAAACCTAGAATAGTCCTTCCACTGACCTGTATTTTTAAGCCTCTTCATGCTAAGTATTGCTTCTGCTTCAATACGCATATAAAGGGGATGCATATCAAGCAGAAGCTCCAGTGTAGATGTGGGAGTTGTTTGAACACACCCAGAGATAGCTACACAAAGCATTCTTTGTAATTTTGTTAATTCTGCTTTATCAGTTTCATTTTTGATTCTAGGCCACCAGACTACTGAGCCATAGGTAATAATGGGACAAATAATCATAGTGTAAATCCAATGATTAACTTAGATATTTAAGCCCCAAGTTCTTCCAAATGCATTTCTACATGACCAGAAAGCTTTTTTGCTCTTTCAGTACAAAAGTTGAAGTGCTTGTTCCAACTTAAGTTCATGTCAAAAAATACTCCTAAGAATTTAATTTCTTTGGAGCAAGTTAACTCTTGACCAAAAAAAGTTATCTTTTTCAGATTAAGATTCTTTTTCTTTGTGAAGGCTACCATAATGGTTTTTTGAGGGTTTACAGAAAGTCCTTCTTTTTTACACCAAGTCTCAACTTGTTTGAGGGTGTTGGACATGATGCTAGAGATTGTTTCACCAAACTTAACCTCTGACGATTATAACTAAATCATCTGCGTATCCAATGGTGGTTATGCCTGGTTTTTTTCTAACATCTCTAAAAGGGAATCTACAACACAGCACCATAAGATGGGTGAAAGAACTCCTCCCTGTGGACAACCAACTTTGGCTTGGATCATCATGTTTTCACCTAAAAATGAGGCACTGACAAATCTGTTATTGAGCAGATTTTCTATCCAAGAACAGATTGTGTCATTAACTCCCTTTCTAACAAGGGATTGTAAAATAGTTTCAATGGGTATCTTATCAAAGGCACCTTCAATATCTAAGAAAACAGCTAAAGCAAGTTCATTAGCCTTAAAGTTCTTCTCCAAAATGAAGGATAAGTTGTAGATGGTGCTGTCAGTGGATCTACCATGTTGATATGCATATTGAGAGTCAGAAAGTGGTTTTTCCACTAAATGGACTTCTCTAATATATCTGTCTATCAACTTTTCAATTGCCTTTAGAAAAAAAGATGTTAAGCTGATAGGTCTAAAAGATTTAGCTTCATAGTAATTATCTTTCCCTATTTTAGGAATAAAAATTACTTTTGTATGCCTCCAAGCAATAGGTATATGCCCAAAGGCTATACTTGCTCTAAAAATTCTACAGAGAATTGGAACAATGCAATGGACTCCCTCAATAAGCAGAGCCGGTACAATTGCATCCATTCCTGGTGATTTAAAAGGTTTAAAGGACATTATTGCCCATTTTGTTCGATCATAAGTTATGATTTTTTTGGCAACATCCCATTTACTTCTACCACAATTTGATGTAGAGAGAGAGTAAAATTAGGAGTTTCATTTATTTCGTTAGAACATGGAAAGTGAACTCTGAACAGTTCAGCCAGTGTCTCTCTCCCAGATTCTAAAACCTTACCATTTGGCAATTTAATAGTGTTTAGACAGCAGTTCCTATCTTTAGACATTATTTTAACGAGTCTTGCAGTAGCAGACACAGTTTTAATGTCAGTGCAGTAATTTTGCCAAGAATTCTTTTTAGAACTTCTGATAGCTTTATTATAAGTGGTAAGTACCAGTTTATATTTCTGCCACTCACCATTCTTTTTGGCTCTATTAAAGAGCTTTCTACATTGTCTTCGCAGTTTACTTAACTCTTTAGACCATCAAGGAACTAACCTTGGAGAGCAAGTATTGCTGATATCACAATTTTGATAGTATGCTTGGAGAATGGCATGTGATCAATGGCCAACTCCAAATCTGCTACTGAAGATAACTTACCGAAGTCACCTTCCTTGAGGAGATCTTCTAGATCTTTTTTGTAGGAACCCCAGTTGGTATTTTTTGGGTTCCTACCTACCACCTCTAGTCTGTTTGCTCCTAAAACAGAAAAGCTAATGTATTGGTGGTCAGATAAGCTTATTTCATCAGACACTTTCCAATCTTTAATAAAGTCAGCACACTTACTGTTACATAAAGTGATGTCAATGACTTCTCTTCTATTTATAGTAATAAAGGTGGGTTTATTACCTCTATTAAGAATAGATAGATTATAATACAAAATGTATTCTAAAAGATCTTCACCACGTCTTTTGCAATCACTACTTCCCCACACAGTGTGGTGAGCATTTGTATCACATCCTATGATGAGTTTCTTACTCAAATTGTTATAATCTAGAAGACTGACAATTTGCACTTTAAATGTGTCTATATCTTCAAAAGAAAGATATGAAGACATAAAGATGATTTTATCTTTGATTCCTTGCAATAAGCAGCATACTTTTACAGCAACATTATCCCCATTTAGGTAATTAACCAGAATGAGGGCATTTAGTTTGTTGCTTATAGCAGTACATGCTCTTGGTCTCAAACAACATTTATCATAAAATATGTTAAAACCCTGAACATGTAAACCCAAAACAGAACCATTACAAGTCCATTGCTCTTGAATTAAAACAATGTCAGTCTCCCCTCTAGTCATCTTCTTGCTAAGAATAGCTGAAGCTGATCGACTATGATGAAGGTTGATCTGTGCTACTTTGATGATACTTACCACTGTGGCACCCAAAGAATGTAAGAAGAAGTACTGCTTCCCAAGTTTCCGTAAGTAGAAGACTTACTTACATGAGTTTCCTGCTGAACCTTTTCTATCTCACTCTCAGATAGAGGAGAGCTAGGTTGCAGGGTTATATCAGAACCAGAATCTAAATCCAGTTCTTCAATGTTAGGTAATTCACTTTTCTTACTAGAAGTAGGAGAGGATTTACTTACTTGAGAGGAGGTTGCACCTTCTTGTACAACTTCCATCTCTTCAATGCTCTGTACATAATTCTGGTTTGGATCCCTGAGAATTTTGAAGGTTCCCCAATCCAAACCAGTATAGGCACCATAATTTGCCTTTTTAATGGCTTCTGAGGCTTCCATATCAACCTCGAAGATCCATCTAATAGAATGTGTCTTTACAGATTTCTGCAGAGTACGCCATTCTAAAGACTTCAATTCTGGGTTGAGTCTATTTAGCCGTATGGCAAGGGATCCTGCCATCTTTTCTCATTTTTCCTTGCCATACACCCATGCCTATGGGTGTCCCTTGTCTTAAAGGCCACCTTTACCAATTTAGGTAGATCACTGGGATCCAGAACACTGAGCCCCTCACCACCAAACAGACTCTTGTTACCATGGAAGGATTTTTTAATCCATTCCACAGTTTCAAGGTCATCACAGAGGAGAATTAGTGCCCCAAATTCTAAGCTGAAGCCTCGAATCCTAGGCAGATGATTTCCTTTGGGGACCTCATCTGTCCTGGTCAGAATCTCCAGCTGTATGGAGTCAACATCCTCCTTGTTGAGTTTGATGGTTGGGAAACCATCCTTTACAATAGCTGCTTTATGCTTTTTAACAGCCTGAGCAAAAGTCCCAGGTTGATTATCATCCCTGAGCTTTTTGGAGGCAGTGTTACTGGGAAAAGGGGTTAACACCTCAGACCTAAGTCTTTTGGTGCCACCCACTTTCTGAGCAGTCTCCACCTGCTCCCTTGCTTTATTGCGACGCCTTAGATTGCGTCTTTGTGTTTTGGTGAGAACTCTTGGTTCTCCAACTGTGGTGTCTGTGTGTTGCCTTATGGTAACTCCACTTCCTTCAGCAGCCAGATTGCCAGTGCTCTTCTTTTTGCTGGGATTCTGTTCTTTAGGAACTGTTTCGCCGGCTGATTGGATAACACCAGGTGATTTATCCAATCCTTTTTTTATCATTTTTATTTTTTTTGTATTTGTCATTCATGAGTGACCTAAAAACTGGGAGGAAATATAAAGTCACCACCTGCATAGCCTCCCTGTACAGGTGAAAGGCAAACATACAACAAGGTTTTGCCTAACTGTTCACTATTAGAGCTAATTTCTGTCTTGAAAATGTAAATGGTGAATTGGCTCTAAATAAAACTCATAAATATTATGCTCAAATTCAGTGCCAATTAGCTTGCATTAACTTAAATAAATCTACTTTCATTTTATATTTAAAAGTGGGATGTTGAAAAAAAATGTGAAAGTTTTTATGAAGAAATTATAGAATTTAATCCAATCCAATGGGCCAATTGGAATGTAGTATTAAAACAATATTTTTTCAAATTTTATTTCTCATATATTTATTCATTATCCCAATGAAATATTTTCTTTCATGTTTTCTTTTAATTTTATTCACCTAGTATATTCATGAATATTTTTTATTTTCTGTATATTTAACTATTGTAAACAAACTCATTTATAAATAAAATAATTTGTCTTATATTTGCATGATAAATATGCTAAATTTTTATGTTAATGTACCTAACTTAATATTGTTTGCTATAATTAAGAAATACTTAACATAAAATCAATTTCAATGTTAGGTTTAATTTAAAAAGACCCTGTTATTTACATATCAGCATCACTGTTATCAATTTTGCTGCAAGTCGAATTAGTGTTACAAGAATAGCACTAAGATGTAACAAATATAAGTGTAACAAGAAAAGATTCTTACGCATCTCTTATTTGCAAATTAATTATTAGTACCAGAATGGGTAGTAAGATTGGCTGAGGAGACACCAATACACAAGTACCAAAAAGTTTTCAGTAAACTGTTAAATATTTATGGAGCATTTTATTATTTCATTAAAATATTTAATGATATGTTTTTACACAATAGAAGTTACTCTTTTTTTACCAACAGAAATGTAATGTTATTAAAGTACACTTTTGTTGGTGAAAATGAGTTGTTAAAAAATATGTTGTAAAATTACAATCTTAGTAATTATAAATATTTTTATCATGATTAAATCTAATTTTAACTTTATTTTGTTATTTTTTAATGAGTATACAACTAATTTAATCATTATTCCCTTAGTATTTTCCATTAATAGCAACTTTATTTTTAAGCTTATTAGTTAAAAACTTATAACAAGAAATGATTAATTTTTGTACTTTTTACCACTACAATCTTCCAACTATTTGGCTTACAAATCTTACTTCAAATTATTTTCTCATTATAGTTTTTTTTTGACTGAAAGAATTAAACAGTAGAATTTTTCCTCAAAATTAGAACTAAAAACTTTCAAATTATAATCAAATACATTAAAACAAAATATATTATAAGCTTCAAATCATATTTCATGTTTTATTTGATTAGTAAGAATTTCATCGTGTTGTAAAAAAATGGAAAATTTACAGTACATTATGCAATTTTTTAGCCAAACAGCATGTAGTCTAAAATGAAATTTATTTGAATTGTAAAATGTACAAGATTGTACTCTGTTTTATAAAAATATGAAATTAGAATATTTCTTAAAAGTAAAAAAACTATATATATATATATATATATATATATATATATATATATATATATATATATATATATATATATATATATATATATATATATATTATATATATATATATATATATATATATATATATATATATATATATATATATATATATATATATATATATATATATATATATATATATATATATATATATATATATATATATTATATATATATATATATATATATATATATATATATATATATATATATATATATATATATATATATATTATATATATATATTATATATATATATTATATATATATATTATATATATATATTATATATATATATTATATATATATTATATATATATATATTATATATATATATATTATATATATATATATTATATATATATATATATATATATATATATATATATATATATATATATATATATATATATATATAAAAGGCTTTAGAATACTTAAAATTATTAGTTTATTTTTATCAGAGGTTTTCTGAACAGGCAATGAAAAAACTTCTGAGATATTATGCAATAATTCAAAATATTTAAAGTATTTCATACTGGAGATCATCCTTTCTACATGAACTCTTGTATTCGAAATAATTGTATTATTTTCTCATTCTTCTGCTTGTATCTTGTCTATGGAAAATGATGGTGTCTTCAAAAAAGTTTCCTACAGAAAGTTCTTTCTCAATACAAAATCCGTAATTTGTCATCATCATGTCACCTACTTTTAATTTATGTATAATTCCACCTTGAAGGAATAATCCTTTATCAGATCTACTTCTTTAGTACAAGTCTGATATAAAAGTAATTACTCCATTTCTGGAGAACATTATGCCAATCATTCGCTTCAAAGTATTATTATTTTTGTAATTGCTAAAAGTTATTCGTTGTTCTGTGGGAATACTTTGCTGTTGTATATTAAATTCTGTGCAATCTATGAATACACTGCAGTTCTAATTTGCTTCGGTAACATGATATGATGTAACCTCTTTCATTTGTTCTCTAAGAGGCCAAATATTTTACAGCTTAAATTTTTTCATATAAGATGCAAATCTTATAAACAAAATATCTTGACACAGTTGAGTCAGAAATATTAAATAACAAAGATAGAAATTCATTTTATTTTCCTGTCAGCAAATCTTTTTCAACATTAAAAAAATTATGCAATGCAAAAAAAAATTCTTTGTGCATTGTTTTATATTCAGCATTAAAAACTTCATTTAAAATAAAATTTAAACTATTATAAACACCAATGCTTGAAAAAGGAGTCAAATCAAGAAACTTCAACTGAACCAAATTTTTTATAATGAAGATGACAAGATAAAAATCTTAACATTCAGATAATCACAACAATGATAAACCTTTGATTTTACAAAATATTACCCTTAATTTTATTTCCTTTCAATATATCTACCATTGCTCCTTTATTATATTCAATGAAATGAAAAGTTACTTGTAAGTTTTATAATTATGCAAATAATTTATTCATTCTTTACTGGGTAAGTAGAAAGGATACAAAATATACTTTAAAACAGATTTGATAACAATGCAAACATCCATGATTAAAATGGAATCAAATAAACTGTTGAGTTACAGGCTAGAGCATTAAGTATTCAATTTCCATCTCCACATAATAACACTAACACACACAAGAAATTTGTTATTTATGCATCAAATAAAAAAATATTATTTTACTTAAAATCAATATAACCACCAAAGGGAACCTGTAATGTAATATTTATTTTTATTTCCTCGCCCAGATTGTGTGTGTAAAGTCAAAGGTATGCTCACAAATTGGAGAAAATGAATTTGAAATTAAAAATTTAGTACCAGTGTTATGAATTTATTTTTTGGCATTTTTTTTCATGAAGGATTCATTAATCTTTATCTTTATTTATTTATTTTAATTATTTTTATTTAGATTTGCGTTTTGAATGATTTATGCGTGGGCGTATAATATGCTTCTGGATATATGTATATATTTATATTCTATTGATATGTTTGTATCTGTGTTAGACACCAAGCAAATTTATTAATCACAAAACTAATATCAGTAATTTTCATCTAGATCTTTCAATCTAAATTTTCATTTAATAATGTATTTTTTTTTCATTTAAATTTTAAGGCAGTACACATAAAGTATGTTAAATCAATTAATCAGACCCATTTTCCACTAGAGCTTCTGGTATTATACTTAAATTACACTGGTTTTACATTGAAATTAAATTTCAAAATATTGTGCTTTACTTTAATTTAGTTAATTTTTGTAATACTTTGTAAGAATAAACTGTACTTGGAGTTGTCGTTGAAGTATATACGATTCACTTTTTGGTTTTGTGAATACAAATTTGCTTGGAACAGCATTTTGTTTGAGTAACCACCAATTCGTAAAATTTTTATACCTAAAATTTGTTTCTTCGAAATGGTCTGAAACAAATCTGACCAAGATAAAGTAGAAAAATCCTTCTCAGCGTAATCTAACCAGTCATTCTTTTAAAAGTTTTGATTTTTAGAGGAAATCTAAACAATGATTTCTGACATCAGTCTTCCTTATATTTGGCATTTTTGCATCCAAACACTGCACATTACTTGAATTTGGTAAATATTTAGGATTTATGATTAAATACTCATGTTCCAAAACTATCTAAATAAATAGGGTGTTATAAGCTTGTGAAAAGTAAACAAATCGTTGAGGGTACTTGCCGTGTTACTTTGTTGTCACAGGAAATGAGACCATTGATGGGAATTTTAAAATAGATGGAAATATGGTTTATAAATTGTATAGTTTAAAGCTTTACTTTTGAATTTTTACTGAAATAGCAGGTATAGCATTTGACTGCTATAGATGTAAACTACTTCTCATTCAGATAACTTCTAAATTTCCAATCACCCTTAATTTTGCTAGACCAATTAAAAACATATTTTTACTATTGCTTTTATGTAATGTGTTGCTAGTTTTCTTTATAAACTTTTTATTATATGGAAAAGAAATGAGAATGAGATGCACTTAAGTAATATCTGGAAGAAAATTTCAAGGCCTAGATAGAAAGGAAGTCTTTTTATTTAGAAAAAAATTTTAATATTATTTGGTATCCCATTTTATCAACTGAGTAAAACTGCTTCTGAATTTATTCTTACCAGGTTTTATGAATTTGCTCAAATCTTACTAAAAAGAAAAATCAAACTATTTCTTTGAAAAAATCAGAAGTTAAGAAGTACATGAACTGATAAATGTAAAGAATTATAAATAATACAAACAAAGAGAATAAAACATCAAAAATTAATTTAAATTCATTATTAAAATAATTTATAATGGCAATCTAAAACATGTAAATTTTTAACTTTTTTATTAAAAGCTGTTAAAGATTAAAGGGTCCTTCTTTCATTTTAACTTCACAATCCTTACTTCTCTTGTCCTTACTTTCTGTGAATACTAAAACAGGGTCATCAACTTTTGAGTCTAATTTTTAAAAATATAGCTGTGCAAAGCAAACTAGCTTTTCTCAATAAAAAGTATAATTTTTTTTCTTTTGAGTCTAATTTTTAAAAATATAGCTGTGCAAAGCAAACTAGCTTTTCTCAATAAAAAGTATAATTTTTTTTTCTTTAAAAAAAATTATTATTTAACAATTTCAATTATATTGAAGATGTGCATAAAATGATCAACAAATATTTTTACTTGAAATTTTCTGACTTGGCAATTTTTATAAAGTAGCAATAATAGTATTACAACAATAGTTTTTTTTATTTGGTTATTACTTTAGTTGTTATTAATATTTAATTATATTTCTTGGTAATAATCATAAGTATATATTATATTTCTATATTTATAATTATAAGCTACATTATACATTTTATTTTTTCTATATTTAAAAAATAATTTAATTAGTTGATCTGTTTTAATTTGTAGGCTGTTTTGACACTTATTTTAGATATCTTGCATATGAATTTTAAATAAGTAATGAGTCTATATTATTCTTAGTGTTCTTTGAGTTTATCTCCTCCTTTGGAAACTTATGACAACAAGATATCTTTAGGTATTCTAGGAGTTGTTCAAAATGTAAATGCTTCTCTAGCTCTCCAGCTTTCTAATACTTGGCTAAAATCAAGAAAATGTATAGGTAAGTTATTACATGTTTTCTAAACAAAGACTTCTCTTATAAAATGTTTATATTATTGTATGTATACTTCTGTACATATTATTGTTTTGTTATTATTGTTGCACTTCAACATTATTGCTAATAAAGTGAAGCCCCAGCAACTTCATACTAATTCCTGCAAGATCAGAAAAAGGAAGCATAAGTACATCATTCTCCCTAACTGGGTTGCTGGAGCTCTGTTGATTGGAGATGCGTCCTCATTAATTTCTTGACATCCAAAGTCCTTCCGTAAGTGTTGCATAGATTTGAAGAGGAGGGTGCAGTTTAAGTTTGTTTTTGTCACCTGAATCTGTTTCAGAATTATGAGGCATTAGGTTACAGCCAAGTATTCCAAACCCATTAATTTTAAGATACAGCCAAGAGGCACACCCAAACTTTAAAGTACACTGGGGGCTAGTCTGCTATGTGTGTATACTAAAAGTTTATTTTTTAAATGTAAAACATTTGTTATAATTTTTAGCCTCTTTTTAGATTTCAATGTAAGCTTTCATTTTCACAGGTGATTAAAAAATATATCGATATTTGAGTCCCTAGCTTTTATACTAATTACAGAAAATGAGGGAATATAAGATATTTTGAGATGAGTGCTCTGAAAAATTTTGAAAACTGTTAAACACTAAGATTTATGGATATAATTGTACATTTTTTAAGAGTAATACATTTACTCTTTTTATTAGAATGTGATCTCCATGCCAATAAATAGTAATCAATTTCGTAACTAATATAATTATAGTTACAAAAATTATATTAGAACAAATTAGAAAACAACTGTGAAATGCCTTTTTCTGGGTTTATCAATTCCTTGAAACTCCTAGAATTTTGACTTGTCTTCTAAAATCTTGAATTACTCCTGGAATTTATACCTACCATTAATGCATTTATTTTTGTTAAAAAAATTTTTTTTTATGTTTTAATATTTTAAAATTTTTAATGGTATTGTTCATAAAAACCAATTGAGTATTAGCTTTTAATGTTTTTACTATATGGTGGCATGATCGATATTAGATTGTATTCATTACTGTTGACTAAAATAAAGATCTAGTTCAGCCACAATAGTTTCAAGATGATTCAGTTCAATCAGGTTCAGATGTAATATTTGAATTTATGTATGAGAAGTGAAGTAAAGAATAATTACCAAAACGATCATGCTGTGCAATTAAGGGGACGATTTTAATTGATTTTTTTCTGTTTGTTTCATACTTTTATGTTGTATAAAATTCACTGAATATTAAAATTTAAATATAAATTTTTGAATTAAAATTGCTTTTTATATTTTCCTTGGTGAAAATTGCATATAATTTCAGTGAAAAGGAATGAATTTGTTTATCAGTGAAATAAATGATTTAATATGTCTGTTGGAAAGTGTCGTTTAAATGACTAATGGACTCTGAAAAAGGTATATAAAGATTAACTTTTGCATAATTCAGAAAAAAAGAATGAATTTCGTAATTTTGTAGAAGAGTTTATATCACTATAATAGACTGTAAGATTTCAGTTAAAGTTAAAATAAATACTTTTTATTTTAACTTATTCTGAAATAAACAAAATTATTGTCACCTATTGAAAGTAATTAATTTGCTTTTACTACTCTGTCATAGTTAAGCATCTGTTGCATGTGGTTTTTGTGAACAAAAATTTGAAATGAATAATTTAAATAATCAATCAATTGTGGCTAAGTGCATCATTGATGATCAGTCCTAAACATAGAGGTGTTATCAATATAATAATAAGCAAAGACCTACTTTATTTTACTGCAGGTGCCAGGCGAAGTATAAATTACATTTAAGTGAATTAAAACAACACAAAAAAGCAGGCAATAACAGGAGGAAAGTAAAAAATGCTTATTGAAATAATTGATGCATTGAAAATCAAAATTAAGCATTTGTAAGATGACATATGGAAATATTAAATAGGAATTTCTGGGAAAACTGGAAGAACTGGTAAATTAACACATTAATTGCGGAATCAAATACATTTCATTGTGGTGTTTCTCAGAGAAAAGCTCTCAGTATTAAAAATGAACGCTTTAGTGATAGAAAGTTAGAATCTTCTAATAGTAAAAGTATATGTATAACCAAGAAATGGGGAAATCTCTATTGAATGATTAAAGAAATAAAAAAATATAAAATATATATGTAAAATTGTGAGAATTTAAAAGAGTTTAAAAGTAAATAGTAGAAAAATTTAGAATTGTTTTCATTAAATAATAATTGGGAAAAAAGTCATCCTGGAAATTTTATGTAATGATGTATATATATATATATATTATTATCTTTTTTTTACTAAGTATATTTATTTGCAAAGAGATTGTTATGCACATCTTGAAATACTCAATAAATTAATACATAGAAATTTAATGAAAATGCTTAAAAACCCTGAAATTACCCATTATTTTATACAATGCATAATTCAGTATTGTAAGAAATATTGATTACTTAAATAAGTTTTTTTCAGTTGTTGTAAGCTTATTGAAGGCTTTTGAAATAATCATTTATTATAATTCTAACTTAAATTTAAAAAAATGTTCTCGTTATAATTTTTGCAAAAATTTATTTCTATTATTTACAAATATAATTGAAAAATGTTACATGTACATAATTGGATGCATATTTGGTTAAAAAAAACAATCTTTAAAATAAGAAAATTATTTAACATGAAAGTCAATACCTCCTGGAAATTTTTTATTTGACTCTTGGAAATCTGTATGAACCCTGTTATTTTCTTTTTCCAATGATGTCAGGTTTCAAATCAAGCCTTTGATTCTTAATGTGACTGTTGATTATGTTACAAAACAACCAAAGTATGCTTAATTATTTGATATTTTATAAGATCCTGTAATAACTGATTGTTACTATATGAAGAAAAAAGCAATTTGAAGTGTGTGTTATTTATCTTACTTTCTTTCTCTATTAACAATTAGGGTTTGCAGGAAAACAATGTGGGGGAGGGGGCTTGTAAAGTTTTTCTCATCTAAACAATTAAAATGCTGTCGAAAATTTCATGCCTTTCACATGAACAGTGTCCAAGATAACTATAAAATCTCTGTGAGATTGGAGATGTTGAAACTGACTGGATGTGATTGATTTTGGTCTGTATGACCTATTGTTGATCATTGTAGAAGTCCATCTGATAATGAACAAAGTTCTCCAGCATATTTTTCCCTGTATATTTTAGTATCAGTTCCAGTGTGTATAGAACTTGCAAGTAGGTGTTAATTCTAGCTAAGTTATGCAAACAAGTTTTTTTATCTGGTGTGACAAGTGTTGACTTTTACTCATTCCCAGAACAGACAAAGTTCAATCATTGACTGGCAATGCGAATTTGAAAAACATCGTTCATTGGGCTGACAACCCCTCCCTTATATGCGATTGATATTCTGTTAAAAAAAGAAAAGTGACTTTTGTATGGTATGAAAAGTAACTTCATTATTGGGCATTTAATTTTTTGAAAATATTGGTGCTTTTGATCTTCTACATACACATGTAGTGGGGAGTACTCACTATCTAGAAATATTGATCAATTATATAATTTCCAAATTGCAATTGTTAAATGTTCTATCTGACCTTATGGGTATATAACAAGGGTGAACACGCTCCTTGGTAATCTGAGCCATTTTTCAAAATTTGAAATATTTTGCAAGTTGCAATTAAATACATAATTTCAAAGATAAAAAAGGTATTAAATTTTTTTTCTAGAAATTATACTTATTAAAAATGTATAAATAACAGTAAAAAATACGTGTTTTGAATTTAAATACAAAAAATTAAACAGTTAACTTCTCAGTAGTTTTTTTAAATGCTGGTTAGTTAAAACTGATCGGTGTTTAGATTTTAAAATTTTTAAAGTAGAATAAAATTATCGACATAAGTACATTGTTCAGAATATTGAATTAATTTGACAAGCAGCCTTTTTTAATTCAGAATACTTCAATTCTGGTGCAAAAATTCAAAATTCAGCATCGATTTATATTTTAATTGTAGAGTTTGATTTTCTTGCATCTCTATATTAATTCTAATTCACCAGATGCTTTTTGGGTCACAATTATATTGGAAATGGAATACTTACCTTGAATTATATTAATTTCAAATGGATTCAGAAAAAAATTAAGAGGCAATTTAAAATGTTTTCAAGTCTTAAAATCTATTTTGAAATTGTGTCAATGCTTCTAGTTTTTCTATATACTCTTTGGTTTTTCCTGTTTACTATTAGAACAATTTTTTTAATTCAACAAAAATAACATTTTTAAAAAAAAAAACTAAATGCACACTATGAGAGGTCATATGTTATTTTATTGTTCCTTTGCAATTGTAAATTCAGAATTTGCAAATGGTCATGACAATATTCAAAAGCAATAAGTCTTGTAACCATTTGTCATCATCTAATTTTGAATAGGCTACTTTTCTTTTAAAAATACAATTATCGAATAAAATAAATCTACAAATCGATTTAATATGTTGTAGCTAGATACTATCTAACAATGTAAAAGAAATTTATGTAATTTGGAAGTTTACCTCCTATAATTCTTCAAGGAAATTTTTGAATTGTCAATGATTTTTTGCATTGGTGCAAATGCAATTTATAATGGGCTACACTGTTTTCATAACATCAGAATATTTTAAATATTTTATTGCAAGATGTTCTCTGAGAATTATGCAGTGAATAGGTATGACTTGTGAAATTTAAAAATCATCTCTTAAAGGTCTAATGAGACAGATGTTTTTTTTTTTTAGTCAGCTCTGCTGTTGCCCCCTCTTTTGCAATGCTTACAAGTTTATTAAGGGGCATGTAAGATGTTTTTATTATGGAATCTAATGCATTTTTAATATCAACACTGCAACCTTGGTATTAAAAATGCTTTTCAAGTAATACTAAATCTAATAATTCTTTAACGACAAAATCAAGTGAAACAAAACATAGGAAAATGCCAATTGTAAAAGACCTGCAATATCTTTCAATTTTTTCAAGGGCTAACCTGAATGCAATGCAATTCTTCAAATTATTTTTTAAATTATATTAATGAGATGTATTATGTGCAGTTATGCATCATTCCATTGTGTGTCTTTAGAGGGGAATTTGCCAAACAACTTTATACAATGCTGCTTTATTTGAATCTAAACTTTATGTGCATTTTTCAAGTTTCTTTAATAAACTTTACCTCTCCATATGGGCGTTTTCATGAGAAATATTCTAGGCAATAACAAAACATGCTTTAACCACATTATATGCTTGATTGCTAATGGTCATTACAATTGACTATTGTTTATTCAAATTTGATTTTAAGAAGCAAGTTTATCTGATCTTTATTTGGAACTTGGTGTATACTGATTAGAAAACTGAGAATGATTGGTTTTATAATGTCAATGTAAATTGCTGGATTTATAATTTTTTACTGTAAAATTACAAATAACATAATTTCTTTTTATAACAATAATGAAAAACATATCTTCCCACTCATTATTGAAACATTTATGTTCTTTCTCATGTTTTCTTTTTTTTATTTTCATTCTCTGTCGTCATATTTTTAAAAGAACTGGAAATAAAGAAATTTAGAAAATACAAGTTTTGTGTTATAAAAACAACAATGTGTTGCATATTATGAAACAAATTATAGTCAAATTGCCAAAAATTTCAGATTATAAATCATATTCATAGTAACAGTGATACAATTGTTTCCTCTAGAGCACAGTGTCAACTGTCTGTTACAATGAAAGTTAACAAATTCAAAATCAGCATGGAGTCCGTCGATTATGGGTGGTTACACCTATTTTTATGCTCGTTCGCGGAATTTTCGATGATTCATATTCTTAACTTTGACAGAAATTAAATTTGTTACAATGTTGCACTTGACCTTTCATATTTGTTGTCAGTAATTTAAAAGACATTTTGAAATACATATGAAACGATAATATTTTGTAAAATTATAATAACAAAAAAATGAAAAGAAAATTTGAGTACATTTAGCGATATAATCCTTCAAGTAATCCTGCAAAGAGTAGCATGTGGCTCACATGCCGTAGGTTGGCCACTCCTGGTATATAAGATGATGTATAAGGCAGTGTGTCTTCCCCATATGGCAGCTTCTGATTTGTTGATAATTAAGGGAAATAATTATTTCTCGTTATTTCATGCTTCAGCGGCCATAAAGTTCTAATGAATTTCTATTTGTGAAAGTCTATGCAAAGTTAATGGATAAACTGTATCTGATTTCAAAGATGCTATCATATTTGACATCAAGCACTTTCTAGTGCTGCATGCAAAGGGTCTTGTGGAAAATTTGTGAAACAGAGAAAATTGTTTTCCTTTCTATTGTTCTTTTATGCCTGTCCTAATTGATTGTTTTTATTTTTCTTCTTATTCTATTTAGATCCAATAATTTTTGTGTTATATAGGTGCAATTCTAATTTGGTGATATGCTTTTGAGATCATAATGCAATGAAAAAAGTGTGTGTTACTATTTAGAATTTTGGACACTGTCATTATTATGACTGCAACTTCTGGAGTTTATAATTGTTGTTTGTCATATGATTCTACAGTGCATATTTCAAAATAAATGAAACTAAAATTTTAACCACAGTTTCTGTTAAAGGTTTCATGATTAAACTGCTTTTTTACATTCAGTGACATTAGAATTAGCCCTTAATACTATTTTTCTTTTTTACACTTGAAAATATGTATAAAAGTTATTTAACATAATAAAATTCAAAAACGTTATTTAAAATATTCTGAAGTTTTAAATGATAAAATCTGATAACAAAGTTTGAAATTTATAATGGCTATTTACAATAAAATATGATATTTAATATCAAGATTGATTGGAAAATCCTATAACATGAAGAAATGTTGGAATAAAAATAATTGTGTTTGTGTATTAATATCATTAGAAATATCATTTTCAAACTTTAAATCATAATTAATTCAATTGTTGTCTTGTCCAGTAAAGTTATGCAGTGGAATCAAATTGATCCAAATGTGTCCAAGACAGCTTGGTCACGTTTTCTATAACTTCCAAGGAATAGAGGAATTATTAAGGCAAGTACATTCATATTCAAGTAAATAATGCTCTCTCATCTTCATGATTTGAAGCCTAAGTTTTCCTGAATAAGAAAGGAGGAACTTAAGATATATATATATATATATATATATATATATATATATATATATATATATATATATATATATATATATATATATATATATATATATATATATGAAATTAACTATTACAGAACTGATGATAAAATTCAAAAAGACCTTGGACAATATATTTCTATGAAAAAAGTAAGGAAAATATATACTGAAACTGAATAAATTTCATATTTTCTAAATGAAATATTTATGAAACCCAGTTTTAATGCATATATATAGAATTTAATGTATAAATGTGGAATGAATTTTAATGATAAAATAAATTGGTATAATATTTTCAGAGACTTGCGGTATTTTTGAAAATACCGTATTGAATGCTGATTCCTCAGTGCCTGTTACTGTAGCAGATACTTTTCACATAAATTCGGAAATGAAGAAAGGTAGTATTATTTCACCTAGATATATACCAACATTCATTTTAATGGAAAGAATGTATTTCTGTAATCTCTTTTGGCAGGCTTAGAAAATTGTAATTGGCCAGGAAGATTCCAAATTGTAGAAAAAAACAGAGTAACATTTTATCTTGATGGAGCTCATACTCAACAAAGTATGAAATTATGTGGGAAATGGTTTAAAGATATTAGTGAAAAGAATATGACTAAAAGCAAGTATGTCTTTTATAGTTTTATATATATATATATATATATTAATGAATTTTTGAAAATAAATTTTAATTTCTAGACTAATACATCCTGACGAAGCATTTACATGTTGTGTTATATAAATTTAACTGCGTGCATAAAAAATTTGCTTACTAAATTCACTCATGGTTTTTAGTAAAATCAAAGACTTAAGATTACAATTTAATGTAAGTGATAAAATGTGCCGAACAGGTTCACTGTGTTGCAGTATGTTTGTATTGATATAATTTTTATTTTTTGATGTAATGAAATCATGCATGTGCATAAAATTTGTTTTTTTGTGCTAGTAGCCCTTGATGGATTTGATTAGTAGTTTGATTTTATTTCATTACAATCTAAATTTCTAATGTTTTCTTCTAATGTTTTAATGCTTATATTTTGCAATTTTTTTGAAGGCAAAGATTTTTAATATTACTGTGAATTTTTTAGTTTCTCAAGTAAAAGTTATCTTGAAAGCTTATAAAATTAATCAATTTTCATATTGTTTTCATTATTTCAATTTATTATTTTCCTTGTGGGATACATATGGCCTTGTAATCACTCTAAGATCATCATGGCTTATCGGTTCCGATGATTCTTGAAGTGATCAGATAAGTTATTTTATTTTAATAATGTTGCTGTTGTATGTAATATTTTATGTTACATATTAAATATGGTTTATAAATATTTCATATATTGGTATTTAGATTTATTTAATTTGGTAATGTTAGTTAATTTGAAAATCTTGTTTTTATCGGAATGTTTACATTTTAGATTTATTTTTATTGGCTGATAATTTAATAAAATTAGGGCTAGATTGCTGCACAGTGGTTTTTTAATGGTGAGTGCCACTGTCTGGTTAATTAAAATTTAGCTTTATTGCCCTGTTATCTTTGTGATAGGTTATACTACCCTAAGGTTTTTTTTTTTTTAATTTGGATGCCACTGCCTGGTTAATTTAACTTCGAGTTTTCATAAAAAAGCATTTTATTTATGTTACAGGCTTAGTTTTATTGACCACTCATCACCTTTTGTAGACCACGAAATATTTAATTTATATTTGTTTTTTATTATGTAAATTTTGGAAAATTACTTTCTAGTTATTAGCATTATGTAATTCTGTGGTAAATAATGGTAAATAAAATATCTGAAATTGAAATTAGCACACAATTGCAAAGTTGAAGCTTTAGCACGAACGGTATTTGGTTATCGGATATTGCGAAAGATGACATAATTTAGTTTGGCAAGATAACTATGCAGCACTTACTGGGAAAATTGGAAATTGCGCTAAACCTGCAGTTTTGTAGTTTTTTACCATATCAGAAATTAAATTTTATATCAGGTTATATATTTTAAGTATATAAAAAATTAATTTACATTTTAACTCATAAAATTATTAATGATAAAATGCATTCAATTACATTTTATCACATATGGAACTAATTTTGTTTTTGAATAGACTTTATTCTTGTGGTCATATTGTTTCTGTATAATCAATATTTTATTTCTTCTATTATTTATTTTAAATTTTTAGGTCAAATGTACTAAAAGTGCTTTTTTTTAATTGCACTGGGGAGAGGAAGGCAGAGACGCTACTCGATCCTTTAGTTGATATAAATTTTGACATTGCAGTTTTCAGTCCTAATAGAATTGATATTATCAAAGAGGCTTCTTCAGGTAAAAATAAAAAAAAAAGTTATTACATATCTACACTAAGCATTTTCATTAAATTTTTTTTCTAGTTTTACTGCTTCATTAAGCATAATAAATTATAAAAATATACAATTTTTGTAATATTTGGTTATTAGAATATTTTTAGTAATTTGATTTGTCTATGTCAAATTATATTTCAGAGCTTCTCATTTGCCTTAAATGTTACATATCATTTATATTGATTACCATTTCTGAATTGCTTTAATGTATAAATTTGAAAAAATATATTAGTTCGATTTGATATTGCAGTGCAATTAGATAAACACTTGATTCCTGTTCTAAGGTATCTAAATATCCAAATATCTAGGAAGACTTTTTGTAAATAGTAGATTACATTTTCATGTTGCTAGGAAGGAAAACACTCTAGCACTTGTTGCAACAGATATGCATTTAAAGAGCAGAAAAATCATGTCTTATTGTTCAACCTAGATCATTTTACTCCAATGATTTCAATTCTTCCCTTTATGTTGAATTCATGCCATGTTAGTTTGATACTGCTTAACAGATAGCCTGACAATAGTAATCTATTATAAGGCATTTTAGGTTCTGCTATATACTTTCTTTTTATGGATAATATGGGCCATACTTGTGTGTTATAAAGGATAAAACTACAAGCAGTTATCATTGCATATTGATCTTTTGTTATTGAACAATGACCAGAATCGAATTAAAAAATGTTAGAATTTCATGCATAATTTAAAGAATTGAATCAATTTGCATCTGCATTACTTCACAAATTCTATGGAAGCATTAATTTGTATGTTTATTTTCATATTTATTGTTATTGGCTTATTCCGCCATGATCTAGCTGTTGATTAGACCAAGTCCACAAGCCCATGAATTTTCAGAAAATCACTAACTTTGTTTCTATCATATTAAAGTATTGATAGCTCTTAATTTTAAATTTAACATGTTTAGTTTTGTCTCCTGAAGCACAGTGATTTAAATCTTCAAATTTTCTGCAAAGGTCCAAAATGACATTGAGTTTTATCCTAGTAGGATAGTTATTAATCTATTAATATTATATTGCAGGTTTTTAAAAAGTGATATTTATTTGAGACCATTGAATACTTTTCAAAGTCTGTCTTCAATCTAAACCCCCAATGTATCCATGATTATTCTAATGTAGTACAATCAAATGAAATTAAAATGATGAAAGGCAAGTTGAGACAGCTTCTGTAAGGATCTGAAACAATTAAAGGCAGAAATCTGAATCTTCTCCTTTACCTGTACATCTTTGCTCAGTATAAAGGAAAGGGCTCTGTGGTTTAAGGGAGGAGTCCTATCAGGACAATACTCTTCCGAGGTACTTCACTCATTCTATGCAGTACCACCCTCTCGCCACAATAAAGTGTTCTGTAGGATTCATTTTTATACTTAATAGATGTTTTGAAACAAGGATCAGAATTGAGCATCAACTGAACATATCTTTTTTTAAATGATAAATTTCTTATCTTTCCAAATTAGAAATTTAATATATAACTTAATGCAAATTGCATCCTTTTTTAACTACTATATTTGCTGTCGTATTTTGTTGTATTATTTGTACATCATTTGAATAATATATTCATTTTTTCCCCAAAATATTTGCAGTTATATTAATAAGGCTGAATTTCACAAAACCATGAAGTTAGTTCTCATTTTTCTTCCTTAATATTCATTTATTTTTTTCATTAACTTATAAAATACTAAGAAAGTTCATTTTTATTTGCCTAAAATATTGCCATAAAACTTTTGGTAAAGTCATAAGGTAAAATTAATATTAAAATGAAAGTTTTTATATTAATTTTGGTAACAGGTTTTTTTTTATATTTATCATAATACAAACAACGATTTTTTTATACTCTCATAAAACCTGAAAAGTTTAAAATAATGAATATTTTTTTACATTCTTAAGTGTTGTTTAACTTAAATGTTTTCATTAACTTGTATTTATTTTAATACTGATTTTTATGATATGGAAAGCATTTATTTATCACACATTATATGTAATTGAGATTGGTTCATTTATTAGTAAATTAATTCCTGTGAAATGTTTGATTAAATCTTAATAATAAGTTAAATTTTAAAAAATCCTATTTATTTTAAATCTCTTATTTTAAAGTTAAGTAAATGAGTTTTTCATGTATTCCAGATCTCAGTAATTTTATGGTATCTCCTGAGCAAGAAATGCAGCAGTGTTTAATAAATAAAGAGATATGGTGCCATTTTCTGAGAAGTTTGTATGAAAATAAATTGAGTATGGCATGTAACAATATAAATTCATTAAAGCAGACTTTTTTTGAAACTGCACTGGAATGCAATAATGCAGTCGTTTTTCCCTCAATAAGTAATGCAGTGGACTGGATTAATTCTGGAAAAATTAAAGGGACTGGTGGAAACTGTACCAACATTAAAGAATTGTCTGAATTAATCTGTCATGCCAGTCATATTGATATATTGGTAACTGGAAGCTTGCATTTGGTTGGGGGCGTGTTATCGTTAATAGAATCGTGAACTACTGTTAATTGTTATCAACATAATTGTCATGATACACTGCTAGAAAAAAGTTGAAGGATAGTCAAATTTTATAAATTAGGCTTTTAATTTTAGAAAAATTAATGTAATTTTTTATTTTATTAAATTGTTTTTATTTTCAGTGAATGAGTTTTATTTACCACTAAGAAAAATTTTATAAAATAGTATTTAAGGATTTTTAATCTGAAAAAACTAGGGCACCTGCAAAAATATTCTCATTTTGGAAGCTGTAACAGTTTAATATGTTGGAAACATTGTTCTTTTAAACTGTCTATTTTTCTAAAAATATATTTTATCTAAAAAATCCGCAATTTTTGTGCAGTTAAAATGCCTAGAGGGAAACATTAAAGTGAATTTTAAAAAGGTGTATTTCTGGATTAAAGGCAGAAACGTTAAGATTACATTCAAATTTTAAATTCAGAACTTCTTCCCTACGGCGTTGAACTAAGTCGAGAAAATTGGATATTTCAGCAATATGGAGCATCAATGCACTTTGTCAATGGAATTAAAAATTGGTTTGAAAGAAATAATGCTCAGGTTTTGTCATAGCCTGCTAAAAGTACAGACCTCAATATTGTTTAAAATATATGGTCAGTAACTGTTCGGCATGTTTACACCAGAGGCAAAGAATATGAATCTTTGATCGAACTTCGAGAAGCTATGAATTTTGTCAAACCAAAAGTTCAAGACTTATATGATTCCATAGCAAATAGTCTTTGAAGTAGTTAAAGCATATAATTGAAGAATTTTTTATTAACAAGACTGGTGTTTTCATTATTTAGAACTGTCCTATACTTTTTTTACATAGTATGATGTGAATGAATTTTTACCTATAATAAGAGAGTATTTTTTTTTTATTTCATGTTACAAAAATAGTTATCTGATTGTAAATAAATTTTCAAAAGTGCTTGAATGAAATTATTTTCTAAAAATTCAAAGTTCTTATATTATTTGAAAGTAATCTAGTGTCCTACTTTTTTCTAGCAGCGTATTTTGCTACATGAATATGTAATAATTATCTATTATGTATTACTTATGTATTACTTTAATATACTGTCATATATTTAATGATTTTTGTTGTGTAACCATCTTTTGTATATAAAAATAATTATTGAGTGAGCATCTAGCCAAAGCAAACATTAATATTTATTTTTTAAAAATGTTTTTTGTGAGCTCTTATGTCTTTTTCATAACTAAATTACTTTTTCAACAAGAGCTTTGTATATTGTGAAGTCAGTTTAGGCTTAAAATTTCTGTGTACATAATCATAGTGAAAATTTTATTTCTGTTTAGTGTTACTATTAAACAGAAATAAAATTTTTATTAGTTTTTAAATATGCTGTGATGGGCTTTGGTGAATTTTTCATAAACATTACATATCTCATTTATATATTTATAGCAATAGCCTTTGATTTATAAGAACTTTTGTAACTCAATAATAAGTGATTGATTTCCATTTATTTTGCAATAGACAAGTTTTCATTTATACTTTTCCCTCCTCTGAGATCAAGTCTGATTATTTTGCTGATTGTTGGAAAGCACTATCAAGTATTAACTATCTGAACAAAAACATAGTAAATGTGTTTTCATTTATTAAATGTTATCTTTATCCAGTGACATCCTAGAAAATAGAACTAAAAACATTTTCCTTATTTCTTTTTTTATGTTATATTAAATAAGGTTTATTGAATTTCATTTGATTTTTCTGCTTCTTTTAAGTACAAATATTTTTTGTTGAACAGACCACTAATTTTAACTGTATCATTTAATGGATATTTTGCATTCAAAACATTTATACTATTAACTATTATACATTATATAATTAAATTATTAACTTGATTAATTTCATTCATGATTTGAATTGCTGTTTTACAAAGTTTAATAAGTGAAACCTTTTCAACATTCTTATCATTTAATTTTGATTTTCTTTACTGTCCATCTTTATGAAATTTATGAGTAACACACTACTTTGTTGTTAAAAATAAAGATTGTATAGCATTTATACAATGACATTACAATATTGTTGTGATTTATTTAACAGTTCAAATCACTATTAAGATACCTTAAATAAGAATTGTGTGAATGTGTTTTAAATATTTTTTGTTCTCTTGCGTTTCATATTTATTAAATATTGTTAATGAATGAATAAAAGCTTACATTTTTGTAAATTATTTTATCTAACCATTTTTATGTGATTCTAAATGAAAATGTAAAAAAATGCAGCCGTTATGAAAAATTGAAAAAACAGTGCCATTCAAGACAAATTGTTGTTCAATCTGGTACAAAACACCAATTTTTGATTTCTGCTATTTCTCATCTAGGAAATGTGTCTTTTAAATCAGTCACATTTTTGTTTATGTTCTAATATTTACAAATTAGTGTTGGGATTCAATTTTGGATAATATTAACTCTACTGTGAGGTCACTTTGTTTATAACACTATCCATCATTGCTCTCATTTGCTGTTTTATCATATATTTTTCTGCACAGTTATGATAATTTTATATCATTATATTGTAAAATGTGTAATACATAATTTATTGAGAAGGTGATATTATCATTTTGTCATCAAATTGAATTTCATTTATCTGTACCAATTTTGTAAAATATAGTAAAAATTTTCTAATTGATTTACATTGAATAGAATTTTTATAACTTGAGTTAGTTTAAATGGATTAATATTTCTTTTAATTGTATGTTATTTTTTATTAAAACAATAATTCCAGTTTCATCAATAAACCATTAAAAAATATAATATTCAGTTTTTGTTTAAAATATATAATATGAAATAGAATGCTTTTTAGCATTATACTAAAAAATACACATATGAATTAATATAATAGCATTAGGCTGAAAAAAGATTATTATTATATGTATTATTTAGCATTGTGTTAAAAATATATAAAAATTTAATGAAATATCTTAGACTTAGTTTTGAAATTTTAAATATGTGCTTTTAAAAAGATATTTTTTTTCCATTTTATTAATTTTTAAAATTTAATTTTAATATTTTAATGTCTAATTTTTTAACATTTCTATTGATACAAAATATGATGCATTTTATTTTTAAATTTGTTATTATTTTTTAACAAAGAAATTTACTGCAGAAAAACAAGTTAATAAAACCATTTTTCTTAGGGTAAAAATGCAAAAATTTAAAAAATTCTTTAAAAAAGAAACAAATTTTCCAAATGCTACAAATGAATGAATAAAATTCAAATTTCTGTGAAAATAAAATTTTGTTTATTGTGGTACTAATTAAGATAATTGCTATTTCAAAAGTATTAAAAGGTCATGAAATCTGTTAGCTTGAAAATCTAAAATGTGCTAACTTTCTATAGCACACCAAAGAAGTGAATTTATAACTAATCGAATTATGAAAATTTCTTGTTTAAAAGTAAGTAACTCAAATAAATAATATTAGTGTTTTTAAAAGATATTTAAGCATTATTCTAATATTTATAAAAATTTAAATATGAGTTGGTTTTCAAAGTTATTTGTTTTAATGTGAAGTATATGTATTATAATGGATTAACAATGATTTCAAATGATATGTGATAGCTGTAACTATGTGAATTTATTTTTAACTACCAAAATGTGTGTGTGTGGAAGATTTTTTTAATTCTTTTTGTATAAATTAATATTTAAATACAATTTTTCATTTATTTACTGTTATATTAGGCATGACAGAAAAAGATACTTTTTAATATTAATGGATATTTTTATTTTTTAATAATAAAAATATAATACAGGATTTTTTTTTTTTTTTTTTTTTTTTTTTAATTTGATTATGAATTCTACTTTTGTTACTGAAAAAGAAGTTTTTGAGGGATGGGGAAGAAGAAGAAAGAAAGAAAGGAAAACTCATAATGCAATATTTTTTATTAAACTGAACCTAAGATTCTAATTTTGATTTCTTATGATTAGAAAATAACATATGTATGTTGTATCTCTACATGAAATTAGCATTAGCTAGATCAGCATGTATAAATTATTCTATTGACAATTTTAGCATTTTTATATTTCATGTTTTTATAAGTAGAATAAATATTTCTCCTTTTCTAATTACTTTTTTAGTAAAAAAAGGAACAAAATAATCAATATTTATGTAAATATTTCCATTGTACAAACAATTTCAATGTAATATATGTTTGATAAATGAAATTCCTTTTACACTGTTTTGTAAATTTCAATATTTTGGTTACATCTGATTTCTAATTTAGGTATTTGTATGCATATATGTCAGATATGAACTGTTGTGTGATTTATATTTATCTCAATGTAATTCTTTATACAAATAAATATTTTTATTAAATAAAGCATTAGGTAAGTTTTTGAAGTATACATATAAAAATTTCATTTGTATTGCTATATTTTTAGTTCAGCTATGAGAAACGTCCTTAAAGCTTATTTTTACTGATCTTATTTTGACTTATTAAATTTCCGATTTTTCCCGAAATACCAGAAGTTTTTCTCGTAGTCTCGATTGCAAAATGATAATAATATCAACATTAGAAATGATTGTTATTTAGCGTTACTATTATTCTATAACAGTTATAAACTTTTAAAATATATTTAAATAACCTGTTGCTTTAGAAATGGTGTTATTTAATTACAGACTTTTAAATCTCTCAGAGTTGGCTATTTATTTGTGTAGTTGGGCTATTAATTTTAAAGTCAGTAACAGCACATTGACTGGAACAGCTATGCTTGAACAAAGTATTAACACAAAATAGTTAGTTATTCAAAGAAATGTGTGTGACAGTTATACTAGAACAAAATGTACTTTGACTACAAGTCATTCTTCAGCAACGAAAAATTATTCAAGAACAGCTCGTTATTTTAAGAACTCTTGTTATGTAATAACAAAATGCTATTTATTAATAGCTCGTTTTCGTTCTTTCTAGAACGTTGGCTCTTGTTAGGTTGCTGGACGACATTTTGTTACTTTGAAATCCATATTTCATATGTTGATTGATTAAGGGAGACTTTATTTTTAAGAATCTTCACATCTGCTCTGTTCAAGCCGAACTCTCAGCTCACAATCGATTCGGAAAGGGGAGGAAGGAATGTATTTGTTTTAAAAATGTGTGTGTTTCCTTCTTCTTCTTCTTCTTTTTTTTTTTTTTTTTTACAATATAAAATTTTTTGTTAATGAAATATTTTTCACTGACATATGTTGTATAATTTAAAAAGTGATCGATACGTTGGAAATAGGGTTTAATTAAAGAAATTTTATTACTATTATCATGAAAGTGAAGATTTTTAAACATTAAAAATTATTGTTAAAAAAAATCATGACTAAATGAATCATTTAAAAAATTCCTAAGTATATAATTATTTTATGTATACATATATTTTACTATTATTATTTTATAATTTTTATATAAATTTTTTAATTAATATATTAAATATATTTGAATCAATAAAATAAAATATTTATTTTATAATAATTTAAATTTTATTTATTATAAGATTATTTATTATGTCTGTATTTTACTATACATATTTTTATTATAACATTTATATATAAAAATATGTCATATTTTTTAATATAAATTTTATAGTAAAATAAATTGATGAAGTTTGAAACTCACAGGGAAAATTGTATATATCAAATATAATTGTAATAACAAAATATTTAATGAGTTTCTTCTTTTGACTCTAATATATATAATGAGAAATAATTATTTGCATTAAAAATAAAAAATTGATACGATAGCATCTTCCCATAGTTTTTAACATGCATCTAAAAATATTTTTTTACCCTTCTAGTTATGCATCTGAAAATTAACTATAACAATTATTTTTAAGAAATATTTTCAAAAAAAAAAAAATGATGTAAAAGTCCTTGATTTAAAATGTAAAAGAATATATACATATATTGAATGAATTTACCCATTATCATTTAAGGCTTTTTATACTTTTACTCAAAAAAGTGTTTAATAATTAAATATGGCACATTAATTTTTAAATTATAATGGATCTTTGGTTTGATAAAAAAAAAAATTTCTATCCCCTGTTAAAAAAGTGATTTTTTTTTCTGTAAACTTGGATAAAAATGTTTCCAAAATGTGCTTATGTGAGTTTTTTCGAGTGCTCTTTTACACACGCGAACAAGGTTTTCTCCAAAAATGTGTCCTCTATAAATGCCACGAATGATTTACAGCATATTAGTTAAAACAGTGTTAGGTTATCCACAATGATGCTCAATATTAAATAAATGACTTATCAGACCCATAAGGAATAGTATAATATAAGTTTTAACTGTTAACATCTCAATGTGAAGAAAAACTATGATGACAAAGTTAATATAAAAAAATTTTGTGTGCAAAGCTTTTTTTTTGGGTGGGGGGGGAGGTTAAGAAACTTACGTTTTTTTTTTTTTTTTTTTTTTTTTTTTTTAATGCAAAATTTTCAAAACAAAAGAATAATAATTACTTTCAAAGATTTGATTGAAAGATCTAAGTTATTTTATTAAAATACTAATTATTATTCATAGAATTCCAAAATTAAAACTTGTGTCCAGAAAACATGCTTGATAGTTCATTTAAATTAATGATTAATTTTAGAATGCTCTAAGCTAAATACTTAATTAATATTGTATTTATACACTTAAATTTGTGTTTTGATGAAACTGCTGTCTTTATTTGATTTTTTAAGGAAAATGGAAGAGAGTGCAAATGGCTGCGATGTATAACACGATCTGGAAAAAGTTAACACTTAATGGAAAATTGAATCTTAAAAATGAAATAACTTGTAAACATTTTTAAAATTTTATAAATCGATTTTCATTAGTGTACAATGATTTATGTTATAAAAAAGTACATGCTACATAGTAAAGATATGTTTTTATCAAAGTACTATAAATTCTAATTTATATATATATATATATACTTAATGTTGCATTTGTTGAATAACAAATTTATGTTGAATAAATTTGTTAATTATGTTATTAACATTTTTATGTTAAATACCATAAAATATTTAATAACATTTTAAAAATTATTTTAATAAAACTTATCGTTACTTGAATTTTAACACCTTTAGTAATAAAGGATTAGGGATCGTTTCCCTTAAAGTAATTTAGCTAAGCAGAAATTAATAAAAAAAAATGTCTACACTTATAGCTAGACATAAGTGTAGCATACAGATGTATGAAAAATAGTCGTTCCAACAATTTATTACATTTTCTTACACACATGTATCTGTTACATATTGTTACAAATTTATAAATAATTATTGTATATGTCTTAAAATATCTCAGACAGATCGGAAATGCTCACATTTTGGGCAAAAATTGCGGTATTTAGACGTGTTATACAAGCGGGTTTCTAATGATTTGGTAACTTGGCGAGAAATAGGTACTTCTAGAAACATCCATCACCTAAGCTCTAGGATCAATATTTAGCGAGATAGCCTAGAAGCTTCCAGAACCTTGGCGAAATTAGTAGATTTCTCCGCCAAGTCAGGTATAAATACCACAGCCCAACATAGTTAGGCAGGTTTTGTACACACAGTCAGTTTTGTGAAGACGATTAGTCGTGACTGCTAGTTTAGAGAAGCTGTTCTCTGCCTGAGGTATTTGAGACCTGTGATTGGAAGCTGTTACTTATCGTATCTGACGAATTTTATCTCTATAGTTGTGATTATTACAGCTGGTATTTCTAGTGGAATATTTACGAATAAATGTCTTGTGTCCATCGAGTAGTTGCTATCTTTAACTCTCAATCCACGCGAATCCCGAAGCTCGGTACAATATTTTAATTTTAAATTAATCTGAGATAAAGAAGAGCCTTCGAAATTATTTACCAATAAAAGCTATTTAACTTTAATTATAAAATCAAATAATAAAAATTAATGTGTATGAATCATATTTTCAACGGTTCAATTAATAGCAAAATATTTTCACAGGGTAAAAGAAACTAATCTAGTTAGTAGGAATCGCCGTGAGATTTGCTTTGCTGAGGGGGAGGATAAAGAAAAAGTAGGAATATTTCCTGCTGGAAAATTTCTTCGAAAAATACTTCCAAAAGTAGCTAAATATGATTTAGTAGTCTTTCTAAGAAGTATGGGAGTTGTTGAATCTCTCGGTTCAAGCCCCCCCCCCCCCGAAATTTTTATTTATTTTATATATATATAAAATTTGCTTTGGGAAATATTTTTTAATTTAAATGTCCCCAATAACAGTTCATTATCACTTGCCAAAAACAATATATTTACTAATTTTTCTACGCTTTCTTTTACATCTATCTCTTAACAGATTTTGTATTCAAGGAGAATCAAAGGTAAGATTTTTGTGTCTTTCCTAAGATGTTCTTAACTAAATATTGTTACAATTTTTTTTTTTTTTTTTTTTTTTTTTTTGTATTCGTCTTGAGATATCTCAGACAGATCCGAGCTCAAATTCTGGGACAAAAATTGAGAAATGTTGGCTTGCGTTAAGAACGACTAATCCAGTGATTTTTGATGACTTGGCGAGAAATAGATAGTTCTGGAAGCTTCCACCACCTAATCTCTAGGGCCGTTATTAAGCGAGATGGCCTGGAAGCTTCCAGAACATTGGAGAAAGACCTTGACTTTCACGCCAAGTAAGCTAGTGGATACGAGCTGTCTGCGTGAGGTATTTGAAGACCTCTGTTTTTGGGAGCTGCTTATCGTTGAATTGAACATGTATAACAGGGGTAGGTAACGCTGGCGCCATGGCATCCCCGATCGATTTATACTGCGCCCTCGCTGGACTAATGTAAGTTATATATGTGTTGATGAATAAAAAAAACAATTAAAGTTGAATCCAAACATAACTATTTAATTATCAATAATTATTAAGTAAAATTAGTTTAAGTGAGACACATTATCGCATAAAAAGGAAATTATAAAACTAAGGAGTTTCGATGAATGTTCACAAATGCATCAGCGAGCGTTCCGCTGTCAGCGCTCAGTTCCACAGCTGATACCACACTGCCTGAGTAGCATCTCTACCTAATCACACAGTTCTGGTAAGAAAGTTTATTCCTACGCCGCGTGTCTTGTATGGCAAGCAGCAAACTTGGTCACCCGGACACGGTGGATGATTACCAGCTGTCCACAAGCCATCCACCAATCATCCACGAAATGACGTCACGTATAACCAAATTAAGGCGCAGCTTTCCACCAAATGACGTAATCAGCATGTTTAACTTTTTCATCCACAACCGAACGACAAGTGTCTACACTACTGGCCATCAAAATTGCTACACCAGTAAAAAATGCAGATAACAAAATGATATTTATTGGACAAATATATTATTATACTAAAAATAACAAGTGATTAAATTTTCAAAAAAAAATTGGCTGGATAGATCCTGAGAAATCAGTACCCAGAACAACCACCTCTGGCAGTATTAACACCAGTTATACGCCTGGGTATTGAGTCAAACAGAGATTGGATTGCATGTACAGGTACAGATGCCCATGCAGCTTCAACACGATGCCACAGTTCATCAACCGTAGTGACTGGCGTTTGGTGACGAGCCAGTCGCTCGGCAACCAATGACCAGACGTTTTCTATTGGTGAAAGATCTGGAGAACGTGCCGGCCAGAACAACAGCCGAACATGTTCCGTATCAAGGAAGGTCCGTACAATACCGGCAACATGTGGTCGGGCATTATCCTGCTGAAACAAAGGGTTTCGATGGGCTCGAATAAAGAGTAGAGCCACGGGTCGTAACACACCAGAAATGTAACGTGCACTGTTCAAAGCACCGTCAATGCGAACAAGAGGTGACCGAGACGTGTATCCAATGGCATCCCATACCATCACGCCAGGTGATGGGCCAATATGACGATGACGAATTCACGCTACCAGTGTGCCTTCACCACGATACCGCCAAACACGGATGCGACCATCATGATGCTGTACACAGAACGTGGATTCATCTGAAAATATGACGTCTCGCCATTCGTGCGCCCAGGTTCGTCGTTGATCACACCACTGAAGGCGCTCTTGTCTATGACGCAGCGTCAAGGGAAGCCGCAGCCATGGTCACCGAGCTGAGAGTCCATGCTGCTGCAAACGTCGTCGAACTGTTCGTGCAGACACTTGTTGTCTTCCAAACGACCCCGTTTCTTGACTCACGGCTCGTGATGTGGTTGCACGATCCATTATGGCCATGCGGATAATATGCCTGTCTTCTCGGCTGCTAGTGATAGGTGGCCGTTGAGATCCCGCATGGCGTTCCGTATTACCGTCCTGAACCCATCGATTCCATATTCTGCTAACAGTCATTGGATCTCGACCGACGCGAGCAGCAATACTGCGATAAGATAAACCGCAATCCCGGTACGCTACAATTCGACCTTTATCAAAGTCAGAAACGTGCTGGTACGCATTTCTCCTTCTTACACGAGGCATCACAACAACGTTTCACCAGGCAACAACGTTCAAATGCAATTTGTGTATGAGGAACCGGCTGAACAATTTCCTCATTTAAACACAATGTAAGAGTCGCTACAGGCGCATGCTTTGTCTGAATGCGCTGAAAAGCTAATCATTTGCATATCACAGCACCTTCTTCCTTTCGTATAAATTTCACGTCTGTAGCATGTCGCCTTCTTGGTGTAGCAATTTTAATGGCCAGTAGTGTATTTACCTGATTCGCGTTGTTTATATAAGAACATGGAATTCAATTTTTCTGTAGAAATCGAAGAATTTATCATTGAATATTTTAAAAGCAAGTTAAATTTAATTGGTTAATATGTTTTAGAATTTTATTTTTTGTTTTATAATATATACTTATTTATTCGATTATATATTTTTCAATAGATAACAGGTGCTTGTGAAACCTACGTGATAATTATTTTAATACAAAATTAAAAAAAATCAACTATATAAATATCTTAGTTGAATAATTGATAATTTCAAAAAACAATTCTCTGGTAAAATTTCACAAGATTTTTAAAAACTATTTTCATTTAATTAAATCTTCATTGAAACTGATTTTTAAAATTAGAAAAATATTTTGAGTATTTTTAGTATAATAAAAATTAACTGAATAAAGCGTTTTTAATTTAAACTGTAATTAAAACACCACAGAAACTTTAATTTAAATAATATGTTTTAAATTTATTAATACTTTTATGAATGCATTAAACACATGAGCTTCAATATGATAAATAAATTTATTTTTATTTTTTTAATATTATGAAACAGCCTGAAATAAAATGTAATTATTTTTTAAATCAGGATTTTTAATGTAATGCAAATGTATAAGTATTTCTGACAAAAAAATATTTTATAAAATGATTTTCCAATTTAGTTATTATTTATAGTTTATAAAAATTCATTTCAAAGAAATATTGTTAACTTTATTTTAAATAAGTTGCATGGACAATTGAAAAAAAATAAGTTTTATGTTATTTAAATTGTGTTCTCCCTTTTTTTTTCCTCTTCCAAACATACTTAAGCAATAATATTTGCTGCTGATTTTTAAATCAAAGTATTGCATGCAATATTTCTTAGCTATTTTGGGAATGATTATGTTTTCAAATATGAAAATATTAACTAATACGCAATACAATAATAATGCAAGTTAAGCTGTAAATAAACTTTCATTGTTTAATATTTGGAGTGACGTTATTAATGACGTGATTGTTTAGTGTTTGGTTGGTATACCAGACACCAAGGATCCACAAAACAAATACAAGTGAAACACCATCCACATGCAACGCGGTGCACAGGTTTGCTGCATGCCTATCTCTTGTATCCATCCGTGTTGTTTAACTTTTTTGGTGTTTGTTCAGCGGGACTACTACATAAATATATAATAGCCAGAGCGATTTATTTACTCTTGTTAAACGGCGATATACAGCAAGTAGTCAGTTGAGTTTAGAATTGTGCATAGATTAGCAGTTTGCTAACCTTGAGCGTATCTAATAACACGCATGTATTTTTTGTTAGTGTGTGATCGTATTTCGAATAGACCATGCGTAGACTGTGCATTTAAAACTTCCAAGTAATCCGAAATAATTCTTTTCTTTCAAAACCTTTCATGGATGTAAAAGAAAAAGAACATATTATTTTAACGATGAATGGGAACATCTAAATTGTTTCATTGATTACAAAAGGAAGAGTATTTTTTTGTTGTGTAATAATAGTGTTGCGATTCCCAAGAAAAGCAATATTGAACTACATTTTGAGACCGTTCATACCAATTTTGATAGTGACTACCCAATGAACTCTGAAATTAGAAGAAAAAAAATTATTTCTTTAAAATCTTCAATAACTAACCAGCAAATTTTATTTTTATTTATTTTTTTTTATTATTTTTTTTACTAAACCACTGCAGCAACATAAAGCAGCAACGATCGCGTCATATAATATATCGCATTTGCTAGCTAAAAATAAAAAAACATTTACAGATAGAGAATTAGTGAAAGAAGTCATGTTGGAAGCTGCTGATTCACTTTTTGAAGAATTTAAAAATAAAAAGGAAATAGTTTCAGCTATATATAAACACTTAGCAATTATCGGCACGAACTGTTACTAGAAGAATTGAAGTAATTGCGTAGAATTTGGTGGCAGAATTAGCAAATGATATGGAAAATTGTATTTTCTTTTCGCTACAGATGGATCAATCGACAAACTGACAAATATATCACAATTAGCAATTTGCGTAAAGATGGTATTTTCTGATTTTACAATAAAAGAATTATTCCTTAAAGTTCTGACATTAAAGGGAAGCACCAGAGGAGAAGATATCTTTTCTAATTTTAAAAAGTATATAACAGATGTAAAATTACCTATACAAAAGTTATCGTCAATTACAACAGACGGGGCACCAGAGATGACTGGTAAAAGAAAAAGGATTTATTGCCATATGTAGACAAGATTCCTTATTCCCGAAATTTATTTCTTATCATTGCCTCATACATCAGGAAATGTTATACGCAAAAAAAGAAAAAAAAAATCGGTTTTTAATACGTATTTACGATAGTAACAAAAATTATTATAAAATCGGGAGCTATGCAACACAGAGTGTTTAAATTACTTTTAGAAGATGAGGACGTTCAGTTCACAGATCTTCTTTTACATACTGAAGTGAAGTGGCTGTGAGCAGAGATAAAATACTTGAGCGGTTTATCATGCTTTTGCCACAAATTTTACAGTTTAGAATATCGAATTGGATGTTCATTATAGCTGTAATAATGTCTTTCAAAGCTACTATTTTGGCATAAATTTCCTCTACGTGAAATATCTTTATTACCGCCCCAGTGTAATAAATTTTCTAATATATTGTATTTTATTTTCAAATTTGCATTATTGATTTCATTTGTATTTCAAATTAGAGAAGTACATAGGAAACTAAAATTGTCGCAATGATTTTTCATTGCATCATATCATTCATATAATGATGTGTTCAAGCAATATCCAAAATTCTATAAATGGCATTTTCCCTCAACTTTTCATCTGGAGATTGAGAGGATTCATCAACATGATTATAATCGAAGTCGCATTTCTTTTTCCTTCGCCAAACTTTTTCAACAGTTTAAAACTGAGACTTGGCTTCCACTTCTCTACGAAGTTCATTGGCTTTCTTAAGAACAATTTTGTAACATGTCATTTCTAGATTCTTCAATGAGAGTTTTCATTAAAGAATCTTCCCTGCTAGTGTATCACATCAAACCCTTTTCTTCCAAATGTTTGATGAGATTATTCGCTTAAGAAATTCATGCCAAAGTATCAAGGAACAAATTAATAATCCTTGATTTTTGCCCTGAGTTTATGATTTATGTTTCACTTCTTTTGAAAATCATTCACCTTCGAATATTTCAAAAAAACTCTTCAGAAATTTCTTATAATTTAGGGGTCCCCAACCTTTTTGTACCAAAGAGCAAATACCAGAATATCAGTCAAATGGAGGACACCATTAATTTTTTTAAGATAAATTTATTGTTGGTGGGCATTGTTAATAATACACACAATGCACACAAAATTTTTTTTGCGTTTCATTTGACAGGGCTTCATAACTGCGAGAATAGGTTGAAATTCTTGCTCGCGAGCAATCGTCAAGATGTTCTCATCTGTAAGTCATTACCTATATTTTCATTTTACGATATTCATTGTAAAAAACAATGATTCACACAAAAAATGACTTTCTTATATATGCTGCTGCTTTTAAGAAAGGAAATTTATTTCTGTCAACCATCTGTAAGTCATGATCTATATTTTGATTTTATGATATTCATTGTCGAAAACAACGATTAGCACAAGTATGTTGAAGAACCAAAATACGGCTTTATTTTATAAACTCCTCTTTTTAAGAATGATTTTTTTCTTGTGAAACTATGTTTCAAAACTTCTCCTGATATAGTTTTAAGGATAATGTCATTATGAAGATTCTCCACTATTTCTCACCTTACTTGAAGAAATTCTGAAATGTGTTTTACTATTTCGGTTGTTAAAAAGATTTACAGAAAAGTTGATCGTGAAGCGTTGGAGGTTGATGACAAATGTCAACCGACTGAGCGCCCACAACGTCACGTTGCAATCAATTGGTCAATTAGCGGCGAGGGACGGCAGATATCCGTCAGTTTTACGACTTATAAACACAGCCACCCCTAGTAACAATCCAATGCTGGTGTGGTGATTGGTTGAACGATTTGAACCGATCGAAACTCAGTGGGTCCTTTGGGTCAATAGGGCATGGAACATGAATGTCTGGTTAATATAAGTATATTGTCTTTCGCCCAAACAGTGACTCGAACGCTGGACCGTTAGGTTAAAAGCCTAACGCTCTACCGACTGAGCTATCCGGGCCCGATGTATGTTGAATGTAAAATAGAATTAAAGGTCAAAACTTGATTACCATGTTGTAAGAAAAATGTAAAAATTAAAATAATTTAGAGTAATGCATAAATTGTTTTATGTAGTACGAACTTTCGGAGTCTTATTAAATTGTTAGAAAATAATTCAATTGTTAAACTTCAATTAAAATTATTTAATTTCAAAATCAAATATTTATTCAATCATAAGTGTAATACCTTCCGCCCGAACAGGGACTCGAATCCTGGACCGTTATGTTAAAAGCTTAACCCTCTACTGATTGAACTATCAGGCCCATGTGTGTTAAATCTAAATTAGCAGTAAAGGTCAGAACATAATTCCCATGTTGTATGAAAAATGTGAAAAATTAAACAATTTAGAGAAATGCATAATTTTTTTATGTAATACGAGTTTTCGGAATCTTATTTAATTGTTAGAAAATAATTCACTTGTCTGGTTAGTTGAATGTCTGGATAGTAACCAGACATTCATGCTGTACTGCTCACACTACATACTGTAACTCAGAGTAGTGCAGGTTTTTCTCCAGTGAAACTAGTCCATGGAAAAAATCCAATATTACTGATTGACTTTCTTTATGAAAACTGGATGAAATTAACAGAGAAATGCAATAACGTTGTGGAATACGTATTTAAACTAATAAATAGATTGAAGAGATGTCAAGAGGCTGCTATAAGGAATATAGATGAAACTCAAAAGAAAATGGAGAAAAATGCTGTCAAGAGAAAATTTATTAAGAGAGACCGAGTCCTTGTCTTTGCTATTGTCAGAGTAAATAAACTATATGACTATTGGATTGGACCTGGTACTGTTGAATAAAATGCTATCAGAAACTAATTACGTGATTTTCTTTCCCGTGAAAAATAATTCACAAGTTCATCTCATTAGTATGCTTAAACCAGTGGTCAGCAAACTTATTAACCAAATATGAACATTACTATAATTTAAAAATATTTGGAGCCAAATCTGCTTGTTTAATAAATTTTTATTGCACTAAATAAAACTAAATTTCATTCTTAATAAATATTTATTAATGCAAACAATGTGCTTGCATCTCCTTGGAAAGTTTGAGTAAGTCAGGTTTGTATGTTGTTGTTTTTAATTTTAGGCATGATTACAAGTTCTCCTCAATAAGACGACTTCTCTGCTTACTCTTGATAATATTCATGCTTGAAAAAGATTTCTCACATATATCTGTAGAATTAAAAATGGAAAGAACAGCAAATGCGAGCTTTTTCAGCTGATAGTATAAGAGTAATACTCTTCCAAGCGTTGAAAATGATTGTCTTCTTTCTCCAGGTCATTTAAAGAAGACGACTTGTGTTGTTAACTAAAATCACATTTTTTTCCATCCAATATTTCCAATTCAACGCAAAGGCATTCGAACTTAGAGCACCATATCTCTTTGTTATGTAAATCCAGCAATTGTATTTCAAAGCTACCAATGTCAATTTCAAAAGGAAAAAATTTCAAATCGGTGATTGTAGCATTAACAGGATTTTTGGCAAATGCTAAAGTTTCTCTGCTGTTTTTGAATTCCTGAAACCTGATGAGAAATGTTTCCCTCATATTTAAAACTACTGTTTTAAAATGATGTTCATCAATAGAGGAATTATTTTCTTGCCGATGCTTCAACAAGAAAGGGAAACAACGTTTTCCTTTCAAAATCCTGAGCAAAAATTAATAGTTGGTTTTCGTATGTTATTACTCCTTCCAACATGGGAAAAATTAAGTTTCTTTTCCCGTGTAGTTTACTATTAAGCTGATTTAGATGAGACGTAATGTCTACTATAAAATAAAAGTTTTGGATCCACTGATCATCTGTTAGTTCTGGTTAAAGAACACCCTTCTAAAGGTGAAATGCTTTAATTTCCAGAAAAAGGGACTCGAAAAGTTTTAAAACGTTCCCTATTGATAACCAACATAAACAATGTACTTGTTATGAAGCAGAAGATCAGCGTACTCATTCTCCATTTCAGATAAAAATTCTTTGAATTGGTGATGATTAAAAGCTTTATCTAAAAAGGAGTTGATAATGGTAATCACAAATTCCATAACTTTGCAATTTTCATCCGGAAATGTTTGCGCGATATTGCGATATTTTCTCCACGCATCTAACCTTTGAGTGGCAATGATGCTAAAAGTTCTTTAGGGCCTGAATGAGACATAAATCTTACAAAAAGTAAAACTTTGAATCATTTATGTCACAAGACTCGTCAACTGCTGTTGATAAAGCCGAAACCAATTCCAGATCTTCGATCTGCTGTGGGTTATATTCGAACACATTTTAATTGTTTTATCTTTAATGGTTTCGGTAGACAATGGTAAATCTTTATTCGAATATGGAAGAACCCAAACATGGGTATGACGAAATATGGAAGAAAACTTCCAACATTTGTACAAATAGAAATAATCGAAAAATCGATTATACATATTTTGTGTGTGTGTACTGGAACCACAAACATATATAGTATAGATGTAATAAAATCATGTAAAAATACCGTAAGATATGGAGCTAGATTGAAAAATACAACTTTTTAATAAAACCGGACAACGGCAGACACGGCACAGATGATACACCACTCTTCACACTGCAACTGCTGGTCAGTGATGCAAATTTGTATCCTCCACTACTTTAGAAAAAATATGCGCGTGCATGCTTGTGGTACCTTTGTATCACACCGGAATATTCCGAAAACTTAATGTTTAGAAAATAATTTATAAAATATAATTTAATAATAAATTTCAGAAATAAGTTCCTAATGAAACTTATTTCTAAAATTTATGATAAGTTTGAAAATTAAAAAAATTTTTTTTTTCTTCACATATCCATTTTGTCGGTATTTTAATTTCACTTGACAAATATATCTTTATTTTTCAAGTTGTGTAAATGTTACAATGTCAAACATGTATGATCAAGATGAAAATTATAAATTAACTGTAAATAATTATATAAGTGCTCATTATTTTAAGAATCGTTTTAAATAATAAGCGTTTACACTTCATGCATATGGAGAGGGTAAAAGTATCGTTAATAACGTTAGAATAGACATTTAACAAATAACTACAATCGAAGCTTTCTGAAAGTTTTTAAAATAAATAATTATTAATAGCATATTAAATCATAATGATAATAAACAATTCGTAAAGAAAGTGGTTATATTCCTTAATTAAATTATAACATAATCTTTTAAAATAATTCATTTCATTATAATTACGAAATTATTTAGAAAAATCTTCTTTTCTGAATATTATATATATATATATATATATATATATATATATATATATATATATATATATATATATATATATATATATATATATATACATATATATATATATATACATACATACATACATATATATATATTTAAAATTTGTAATATTAAATAATATTCAAACATTTATAATATTAGCGGATTGACCTTCGGCGTTCATTGGTGTTCGCCATATTAGCCAACATTTATAAATAAAATATTGGCCAATGTATTTGTGATACGTGGGACTTATATATAACAAATAAGATCTAAAATATTACATGGATATGATACATTACATTTACAATAATTTTAGTCATTTAAAAAGAATAATATTAAATAAAAGCTTCATCCAAGCGCTCATTACATTTAGTCAAAAGGGTAAAAATATAATTAATAACGTGTGGATAAACATTTAACAAATCATTACATTCGAAGCTTTACAAATCATTACAGATGAAAAATTTTTTTAGTAAATAATTATATTTTATACATTAATAACATGTTAAATCATTATAATAAACAATTCATGAAGAAAATGGTTATATTCCAAAACTAAATTTATATTTATGCAGGATTAAAAGTAAAATACTAATTTGGGTACTATAAAAAGTGTTTCGATTTTAGCATCTTTCTTTTTTAATTCTTCTCTGTTATGTATATATCCAGCTGAGTACCCTGGAATGCAACAAATTCTTTACATTTTTATTAAATTAATATTAAAATTTGTAAAAATTTTAATTTTATTTATAAGCAAAAATTCTACGACAAGCGCTTTGAACACCGAAATTTTCGGTTGGATCCTAGCAGAGCCCACAACCTTGGCACGTATGATTTTGGTTGGCGATAATTGTGGCTTGTGCCAATCTTGATAACCCTTCTTCAATATACTAGATATTGTAAACCAAACTATTTCTGGAATTTCATTCTATCTTGGTGTTGTTTTTTGCAATTTGTCACCGCTAAGGGTGTGGGTTCTCCTAGGATTTTACCAAATTTTCTTTGAAGCAGAGCAGTAAACATTCCGCCAGAGAGAGCCGTTACCCAAGTGTACTTTTACCCCACCCACTTTTTTTTTTTTTTTAAATGAATTTCTCCCGCTTTTTCTGTTTCTGGTCTATAGGAGTTGGAGGTCTTATTATTATTCTACCATCACGAGAAGGCGGGTGAAATCTGTGTCCAGTGGAAGGGTTCATTCTTTCAGAGGTTTTGACAGTAAAATGATCACGCAGTTTAGGGTTAAAACAAAATTTTGGCCCGTTTTTGTCTTTGGCGAAGAACACGATTTTCTCCTCTTCTTTCTTTGCTTTCTACTTAGCCTAGAAGGTTGTATTCTCAGCGCTCTTGATTTTTAGTATTTTTCATTAAAACTGTTCTTTTCAGAACAACAAATAACGTCTCTAAAAGGGAAAACATTGCGTTCTAAAGAACGTAACATTGTTAATAACATGCAAATATTTTTTGAAAATGAAGCAATGTCTACTTCGCTGTCGATACCAATTCAGAAAGCACAGGAACGTACTGTGGCTGCTACTGGCGTTTCTCTTAGAAATGTTCAAAGAATTAAAAAGGAATCCACAACTGAAAGTAGGCTTTCAACTCCAGGGAAACAGCGTAGTCGACCTGCAGAACGGAATGTAGTTTTGGACAATTTTGATTTATGTGTCATTCGAAATACAGTAAATGAATTTTATGCATCTAATAAAGTTCCATCAATTTCCTTATTATTGCCAGTGTTGAAAGAAAAGATTAATTTTTCTTGGAAAAGGGAATCTTTAAGGAAAGTCCTGCATCAAATTGGATTTCGTTGGAAACGATGCCAAAATAAAAGGAAATTACTGATTGAACGGCCAAATATAATTTCGTGGAGATGTCGATACTTGAGAGAAATAAAAAAATATCGAGAAAGCCAAAAAAGCATGATTTATGTGGATGAAACTTGGATTGACAGCAACCTTTCTTTCTCAAAATGCTGGCAAGATGAAAAACTTGGTGCTTTTGTAAAAGATGGTGCTAGAAATCGATTAATTGTTGTGCATGCTGGATCGAAAGATGGATTTGTACCAAATGCCGAATTAATATTTAAAGCAGGCTGTGAAACAGGTGATTACCATGGGCAAATGAATTACGAAAATTTTAAAAAGTGGATACTAGAAAAATTGCTGCCTAACATCCCTTGTAATTCCATCATAATAATGGATAATGCATCGTACCATACGAAGATTTTGGATCCAGTACCGACGAAATATTCGACTAAAATGTGTAAATATTTGGATGACCAAAAAAATACAGTATGACAGCACTATGAGAAAGCCTGAACTGTTTCAATTAATTAAAATGAATGCTCCACCTACGAAAAAATATCACATTGACGAACTTTTAAAAGCAGAAGGTCATTCCGTTCTAACATTACCTCCTTACCATTGTGACTTAAATCCTATTGAATTTGCTTGGGCAGCAGTAAAGCGCCATATTCGCGAAAGAAACGTCGAAGCTGATCTCAATTGGAAAACAATGAAGGAATTGACGTCAAATGCAATTAAAAATATCTCAGGAGAAACCTGGCAAAAATACTGCTGTCATGTAGAAAAAATCGAAGGAGAATATTGGAAAATTGATGGACTTGTGGAGACTACAATTGAAACAATGAATTTTGATATAGGATCCGAATCAGAAACTGATACTGCTTCTGAAAGTGGTACGATGGATTGGGATTCGGATACTTCTATGGATACTTATTAATAAAATTATAACTATAAGAAATGAAATTTTAAATTAATAAATACAGATCGGTTTTGGAAGTTCTCAAAATTTTGTAGATTTTTATAAGAAGGTTGACTCAGCCTAACAGATAGCATTCTTGCATTCTGCGAAATGAGGAGTTTGGTTCTGAAGTTAGTGGGTTCAAATCTGCATGAACCAAACGGAGTGGCTGTGTAAGGTTTTCAGGGTTTTCCTTACACGTTAACGAAAATTCGGGTCACTTTCCATTAGAAAGACCTCCCTGAAGGCATTTTCGCTTCTTCTGCAACTCCAAAAACTATATTTTCCCTTCTATTAAAATATATTATTTATAAGAAACCCCCATCATCTCCTGGTCACACCCACCATCTCTTGGTGGTCACACATTATTTATTGGTCAGTGTTATAAACTGTTAATTTTTCCATGTTGTTAGCAAAATTTTGCTGTTCTTCATTCAAATAAATTTCGTGAATGTATCCGAATTCATTTACTTCATTAACTTTCATATAATTTCAAAACTTTGGTATGTGAAAAAATTATTATTTTCCTTATACTTTCTAAAGAATCAAGAAATTGTTCGGTGTTTGAGAAGCAGAGTGAATTAAAAAATAATTATTGAAAAACCGGCTTCATACACAACTCTGCAGAGCTGAATACTTCTCTTCCAGAAATTGGCAACAAAAGAAGACATATAGCCAAAAGTTATTGTTTATATACAAGCATAATTTTAATACTTAATGATTATTGTTGGTAATTATGTTAATTTTAATGTACAGTGTAATTGCTGTATATTAAATATTATAGGAAATCTGAATATTTGAACTTTTTATTTTAAATTTTATGATTGTTATGAATTTTAAAATTGTTACTATTTGATTTCTCAAAGTTGTAAGTTGTAAATTATAGCTTTTCAAATTATATTATATTTCTTTAAGTAAATTAGCTTGTTTAGTTAAAATTATGTATGTTCTTATTGATTTTCTTAGAGAATATTAGCGAAAATTTATTATTACTAACTTACGTTGTAGCAATATTGGGAAACTTAAATTAGCTGTGTAGTTTTTTTGATTTTTAAGATGCTTATCTATACGACTGAGAATATCCATTATTTTTTATAATTAGTTATTCACTTCAATCGAATAAATAAAAAAAATAATAAATGAAAAATTGATTTAGATGTTTTTTTATTTATATATATACATTCTGATGTTTTTTGCTGCAATTTAAGATGTTTGAGGAGTTTGTTTTTGCTTTCGTTTTGTACGATGCATTTATATATTTATATTTTTTGATTCTCATACCTTGTATATATAGTTTTAATACATTTCCATTGCTTTCTTTGATGTTTATTGCTGTCAAAAAGAGTGGAGCATTGTAAAGTGCAGATTTGCAATTCAGTTATCTTAATCTTATTTTTCTTAAAATAGTATGAATTACGTTGTAATATACACGATTAGTTATGAAAATCTTGTTGTATTACAAAATAAGCTAGTCATTTATTGAATAATAGTTGATTATTACTGTGCATTTATATTTATTTTTTCCGCCTTTATAGAAAGAAAACTAAAAATATACAAATGGGTGCTCCTTGGTTTTTTGGCAGTTTTCTTAAACGCCATGATAGGTGCCAAAATGTGAGTAAGAAGAGGGCAATCCTAAAATTACTTTATTAAAAACATTTAAAATTCTAAGATTAACAGAAATTAAATTTTATTGCCAAACCAAGGGGTACCAGCTTCTACACTGAGCACAGAAAGAAATATTGTTGCTTTTCTGTTTTGAGAGGCTATAAAACAATTCACTATAGTCAATAAAGTCACCAGTGAATTAAAAAAATATCCACACTCTTGTGATACATAATTATTGATGTGTAATAAAGTATTTCCTTGTTGCTCTTAAACAGAATTAGTTTTCTTTCCATTTTGACATGCCTGTTTCAAATTACATTGTTTTTCTTTTTTATTGAGGTTCCTTTGCTTATTATTTCTTGTTTATCCTGATATTTATTTTCTGCTTGTGATATATTTTGAGAATACCCATTTATAAACTGGAGTAAATTTATTTAGATGCACAGACTTTTCTCTGATTTTTTTCTGCCCCATTAACTGAACAGTATTAAAATAGCTTTAATGGATCAAAACATACAATTATTAAAAGGACCACATTATGTTTAATATATCTTATGTATATATTGAGTTAACTAACTTATATGAAATAAATACATATGAAGTCATAAATAAATTTTTTTAACCATAACCTTGTTTATAATGGAATTAATTGGCACTTTTTATGATACTTGCTCAGTTAAGGAACTAAACTTGTATTCTTAAAAATGAAGGAAATACTCTTCAAAATTTTAAAAATAGAATTTTGCATAAATTTTTTTTAAAATGGAATATTACAGTCAATATGAGATAAATGATACATCAAATTATCTATAATAATGTTTGATTTTCCTAGAGACTCTTAGTAGACTTTGAAAATTATATAATAAAATACTTTCAATGGCAAAATGTGTTTAGTTCTAATCTGTCCACAATGCACCTAAATTAAAATTTATTTCGAACATCAAGTCTAATTGATTTTAATACTTTAACAACTTTTTTTCTGATGCTGAAAATATGTTAAAAATTTTCTTTAATTTGCTATTTTTTATCTTTGATATTTCCCATCTATAATGTTCACTTTAATCTTCTATTTATATATGCTAATTTATGGTTTAATTACATTTTTATGTTAATGCTTGACTTTTTTAAAATTCCAATTTATATATTAAAATTAACGATTTTAAATAACAGTAAAACTTTACTCATACAGGGATTAATATTATAAAAACTGCTGATGGTTGCTGGTTTAATATAACTTTGAGTTTTCTTGAAAAATTGATTGTAAAATAAATATTTTTTTTAGATAATTGAAATTTAGTAAAATGGCAGTACACTCTGCCCCGCCTAAGCGAAAGGAAATCTATAAATATGAAGCTCCTTGGACAGTTTATAGTATGAATTGGAGTGTTCGTCCTGATAAGCGTTTCAGATTAGCTCTTGGAAGTTTTATAGAAGAATACAATAACAAGGTTTTAATTTTTATAAACATTATATAATTTTCTTTATATTAAGGTATTTTCTAATTATATTTATTGGTACTGTTTTAATTTTATGCTGTTTAAAATTTTTTGTATATAATGAAAAATAAAAAGTTTATTTCATTCCTGCAATTAAATTCCAATATATTACAATTCATTGTGAGGAGACTAACAATTACAAGCTATTATGGATTTAATTTCAATGTTGTTAGTCACACATCTTTTTCTTTTTTTTTCTTCCTTTTTTATGGTAAGTTTTGATGCATTTTAAGAATGAGATAAAAGAACACAAATAGTTTTCATTTTTTCTAATTGTATATTAAAATAAAAATATTTTAACCTTTGTTCATAAAGTCACATTTGCTTAAAGTAAAATTCAGTCTATAAATCAAAAGAAATTAAAAAATTATTAATTTAATAACCCTTTTTTCATGCTTATATTTTCATTTTACAAAAGAAAAAATTTCCAACATTCTTATTTTACTATTTTTATTATAATTTGTAGAAATTTCTAATCTTTCTATAAATTTATTTTATTGGATAGTTGTGAGAAAATTTCTTTTTGAAAGTGAGTTATCTAAAGTAACAAATTATTTTTATGTTATTTTAATTATTCTTTAAATTACCTGGAAGAAATTTCCTGTTTATTAGTGAATTACATTTGAAATCAAGCAGATCTTTCATTTATTTTGCATAATAATTATCTTTAATATATTGATTTTTATATATTGATATTGACATATTTGCACCTAAGCTCTTTAAATAGAACAACTTTCAAGGAAATTTTCTTATAATTAAATTTTTTTCTGATTATAAATGCATTTTTCATAATTAGAAAAGGAATTTTGTAATTATATATTAAGCTCTAATTCTACTTAACTTCTTGTGCAAAATTAGCTGCAATGGCACTTACAATAAGTGATTTAATTTTTTAGACAAACAACAAGATAATGTAATTATTTTGTTATAAATTATTTCACATATAAAATGTGATTCATTACTTATATATTATAATATAACAGGTTCAATTAGTATCATTAGATGAGGAAACGTCAGAATTCACTGCTAAAAGTACTTTTGACCATCCATACCCTACAACTAAAATTATGTGGGTTCCAGACAGCAAAGGAATATGTCCTGATCTTCTAGCTACAAGTGGGGACTATCTTAGAGTTTGGAGAGCTGGAGATTCTGAGACAAGACTTGAATGCTTATTGAATAATGTAAGAATTACATTTATGTACTTTTAGCAAAGTTCAAACAACTTAAAATTTCTGCAATTTTAAAATTTTTTAAGAGCCCTGAAAATCATGAATTACTTTTAGAATTTTTACTTATCTTATCTTTAGGCATTTATTTTTTGTTAGAAAATGTTATAATTTTTTAAGTTTTTTTTTAATGTTTTAAAATTTTCAATGAAAAAAAATTGTCTGAAAAATGTAATTGAGTATTAGCTTTTAATGTTACCACTAGATGGTGACACAATCTGTATTAAATTGTTGTATTTTTAACTGTTGACTGAAATAAAGATCCATTTCAGCCACAATAACTTTATGATGATACAGTTCAGTCAAGATCAAATGAAATATTTAGATTTATGTGTGTATAGAGTAGTATAGTAATTGTCAAAAAGATTGTCATGTGGTGTAATCAGGCAGTTGATTTTAATTGATTTTTTCTGATTTGTTTTCTTTATATTGTATAAAATTCACTGAATATTAATATAAAAATAAAAAAAAATTTTGAGTTAAAATATAATTTTCATATCTTTCTTTGTGAAAATTGCATATAATTTTAGTGAATCGGGATGAGAATTTATTTGTTCATCATAGAAATAAAGAGGAAAATAATTGTTTAATATGCCTGGTAGAAAGTGCTTTTTCAATGATCAGTAGACATAAGAAAAGCCATACAAAGAGTAGCTTTTGCAAGGTTTAATAAAAACACATTGTCTGTTGTGCAAGAAAGACTTTGAATATGGGCCAATTGGCTGTCAAATACCACATCTGAATATCTGAACATTTAACTATCTGCCAAAAAGATCTACTAATTTTAATGATTTTTCTTCACTACTGCTGTTCCTTTAAAAATGTAAACCCAAAGTATGTTCTGAAATTTTAGATTCATTGTTTTTTCAAAAGAAATTTTAAAGACTGAAATTCTATGGGTCCTTAAAGTTTTAAACTGTGGATTCAGCTACATTTTTTGTAACAATACTATTTGTTTGTTTCAAGCAATGCTTCCAGACTGCATTGCAAAGCAAAAAATTGTGGTGAAAAAGAAATGTGTTAACAATATTTGCAATTGCACCTTCTTTTTCTAACTTATTGAAATAAAAAGTTAAGAATGCTAGTAATTATGTTTTTTTAATGAAAGCTTGAATGATAATCTGCAGATAAAATAATTCGATAGCCAGGTAAGATTTTGGGATTATGATGTTGTTAAAACATGGTAGATTAATCAGATTATTTTGGTCATACAACTGTGGATATTTGTTTGAAAAAGTGAATGAGAAATGCTTAGAATTTGGAACATGTGGGTTACTTCAATTGTCAATGGATGCCCAGAATGTAAACTTGTCCATTTTCACTAAAATGTCTGATTTTTAGAAACGTGAACAGCATTCAAATGGTGTTAATGTCACACATTAACTGCAGCCTACACAATGCTTACAGCCATGGATGTTCCACATTTTCAGAAGTTTAGATAACAGCAAGTGCTGTTTACAGTCTATTTAAGGATTTGCTTGCTCATTGGAATGACTTTGATAGCCTAAGGCCAGACATAAAATTAAATCATAGCGATGTTAGTCAATTAGATGTTGGATTTATTTTATCAAAGGATTGTATATAAACACAATTTTGATAGTATATGGAATTTTTTTTTTTTTTTAAATTGCTGATCATTTTTAGCATTAATGTCCTTTGTAATATTCTGTAGTGTGAAACAAATGTTTAAATACTTGAACTCTGATATGTAATGAATCATCAATTAATTCAAATGAAATGCTAAAGTTTCTTTTGTGCAAAAACTTGTTTTGTCTAATGCATCGAAAATAAATCCGTCAATGTGATTTTGTTTAAAAGAATTTCACAATTTTGTAGAGTTTAAATTATTCAACCCACAGTAAGATTTCAAGTTTGTATTCATGATAACTTTGATCTTATTAAAAATAGAATCGATATTTTTTAACTTACTCTTTAATAAACATTATTGTCACTTATGAGAAATAGTTCATTTACTTTTACTGCTCTTTCATGGTCAAACATTTACTGAGCATGGATTTTCTGTGATTTGATGGTTGAAAATTCAAATGATCTATTCAAATTGTAGCTAAGTACATCATTCATGATCATGTTCAAAACAAAGAGGTGTCAACAATATAATGATCAGCAAAGGCCTATTTAGTTTTGCTGCTGGTGCCAGGCAAAACTATAAAATATGTTTAAATAAATTTAAAAAAAAAAAAAAAAAAAAAAAAAAAAAAAAAAAACCCAGAAAGAAAGCAAAAAGTATTTGAAAATTTAATGAACTGAAAATCAAAAGGAATCATTTGTAAGATGACATATATGAACTTGAAAAATTACAATAGGAATTGCTGAGGAAGCTGAAAGGACTAATAACATTAATAGCAAAATCAAATATAAGTCACTATGGTGCTTCAAATAAGCTACAGTTATTACTAAGTATTACTAATGAGTTAAGTGCAAAAGATTTAGCGATGGGAAGTTAGCATTTTCTAACAGCAATATTTTTTCTGTGTAAATAACCAAAAGATCAGAAAAAATCTATTGAAAGATTAAAAAATGGGAAAGTCTAAAATATGGATGTGAAATTGTATAGTTTTAAGAGTTTGAAAGTAAAAAGAAGAAAAATTTAGAATTTCTGTTATTATATAATAAGTGGTTAAAAATACCTCATCCTGGAATCTTTATCTAATAGTTGTATTTATTTTGTTTTGAATAAGTATATTTATTTGCAAAGAGGTTATTATACACATCTTGAAGTACTGAATAAATTAATAATTAGAAATTCAATGAAGATGTTAAAAAACTCTAAAATTGCCCATTATTTTATATAATAGATTCAGTAATGTAAAAAAAATTAATTATTTAAATAAAACATTTTCTGTTATAGAATTCTTTTGAATTGTTATAAGTCATTGAAGGCTTTTCAAGTAATCATTAAATATAGTTCTAATTTAAATAAATGTTAATTTTTGAAATTATTTATTTCTATAATTGATAAATATTGTATACACATAATTATATGCATGGTTAAAAACAATTTTTAAAATAAAATTTTAAAAAAATATGTTTAGCATGAATGTCAATACTTTCTGGAAATTTTTGATTTGACTTCTGGTAAACTTCTATAATTTGATTCTTAGAAATCTGTATAAATCATATTTTAGGAGCATTTAAAAAATAAGAGAAAATTAAATATACTTTAAAAAAAATTCTGCCATTTTATTTAATGTATATAAATTTCATAGAATTTCTACAAGTTCTTAATGCGTATGTTGATTCCCAGAATTTCTTATACTGATTTTATTTTTTCATATAAACAATTTTTATTATTAGATGGTCTTGTTTTTTATTTGTAAGCTATTAGATGAATTACAAAATAAGAATTTGCATTTCATTTACAAGAAAAAAATAGTGCAATGCATACAAATATGTTAGATTTTCTTTGGTTGATATTTTGATCTGATTAAAATATGTACTCAATGGAATCTTTATATTGTGAATTTTTTCGAAATAACTGTAAATATTCTTAAGAGTAAGAATATCAATTTAAAGGGAGGAAGTGACATCTTAATGCAGATTAAACTTTTATACAAAGAACATTCATTGTTTGCCTTGTAGATAAGAAAAATATTATTTAATTTTGTAAATGATTGCCATTTTTAATTAGTGATTTCATACTTTCATTGATCATTGTATAGCCATATAAATGTGCTGCGATGTCTCTTTCTACTAAGGTATGTAGATATTTAAAAAAAGAAATTATTGAAGGAATATATATTACATTTTGAATGAATATCAAGATTAAATTTAATACCTAATTGTTTTTATGCCTGGATAAATTTACTGAGCTGGCTACTGAAAAGTTAGCACTCTGCTAATCTTCAATTCAACCATTCATGGGTTTGAATCCTGCTTTGGGCTTGGATACTTTTAGGTTTCAGAATCCACTTTGAACTGTAGATCTTGGTTTAATTAGTTACCTTTTTCCAAACAGTGGCTGTTGGTTAAAAAACAAACCATACTAAGCCTGGGTAAATTTGGTGTTAAACGTTTTCTCATGTGTACTGCATTAATTTTACTAGTCATAATTTTTATCCACAATTTGAAAGTATTTTAATGATTGATGTTTTCAAAGCTGATTGCATTCAAATAAATGTTAAAAATTATTGGTTAATATATTGTAAATAATTTTAAATAAATGTTTATAGCAATGGGAATATGTGTTTGACTAGTTAACAACACCAAAAAAGCAGTCATAATAGAAATAATCATGAAAGTGAATAACTAGGTAAAAATATATATAACTAGATAAGGAATATTTTTTTTGTAATTAGTTTTTGTTGTATTTTTTTAAAATGGGAATACAATTCTCCCATAATATTATTCATATATGCATTTGATGCAATACTGTTGTCTGACTTTTAATTGTGCTGGCAAAAACTTACTAGTATTATATTGAAATTATTATGCACACTTTATTTAATTTTAAACAGTTTATTAATTACATATTTAAAAAGTATTAAATTCAAAGCCTATCAGCATTGAAATTAATAATTATTCATAAAATCTATTTATAATTTACAGAATAATATCTAGTAATAGTTAAAATCACTTCTATACCAAAGTTTGCATTAAAAATATGTTAGTTAAGGTGAATGTAAATCATATTGTGGTGAACAATATAATTAATACTTATAACAAGATAGCAGTACCTCATTACAAGCTGGATTTCTCCTATGAGCTTGGAGGCTGCACATGCGTGAAGGCAGTTTTTCTGTTCCCTCTGACTGTGTGGAGAGAGAAGTAAAAATGCACTCCAGACATGTTGTTGAAGTCGCGGCTAGAAAATAAATCTATTTGGTTTCTATCTGAGTCCATCGTAATTTTGGAGGTTACACAAAAACACCAAAATGGTGACCCGCACTAATTACTACATTTAGGACTTTTATGACCAGTTAATTTCCAGTTCGGAACTTATTTTCGCTTTTTCAACATCAACGAATGACGAACCTACCTGTACTCGCATCATGTTGGAGGTCACAGCCGTGAAGATTCTGGCATATAATTTTTCAGACCCTGCCCAGTGGTTTACCAAGTGAGAAAGCACTTTTGAACTTGAATGCCCCAAACTGGTGACAGATAGCAAAACAAAGTTCAACTACATCATCGCACACTTACCGCCGGAAGCAGCTACCATAACTCGTATGATAATTAAACCTGACGCCACACATCTCTACGAGACGACAAAATCGGAACTAATAAAGCTTAGCGGTGAGTCATCTCAGCTGGAAATCCGAAAATTGCTCGCTGGAGAGAAACTAGGTGATCGACGGCCGAGTGAACTGTTACGCAAAATGCGTCGGCGTGCGGCATCGCACAATGTGTCGGACGAATTACTTATGGAACTTTTGCAGCACTAACTACTGACATCAGCACAATCTATCCTTGCAGCCGTAAGCCCGTTGACCCTACATGAAGCAGCAGAGGTGGCAGATCGTGTCATGGATGTAACACCAGTGCCGGTAAGTGCTTGCTCTGTTTCCTCGGACCATTCCCTTGAAAACTGCTTGCTAGATAAAATTAAAAAACTAAGCTTGCATGTAGAGCAGATTTCTCGAGGCAGAAATTGTAGCCATGACCATAACCAATGATTCAGGAAATGTAGATGCTCAAATGCAAGGAAATATGACCAGTGTTGGTATCATATAAGTTCGGCGAAGCAGTCTTAATTGTTCGCCGCTATGTAAGTTCGCAAAAAACGAGACAGGCCAGGCTTAACGGCGACTACCGCCTTGCCGCGAAATTCTCGTTTCCTTTTTGTGCGCGGAAAAGGACAAATACAAGCTTTTTAATAGACACAGGGTCTGATGTTTCCATTATTTCAGCCTCAAAAATACAGGGTAGGAACACATTACACATGGCACTTAACACAGCCAACAAAATCTCCCATCCAAGTTTACACCACTCAAACTCTTTCCTTAGACCCTGGTCTGAGAATAATATGTCAGTGGACATTCTAAGTGGGAAATGTAACCACTTCCATAATCAGTGCAGATTTTCTTTTTAATTTTAATTTTAGTACCAAATTTATCACAATGTAAGCTACATGATGCATCTGCCAATGTAAATGCTGACAGTATATTGCGCAACAGCAATGTTCTCTCTGTAAAATCTGTATCAGCTGATAGTGTTTATCATAAACTACTGCATGAATTTGCAGAAATTACAAGATCGCCGTGTCTAGATCAGGACATAAAACATTCAGTGGTTCATATCATTAACACGACTGGTCCGTCCTTAACAGCTAAAGCTCGTAGACTTGCACCTGACCGCTTGCGTATTGCTAAGGAGGAATTTCAAACCATGATTCAATTAGGACATATGCACCCCTATAAAAGCAATTACGCATCACCATTGCACATGGTCCCAAAGAAGGGTACCCCTGAATGTAGACCGGTTGGCGACTACCAAGCATTAAATTTTCAAATTATCAAGGATTATTATGGTGTGCCAAATATTTTGGATTTCATCAAATTTACATGGCACAAAAATATTTTCACATATAGATCTGATAAAAGCCTATCACCAGACTCCCGTAAATATGGCTGATATTCACAAAAGTGTAATAATAACACCTTTTGGATTATTCGAGAGCACAAGCATGCAATTTGGTCTCTGTAATGCTGCAGCAACCTTTCAAAGGTTCATTGATAAGGTCACTCAGGATCTGCCGTTCGTCTTTGCATTCATGGATGACATCTTGGTAGCATCAAAATCACCTGAAGAACACACCGAACACCTTAAAACATTATTTGGTAGATTACAGACTTATGATCTCAGCTTAAAACTTTCTAAATGTATATTTGGTAAATTGTCAGAAAACTTTTTAGGTTTCAAAGTATCTGAAGTTGGTTTTGAACCCTTAATGGAAAAAGTAAATTGCATACTAAATTTTCCTCAACCAGAAACTTTAACTCAATTAAGGTGTTTTCTTCGCCTGTTCATTTTTACAGACATTTATTCTGAAAGCAGCCCATATTTTATCACCCCTATCAAAATTTTTAGAAGGGATTAAAAATAACAGAAAAGACAGGAAAGGTGGGAATACTGATACAGAGAAAATACAATGGTCTGAGGTGGCAGGAGAAGCATTCCAACAGGCAAAGAGCGCTCTAGCCAATGCAACTTTGATTCAACTCCCAATTCCAGATGCTAAGCTGAGTTTGTTCGTCAATGCAAGTGATTTTGTGGTTGGAGGTTCCCTAATGCAGCTGAATGAACACAATTGGAACCAACTGCCTTTTTTTCAGTGAAGCTAACGAAAGGCCAACAAAAGTTCTCAACGTATGATAGAGAGTTGTTGGCAATGTATATCTGTGATGAAGTTCAGGCACATGCTTGAGAGTCGAGTGTTCAGTATTTACACTGACCAAAAGCCACTCATTTATACCTTCAAGCAAAACCCCGACAAGTGCAGCCCACATCAATGGCGACATCTGGATTTCATCTCTCAGTTCAGCACAGATGTCCGCCATGTCAGGAGATCCAGGAATACTGTGGCTAATACTCTCTCAAGAGTTGAAACCTGCAAAATTTCAGCTTCACTGTTCCTAGACTTCAGTGCCTTGGCAGCAGCATAGCATAGAGACACCAAACTGAAATAATTAATGCAAAATAACACAGCTTCTCTGGAATTGAAAAGAATGCCTTGTTCTCTGACATCTACAGAACTAATCTGTGATGTGTCAACAGGCACACCAAGACCTTTTGTTCCGCAGAATTGTGTTCAAACTTTTTCATTCTCTGTCCCACCCAGGAATAACAGCCACAACACAACTGATAACTGCAAGATATGTGTAGCCTACTATGAGGAAGCACCTCAAATCTTGGGTCAGGAGTTGCAATTTGTGCCAAAGATCTAAAATTAACCGACATAACAAAACTCCTTTTGGAACGTTTATAGTCCCAGATGCAAGGTTTGCACACATTCATGTCGACTTCGTGGGTCCTTGGCCTCTATCAAAAGGTAAAACCTACTCTCTAGCAATCATCGACAGATTCACCATATGGCCTAAAGTGGTACCTCTGCGGGACATCACTGCTGAAACCGTTTGTCGATCTTTATTCAGCGTTTGGATTTCATGGTTTGGATGTCCTGTGATAACTACTGATCAGGACCGCCAATTTGAATCTTCCTTGTTCAGGGAAGTGTCCAATTTATTGGACATCAACAGGATTTGAACCACATCATTTCACCCTCAATCCAACGGTTTGGTAGAATGTTTCCACAGAGTACTGAAAAGTGCACTTATGGCCCATGCTCATACAAGATGGACTGAAACCTTGCCTCATGTCCTTTTGGGAATCAGATCAGCAGTTAAGCCCGACATCAACTCTTCCAGTGCTGAACTGGTGAATGGTACTTCATTGAGATTACCTGCTGATCTGTGTATAGATACTCCATGACAACATCCTTCTGCAAATGACTTTGTACAAGAACTGAGGTGTAAGATGTACAGCATCAAACCATGCTCCTTATCTGCACATACAAAATCCAAATTATTTGTACACCTAGAACTAAACTCCTGTACACATGTGTTTTTTAAGGTGGATAAAGTGACACCACCACTTTCCCAACCATATTCTGGTCCTCACGAGGGTTTTCAAAGGGATCAGAAAACAAACACCTTTGATGTCAATGGTAAGAAATATTGTGTTTCTCTAGACAGAGTCTAAGCAGCCTTCATTATGACTGTGCCAAATTCAAACTCAACTGTATTAGTGTCACAACCCAAGAGACAGTTCCAGTGTAAGAAAATGTGGTCGGAGAGTTCAATTTCCTAAAAGACTCATAACTGAAATAGACTAGCACATAGGTTTAGCAAAAAAATATTTTCCCTATTGTTAGTACACATATTTTTTTAATGTTATTGTTCGTCCCTCACTGGGGGGATACTATTGTGGGGAACAATATAATTAATACTTTTTTGCCTCACAAGATGGCAGTACCTCATTACTAGCTGGATTCCTCCTATGAGCTTGGAGGCTGCACATGCGTGAAGGCAATTTTTCTGTTCTCTTTTATTGTGTGGAGAGAAAAGTAAAAATGCACTCCAGTCAGTCACATGTTGTTGAAGTCGCGTCTGGAAAATAAAACTTGTTGTTTTGTACCTGAGTCCATCGTAATTTTGGAGGTTACACAAAAACACCAAAATATGAAAGGTTAGAAAAGTTCTGAGTTTTCATTTAAACATTAAGTATTGGATTCAAACAAGACATTTTGTTTGAAAAGATTAAAAATAAATAAAAGTTTTAGAAGTGACTTTACAAAATATCATTGTACTTAGAAGTTATTCGAAAAATATTATTCAAGATTTTCATTTTTCTACTTATTTAATATGTGTATGCATGCATTGATTTTTTTAGAATAAAAACTCAGATTTCTGTGCACCTTTAACATCATTTGATTGGAATGAAGTGGAACCCAATTTACTCGGCACTTCTAGTATTGACACTACTTGTACAATATGGGGACTTGAAGTAAGTGAATTATTTATAAAACATTTATTAATAACTACGCTTTTTGACAAAAATGTAATAAATTTATAATAGTAGATTTAAATATTCATAATGTGATTGACATAATCTATGTTATGTAAAGTATATGTTTAACCCCTTACCTGCCTAGGAAAACTTACGAGATTCGCTCCCCAGTGCCACCGGTTTTCACACAGGCGCGCGCAGTTATGCAGTGTATCGGAGGAAAAGAAGAGGCACGCTTTCCATTCTAATTGTTTACTTTACAAAAGAAAAAACAAGAAAAAAAAAAAAAACGAAAATACAAAATTTAAAGTAAGAGTATAATGAAAAAAAATTTTACAACTTATCTGTAGTGTGATATATTTTGAAACACGGTTGGACACATAAGCCAACATCACATTCAGTGCATTGATATCGGGATTCACGTCGAATTTTCTTCTTAGAACAAACAATGCATTTTCTTGATGCATTTTTCTTTGAAGACGTTGGTGGTACTATGTCAGGAAAGTGTCTTGCAGTCAGTCGTAAAGGGCAGTCACTTTGCAACTTTTGTCGTTTGGTGGGTCGTGGTGCAGCAACATGATATTTCTCAATTATGCGTTCCACCAAATTCATGCGGAAGTTGTAATTGTCAGTGTTGGGGAGTTGTTTTTTCTGTAAGATGAAGGCATTCCAAGTAGCCATATCTAACAGATGGCGAAATATTGTTACATAATACTTCTTCTGTCTTTTTCGAGTTGTTGGATAGCAAACTAGTGCCTGATCCGCTCTGTCTACCCCACCCATCTTCAAATTATAATCTATGACAACAGCCGGTTTTATAACTTTTTATCGGTTTCAGAGCAGTTTGCTGTATGGATAGAGCTAAGAAGAGATACATATTTCTTGTCTCGCCATTTCATTGCGGTAATTTTGCCTCTTTGGAAAGCGGCAATTTCACCTTTCTTCAAAATAAGTTTCTTGAAATTTTCCGGCAAATCACGTCGATTAGGTCGAAGAGTTCCATATACGTCAGTGATATTTTGGACAAGAAGGTCAGCTAATTCTGGTGAAAGATAGAAATTGTCTGCAATTACACAATAACCTTTTCCCAGAAAAGGTTCAACAAGTGTCATCACTGATTTTGTAGCGACTCCATAGTGTTCATACTTTTTATCAAAGGTTGTACTCTTTCCTGTGTATATAATTGTATTGTAAATATATCCTGACTCTGCTTCAGCAAGTACAAACATTTTTACTCCAAAGCGAGCTCTTTTCAATGGTATGTATTGTACCCACGACAGCCTGCCTTTGAAGAGCATCAAACTTTCATCTATGCTTAGATCTTTTCAGGTGTATAGGAAGTTGAAAATTTCTTCATCAAGTCAGAAAAAACCGGCCATATTTTTCTAAGTTTTGGGTTTGGATGCGAATTTTCGTCAAAATTATCATTATCAGAAAAGTGCAGAAACTTCATGATGAGCTGGAAACGATTTCTACTCATGAATTTGCCAAAAATTGGAGTTTCGATCAGTTTATTTTTAGACCAGTAAACAGCAATCTCAGGTTTTACTGTTATTCCTTGTAAAATCATTATACCTAAAAAAACATCCCCTGAATCCGTTGGATGCCACAACTTTGTTCTTGATTTCACTTTACTAGGATGTTTCTTGATATATTGATCTGCAAAACGGTTAGTTTCAGTAACAATATGGAGCACCAGCTCCTCATCAAAAAATAATTCAAAAAAGAGAAGTGGGTTCGAAACATCAGTTATATTTCTCTGTATTCCTGGCTGTCCCGAAAATGGAAAGCGTGGAGGTGGCACAGGTAAATTTCTTATATCCAATCTTGTCCAACATCGGGCGTCTTGCAAATAGTCGTAATCAGAATCTTCTTCATCGGATGTAATGTCATATTCCGACGTTTCTGATCCTGAAGATGAAGGAATGTAGTCATCTAGCTCATTGTTCTCACTATCAGACATATTCGACAAAAATATAAAGCTTTTATAACACACTGTAATGAAAATGGAAGCAGAAGAATAAGAAAGTTATGAAGTACTCGAAAAGAAACACAAATAATAACTGCAACGTCTGGAACAAGCAACAGCTTCCTGCGTTAGCGAAAGAATAAAAAGTCACGAACTACTCGAAAAGAAACACAAATAATAACTGCCACGTTTGGAACAAGCAACAGCTTCCCGCGTTCCAAGAAATAGTCCCCTCTCCAAATCGCCCCTTCTTCTTTGAAATAGGTAAGTCCATCGTAAACAATGTCAAGGACATTCTACTGCATTCCAGAGCCATGTGTCTAGCTTTGCTGATAGCAGCGCATTGCAGAGAAGCGCACTTCGGAAAGGCGTATATATACGCCCGGGGCAGTCAACGCATCGGATTAGCGAGGCGTATATATACGCCCGGGGCAGGGAAGAGGTTAAATCACATCAAATAATTTTTTTTTTCTTGAAAAATTACTTTATATTTCTATTTCTATGTCAATATTTTAAAAATCAATACTTGACAAGATTTAAAAACAATCAATGATGTTGCTGATCTATAGATATGAATATTTTGTATTGGTTATTAAATATTTTTATGAATTGTTTTGATATTAGTTTTTCACTATTGGCATTTTCCTTTATTAAAATAGTGATGAAACATAAAAAGCAAATAATTTTTGTTCTCTAGTAATAATATAATAAATGAAGTTTATGATGCTGATTTTAATAATTCTACTTACAATTTCTTCATATAAACTTGCATATTCTTTGCATTAACTTAATGTGGAGTACTTACATTGATCATTATAGAATGGAAAATCAGCATTTAGTTGAGTCATGTAATAATTTTTTAATTCTGTTAACTCTACGTGCATTTACTTATTTTTAATTCAAGATTACTTCTACCTATAGCCATGTCAGGAGGTTTAAATGAAATAGCTTTGCCATCCTCTGAATACTTCTCACGGTCGAAGTACATCAACATATTTTTTTCGCCCTCTAGTGGCAATTTTTTAGTTCTCCCAATTCCTTTGATAAGGATAACTCTTGTAGTGATCAGAAAACATTAACATACTGCTGGTAATGTGTAGATGTGCTGTGATTCAGCCAATAAAACAAGTTTTTTCCAGAAATCAAATTTTTGTTTCCAAATATGATTAAAAAAATAGTAACAAAATGTTATTGGTGAATGAAACTGATCAAGTATTATTTAGGTTTTTTTCTGATAGAATATTTTGACTATGTGCTGCTGCATGTGGTATGTATTACGGAAATGATTATTTCTCAAGTGCTGTATCTCACGCTGGTATGTAAGGCATAAAACTAAAACAAAATGATGAAGAGATTAAAAAATGTGATTTTTTTATGTGATACTTTATTATTAAGAAGTATTTACTGCAAATGAATCATTTTGAATTAGTTATAATAATACTATAAACAATTATTGTGTTATATAAATTAAAATTGTGAAAATATTTGAAAAATGCATTATTTTTTTAGCATTTTTTATCACATTTATTTAGAATGGATTGTTCAATAATGATCGGTCCATGTCACACTATCATCAATGTTAATTTCTTCTGTGTAATACATTTCAACCAAATATGCACTGATTAAATTCCCATTATTTCTGATTTTATATAGTTGATCCTTTGGAAATTCTGCATTTTGCTCTGAAATTTCAGCAAAATTTTATTCTCTCTGCAAAAAAATGAAAGTGGTTTCTGTTAATATGTGAACATGCACTTAAATCAACTGCATGTTTCTAGCATTAAGGAATGTTGTTTTTTTTCCTTATGGTTCGGATGTGTAAAATTATTCCAATAAATATTAATATTTCATTTTCTGTAGTTTCCTTCCAAGTATTAATTGTGAAATGTGGCATTTCAAGACAATCATTTAATTTACCAATGTAAACATAAGTTTGAACAATTATTGCACCCAAAATAAATAAATGATGTAATTTATTAGTAATACATGAAAAAAAGTTGCAACAAATACTCTTATTTTGTGCAAAGAAATTGTTCCATTTCTATGTGTTTTAACAAAATGGGACTTGGAATTCCTTTTGTTCAAATTCTGAAATATTTTGGGTACCTTCTGGAGAACTATATTCTTTATTGCTGTCAAAACTATTATGTATATTTACAGGAGGGATGTATTTTTCATCATTGTGTGTGTGTGTCATAACTGACATCACTTGTTCAAAGCTCAATTTTGGAATTTCCTCATTTGTTTAATAATTTTGCTTTTTTGAGTGTGTAAAAACTGTGCAGAATTATCATTTCTGTACAACTTGTATTACAAGACTTTTCAAAATAGCATATATAAAACTAAATTTGAAACTGCATGCATTTACAATGAGCTTCTTTTCTTTATTTAATGAAAATATAGTATAAAATGCAAATATAGTAAAAGCAAGCAAAGAAATATAGTATATAAGACAGAGTCAAGTGAAAAATGAATATAAAGGTGCATTTCATCCCCTACTATCGTATGATTAGTTACTGAAACTCATGATATTATGTGGTTGTTTTTTTAAGTAAAAGTCACATTCTCCTATTAGACTGGCTGCAAACCTGTTACTATTATTCCATACAAGAGTTTATTTTAATTATCTATTATCAATGATTTTTTATAATAATATAATTTTAATTATAAACATTAAATTATTATAAAATTATATTGTTAATTTATAATAATAATACATAATTATAATAATTTTATAATGATAATATATTCCCTTCATATGTAGATGCTTTTTTTTCAAATTATTTAGATTTATTTCTCATAGTACTTTAAATGTATTATTATCTGCATTTAAAATATAAATCTAATGGTATGAATTTTCATTATATTTGATATATTATCGCAAAATTGAAAAAATTAAAAGTTCAATTAAAGGACAGTGATTAATGGTATTAATACTAAATATTACCTCTTAAAAGCTGAGTCTAAATTTAGAAGAAAATGAAATATTAGGCAGTTTAATTCAAATATAACTAAATATAAAAATAAAATTGTATGTTTTTCAAAAAAGAGTAGTTTTAGCGTTAGAGCCTAAAGATATAGAAACTGGGAATAAAAGGTAGTTTAAAAACCATTATTAATGTCATTAATTTACTGAAAACGCATTCATTGGTATTTTACATAGATAATATCTACTATTTTGATATATTAGTTGTTTGTTAGATACAAAATGCATTTATATAAGTAAAGCCATATTTTATGTAAATATCAATATATCATCTTATTAATGCTATATTTTACAAGTTCTTATTATAAAAGTTATGCCGTGCAATGCAGCCTATCCAAAATTCATTTTATTAAATTTGAAATCTAAAATTAATTTTATTTGCATAATATATTTAAGTCCATAAATTTTGTACATAATATGTAATTGAGAATTTAAAATATCTTCATTAGAATTGGATCTTAAATTCTCAATTACATACTGTGTACAGAATTTATTAACTTAAATATATTAAATTAATTTTAGATTTCTAACTATGCTATTTAGATAAATTTTTAGAATTGGCCGAAACTTTCTAATTGTGAAAATAAGAAAATGATTATCTTACTATTTACAATCTATATGAAAATTTCAATTTTAAAATTAAACTTATTGGGATTAATCATTATATCCTATTTACTATTACTTTTTATTATACTCTTAGAAATTATTTCTATCGATATAAATAGTGCATATATTTGTTAAAGTAATTGAGTAAATTATTGCTTTATTATTAAATTGATTGCAGTTTGCTCATTTGTAAATGTGTTTTTCTAGTGTTTTTGACGTGTATGGAATAGTACAAATTGTTCACAAAATTATTTGAATTTTTTCTGCCCGTAAAGCCTATAATACATGTGAAAGATGATATCATGTTTGTCACATATTAATTCAAATAGTAATTTAAATAAATTTATTCTTCAGACTGGACAAGCGTTAGGGAGAGTAAATTTAGTAAATGGACATGTAAAAACTCAGTTGATAGCCCATGATAAAGAGGTATATGACATTGCATTTAGCCGTGCTGGAGGGGGAAAAGACATGTTTGCAAGTGTTGGTAAGTATATTTTTGTTATTGATGAAATTTTAAAAATTTAAAATTATATAAGGCTATTTCCAACTTTTAAAATTAAGTTCTTTTTTGCATAAAATATAGAAAACAGATTTAATATTATTAAACTGTTTTCAAACTACATTTTTGTATTTAGTATTTTTAATTACATGATAAGATATTTAAAAATGCAATTTGAAATTTAAGAGTTATTTTTGTATAAAGCCAGCATACTTATAAGATGACTGTATAAATTGTCTCTCTTTTCATTTCCATTTTACTTTTTCTTTTTAGGTGCTGATGGATCTGTGAGAATGTTTGATTTAAGACATTTAGAGCATTCTACTATAATTTATGAAGATCCACAACATCATCCATTGCTACGACTCGCATGGAACAAGCAAGATCCAAACTACCTAGCAACATTTGCAATGGATGCTTCAGAGGTATATTTTCATTTGAATTGAACCTTATTTTATGCAAAAATAATTTGAATTAAATAAAAAATATTAATTTCTCATTTATAAACATTTTTCTGGATATTCCAATGAACAGAAAATATTTAAAATTCTGAATTTATAATCTTTTTTAAAGCACAAAAAAGTGCCATGTCAGGGGATTTTGTTTGTTATTTATATGTATAACTAAAGTTAAAATTTATATGATAACAGAATCACAAATTAATGTGTGGGGAATGTGTCTGTCAATATTGTCATTAATATACAATGCTTTTGATTCTTGCAAATTATATATTAGTTAAAATGCAATTATTCTTGAGTTTATTAATGTGCATAATGGAATATCAGATTTTGATTTAAAAAAAGTTTCAAATGTCATCTCCATGGGATTTTTGGTGCAGCTGAGATCAGCTATAGTGTTGGGAGATAAATGAGTAAATGTTAAAAGGGACAACATGCATTAAATTTTGTTAAGAGTGCATCACTATATTGTTAATAATAAGATTTTATAAGATCACTAAAATGATGTTCCAAAAACTTAAGCTGTTACACTGCATTTTTCATGGCAATATGCCCCATAAAAATCAGAGCTATTTAATCTTTCAATATTACATTGATATATGTTTGCTCATTGATGATGCAGCCTTTTATTAAATTTTTCAAAGTTTTAGCATTCATGGAAATAAAGGCAAGTGAGACACATTTTATGGGCTGACAAGATTGAGTTTGCTTAATTAACAACCAGGACTGCCACATTTGAAATATAATTAATTTATGCACATGTATGTAAAAATTTCTTCATTTTACCAAAGGTCACTGTGTGATGTGGCTTTAGAAATTTTGTCACTTATAGGTTTAACAAAATGATGCAAATAATAAGTATCAATTTGGCTTATTTTCAACAATAGATAGGTCAATATTTTATGCAGCTTTGTTTCACCACTGCAGAAACTCTCATGAAGGATAGTTAAACTACTTCACATAAGAGTTAAGATACAATGTTTTTTATATGATTGTTTCTCTAACAGCAGAAGCTTCAACTTAAGTAAACATGGGATCTTTCCCACCTGCCAAAATATTTGTCTTCTTCTCAGAGCAGTCCTTTCTCTTTACCCTTTATTCAGCACAGCATGTTGTCATACTCATGTAATGGAGGCGTGGTGGATGACGTGATACACTTTCCTGATCAATGGCATGTGATGCTGGTTGGGAAAGACGATTATTATGAAGGTCATGATAAAAAAGGGTTATAATTGACAACATTCTTTAACACTTATAATGTCCTTTAAGTTTCCCCTTTCATGATTTTATCCCTTTCATCATCTTGCTTTTAATCTCTTGTCCATTTTTCATCTCTTCTTATCCAACTTTCATCTCTCTTATTTGGGAATTTTGTTTGTAACTAAGTTTTTAAAATGCTAATTAATTCAGATGAACATTTAAAATGTGTTTCCTTTGTTTTGTTTGAATCAATTTCATTCTTAAATTTTGATATTATTTTTCTTATGTCATTTTTTAAAAATGTTTTGTTTTTAACATATCAATGTATGAAAAATTTTCCCTTTCTGTTATTTTCAGAATTTATTACGAAAATAAAACAAGTTCTTCTATATATTACTGCATTTATTTACTAAATTTATTATCTTCATCTTCTTTCATTATAATTTTTTGTAAATATAAACATATCATTGAGTTAACATTTTATAATTGACTTTGCCAATTATTTCACATTTTCTGCTTCCTTTAACCTTTACATTATTTCATTGTCTGACAGGATATGAGTGTCTGAATGCACATTTTTTTAACATTAGACTTCTGTCCGCATTCTTTAATTTTGGACAGTTTATAGATAAGAAACGGATGAATACACTACATGTATAAACCTTGCATTATATAAAAGATTTAAAAATATTTTTTAAATCTTCAATAAGTTTTAAAAATATTATGAAAAGAAAAGTGTTAATGCAATATTTATTGTTAATGAACATTTTTAAAGTGTCAATAAGATATTTAACATATGCATTTTAAACAAAGCTATTTTATTTTAAGTTCTTGTGGAGGGTAAAAAATGTATTTAATATGAATACCATTTAATGGAAATTCCAGTATTCTTGTGAATACTATGTTTAACCGTATTTTAGTCATTTAGATTTGGAGATTAAATATTAAATAATTCTATTTGAAAGTATCTATCAAGGCTAAAAATATCAGCAATATCCAAAAAGCAGTGCTCTTCTTTTATAAAATGGTTATTTTTTATAATTTCAAGCTTATATATTTTGTTATTTTAATTGTATAAAATATAAATTAAGTTCACTAAAAATAATATGAACCAACAAATATATAGTATTTTAATAATATTTAATTAGGTTCATTCGATAATAAATTTTTAAATATTGTACGACATTTTTATTACATGAAAATGTGGCATAATATATGCATAAATATTTGGAAATACTTTAAGTTATTTAAATAAAATGATTTAAATGATAAAATATTCATTAATATGTAGTCAATTTTTTAAACAGTTAATTTTTTATATCCAAATCAATGTGCTCATTCTAAATCTAAATCTAAATTTGCTGTTTCAAAATTGTTAACTTTACGTTAATTTATTGACTTTCAATTACCACAATAATAATGAAAATAAACAACCATTTTATGTGTTATTTCCTCTTGGAGGAAAAGAAGGCAAAACTTGGTCCATTTTTAAAATCATTGGTGATGTAAATTGTTCGAGTTGCTGGTCCATGCCCAAAAATGTTGCTGATTTTCTGCAACTTATAATGCCAATAACTTTCGGTTGGCATAAAATTTGACCAAACTGTAAAAAAAATGTCGGATATATTATATCATGAGTATGAATTGTTGCAACTTAAGCTGTGACATCACATAATGTTAAATCAATAGAGTTTCTTCCACTGGAATATCAGCAATTCTAATGTAATAGGGGCTTAAGACTTTAATCATTGTAAATTGCTTAAGATCTATATATGTACTATATTTGGTAAATCTTAAAATATTTTTCTTCCATTAAGAATATTTTGTCATGGTTTTCTGTTATATTTAATATTTCATTATTTGCTAGCACTGGTTCTAATAAGTTAAAAGTTTTGTTTATGTATCAGAATAATTTTTTTTAAAAAGTTAAATTGAGGTAAAGGCTATAAGTTAAAAAATGATACTTAAAAATTTTGGATGATTTGCACCATGTTATCACAATTGAAAAATATATATTTAATTGAAATTTGATTTTTGAGATAGTATTATCCTTGATAAAAGTAAAGAAATTTTCTTAAGATCAAATAGCAAATAAATAAATAAATAACATAAATGAAAATAAAACTAAATTAAAATAAATGAATAAATTAATAAAATTTCACTAGATAAATGTGCAGAAAATATCTAGCATTCTCTCTCATTTATATTTAAAAGTCATACATCATTGGTTTTCCTTAACTCTTTGCAATTCAGTGTTCCAGGTAATGAAACACCAAACTTTAATTTGTTTCCAAATTGTTGCTTTATCTGTAAATGGATGGAATTTGGCTGAAAATGTTCTTTAAACTTTCTTTTTTAATAATAGATGACAGCACTACATAAGGCGATCAATAATTTTAAATTACAGCAGAGTAGTTGAATCCCTTTATTTTGAAGCAATATTTTTTATTTCCCTTTATTTTGAACTAATTTTTTTGTCATACAAAAATAATTGTTTAAAAAGAAATTTTTGTGTTATTTTGTTGCTTGCACCTTGAACTGTTTATTCTATATTACTTTAAATTTTTTATGCGGATTGTATACATAGAATCATCAGATAAAACAAGATGTTCCATCTCCTGGAATACTGTGCTGCCAAGGGTTTTGTTCCTTTACGCGATTCAGAATTCAGTTAGTCTTGAATTCAATGACAATTGAAACAGCTCTGTTTTTATTTATTATTTTGTTCTCTTTTGGAGAGAAATGAACTAATGCTGAGTAATTTACAGTGAAGGATTATTTCTATGGGAAATATTTCTACACCTTTTTCGGCTTCTTGAATTGTGAAGCTTCAGTGAGATCTAGGATTATATCATTTATTTCAATACATCTCAAGTGCATCTTCAAAAGATCTTTTGTGCTCTTGATTTTCCTTTTCGCTGCTATTTATTTTATATTATTGCTTAGATATTTTTTGAATTTATATATTTTGAGTTTACTTTATTTGCAAATATAATTTTAATTTCTATTTAATTTTTTAATTTATTAATTACAAATAAATGATATGCAGAGGACCTAGACTTTTTAAAGCAATAAAAATGCTGTAAAAATTGCCTTCTGGTAGTTAATCAGAGCATGTAAATAGTGATACAGAGGAATAAGTTCTTTTATCACTTGATCATCCTCAGCCTGATGCATTAGATGCAAATGAAGATGATTTATCTCAACAGCCCCAAAACATTATTTGGATAACTAAACAGACTGTGCAGAAGTTGCTGCTGGTTTTTACATCCATAAGTGGGCCTAATCAAGATATATGGGATTTGTCCCCCCCCCCCAAAAAAAAAAACCTTCCCATTTTTCTAGACCTTTTTCCTTACCAGTTGATGATTCTTTTCCAGATGGATCTCTATGCCTATCCCCACTCACATTATTGAAGTTATGCACATTTTTGGAGATAAATATGCTGATGGGCATAAAGAGGATGCTGAGCTAAAAGGATTATTGAGTTAATAAGAAAGCTCTAAATGATGCCTTTGTCTCTTGTCACATGTCATGTTGAAGTTTTTCTTGAATTCTCAACAATTTGCATTTGAATGATAACGTGCTGCAACCACAAAGGGGTGCTGCAAATTTCAATCATCTTTCAATCCCTTACTAGATCATCTGTTGAAAAAATTTTTTACAAGCATTGCATCCTAGTGAAAACCAATTGATAGATAAATCTATGCTAAAATTCAAGGGTTGTAGCTTGATAGAGCAATATATTCTGAAGAAGCCAACTAAACATTCAAAGTATGGATGAGATGTGAGGAATGGCTTTGCGTCTCAATTTAAGGTTTATTTGGGCAAAAAGGAAATGACCAAAAAATCTAGTCGAGAATATTGTAAGTGATTGACAGAATATCCTTATGGTAAAAAACATAAGAACTATGTGAATAATCACAACATATGAACTCTACCAATATTTATAAATTAAATGTCTATATGTCTGTGGAATTGAGATGTTAAATAGAAAAATTTGCCAAAGAGATTTCTCGCCCCTAACCAGGAGTTGAAGAGAGGGGAATTTGACTGGACTGTTAGTATTGACAACTTTAATTTGCCTGAAATGAAAGGATAAACAATGATGTCTACATCCTGACTTCTCTATCTGATGCAGTTGATGTATTTAAAATTGAGTTGAATGTGAAAATAAATTGCCCAAAAACAATTTGCTATAATGCAAATATGGGCTTTGTAGAAAAATTCGATCAACTGATATTGCTCTAGGAAGAGGAGAAAATAGTGGCATCATATGTTTTTCCATTTTCTTGCTGTTAACAGCTGACTGGAGCAAAAATTAAATCAACTAAAAATTCCAATTAAAAATATTCCCTCTGAGTTCCTTAGAGTTGTCAAGAAACTTAAAGTTACCAACTACACTTCAGTAATGTGGAACATATTCCTGTGAAAGATAACAGGAGAAAATGGACATACTGCAGCACAATGGTAAGACGCTACACAAGACAAGTTTTTCATGCAAAACCTGTAATGTTTTATTGTGCTTCTTCTAGAAGAGGATGAGACATGTTTAAAAAATACATTAATTCGTAAATATTTTGTACATAACAACAACATATAAGGAAGATTTAACTTGTGTACAGCATAAAAATATTTTTTCTTTTCTTTTTTCTTTTATTGGGGGGGGGCATGTAGACTAGCAGGTCTACATGTGGTGCTCCCTGGGTCATGCTAAATCTGCTACACAAGTATAATGCATTGTTTTTTTCATCTTTAAACAAAAACATTTATCCATTTATGTGCTTCGCTGCAATGCTTGCTTAGTAGCGCTTTTCACAACCCTTGTTGCACAGTGTTCAATGTAATGAGACACCCACTAAATTGAGGTGGTATGTGCAATCTTTACAAAATTTTCACTGTGTGTGCTCTTTAAGGCCCAAATAGCCTACAAATTTTTTTTAATATTTCAACTTTAAAGAGTAGTAGAAATGGTTAATTGTCAGGTGCCTTAATAGCAAAATTAAATTTCTTTATTACAGAATGTTACGTTTCTGATAAATATAATATATAATTGATATATGCTTCATTTTTGGTAAATGTTATATATAAGTAATATATATTTTGTGAAAAACTAAACTAAATTACCTTTATAGAACTTCTTTATGTGTTTAATTTTAAGTCTGTAATCAAATTTTATCTATTTAAGTTTCCTAATGTGCATTAATTAATCTATTGCTTTCATTAATTTTTCAATTCAAATTTTCTTAATGAGAAGTTTGTTATAGTTGCATTTCACTTGATTATTATTTGCTTTTTTGTAGTTGACTTATTCTGTATTTTTATTATGGGGAATTAAAAATTATTTACCTTTCATCAATGTATTTCAATGCAAATTAATATAATGAATGTTTTAGTTAAATTTATCTTTGCATATATTGTTTTATTATTGCTTTGCCTGCTTGAATAACTGGTGAGATTTAAGGAAAACATTCACTTTGTTAATAAAATCTACAAATGAAAGCAACTTGCATTTCCAGATTTCTTGAAATTTTTATGTTTGATATATATTACATTTAATATTTTTCATTACTACTGTATTATAACACCATTTTAAATATCTTTTTTTTACAAATGCACATTTCTTCATTTTTTTAGCATTTTTTAAAAATTTTTGAAAAAACTATTCAGTTTGAAATTTTTTTTTTACTTCTGTGTTTTATTATAAAGCAGTTTTAATGTTTTGTTATTCATTTTTAAGTATTTAAATGTGAACTTCAAAGGAATTCTAATTTTTTTAGGTAATAATTTTGGATGTGCGTTCTCCATGTGCTCCCGTAGCTCGTTTAAATAATCATCGTGCTTGTGTCAATGGAATAGCATGGGCTCCTCATTCATCCTGTCATATCTGCACGGCTGGTAAGTTTTTGCTGAAAGAAATCATCAAAGATTTTATAATTTGGTTTAAAATTTATCGAAATATTTAAAATATATATTTTACAATTATTTTTATTGTAAATGTTTTGAATATATATATATATATATTTATAGTTTCATTTATGATACTTGAAATGTTTGTTGTTATTAAAATATTATTTTCAATAGTTTTTTCAAAGTATTATGACAAGACCAACATGAAATATTGTGTCAATATTTTTTTATAAAAAAAATCGGTAGCTTGAAGTTTACAATCATATGTGTTTCGTGCTTAGAAATATACAATGTATTAGTTGAAATAATAACTTATTTACTTAATGGATGCTACTATCCCATTACAGGGGCGAATTTCCATCTTTGCAAAATTTTAGGAATAGAAATTTTAATTCAAAGAACTTAGTGATATAGAATTACAAACAGGTTACCATAGTGAAAATTGTTTATAATATAGAGATGCATAATCATGAAATTTCATGAACATAGAGAAAGACTTCCTGTGATTTTTCTATGTTTTTTGGGAAGTGTCAGTGACTGAATTGGTTGAGTCTTTAATTTACACAAAATGAATATTCAACTCATTTACAAAATGTTTTACCAAATCATTATTTAAAAATTAATATTCTGATTACTGGTTCTGACAGCATGTTTTTATGATACTATTTGGATTATTTTTCTAACATAAAAATTTTGTTTTTTAGCTGATGACCATCAAGCTCTAATATGGGATATTCAGCAAATGCCTCGAGCTATAGAAGATCCCATATTAGCATATACTGCAGATGGAGAAATTAATCAAATTCAGTGGGCCTGCACACAACCAGACTGGATTGCTATCTGTTATAATAATTGCTTAGAAATATTAAGGGTATAGGAATCAAGATATTAGGAAATAATTAATAAAGGACTTGATAAAATAAATTGTCTTGGAAGACTTATTCTTTTAAGTTTTAAATGTGTCAATTCTGTTATTAAAATTATTTGTTTACAAATCTTTGTTTGCGTTCTTCATTTTATATTCAGTCAGAAATTTATTTTTGAATTTTTAATGGACAATAAATAATTAAAAATATATGTCAAACAGAATTTACTGCAAAAATATAAATTCTTTTTTTAGGAAGTTATTAAGTAAATGCTTTTTGTTAATGAAAGATGTTATATTTAGTTAAAATTTTCAAAAAATTGTTTCTTTTAGTATTAAAGTAGCATACAGTATTGGAATTCATAATAGTCTTTATGAATCATATATTAAAACATTGTTTTTTAAGATTAAAATTTTAAATGTAATTTTTTTATTATCAAATGATTTTCTTATAAGATTATTTAATGAATTATTTCAGTTTTCTTGTTCTTAAAAACTTAAATACTTTATTCCTTTCAGTATTGGGTTGGCAGAAAATTACAATTAAGAAAAGTATTTAAAATATTTGAAATGTGTGTCTTTACTGTTCTGCTTATAGATAGTTTGTGTACTTGAATGACCAATATTCCTCATCTGATTTTTATCTTATTTTTAATTTATTCAACTATCATATTTACATATAATTTTGAGTGTTTACTTTAAAAGTATCATTTTCCAGTTATTATTTAGGAATCTAATACTGAAATTTTTTTTGTATTGTTTAAAAAATGTCTATTATTTTGAAATATTAATTTTGAATTAATAATTTTGAAAGATTTAAATATTGCATGTATAAAAAAATTTACCTCTTTTTTTTTAAATTTAAATTTTGAATGCAATGGTACAAAAAGAAAAGATAATGCAAATGTTTTGATACTATTTAAGATTTCATATAAATAAATAAATGAAAAAAGTACTTTTTTGATAAATAATTTGTGTTTTAAAAAGTAAAAAATTACTGATAATTTATTTCACAACAATAGAATTTTTGACAAAATATTTCGACAGTTTTAATTTTTAACTTTTGTGATTTTTAATATGTAAGAGTTTGTATGTCATGAATTTACTATCGTTTTCATGATAAATTTACTATGTTTAACAAAATATATCAATTAGCAATTCAACTTGTTAATATATTAACAAAACCACAGCAAAATGTATGATCAAAATTTTAGTTTTTTCCTTTATGTGCTTTTTAAATTCATACTTCTAGCTAAAAAACAAAAAAGTGCATTTTGTTTTTATCCAACCATTTATTTACATTTTAATTACTGCAATTTAATAATCAAAATGTATCCTTATTATATTTTTGTTTGTTGAAATATTATATGTTTATTAAAATCCTTTTCATTTAAATAATACAATTGTAATAATTTTATTTAAGAAAAAGCTCTTTTCAAAATTAATATGGTGTCATAAAATTAGTTATATTTTCAACTTTCCAATGCACATAAATGCAAAACCTGAAAATAACAAACAATAAGATGAATATGAAGAACATAGTGTTATTTTTTTTTCAGAAATAAAGCTATAATTTTTTTTTAAAGTTAACATGTGTTATTAAAAAATAGCATTAGAAATACAAATAAGAATTTAAGTTATTTTCCCACAGTTCTTAACTATCATGTTTAATGACATAATATTTTTAGATGCTTACTGAATTTTTTAAAATATTTTTTAAAGTTTATTTTCTGAATTTTTTTCTATAATTTTGGCATCTTAGCACATTTATCTTGTATAGAAAAATTTGTATAAGCTCTTCAGGTTAAAGTTTTTAAATATGCATTTTATATTGGTATAAAATGGTAAAAGAAAAGGATCTTAATATTAAGAAAAGGGAATTAATTTATCATTTAATAGACAAAGCAGCATTGTAAAAGATTTAGAGATATTACATTAATTTATAATTATTAGGGTGTATAATTTGTAATTATTTAAGTAGAAAAGACTTGTTTATTACTAGGAGAACTCAATAAATAGTTAGACATTCTCATCTATAAAGGTGTAGTTTTGTCTTCTCTGAGGAAGGAGCTACTTTCTCAAGTTATCATGTGTTTTCTAAACATTATAAATTGAGAATCATACTATTTATGTTGAGAACCTTACTTAAATTTATTTACACTGTTTTTAAAAAATTAAATTTAAATAAAATGGTAATTTAGCTTTTTTTTTCCTAGCAACTATGGTTGATAATATATGTATGTTCTAGTTATTAAAAAATATTCAATCATTCTTTTTATATTATATTTTAACCACTGAAATGTTAAACATTTTGTAAATAGTAAGCTACAGATATAATTTATATGTATTGAAAAATTTTGTTAATATAGTGCTATATTTTAATGTTACTATTCACAATTTTTTTATATTGCAATATTTTTTTAGAAGACAAATTAGAATGTTCTAGCGAATTTTATTATCAATTTATTTAATTTTTAAAATCTTAACACAAATCAATGCTGGCAATTTTGATTAATATCTTAATCAAATAATTTTGAAAAAAAAAATTTTTTTTGAATTTATTCATTTACTTAATTAAATTCTGTTACATTTAAGTGGATATTATTATTTAAAAAGGTGTATCTTTACATTATATTATATTACTTATAATTTTTGAAATGAGAAAATCTTTATTTTTTAAAATTTTTATTTGTATAACTAAAATATCTGAAATGTCAATTTCCATATAAATTTTGAATTTATTATCTAATAATATTTTAACTTTAATATCTAATATTATAAAATATTATTAGAAGATCAAAATTTAATTATTATTATTGAAGAAAATAATGTAAAATATAATTTTCTTTTTTATTTAATGAACTGATTCTGTAACAGAATAGGAATTATTGGGCATTGGAATTTTAATTAGATGTTCTTGTTATTTGCATAGAATTAACAAAGTTTTGCTTAACTTAATCTGTTTTCAACTAGCTGTATTGATAACTTTAATTTGCACATCATGAAGAATTAGGTATGCCATTTTGTATTATCATAATTATATATAATTGCAATATTTTTTCATATGAGATATTTTTAGCCCTTTAAAAACATTAATTTTGGTTGTCATTACCATAATATTTTATTAGTCTGGAGAAAGTTAAGGACTTAATTTATTTTACATTTTTTTCTATATTTTAGATTTTTTTTATTTCTGATTTGATTTTTATTTGAAATTATATTAACACTTTTATTCATTTCATTATTTTTTCATTTGTAGCCTCAGAATGTTTTAAATATTTTTAATTCAAAATATTCTGTAGATTAATATTTATAACTATAAATAAATATTATATTATGGAAATAGAATTGATTTTTACTAAACAAATAAGATTTTCATCTTGTATTTTTTACATTATTTAAATTAAAAGTACAAATGGTATTTTTGAATTAAATGAAAAAAAAAAAGCATTTACTATGTTATTATTGAAGATCATATATATAAATCATTAATAAATTAAATTTTATTAATATAATTTTGGATAAATAGTTATGATATGTATTTCTTAGACACACACACACAAATGGTTACTTTTCATATTTAGATTTTTAATCAATATTATTTATTAAATATCACATTTCTATATTTTTTACTAATGCATAATATTTTAATTTCATAATTTACTCTTAAGTTATGCATTGTAAAATATATCTTATGTATACATTTCATGTTACATATGTTAATTAGTATTTTATTCTGGATTACATATAATAATTGGCTTAACATCTCATTTCTAATTTTGTGTAACACGATTGAGGTAGTATCAGTATTCCACTAGCATAAGAAATTTGAAATTGCACATGATTTCATCAGTATTGTTTCTTCATATTTTTTTCAAATTGATTTTGATTTAAATCTGATGTATAAAGCAATAATAGTTTTATTTATTATAATAAAGTTAATTTCTAAGATTTGTTTTTTGTCAACTTTAGTAATATTTTGTTCTTTCAAACTATTTATATTTTTTTGAATTCCTATTATAAATGTGCTATGTTTGTAAATATTAAATATTTCTAAATTTTATCTATTTTTTGATTGAAAATGATGTGTTATTTTTTGTCAGAAAATCAAATTTTTTTAAAACATTTTGTGCTGTTAATCATTACAACCATATCTTATATGAAATATGATTTTCTATTTACTTGTTACAATTGTAAAAGATGAGTTAAGTAATATTTTTAATCCAAGACAATTTATTTTGCTATTCCTTACTCTTTAGTATTGGCATAATTTGTGTCCTATGAGTAATTGTTTTACTTCCATCATAAAATTTTTCTGATTTGAGATTCAAACTTTTGTGGTGAAATGCTTTACTTTTATTTAATGTTAAATCGCTTCTTTTAATCATTTATTTATACTTGTATATAAACATAACATGCATGTTGTATTGGAATTTGTCTTGTTCATAATTTAAATTACGTGTAATGTAACATATTTTTTATTTTAAACATGCATTATTTTTATGTACTTTATACTAATGCAGTATAAAGATTCAGACAAAATTTCTTGCCAGTATTTTCTGTATAAAATAAACAATTCTATGATACACATGTTTTTTGGTATTGAGTGTATCGGTATGACAAAGTGAAAAAATGTAAAGTTTGTAAGAAAAAGTATGTATCTTTAAAATATGTAAATGGATTTAGCACATCTTTTATAGTTGAAAGATTTGTGTGCTTATACAAGCTCAGCTAACTCAAATCAAATTCTCTTTTATTTTTTAGATCTGATATTTTCCACTTGAACTATCTGTAAGGGTTTTCTTTTGCTATACAGACATCTGGAGTTTCGTGCCTAGAACATAAAATACATTGTTTTGCCTGTGTGTGTGCTGGAATGATGTTTTTTTAGGATACTTGACACTCATAACCAACCCTATTGAAATTTTACTTTTAATAAAACTATGACTTGAAATATTACCATCTGTTATGATTGGGAGAGTGACTTATACAATTTTTTATTACTTAATAGTAAATTTGTAACAATACTTAATTATGTAAATTGTAGAAAAAAATGTGTAAAATTTTTGAGTGTGTGATTGTTGTAAAGTGAATGAATTTTTTTATTTAGTTATGGATATGCAATTTAAAAAAAATGCTTTAAATAACTTTAACATTTTATGTTAACAAATTAGGAAATTAATTCTGATTATTGTATTTTTAATGAATTTTGGTAATAATTCAATGATAGTAGAGTGATAAATTTTCATTCATATTTACCATTCTTTTTCAACCAATGAAAAAAGTAACTCAACAATAAAATTAAGAATATATCTAGTAGATTTATATAAACCATATTTTTTTGAATCCTCATAATAAAATTACAAAATGTAAATTGCCTGAAAAAATTGATAATTTTTTTCTCTGAATAGATTTGATTAGATCTCTTAGATTTGAGAACCATGTAAATAATAAAATGTGAAATTTTTTTTTATCTAATACATTTGCACATAACTATCTCAGAGAAGTATAAATAACTGAGCTTTAAAGTTAATAATTTGTTACTTAAATTTTTCAAGTGCATATTTTGCAAAATTTTATTTGATTTATTTTTATTTTTCATTTTTTTAAAGATTACATCACTAGTCTTATTAAATTTATTTTATTATATGTGGAGCAAAATTTTCTTTAACCTTTATTTTTTTACTCTTTAACTTTGTTATAAACTCCATTTAATATTTCATTGATATTAAAAATATGTCCATTTTGCAAAATATTTGAATTTCAATCTGTATTTTATACCTTTTTTTGTATAGTAACAAAATTTGCTAAGATAATTTTGAAATGTGTATCACATCTCTTATTATAGTTAGATATCATTCTTAAGGAATAATTTTGCATAAAGGCATGTTTTTTAATAAAAAAAATTTCAGTTTGTAAACACGTATATGGTATTTAATATTAATTCTTAACGTGTCATTGTTTACTGGGATAGTAATTATTTATTTTAATTCAAAAGTTGCATGTTTTGGGAAATATTTTTCTATATTTAGGATTAATTGTTATTTGATTTATTATATTAGGAATAAGTTGAAAATTTTATAAAATTATTTTCTCGATATTTTATTTATTTTAATATTATTAAATATTTGGCTAAAATCCCAGATGGTAAATATATTTTAAGCTTTGTAGATCAACATTATATTCATATATTTAACGAAATTGATGTTTTAACTAATTATAGTTTTTGATTGAAAAATAGTTTTTTAATCCATCTTTAAGGTTTTAATTGATAATTACATGTAATAATTGATATAATTTAAATGGTAATTAAGATTTTTTGATAGTATGAAATGTTTAATTACTTGGAATCAATGTCTTGTTTGGAAATATTATCGAGGAAATATAACTTTTTACAACTCACATAATTTCATATAAATTGTATTTTCCAGACGAATATGAACAAAAAAATTAATTTGAAAAATGTCGTAATAATAAAATTAACTAAAAATTTCTTAATTTTCATGATGTACTTATCTCTATATATATATTTTAATATTTCATAATATTTTAATTTTAACAATACTTTTTTCTAGTTTTTAAAAAACATGAAAATTAAATTTTTTACTCTAACATCTTTTATGAAGATTTTTATTTATAACTATGTGCTAAATTATGAAAATTTCTTTGTTATTTTAAGAACTTTACAGAGATATTCTGCATTTCTGGACTATAAAAGATGTGCTAAATAATGTTCTGTTTTTGTTATATAATACCAAAATTAATGTCAGTGTATAATGCCTTATTCCTAGGATAGAAAGCCTTCCCTCATCATCATGTGTTTTTCCAAACGGTGCTTCTTTTATGCATTGTTTTATATTGAATTTGAACTATTCTAAATTGCAACAGTTTGAATAGATGTCTACTATTGCTAAGTTTATTGCTTTTAAATTCTCAACTTGTATATAAGGTATTTTTCACTTTTACTGTATCATAATTGAAAATGCAGCTTCTTAGAATAACTCAGTATCAAATGCATTTACATATCTAATTTACTTTCATTGCATTCCTTAAATAATTTTTTTATTTTTTATGTGTTAATTTATTTTTTAAATTCAAAATATTTTTCATGGGAGTTTTCAGAAGTAATATTACAAAAATGCAGAGATTCCAACATCGGGGAAAAAATTTTTTAAAGTATTGCTTCTAGTAAGTGCTTACCATACATTTGTGAAGAAAAGTAATATTTTTAATACATGTAAGAGCTTGTATTAGTTAATATGATTAAGCACACTTTATTTTTATTCATTTATTCTTTCATTCTTTTTTTTTTTTTTTTTTTTTTTTGTTAAGCTGTTGGATTAGGATTTTTCATAGTTAAGACTGGAAATCATCAGATATTTCTGTAGAAATTAAACTGATGCTTTCAAATTAGAATTTGCAGAATTATTGAAGACAGAAAAATAAATTTGTTGATGAAAATTGATATTTTGCAAGCAATTTTCTCTTCAAGGTTGATCAAATAACAGTAAATGTTTTAAATTAATAAATTATTGTAGGAAAATTTTTTAATATTTATAATGTATTTATTATTTTTATATAAAATGCAAATAAAAATATTATGGAAAACACTTCCAAAAAATGTATTAATTTTGTGTATGTTGAACATGTCAGGAACTATGAATATTTTAAAAACTGTCTTTTGTTAATTTTATTGCTATTATATTTTCAATGAATTACGGTACTTAAGTAGTACCAAGTGGGATAATATATATACTCACATGTAACCTTGTGAGTAAATATTTAAATTATGTTTATTTTATATTAGCTGATTTGCCCTTTAATATTTTTGAAACACATTTTTAATATGAAGTTGGAATCTCTGTTTAGGTGTTAAAAGCTATTAGTTTTTTATGTTAAATATATCTGAGGTTATGTTTAGTTTAAGTTTGTGGTGTAAATTATTTTCAAAACTAGGAATTTTTTCCCATGGTATGTTTTCTTTTTTGACAATAATCTTTGTTATTCATTTTGTAAATATTAAGTTGCACATTTTATATTGTAATTGAACTTCATATGTAGCTTGATGCTGCACCTTTCTAATATGTACATAAAACCACGCACTAGAAGGCAGAAATGTAAACTTTCATGTGTAATTTTTTATTTCATATTGGTGATTTTAATGTATAGATCTTGTATGTTTTAATGTAGTTTTCAGGAAAATAAAACTTTTTTGTGACAAATGTTTTACATAAATATGTACTCCACAACAGTAATATAATGTCTTTAAGAATGTGGAGCTAGATTCTCTTACCATCAATTTAACTTTCATTTGTAAAATGCAAATATTTTATAAATAACATTTACATCTGATTTTTCTCCCTTCATTTTGGCTTCAAAAATATTTCACCGAATTGCTAAATTTACTGAACTTTGATTATAAAGTATAATAATACCTATCTCTAGTATCTGTTTTTAATTGGTATTTATAAAATTACAATATTACAAAAATAAGTATTTTCTATTAGTGAATCCATTTTTATATTTTAAAGACTGAATAATTATCAATTTCATTTTTAACTAACTCAGTGATATAATGTAGTTGATATAAATAATAAATAACAGAAATTTTTAATGGTAAAAAAAATTTGTAAAGATTTTTTTTAAAAAGTAATTAAACATACGTAATCATTTATTAAATTGAGTTTATTGATGTGATTTTTAAATATTCAAAGTCAATTTATTTTCATATAAATATAGAATTTCGAAATATATTTTATTCATTCTTTCCAAATAATATTTTGCATAAACATTCTATTGTTTTATATTTTATTAAATGCAAAGTTGGAATAAAGCTTTTTTGCTATGACTCATGAAAAATGCTATTAATTATATTTTGCTGGCTTGAAATAATTTTTTAGCTAAGGTAATTCATTTTTTATGTAATATTCAAAATAAAAATAATATATCCTTAGTCATAAAAAATTTCTTAACTGTTGAAATCTGTTATTTTTCTCATTGTTATGCAAAATATCAAGTATTTGTGATAAATTTATGTGTTTGAGTTTTCCAAAAAAATATTGTACCGAGTTTCGGGATTCGTGGGGATTGAGAGTTGAAGAAAGCAACCACTCGATTAACATAAGACTTTTATTCGTAAAAATTCCACTAGAAACACCAGCTGTAATAATCACAATTATACAGCTACAATTCGTCGGATACAATAAGTAACAGCTTCCAATCGCAGGTCTCAAATACCTCAGGCAGAGGACAGCTTCTCTAAACTAGCAGTCTTCACTCACTGACTGTCTATACAAAACCCCCTTCTAACTATATCGGGCTGCGGTATTTTATACCTGACTTGGCGGAGAAATCTACTAATTTCGACAAGGTTCTGGAAGCTTCTAGGCTATCTCGCTAAATATTGGTCCTAGAGCTTAGGTGATGGATTTTTCCAGAAGTATCTATTTCTCGCCCAATCACCAAAAATCTCGCCAAATCGCCAAGTTTTCTCGCCAAAACATCGCCAAGTCACCAAATCATTAAAAAACCCGCTTTTAACGTATAACACGTCTAAATACCGCAATTTTTGCCCAAAATGTGAGCATTTCCGATCTGTCGGAGATATTTTAAGACATATACAATAATTATTTATAAATTTGTAACAATATGATTGACTCTTCATGCTTACTTTTCACATAAGTATTAATTAGATTAGCGCCTATAACTTTAGGTAGATTCTGAATCACATTAAAAGCATCTACATTCAAGTGCGAATCGAACCAATGACTGATTGAACTGAAATCCAGAGCACTTAATACCAAATTTGTAGCTGAATGGTTAGTGCTCTGTCTTTCTGCTCAACAGTTCATAATTTTTGTGTAAAAGATGATTGCTGAGCAACAAATTAACAAACTACTATTAGTTACTAATTTAACAGATTTGAGTAAGGTCATTAGAAGATGATGTATTCTCAACTCAATAAAATTTACGAAATCACAAGATGTTATTCATCTTTAAAAAGCATTGAAATTCTGTTTAAAATAAATTTAAATAATTGGCACATGTACCGTAAAATCAATAATTCCAAATCCTGAATTTTTTTGGCGATGAAGAAATGTTGCCAAAATTATTGTGATGTGCGCGATGTTGTAAATGATGTTACCAAAATAGAATTTTCTGCATAATTCTTATAGGTCTCCATATGTATGAAGTAATAAAAGCGAGGTTGCCGGATACATAAGAAAATTCGCCAATCTTAGAATTTGGAATCGTGGTTTATACGGCACCTGTGTGCCAAATAATTGAATTACCTGTTTTGGATTAAGTGATTTTGAATATTTTTCTTGTAGTTATTCCTAAATCAGATAGGTATATAAGGTATTAATAGTCAGGATTTCTAATTAACTTTTGATTTAGTTAATTTTGATTATTTTAAATAGTTTTTTTTATTTAAGTTAATCTCGACCTCCTGTTTCCAAAATTGACTAACAAAACTAGGTTGAACCGTATTTGAACACATCACATTGCCAAGAGAGAAATGCAGTCAAATTAGTCGATTACAACGGTGAATTTCGAACTGCGTGTTTATTGATAACACTTTTGTGACAACCAGTACTAGGTATATATAATTTTTAAAATAAATATACTAACAAAAAAATTTCTGTCAAAATAAATTAAAATTATACTTTTAGATAAAAAAATTTAATTCTGTAGAAAAAAAATATTTTGCAAATTTTATCATTTCTTATTTATTTATGAGCCAAATATTTTTTTTTCTTCATAAATATTTTTTATTTTAAAATAAAAAATAGGCACAGGTGCCATATAATCCACGATTCCAAATTCTGAATTTTTTTGGCGATGAAGAAATGTTGCTAAGTGACGTATCGTGAAGACGTAAAAAATAGGGTTACCAAAATAGGATTTTCTGCCAAATTCTTTTAGGTCTCCATAAGTATGACGAAATAAAAACGTAATTGCCAGATACATAAGAAAATCCGCCAAAACGGCAACTAAAATATGTGTCTTAAAATAGGATTTATAAAAAGTATTTTCTTTTTTAAAATGCAATAAGCATACGATTTTTATTCTCAGCCATTGCTTGGAAGAAAAATAATTTTGATGTTTAGACATCACATTTTGGTTTGTCTTTTAAAAAAATAAGAACTCTGTGTTCTTTTAAAAATATGTGCTTTAGTGAACCAAAGACTTTCATGCATTGATTCGAATAGAATGTGAGTAAGTAGATTTATTCATTAAACCATCTTCACTAAAAACTTTTCAGACGCCCCCGCAATCGACTGATAAAGTATAAAAAACTTTTGTGCCCGATTAAATGCAACATGTTCGTTAAATCTTTCATTTCAGTATTATTTTACGTTTAATTTTTGTAAATATTTAATATTACGATTAAAGTAGTGTTTAAGTTATTAATATGATTTATTAAATTTTAATATTGAAATACTACAATATATACAGTGTCTCACAAAAGTGATGGGACACTTATGCTTTTCAAAAGGAAATTAATAAAATTAATTTAAAATACATGGAAATATTTTTTGTGGGTGTGTTTCATATTTAAAGTTATTAACAATTATTACACAACATACACTTTGTGAAAATATTAATTGAATAAAAATACAATTGGTTAGAACGAAGCAAAAAAAAAAAAAAAAAAAAAAAGCTTACTTAAGTGATACACTTACATTTCCATCAAATATTTATACAAAAATTTTACTTTTTAAAAGGTTTTAATATTTTGTTAAATTTTGCTTTTAAAACATAATTTAATCTTATAGTGGATTTGACATTTTTTTTTTTGTGATTTTTGTAGTGATTTTATCCTATTCTTGAAGCACCGATTTTAATTGTTGTTTTGAAGAAATTGTGAATTTGCGAATTCTTGATTCCAATTCTTGCGAAAAATTCCCTTTGGGATTTCAGTCTGGAGATTGTAGGGGTTTTTTTATTATTTTAGGACAGAGTTATACAGCAACCAGAGTCTAACGTTCAAAGCAGTGTGCTTGGGGTTATTGTCCTGGTAGAATTAAAAATCGTTATGAAAATTCAATTTTCGCGCTGAAGATTTCAAATTTTGCTTTAGAATGCCAATATACTTGTACTGATCCATTTTACTATCAATAAAAACAAGATAACTAACTCCAGCGGATGACATACACCCCCATACCATAACTCCTCTACCATGTTTTACTGTTGGCACCAAGTTCTGTTCACGAAATTCTTCCCTAGTTTTTCTCCACACCAAGATTCTACCGCAGAACCAAATATATTAAATTTACTCTCATCAGCATATATAACTTTATTCCAGTAATCAGAATTTTTATTTATGTTGGGTTTTTCGAAAGCCAGTCTGAGTTTTCTATTTTCATACGAAGAATTCTTTCCTGGCTATTCTACCGTGATATATAGCAGATCGAATTACTCTTCTAATAAACAGGATTAACAACTACTCTATATAGCTTGTAAATCAGCAGCAACTTTAGGAGCACTCATTCTTGGATTTTTTTATTAATTCGAACGACAATTCGCTTTATTCCATTGGATAGCTTTGATGGTCCGCCATGTCTTCTTTTATTCTGAATCATATGATTCTTTTTATATCCTTTACTGATATTGAAAACTGTTGAAGGATTCAAGTTAACTGTTTCAGCAATTTATCTAATAGATTTTTCTCTTGCAATATGCAAATTAATAATTAATTTTCGAATTTCAGGCGAAGCTTCTTTTCGTTTAGCATTCATGGATGCAAACAGCTAAAAAACACAAAAATTCGAAAACAATCTGGAGAGAAATACTGTAGACGATTTTATAAATGATTGCCAGTTGCTTTTGAGTAAAAATAAAACACCCAAAAGATATTTTTATTGCTTTTTTCAGATGATTTTTGTTGCATATCTAATGGTGTCTCATCACTTGTGTTAGCTATTTCTTGCTCCGTTCTAAACAATTATGTTTTTATCAAATTAATATTTTGACAAAATGTATGTTATATAATAATTGTTACTAAGTTTAAGTATGAAATACACACACAAAAAGCCTGTATATATATTTTTAAATTTATTTTGTTACAGCTTCCTTTTGAAAAGAGCACAAGTGTCCCATCACTTTTGTGAGACGCTGTATATGTACAGCACATTTTTTTAATGTTACTTACGAATTTTATAAAATTGTTTTCAGAGTTAAACATTTCATTTTATCGTAATTTTTATTACCCATTAGAGTAAGATATTAATGTCTATGTGAAAAATCTTCATAATAAAATAAGGAGTGCCTTTCTGTGAGTTTTGTTAAAAATTTATTCTCTCTTTAAAGGCCTCAAAATTTTTTCAAATTAAGAAATTTTTTCGATGGAATTTTTCTTTGAGACTACTACTGTTATATTTATATTAATCTTTGAATTAGAAAGCATTTCTGGCCCTTTCTGTTCATCATGAATGAATATGTGATTTATATAATTCTTTGCTTTTATATACTTTTTGTTGATGTAATTCGATCTATCTGTTTATATATACATATATTTTATATCGGTTTATATATAAATACACACAATATTTGAATTAATGTGTGACGGAAATTTATACAATTACATAATTTCGTGTAAGGTTCCGAAGACCACTCAAAAATGCAGCAATACATCGAGGCATGAACTCGATTAATAACTAAGGGTATATTTTTTACAATTGTATAATTTAAATAGTAAACTTCTGAAAGTGATGAATTATCTTAAGGTGTTTGAAGCGAGCCAAAGACTGTACTTTACAGATTTGGAATACTTACCAATCCCTAAATGCCTCGTAATTTTGAATTATGGTCAGGTAACAAGTTCTTGAGTTCATACTTGAGTTGATGCTCTGTTCTTTCCATCCTCGCCACACCCATGGACGAATATTGGATGTCACGGATTAAGGTGAACATGTCCTCAATGCAGGGTGCTCCTAGTGAGAGAATATGGCCGCGCCCGATGCAAGCGATGCTTCTCTTGAGGGAAGCTACTGTACGGCTCTTGGCAATTGTATATTGACGCGATGTTTGTTTCCACAGAACACCAGAATCATGCATAGCTTTATATTTATCAGAGTGTCCACCCAATACTTTGTCAATGGCCGAAGTAAGGAATTTTAATATTCACGACATGAACTGTTTTCAAGGGGACCTGCATTCATCTGTCGCGAAGGAGGAAGCTTGGGCAACACACATCGGCTGAAGGGTAGGTGCATTCCAGCCCGACACCGCCTGCTCCGGTGCGCTCTCTTATCTCCGAACCATGGCGTCCCTCGACTGCAGCGAAGTGGGAGATGCTGCCGAGATTCTCTCTACGCTTCCAGTTCAGTATGCAAAAGGAGTTTATTTTTACGACGAAGGAACCTGCGGCAGGTTCCTTAAATCCAAGAAATAGCAAAAAAAAAAAAAAAATTATAATATTAATTATGTAGAATAAAAAGAAAATATAAAGTTTAGAAGCACTCTTTTTGAAATTGCTGACGTACACTAAGTATCTAGTCTTTGAATCTTTCATTTGAAATTCAATCACTCATTTTCTTTAAATGTACTTCCCACATTCTGCCTTCAGAACTGAGTTTTGAGCTTCGCTTTCGTTTCTTCACATTCTGATTTTTATTTTTTTTATATTCTGAATACCATTTCTTAATTTGATTTATACACTCTGTATTTTACAAAGAAAACAGTTATCAGCATGCATACATATATATGTGTGCCATTCAAAGCTTGCGGACATTTTTTATAAGTTAATCTATAATGTTTTAGACATTTATGCTTTCTGCATAACGTTAATTCTCAGAAAATGTTCAAATTAAATTTCTATAAAACAATATATAATAGTTGAGAGCTCTCATTTTGCTAATTACAATCATTGAGGAATTTTCCTTGCGTTGAATGTTAAAATTATTATTATCATTTATAATATTATGTATCATTCATGTAAATATAATTGATATTTTAACTATTTATTGCTGAATAATTAACATAATGATCGATTAAAATTTTTCTTACAAATTTTCAATTGACTTTGCAAGTTTTACTTAATGTCGTGTTTTGTGCTTTTAGTCGCTTCAATCATGCTTTATGTTTTTCCGAATGAATTGCAACATTTGCTTACATTTATGAAAAAATTTAATTCTTCCCAGAAATAACTGCAGGAGGCACAAAATGTGAATGCTTTCTTATTCCTGAATGATTTCTTCAAGCTTTCAACCCCGTTCTTCCATTGTTCATAAGCGATACTGCAGTTTTTGGAGCATAGCCTGCGGGCTACGGGTCATTGCATCGCTTGACTGACGCCAGGTGGCAGCACCAAAATGCTCTTTTGTGGGACCATCAGAGAAGTTCACTTGATATTCCTCTGTAGAATCCTCTCAGTTAAGGTTGTGCTAAGAGATACAATGGATTTCAAAGAAGCGGATTTAAACGATGCTCAGGTAAAATGCTCACTATTATTTATATAAAATCACAAGTTTATTTCTCATTTCCTCTAAGAATGATACAGTTTTAATATTATTGTATATGAAGATATGTATGAGTTTAATAGTGTTAAATAAATAATATATATATATATATATATATATATATATATATATATATATATAATGGTAATTTCTTCATATATAATATACAATTTTAAAAGTTTTATTATTTAATGTAAGGGATATATTTGATTAATCTTCTGCTTATACTTTTATCAATAAAAGGAAGAAAATAAGAAATTTTCGTGTAAAGTAAAAGAAAAGTTAATTTTTAAGAGTTACATTTTTGTAATTTTTAAAGTTAAATTTTATAAAAGAATTGTAAATTAAATATTTATTTTCCTGGTGTTTGATGCAGTTCTTACATGCATTCAGATTAGATAAATAATTTCCCTATTTTATGAAATTTACCATATTTTCGCATATATTTTTCCACTTTCCATTCATTTAAAACATAAATGAATTCTTATTTCTTAAAATTTGATTTTAATTTTAAAAGCGCTTAGAATTTATTAAAAATGTAATAAAGAGAGATTTTTATGAAAAATTATACTCTTTCTGGACTTATATATGGATTAAGTTGGTTTTATTAATAAAAAAGTAAGCACAGTTATGGGGAAACTTTGTGCAATATTCATAGTCAATGGATCAATCTTAGGAAGTTGACCTAGCACAAAAATCAGCAGAGCGAAATATTTTAAACAAAATTACAGCACTTGATATTCTTAAGAACACGAAGAAGTCATCTTGCTTTCCATTTACGTCATGGAATGAATAATTATTTAATTTGAAACTGTTTAATCGTGTTAAAATTATTATTGGTTAAAAGTTTCTTTTGTATGTTATAATAAAAATTTGTTTGAGTCTCTTAAATTACAAACTAAAATAAATTGTGATTCCTATAACAGTTGATTTGTTTTTAGATTTAATAGAAATTTCCGTACGAAGTAGAAGACAAGCCTTTTTTTCGACTTGATTTTCAATAATATATTTTAAATTTTGTTTTGAAGATTTATTTTTATTTCGAAGTTCCGCAAAGTGAATAATATATTTTCTTATGAATAAAATTTGTAAATGCATTTTAAATGCAAACCCAAAATTTTGCCCTGAATTCTAAGATATTTGAATCTGTTCAACGAATGTTTACATTCTTATTTTGTAGTTTGCCAATCAGAGTATCAATTTTATTTTCCTTTTCTTGAGAATCGAAAAATGAAAGAATAATAATTTACGTTTAAAATAAAAACTAAATGTTTATTAACTTAACCATAAACGCATTTATTAGTCTCATATATTTTGAACATTAATTCATTACATAATATTTTATTTATTTTATCATTTGATTCTTCTAAAAATTTGTATTATGATTTAAATAACAGGTTTCAGCATAATCTTCGTTTTATTTTTTTTTTATAAAATAATTCATCTAAATACAAATATAATTCTTTAATTGTGTCTATTTTCTGAATATTAACAAGAGCTCATTTTATTTTATGACCTGTTTTGAAACTCTTATGTTATATATTCCACGTGCATTTTTATAAGTAGTGACATAATTTAATAAAACTTTTAAATCTTAAGATGTGATTATTTTACCAACTAACCAATATTTATTTCGCTGTAAAATTTTTTTATTTGTTACAATATTTATTTATTAGAAGCAAATTCTTTGAAAGTTTTTTTCAAAGTTCGAAAACATTTTAAATCTGCAATTTTTTCAATATTTCTAAAACACATATTAAATGAATTATTGGTAATTTCACAATGTATTTGGTTTCTTTTATTTGATCCAGAGCTAGAAAATAATTTTACAAAATAAATTTTCTAATTTAAAAGTAAGCTTATATGATTTTAATAGTGAAAATTTTAAATTAATATATATATATATATATATATATATATATATATATATATATATATATATATATATATATATATATATATATATATATATATATATATATATAATATATATATATATATATATATATATATATATATATATATATATATATATATATATATATATATATATATATATATATATATATATATATATATATAATATATATATACCTAACTAACGTAAACATTTATGTTTTTTAAAGAATCTATTACTTAAGCTATGTATTTTTTTAGAAAAGTTTCGAGAATACTTCTCTTATATAAGTAAACTTGATCAGAGTTTGTTTAAATTAAAATAAAGAACATCATTTTTCCATAATAACATTATTTCTAATAGAAGTGTAAAATATTACCACAAAGTTATGTTTCAGCTCGCTATCTTGATTTTGCAATACAAATCTCAAGTTGTACTTATTTTCTCAAATGCTTCTCAGGCTCTGAAAATTGTTTTCATTCCTCAATACCATTGTAGTTGCAGCAATTACAACTACAGTGATAAAATTTAATGCAATGTGATTTATTTGAAAAGCATCTTTGATTTGCCTGAATTGGATTCAACTGAAGGTGCATCACTAAGACTTCATGTGTGATGTTTAAGAATACTAATGGATTTAAAAAAAAATCATTTTATGCACACAAGAGCAATATAAATTTGAGTTATTTATTTTACTGGAAGTTAGTTTCAAGAAAGTGAGTCCCTCCGAGAGATGTTTTGCTGTTGTATTTGAATTGTAAATTTTGCAATACACCTTTCGAAAGGACTGGGAGTGAAAATCTGAAAGTTCATACATGTTTCATACAAATATAAACTCGTCAGCGGGTCGAGATTTTTGCTGTCGTTCTATTGTGAAAATCTAATGAATGAGCTACATCTGATATGCGTTAGTTTCTCTAAGAAAGTAGATTTTAATGAATGACCTGCATGAACGACTGTAAATTCTTAATATGAAGGAAAATTGCAGGCTTTATGACGAAAGTCCACTCACATATATGAAATTGCAGAATTCCAATGTCTTGGTAGTTAGTTCCCGATTTTTTAAAAATTAGTAAATATTTTGCTTCATTATGATGCAATAAGTACTGAATTTTTTTTTCATTTAAAAGCTTATATTTACTTATTCCACTAAAATGCAAATTTGAGTTAGTTTTGAGAATATTTTGACATTGCATACTTGATTAATAAAAAGGAAATATTAAAAATTATAAACAGCAATTTTGATCATTACGCTAGAAATTTTTATATGTTTATTTTAAAAAACATCGCGAATAATTAGAAATTTTTGAAAAAATTTGGAAATAATTTTTTACTAAAATGATTTTTTTTTAAAAACAATTTTTATGAGAAAATGTGAATTACGAAAAAAAAAAATTCTTTTAAAAGTACCGCAATTCTATTCCAAATAAATTAATAAACACACCAAAAGAAATCACCAGATGAATATTATGAAATTTGTATAAAATTTATTATTTACTGTACTTTGCAAAATTAACTAAGAAAGCTTTACCCGTTGAAAGCATATTTGTGAGAATGAATAAGGCTTAAAAATCTAATGTGCACTTTTTTTTTAAGGAAAAATATCTGCGTCTTTGACAAGTAAAAGTAAAAAAATGCACTTTCCAGTGCTAAAAATGTTAGCTGATCATGAGTTCATTGCTTCCTGTGGGAGAGTTTAACAAGTGTTGGAAAATATTATTAATAAAAGATATTTTAATTATCAAATTTTGCTGATTTATATTGTCTATGTTCTCTCATACAAACTTTGGCAAAGAAAGCTTTGTTTATATTAGGAAAATATTTATCATTTTTTTAGTAGATTGCTCGTGTGTTCTCGTAATGTATTGATCGAACAATTTCACAGATTTATATTAGTTAGAAAAGTAATGTTTCGAACTCAAATAAATTTGTTTGCTTCTTTTTGTTTCGTCCTTCCAGTTGTGGGTGCTGAAAACGGAAGTCAGCAAAGAAGATATTCAATGCAGTATTTGTGAGATAAGTGAGGAAAGGCAAGCCCGGAGGCTTAAATTGTGAATGGCGTTTACGTTTGTGATCCAGTTATGTGCACTTTTGATTCCGTCGGCTCAGTTCATGTATTTTTGATGTTAAAGATCCAACTCGCATGGGTTGAATTACCCTTGCAATGGGTCATTAAAAATATCGATAAAATATTAAAAATTATCAAAGCTGACCGCAAGTTTGCATAACCTAGGATCTCAAGATGGAGTTTAAAATAGCGAAAGACGAGACAGCAACTGCACCCTGAGCAGAAAAATGTATCGTCCTTTCCGACTTAAACTAATCATAAAGTGGGTGTTTTATCTTGTCTTTTTCATTTTGCTTTTCCTTTTTTTCTATTTTCAATGTGTTCAATTTTTGAAGCAATATCGCTAAGGGTTTAAAAACTAATTATTCAGAAGAATAAGTAATTTTCATGATTTTGAAATACATATAAAGATTATATATTTTCCATAAAAATCTCTTTATGAATAATCGCAGTTTAGAAGTATCTTGCTTATATTCAAATTTTCCGACAGTTTTTAATCTTCTAGCCCTTCCCTTCCACTTGGCACCATGAATTGCCTCAGGAAAATTAAAATGCTTTTCCTTATATTACATTTTGCAATTTTTTTTGTACCTTTTTGTAATATCTTAAATGACAGTTCTAATACAATTTTTACTGAAAAGTAGTAAAAACTTGAAAAGTCAAATGTAATTAAGCCTTGTAATTATGTGATTGTGAATTTCAAATAATCATCTACTGTATGAAACAAATCTAGTTTTTATTTCAATTTAAGACTTATTCTCTCGAGTAAATATAATTTATTTATTTACACTATTATTTTAAAATTATTCCTCTTTTAGCAGTATATTAGTAAAATAGCTATGTTTTGGGTGGTTGTATAATTATGAACACTTGTTTAAAAATTACTATAATCACTAACCAAAAAGTAGCTGTTTCTTTCGTTCCAGTTCAACATGGCAACATCATTTTATTACAATTCTCATTGGTTTAAAATATCTCTGACGTCAGATAATGTTTCATCTACGTCACATCCCATTGAGATGGCGTCGTAAATCCGATTTGTTGATGAATTTGCTGCCTGCCTTCGAATCGCCTTCGGCAGCAAACAAGGCGAAATTCACCATGGAATGTCTAAGAATAGTGTTGAAGTTCATTTTTTTATTTAAATGATTTCTTGTGTAAAGACAAAAAGCATCAGCTTGAGAAGCCGTTTTCCTGTGATTCAATCTATTAATACGTTGACAATAGAGCAGAAGATAAAGCAAAATTAAAAAGACAAGAGAAAACATCCACTTTATGGTTAGTTTAAATCGACAAGGACGATTTAAATTTTTAAAAATTTGATTTAATAAAATTTTAAATTTATAATTGAAATATTTGTTAACAATCTCTTTCAAATCTTAAGACTTATGCTTTGGTTCTACCAACATTAAAAAATTTAATTATTTATTTTGCTTTCAATTTTTTACACTCGAGAGGAGCTCATGTTTAAAATAAATTCCTAAACACTACAGACATCCAAGCTCGATTAGGGCGTCCGATTATTGATCAGAAGACAATAGCTAATTTTTCTAGTCTGTTTTGAAATTTGTAAATTAGTGAACTCTAGAATATAAGAAAAATCTTACCTCAAGTGAAGTAGAATATAAAAATGAAAAATTGTGGAAAATAAAGACAAAGAGTGTGTAATATTTATTATAATAGATAAAAATTTAACAATTAGATAAATGTCTCAAAAACTAATATTAAGTTATTTATTTAATGACTTGTAGAGTTATAAACCTCTCTCTCTCACACACACACATATATACACAGGGTGATTCTAAATTATTTTACAAATTGAAAGGGGTGATTGATAGTACCCATCCATCCAAGCAATAATTACATAAGAAGATAGGGTCGCATTCCATTGTGAGACGCAGGAAAGAGAAAAGTGGAAAACGCATCAAGAATCTACCTCGAATTAACCGTTTGCAAATTTCCACATTGTTGCCGGGGGCAAAATTAATTCGGCACTAGGAGTCTTCGAGAGGGTGCGCCAGTCGTTCCTTCGGCGGTGTCAACTGTGAAACGACACACATGGGTGGCATGTTGAGCATTTTCTGTAAAGTTTTTACTAAACAATAAAACTTGTGAAACTTTTGATATTATTCATTGGCTTACCTAACACTGTTGTAAGTGTTGGGCAAACACTATTAGCTTGGAATTCCTCTTTTCTGCCTCTCAGAGTGCAATGCAAACCTATGTTCCTATGTAATTTGTAAAAACAATATACACAGGGTGTCTATATATATATATATATATATATATATATATATATATATATATATATATATATCAAGAGATAAAACATTAAAACTAGAAAGACAAAATTAGAAAATTACTAAAATATACAATACAAAGAATAGGAGGAAAGCATAGGGGCCACGTCTCCATTAGCAGGGTGATGGGTAGCAATGCTAAATAAACACTCTTTTTTGACACGCAAAGAAAATGTCTAAAAATCATTGTGCACCTCCCCCGAAGAGTTCCTATTAAAAGAAAAGGCATAAAGGCAAATTAAAGTGTGTGTATAATATATATATATATATATATATATATATATATATATATATATATATATATATATATATATATATATATATATATATATATATATATATATATATATATATATATATATATATATATATATATATATATATATATATATATATATATATATATATATATATATATATATATATATATATATATATTACACGAGGGCTACTCTGAAATTTTTGACATAAGCGCAGACGAGAATTTACAAAATAAAAATTTAATTTTAAAATACGAAGTATTTTAACACATAAGACGATTTTTTACTCACTTACTTGAACTTGTTTAGCGTAGAATAAATTATAAATAGAAGAGAAAATGGTGTTGACGCGAGAACATTTTCGCGCTATGATTTTCTACGATTTTAAAGCAGGAATAAATCAAGAAGAATGCGTTCAACGGTTGCAGTTAGCATTTGGTGATGAATCTCCAGCTCGTGCTACCGTATTCAGATGGTTTAGAGAATTTAGAAGAGGTCGCAATTTTCTTCAGGATGAAGAACATACAAGAAGTCCGCCGTCGGCAGTTATTCCGGATAATGTGTCTGCCATACGAAAAATGTTAATGGATGATAATCGCTGTACCTATCAAATGATACAGAAGGAACTTATAACATTGGATCCGCAGCCATACACAAAATCATTCATGAAGAATTACATATGAAAAAAGTAGTTTGCCGTTGGGTTCCCCGTAATCTAATTGAGCCCCAAAAAAGAGGAGCGTGTCAGAATAACTAAAGAAACCCTTAAATTGCTAAATGATCTTGGCCACCGCATCATTTCTGAAATTGTAACAGGTGATGAAATGTACATACCATTTTTTTGACGTTCCAACAGGTCAAGAAATATGTAATAGCAAAGTATGGGTCTTTGAAGATGATCCCACGCCGACAATGGTGAAAAAACAACGCGCACTGAAAAAGTGATGTATGCCGTTTTCTTCAGAAGTACGGGATTGGTCAAAACCATCAAGTTGGAAGGACAGAAGACAGCAACAGCAAACTGGTATACCACTAAATGTCTTCCAGAAATTCTACAAAAACTGAATGTTAGGGGACTAATGCTTCACAATGACAATGCATCTTCACATACAGTCGGATTAACAGTTATGTTTTCTAAACAAAAACAAATTAATGTGATCGAACATCCGCTGTATTCACCTGATCTAGCTATGTGAGACTTGTGGTTACTATAAAAGGAACTTACGTGGACGTCGTTTTCATTCAGAAGAAGAGATTGATGTGGCTATAAATGCATTTTTTTCATCTATTCCAAGAAATGAATGACTTGAGGCATTTAATCTGTGGAAAATTCGTCTACAAAAGTGCATTGATGCTGGAGGAGACTACTTTGAACACACCTTAAATTTTGTAAGTATAACTTTAATAACCTTGTTGTATCTCAAAAATTTCAGAGTGACCCTTGTATGTTATATATTTACTTTCCTTTAGCACATTTTAATTTTAAATTTACTGCATGTTTCTAAACAAACCCACAGTAGAAAGGGCAACAGATATAATACCAGCTACTCTAGCAAATCAGAATGAATTTATATATTTGAATTAAGATAAAGTTGCCACAAAAGTAAATAAAAATTTATAATTCCCAAGGGTAATTAAATTCAAAAGTTAAAGTAGTTTAGAAGCATGCAGTAAATTTAAAATTAAAATGTGCTTAAGGAAAGTTTAGGTCAAATTATGCTTAAACAGATTTTTAAGTGATAGGAAATGAATGCAGGTGTTTTCGGGATTCTTTTTTGAACTCCAATGCCTGGGTGGCCCTTCTGTAGCTATAAAAACTACAGAATACTTCAATCTCACAAGCGACTCCCAACCTCCAACATACCTTAAAATAAAATTAGCTGGAATGTTATTATTTTTGAGGCGATCAATTAGGTGTTATGCTTTATTTTTAGGAAATTCATGATTGCTACATATATTAAAAATGCGATTTAGTTCATTAAATATAAAGTTCCTATTTATTTTAAAGAAATATTTAAGTTCCAGTATATTATCTTATTAACTTTAAAATTATATTGATTCGTTTTTTCAAAAACATCAACAAATGTATTAAAATTATTAATACTGATAAATAAATCTAAAAATTCTGCTTTAGTATCAAATAAATTAGAGAAAGTTCATTAGGGTAAATAGATTTCGAAATATATCTTGAAAATTTCAATGATTGAAAATAATGAAATCATCCATGTATCTGAAAGCAAAAGGTATCCTGATAAATGAAGCTTTCTTCCAAATAATGTAGAAACAGATTTTTAGGTATGCTTGAAAAGTTAGATTCTTGTGGAATACCACAATTATGAGAGTAAGTAGATTTTCACCATTATCGATAAAATTATAAATACGCAACTTAATCAAGTGATTCCAGTTTCAAATTCAACATTTAATAAATTCCTATAGTCCTGAAAATAGAGATATAATACATTGTTTAATTTATTAATTGGTATGCTAGTAAAAAGTTCTTTAAAATCAAAAGAATTAATGTAATATATATACAAGTTTTTGATAAAAAAAATCCAAAATATGTCTATTATAACTAATAAACCAAGTGACTTCAGATTTAACACTATTGTCTAACATAGTGTCACGAAATTTAGCAAAAATGATTCCAGGTTTATTCATAAAAGATTTAGTACCATTAATAACATTTATCAGAATTTTATAGGAGATTTGTGAAATTTCAGAACAACAGTTAAATAAAAAACTGTAATTTATAATTGCTTATATTTAAAAGTTTATAAAGACCAAGAAATGTTTTTATTAATGATATTAATTGTGGAATTTAATATGTCTTGTTTTGTATGTGTTTGAATTATAACAGTTTCTTTATCAATTAAATCTAAATAAAAATTCTTACAATAGAATTCGTAATTATTGGAGGTTTCACATCAACAGGTGTTATAATGAAGTTATCTTTAAGATTTTTAATTTACCAAGTTTAATACAAGGAAGTATTAAAAGTTAATATTAAAAATAAAATCCTTATTTTATTAAACAGTTTAAACTTCCTGACTGTAAAAAATTCAAAAGATGTGTTATAAAGTTTAGGAAGTTTAAAGATAAATATTATGTAAAATTACTATAGATTTATTTTAGATCTATTTAATTGAGAGAGAAAAACTAGTCTGTATTTAGCTCCTTTATTTAATTATTAGTTTAGGGTCATTGACAATATTTAAATTATATTATATTTTTCTATAATAATATGTTCGAAAATATAGGGTTGATAAATTTTTTTTAATCATTATTATGAGAAATATATTTGGAGAGTTTTCTATATATGGAGAGATATTTTTGCAAAATTTATTATAGTTAAATACTTTACGGCCAAAAGAAATATCAGAAGAAAATGCAAGTAATTAAATAATTCATTTAGACCGAAAGGAGAGATTTTAAATCTGTGATAAATCTATTTTCTTTTATAAAACGTATATTTGTATTAGGTTCGATGTTAATAATGCTAATGAAATCATTATTAAAATTATGAATTCGAAAACGTTATATTTTATAGAATCATATCTTTTTTAAATTTCAATTTATCAAAAATAAGATTTAAATCTCTAAGATTACTAACATACTTAGAATTAAGATATTCATCGTCCTTTGGAGGGTTATTTGAATTTAATTATTCATGACAACTATTTCTTTATTCCAATTTCAATTTTACTTTTGGCCACGTTACTTTTATTTTTCAATTTTACTTTTGGCCACGTTACTTTTATTCTAATATATAAATTCATTATGATTTTCTGTCATTGGTATTATATCTGTTATCAGGGAACAATAGATTGATAGACTCTGTTGCAGTTGTAACTGTCTATAATCTGCCATTGAAAAAAATATATCTGTTGTTTTTTCCACTGTGGGTTTGTTTACTTCTCATATATATATATATATATATATATATATATACATACATACATACATACATACATACATACATACACACACGCTCTCTTTAATTTCCGTAATAAATATCTTTCTTTATGCTTTTTCTTTTAATAAGAACATTCTTCGAGGGAATTGTTCGAAGATTTTTAAATATTTGTTCTTTGTGCATGTCAGAAAATAGTGTTTATTTTTCATAGCTGACCATCTCTCTACTGATGAAGATGTGGCACCTATGCTTTCTCCCTATTCTTTGTAATGCATATTTTAGTAATTTTCAAATTTTGTCTTTCTAGTTTTAATGTTTTTCATTTTATTTATACTTGCAAATCTTTCTTTAGCTGCTTTTGCGCTGGCTAGATTTCCTGTAATATTTGTGTATTATGGTATGGAATTTTATGATATTTTATTTTCAGCATTGTGTTTATTACTTTATAAATTATTAATATGCATATATATAATCATATAATAAATAAATAATATATATATATATATATATATATATATATATATATATATATATATATACTTGTTTAAAAATTCTATAAAATTTTATTTTAATGTAAGTATGAAAGGTAATTCAAAATGTAAGTTATGATAATTATAAAAGAAAGAGTCTTATCATTAATTAATAACATTTACTTGGTATTTACACACATACACTTTTGAAAAGAAATATATTTATTAAAATATTCATTAAAAACTTAAATTTAAAAATATTAATTTTTAACTCTTTTAAATGTAAGTTCGTTAAAAATCTTTTGAGATTTTTTGGTTAAGAAAATCAAAATCGTTATGTTGTGAAATACTTCCTTTCAGTGTTTAAACCTTGTTTCTTCATTAAAAGATATTGTGATTTATTGATAGTAACTTGAATGGTGACAAGTCATCTGCATTGGAGTTTCTGTTGCGTAGAATCACTTAAGAATTTTTTTTAAAGCTGTCAGAATTCTGTTATTCTCACGCGATTAAGCAAAGTAAATTAGACGTTTTATAACATTAATTTTTTTCGACAATTTCCATTTCGACATCGCTATTGCTTTACAAAAAATAACCCTTTTACCTAGAATGGAGGAAATAGGTATGTTGTCTGATTTCATCGATGAAAATGCATTCATGAGTATTCTGAGTTTCGAATATGCCAACAGGTGATATAGGTACTAGTGAGGTGAACGCTAATGCTCGAATCTCACCTTGGGTATAGGTGCTTGTGTGTCCCTGTCTCATTAGCCCTCGTTAGCCGAGCTACAAACAAGCAAACGTATGAGCACAGTGAATCCTCGCAGTACAACGTAAGTCAGGATATACATATTTGCTTATTATAAGCACATGAAGAAGGGAAAAGGAAGAATGCGGTTTGATGTTCATACAGCATGCCAGGGTGATGAAACAATCCACTAATAAGTGGATGTTTTTAATGTGTGACCTTTATGTGGAAAGGACGGAATATGTTATGGCTTTTAATAGATTTCATCTGAATACTAAATAAATTAAGATTAAAAAATACGTAATTTAATATAGTTTAAAAAAACAAGAAATGAAAAAAAATATGTGTAACAAAATACTCGTTCGGCCACTATTACACTATGATGAAATGAAATCGAGAATAGAGTTAAAAATAACAATTAGTTACTGCTTTAAATATAATTTTTCGATTTGAATGAGAAAATATTAAAAAATGAGTGGGAAAGCTATTTTTTTAAAGAATTTCACAGATAAATTTTTTTGTCTCATTGCATCGTTAAATACCGTAATCTTTATTTGAAACATGCTTTTTTCTTTTTAAAATTGTATAAACTTGAGGCATACTAAAGTGTACTCTTGAAAATTAGATTATTCAAAAGTAGCCAATATATTTAGATGCTTGTTTTCAATGCTTATTCAACTAAAAATGTAGAATCAAATTAAAAGGTTTGCAAAAATTGAAATAAGTATTGATGCCAATGTGTTAGAAGAAAAATCATTAGCCATGATTTTAGAAGAAATTATTGAAGAGTTATATAATGTGTGTATTGAAAAATATTATTTTTAATAATTGCACCAAATTGTGGAGTTTAGGATTAGCTTAGAAACTCAACAAGAAGGTTCTTAGATATATAAATGACTTAAGCACACACTGTGATTAGTATAATATTTTATGTGGATTAATATATATTTTATTAGTATTGAATTAATAATTTGAAGCTATAAATTATTGTTTCTGATATTATTTTCAAATATAATTTAGAACTAAAACTCGAAAAATTAGGATTATCAGCTCATTTTCTAAACTTTCTTAGAAAAGCTGTAGAAAAAAATGAAAATAATATTATAAACATTTCTTATTGCTTATTAATGAAATAACTTAGTCTATTCAAATCTGTATTTTTTATTCAATTTATTTAATTTAACAAAATTAATTATTTTTATTTTCTGGTTAATCGGTGAGGTTAAAAAATAACGGAGATTTCTTAATGTAAATGCAGCATATTTTAAAAATTGGGTTGAAAAAAGTTTATTTCTCACAAAAGAAAAAAAATTTCACCAACATAAATTTAACTATTAGAGAAACTACGCCGAAAACAAATATATTTACCTTAAAAGTTAAAAAGAATGCAAACAATTTTACGTCTTTTTCTTCCTTTAGTTTCGGTAACCAGATTAAAAATAGTAAAAATCGCTATTTAAACAAACACTTTTTCTTTATTTTGCCAGTGAACAAGATAAAATCAACACCATCAGAACGCTTATTGGTCATGCGTGTTAAAATTGCTAACAAAAGGTTCAATTACAAGTGTACAGCAACTACAGAACAAAGTTGCATGAATTGTTCTGTTTGTTTTTTGGCTGATGTGACTGATGTATTTTCTATGTGCATAAAGTGTTGCTGTTCTCTTTTCTTTCTATTTGGATAACATTTTTAAGAATGCATAAGCTTGCCATTGAATTAGTTCATCCATTAACAATTTCAACACTCATAATGAAATGAAAAAAGATGTTCTTATTTACGTTTAATATTACCAAGCATTTAATGAAAATAATTGCCAAATAATCGTTTCGTTTTAAATTTGTCACAAAAATAAAAATTCTGAGTTTTATTTTCCTTTTTTTTTTGCATTTATTTGTCTTCATAAATGAATAATTTAACTGAAATTACTATAAAAATAATTTCTCTTTGCGTAATGAAGGATTCTTTGTGGCAAATATTCGGAGTGAGAAGTTCAAAGCATTCAGGTCAAGTAATACTTGAGAGCGACAAGAATTTTTCTGAAATGTTATGTAAATTTATTCTAAAAATTTCATGTAAAAGTAAAGCAAAAAATCACTTAATTATTTAATCATTGTAATAAGTTTTGCTCTTCATATTGAGCAACTTGATGACCAAAGAAATTTTAATGTCCGTTCCATTCTTAGAGGAGAACTTTCATGCACAGCTGCCTTTTATTTCAGTATTGCAACGGAGGAAACCTTGAAAACTTACTTGCACCCACTGCAACAGATGGGCATACAGAAGTACTGCATCCATCTCACTTTGCTTAACAGTAGCTGGAATCAAATCTTAATTTCTCGCTCTGCAGACTGTTATCTAGTCATTAAACTACAGGGTGTGGCAAGCTAACTTCCTTATTTTTAGAATAGCAAAACACGAAAAATAGTTAATATAATGAGTTGGTGTGGTCTCGTTTCTGAAAGGAGTCACAGAGTTGCGTTGCCGTCCATTTGTCGGAGAGGTCTGTTTTTCCGGATGCCTCATTTCAGCGAGAAACGAGCGACCACTGTGTTCTTCCGACTTGGTCCTAAGTAATTTCCTTTTGTTAAGGGTACTTAAATGATGTGGAGTGGCCTGCGCGTTCTTCCGATGGGGTCCTTTGTAATTTCCTTTTGTGAAGGGTACTTAAAGTCACGTGCCTACACTGACCACCCACAAAAATCTTAAAGGAAGCATTCAAAGAGAAACGGGAACATACTTCCAGTATGCTGGAGAGAGTGATGAGAACAACGGAATTCGGTTCATCCAGTCAGTGTATCGCCAATGGGGGTGTCGATTTCCCAATATGATATTTAAAACTATCTACACTAAAATTTTAGAAAAGTAACTTTTGTATGCAAAATAAAAGAAATATATTTTTAATACATTTTGTGTTACTGTACCTGCGAAATAAGGATTACCTCACCCTGTACATTAAGGCCACAAATAAAGAAAACTTATAATTTTTTTTTCTTAAGATTGGCAAAATTAACACGATATTTTTTGGTGAATAAAATAAGTATATAAAAACAAGCTTTGATGTAATTTTTATTTCATTTGTTTTCAAAAATATTTATTTTTTTTAAAAAAAATTGTAAAATTACTTCTTAATTAGTTATCTTAGAATTTGTAGCAACTTGAGTAAATAAACTGTCACAATACAAGATTTATGAGGAGATTTGTGAAAATTGACTTAAATAGTGCCTGATATTGCTTAAGTCGTGATATGTTTGATTAAAGTATTGCAGAGAAGTAAAATTATTTTTCTCCTCTACTTCATGAAAACAATTCATTTTTATTGTTAAATGAAATTAAAACTACTTTTTCTTATTCTTTGTGTTGCTAAAAAATAATCTTTTGATTGAGAAAAAAGTTTGGTTAAAAAAATGCATTTTTAGAAATAATGAAAAAATGTTTTTCTTTACAAAAAATAAATAAATAAATATTCTTAGCTGTAGTGAAATAGAGAGCTATTCATCTTTGTTAAAACAGAATTTTAAATGATTCAGAAGAAAAATCTCCTTTGGAAATGGATTCACTGGAAAAGTCAGTTATGTCCCCATTGTTCTTTCCTCATTGTGTTGGATTTTCCTATGTTTGGATATTTTATCATATTATCACGTCCCAACACAGATCTCGAGTAGACTTCTAAGGTAGAAAAGGATTCTTTTCAGGGTGCCCAGCGAGGAACTGTCATGCGCTGTGCATGGTCACGACTCTGCTACATTCCACCGGTAACTTACTTTTTGCGACAGAATCCAATGGCAATATTTTATTTCAGACCAATTTCCGAAAAGAAGACATAATTTTTACCGGGTGGCAAGAGAAACAGGACGAAGTACTTGTTTCCGTCAGAATTCAAGCCACTTTGATTCGATGTCCCTTTTAGGCCATCACACAAAAAAAAGTGGAAAGAGAAAGTCGAATTTGAAATTTAAAGAGTTAAACGTTCCATCTATCAATCATGTTTCGAATACAATTGATGTTTGCAAAAACTTCGCTGGAACTAATGTGCCGGAAATGCTGAAAACGTGGAAGTTTTAGTTCAAAAGTTCTCCATAGGGTGCCATTCTGCGCATTTAAAAGAGAACGTTTGTTCTACGTCGTCCAGAACAATTGGCCTATTTCTTAGTTTGTAGTCTAAAAAAAAAGATTTTCGGAAGTCTTCCCTTATTTGCTTTCAAATAGGTCGCAACATCGAACATTCAGAGTGTTCTGTGGAATTCGAATACAATAATGGAGTTCCATTTATTTATGCAAAGTTGTTTCTTTTTGCACTACTTCTTGTTTGATTGGTCAATTGGCTGATTTGATGGACCAGTAATTGAATGAAGCGGATAAGAAAATGGAAGGCAGAATATATGACAGTATTTCTCATTATGTTAAATTTCTGATCATATGTTTAAATCTTTCAGCTGTAATTATTTAAGATATTCTAAAAATGGGGTTAGTGGCCTGGTCTTCAATTCAGTAGCTTGTGGGTTCGTATCCAAGTTTGGCATGCATGTCAAGTAGTTTGGTATTCAGTTTACAGTAGAACTCAGTCTAATTAGCTCTTGTGTACACAAAATAACTGTTGAAAGACAGACAAATCAAATCAGACCAAACCAATGACGGTAATTTAAATCTGAACTGTATTTTCAAGTATTTAATAATATTCGTTAGAGAAATGTAAAAGAAATAAAATGATATATTAACACACAAAAAATAAAATTTCTTAATAAATACAATTCCTAGAGATTTAAAAACTCAGAATTTTTTCTAATTCGAGGCAATTAATTATTCATACGATAAAAACAAGTAATGTCAAAACATTTTGAAGTCAATTCCTGATTAGGTCAATAAATAAAAAATTTTATTTTACTCCTATATAAAACTAAAATTTATTCATTAAATTTTTTATGAATTTTCAGTTTTTCAAAATTAAATTTAATGAATGAATTAATGTTTGAGAAACTGTATTAAGTTGAAGCAAATGCATTTGAACTTGAGTGGATGAATAGAAAGTATTTTATTCACTATTGAAAATTTCAACTAATTGAATGAATACAATTTTAATACTTAAAATAGAGAAACTAGTGTGTATAATTTTAATGTGATCTCTTTGGAAGTATATAGTTAAAAAGTTGGAGAACGTTAATTTGGATGTAGCTAATTACTAAAAATAGAGTTGATACTATAAAGCTTAGAATTTTTTTTAAAATTTGTAAAATTGTATTTAAAATAAAGAACAATGTTTTTTAGTTTAATCTGAATGATCTTTGTAGTTTAAGAATGAAGTGAGTAAGCTTAGTTGTTCCCTGTTAGCTAATGCCTGATGTTGATTCAAGAGTTTTACTTATTCTGTCCGATCTTTGACTAATTTTAGTATTCGTAACGCGGTGGATTCCATGGAATTAGTGATGTTTAGAGACATTTGGAGGAGTGATAAAAATTGAATCTATAGTTGATTTTATGAAATTCGATGTTATTGTTTTTAGCAATTTTGCCCTTGCCATATTGCTTTCCAAGAATTGCATTTATGATTTATATACTTCTTTCATGGTGTGTTTATATATTTGCCATTTTCAGATCACCATTTTCTTTGCTTTTGCATATGCCAATTCTTCAACATTTTGGCAACAAGCATCAGCGCTTCATTTGACTTTAGGGACATTTTTGAAAATCGTGTCAAAAGTGTTGTGTACTGGGATTTTACCTAATCTATTTCTGGTTGTTTTCTGGCAAAAATGTTTTCTTGTATATTAAAATCCTAAATTATAGTGTATTTACTTTTTTTAAATATACTATGCTTTATTTCTACAGATATATATTTTAAAAATTTAAATTAATATACAGCTTTTCGATAAAAATATTTTGCTCGAAAAATTGTTAACCTTGTTTCGTTAGTAATCTTCAATTAAGAAAGAGTAATATAAATTTTTTAACATTCACCTTCATCTGGAATAAGGAATCTGATTATTTCGATTTAAAAAAATTAGCTTCCATATTTAAAAACAAATATTTATTATTTAATTGATTTGGGACAGATGTGCTTCAAACCGTGAATAAAAGGCTATTATATCCAGTTTGATTTTAAACCAGCAATTTTGAAAATTTATAAAAAATTTAGCTATGAATTGGTAGTTTCTTTCTGTTTCAGTTGAGATCATGGCTACATCATTTTATTTTAATTATCATTGGGTTAAAATAACAGTGACTTCCGATAACGTTTCATCTACATAACATATAATTAATTACGACATAAATTGACTCGGTGTCGTAAATCTGATTTATTGGCAAATCTTCTGCTTACCATCAAATCGCATTTTTTGAGCGGCAGCAAACAAGGCGAATTTCACCGTAAAACAACTGAGAATAGTGTCGAAGCTTATTTTGTTAATAAAGCGATTTTTTCTATAAAGACTAAAGTATCAGTTTGAAAAGCTGTTTTCCATTGATTCAACCCATTAATGCGTTGACAATAGAATAGAAGAAATAGTGAAATGAAAAATACTTGACAAAATATCGATTTTATGGTTTGTTTAAATCGGCAAGGATGGTTTAAATTTCTTAAAGAGTTCATTAATTAATAGAATTCTAAATTTTAATTGCAATATTCGTAAGCAATCTCTTTTAAATCTAAAGGCTAATGCCTTGCTTACATCAACATTAAATTTTATCCTGTTTATTTTTGCCACAATTATTTTTTTAAATTTATAGAAAAACAAAATATATATCAATAACAATTTTCATTTGTCTAAGTTTTGATAAAAAATAGTGGGCTGTCTAATAAGTGATGTAAGATATTTTATATTGTATACCACGTTAAGTAGTGATTTTCGGGAAGACTCCATAAAAAATGGGACTTATCGCTGGGGCTTTGTCGCAAGGGAGAAAATCCGGAAAACTTCCAATCATTTGAAAATAATATAAAGTTGGAAAAAAAATGTGCTTCTTTGTAGGATGAATTTTTAAGCACTCTGAATTGAAAGATAGCTAAAACTCGTAGTAAAGCCAGAAATTTAGTTAAATTCATTAGTTTAATTAGATTTTTAGAAAACCTAGTTTCAAATTATTCTTTTAGCTGATTTTCTTCAATTATATTTGTTGCTTCTTTATTCTCTCAAATATTATTTTTGATTCGAATATTTTAAAGTATTTATTTTAAAATCATAAAATAAGAATGGAGATGTATCAGTGATACAGAAGCTGTATTTCATTTCATTAAGGTATCTTAAAAAATTACAAATTCAAATTATTGAAGAATAAATTCAAGATTATAGTTATTGTTAACAAGAAAAAATTTAGGTGATCGAAGAATCATTTGATTGTGTAGCTCAATGCTAGTTTTTAAAACAAATCGATAAAAAGTATTGTGAATATAATTAACAGTCATTTATTTCTTAATTGTGTCATTTCTATCAATTTCTTAATTATTACAATCCAAACAACATTAGTTGTTTGGATTGTAATAATTTTAGTTATTGTTATGAGAGCAAAATTATCTTCTAATCTTTAACAAATAAAAAAAATAAGCTTGATAAGTAAAAGAAAAAAAAAGAAGCATATATAACGATATAAATATGAAATGAAACGACTCGTAAGATAAATTTTTATACATAATGTAATTAATTTGTTTTATCAATCACTTTGTTGTCCCTTTTTACTCACGAGGCCTTCTTGAAACACGACCTACAACTTAAAGGAGATGTCCAAAGCCTTGCAAGCGTTCATGCTCGATATGGGATTCATACCCATGCACTGTTGATTTGTTATCAAGATATATTGTAGATCTACATATTTTGGCTTCCTGTGAATTCGTAGTATTTGATAGAGAGATTAGACTGAACATTTTTTTTTAATAAAAAAGACATCATTCAGTTTGTTGAAACATAAGCTATCAATTTCATATAACTTTGTGTTGGAAAAGATGTACTCATTTTTCGCATCCAATTGTCCCTGAATAAATTAAAAAATCTTAGTGTATTTATGTTACTGAAACAATACACTTTAGGTAGTTTATAAAAAATCAAGAATACTGATCTGAATTACGTATATAAATGGACTCTGTGTTTGAGTATTTTGAAATAAGTGAATGGATAGAGCCTAACAATTTTTAAAAATTCACAGTGTACTGCATCTTTGCAGATCACTTATTAAAAAAGAAGGAAACTCCCTCGCTTCAACAGACTTGCTTATAGAAAACAGAATTGTTGCATCTATACATCCCGAGAAAGAGCATTGTGAGCTCTTACAGTTAGTTGGACAAGGCCATTGTGTATTTGTCCTCACATTTCATTGATAATATTTATGAGCTGCAAAACGGGAAATCACGAGATCTGAACGGGGTTGTGTACGCCGCAAGTCTATGAAGCTCTGACGACACGATCGCACCTTATTAGATCTCACTCACACATATTTTTCTGATCTCTCATTAAGATGAGACCTCGTTCTTTTGTAACAGAAAACTCTATGAGCACAGACGCCATGAATCCGTCAGATGTTCCTCAGACAGTGAGAAGAGGCCGTATGAATTTCAAATGCAAACAGGGAACTCTGCTGCTATGAAGTACATGAGATCTCCTTCTGCAGATCTAAGACTCGTGATGACGTAGAAATTTAGCAAGTTGATCCACTCCTTCCTTCACATTACAGTGCACTTACGTATATCTGAATTCGACCCACAAATCATAATACGCTTTGGCCTTCGATTGGAAAGAAACATTTATTCAGCACTCAACTCAAATATATAATCTGCGAAGCATTGAAACAGAGCTGGTCGAAACAAAATGTTCCCGATTGGATCACAAACCCTGCTGAACAACGGGACACTTTTGCTCTCTACTTGCCACTTTTACTGATTTCTTCCCTCGTGAATATGGTCCATTATTTATCAAAAGTTTTCCTTGATGGCAATTTACACATTGTATATTGAAGCGCCTCACAAAATAGTTTAGACAGTTAGGCTGTCTACTATGTTAAAGTCTGCTCTAGTGGGTGGGTGCTTGGGAATTTTCGGGTTTCTTTTCTTGCGACACATCAATATGACCCACTATTCAGATTAAGCTGGGGAGATTCAAATATCTTACAACAATCTTCAGCCGCCATCTTTTCCCCTGGACTTGTTTGTGTCAACTAATGGAAAACCCATTAATTCTAGCGTTTGACATGAAAGTTTGAAGGATAACATGTTTTTTTTTTCAGTATTAATGAAATATCATAAGAAAACAAACCTTCTTTTATTTTATTAAAGTGTGCCTTGTTTTTACTACATTTATGAATTCTTGGAAATGTTTCTGAGTACATCGCTGTCTTTTTTTATTCCAATGCGTCGCAGCTTGAACGCGCGTCTTCTTTTGAGAACTTCGAGGTGGCAGACTCAAAAGTAGATTCACACTGTAATGGCAACATTTTACATTACTTGCTTCAGTTATTTAATAGGGTTTTACGTAATTTTACCATTTTGTTTAAAGAAAATATTTGAAAATTTTGACCAACCAGTGAAATACAATTGTATCGAACATTTAAATGAGTTGTAACATAAATTATTTTGCCCAATATTTTAGAAGTATTTGTACACAGTTCTCAATTTGTTATTAAAGACACCTTCCTTGAATTTCAATAAAAAATTATTTGAATTAAGTTGAAATTTATCTGAGTTACATTTCAGATTTTTTATTTCAAGAGATCGAATAAACATTTTCAATAAAATTATTCATAATGCGGTGTGTGTGTGTTTCCATTAAAATGATACACTTTAGGCTATTTTTAAGGAGTATTCGTCAGTTTGTGCAGCTGGAAATAGTGCAACAACTCATGAATTCGAGGGTAATTCATTTCAAGCATTGAGTCGAAAGTGATTTATGCCCTGTTGAAATAGTGGGAGCGACCTTAAACTGTTGCTTGTCGATTAGCGGGTCAAAACACGAGGTATTGTTGACAGTTAACAATGACTCCAGTTTGTTGTACGCGTTGGGTTCCAGGTTGAGAGCAGGCGGCAACAGGGCGTCCCTTTGGATAAATGAAGGCGATTAGAGTATTTAATGAATTAAACCTGTCAATATGTTTAATAACGATTTATTATTGAATGAGTTAATTTAATATTGACGAATCCCTTTTTGCTTATGATTTAATTTATGGCTTAGAAAATTGTAAATTTTCCAGAAGTTTGAAATATTTTAAGTAAATTGATTTCCTTATATACTGTAAGAATGAATTCTTACATTCTTTACGTTTTTTTGATATAAATTAAGATAATTTTTTTAAAGTTTTAATTGTTGTTTTATATGAAGTAAACCATTTTGAACAATTATTCAAGTTAACTTAGAATGATAAAAATAGCCTTCGTTCAGGCCCACATTTTCTTAAAAAATAATTTTTTTTTATCTTATTTTATTGTAAATTATGATGCAAAAACACAAAATTTGAATTCCGTATGGCAATTCTTTGGTGAAATGGGTTATTTTCTGGCAAATTTTATTGAAATTTTAATATATATAAAACACTCTACAAAGAATTGGAATGCATCCATCTTAATTTATTGTAGTTATACGGTTTATATGACAACGCTCTTTGAAATATAAAAAAATCTGAGGAAAATGTAAAGCGATTAAACAGATATATTTAAAATATATAAAGCAATATAGATATTTCACGAAATTTTGCTGAATATTCCCTTTAAAAATAGCTATAAGAGTAGAAGTTCTTAATAAATATTTAAAATTTACTTCGTTTCATTGATAATAACACTTCAAACAATATGGGTCCAGTTTCATCCGAATATATACAATAGTGCTTGACTGAGATGAGATTTCGGGAAAAATTGAGTTCTGAGAAAATCGCCACTAAAATTTAAATTGTGATAGCGACGATGTAGCCACTTCTTTCGAATGTATGAGCCAAATAAGGCCTCATACTTATGATTTTCAATCAGCTCATTATGAAAAAAATTAAAAAAAAAAAAATTATGACGTTTCTTTAACATTTCCGGTTTGAAAAACGCTACTTCTTGCTTCGTTTTTCAAAACTATTTTCAAATTCCTGTACTTTAAGATCTATTTGACATACAATAAAACGGAAAACAGTTTTGTGGAAACTGGAAATTTCTGAGGATTTGACAAATTATAAAAAATTGTCACACTGTCGAAAATCATCGTTACGTAACCGGCTGCCTTAAACGATATACATAAATGCTCACATGGAATCAAAGAAATTTGCATAATACGCTGTAAATATTCTCAAGAGTTGAATGTTTCATTTAGTATCCTATATAAGGTACTCAATGTTAACAGTGCCCATATTTGCTAGAGAATAATATTTCCCAAATTACAAAATTCTCCCAAAGGACAACGAATATACAGTTTGTGTATCGATTTTACTTGAACAGATTTGATAGAATAATAACTTGATAAGACATTTCGCATTTGACCCAATTCAATCTGTTCACAGATAACGATTAGTACGAAATTAAAATAAAAATTGAAATATAAAATTGTATCACTTCGTGGGGGGAAACCAAAAGCCATATGAACAATGACCTAATTTCTAAAGCTTTAAAAAAACTTATACATTTAACATTTCAATCTTTCTAGAATTTACGTAACCCCCCCCCTAAAATGCACTTTTTTTCTTTGGTCATAAAAAGGAAAAGAAGCACAATATACATTTTCAGCTTCCCGTTGTCTAATGGTAGAACAATGTACTTCAGAGCTAAAGGTCCTTGGTTCGATCCCACCTACTGTTGAACAATGAGAGATGGATGTTACACTTTTGTATGGACGTACGTTAAGGTGAGTACTTGGGAGTTTTCTCTCTTGCGACACATAAGAACGACCCAGTATTGAAAGAAAATTCTTTTAGAAGGCAGTCGTCAATAAAATGCATTTCAAAAGTCTTTACCTTAGATTACAATTACCATCGATTGTTAGGCCGTCCACTATGTAGGGTCAAAACATGCATTTCCCGTCCTTCAACTGAGGGTGGGATCGAATCCAAAACCAATCAATCTGAAGACAGCAGTTTTACCCTCATAGTCACGGTAAGCCTCCAAAAATGCTGATTAATCGAATTTAAGGTAGGTTAATAACACACTTCCTGATTATATTTTTGTAATTTTTATAACAAAGTTATTTTCCTTATTTTTCAAAAGTATTCAATTTCTTCATGAAACAAAAAGAATAATTTATTTCAATATTGATCATACAGTTTAAATCTATTATAAATATAAAACCAAATAATATATTTTACAATACAAGTTTATTTATTTTTTCATGTTTTCACTCATTTCTAAAAGGGCTTCTTTAAGAAATGTAGGACAGTGTTGCCAGATAAATATAACAAGCTTTTTCCCACACAGAAGAGCGTTCAGTTCCAATCAATGGAAGAGTGACATCCCTTAGAATCTAGGTCGACGCGACCCACTGCGTTCGTGCGATGTTTAACATCGTCTCAAGCTCTCCCCATAGTTCTCTTGCTGCCATTCTATTTAAAGCACCTGTTTATTTCAGAGTTGATTATTACGTTATTTCACGCATCGCGGAAAACCATCAGTTCGCCCCGATACCCGCTACTTTCCCAGTACCCTGATTCTTCCCCTTGTCAACAGTGCGAAATACCTGCTCTCGTTAGTGTTTGCATGTAAAGGCATTTTCCAGCAGATCTTAATTTTTCCCTCTTGAAAAAATGAGCTAGTGAGAAGGGAATATGAAAAATAGCGAATAAATTTTAATATTGATTATTTAAATATTATCCATTTTAAATTGCTTAAAATAAATATTTGCATTTAAGGTTTAAAAATGTAATGCATTTGAAGAAATGAAATTGTAAAAAAATATTTAAGAAAAGAGAGAACAAACTTAAATTCGACTCTCTTGATTTTATAATTTTAAATTAAATAATGAAACAGAGGATTCGAATTGCTGGTGATAATATGTAAAAAAGTTTTTAGTATGTGCGCATTGATTCTCAATTTTGTATAATTAGAATAAAGAGAATATTAACTATTCTATTTCTGATGAATGATTTAACCATTCTATAGAAAATATGAAATAACGAAATTAATAATAATTATAGTAACGATTTACCTATTTATGTGTATGATGTATTTTCAATTTATATTTATAGCAGTAGTGAACACAAAAAAAAGACAAATTTTAAAATTTTTAAAAAATGTTTACTAAAAATACTTTAAATGTAATGAAAGAAAAATTTATAAATAAAATCACATTGTTTGTGCAGAGTTAAAAATTTCTTTGCTGAAAGGAATTTAATAAAGATTTTTTTAGTTTTAAATAATCTTTTTCTGACATTAAATTATAATTTCGCAAAAAAATCTTTTTGTCCTTTTGATTAATTTGAAAAATTATCGTTAAATAGAAATCTCAAGATATATTTGTGGCTCAAAAGGAAACTTCTGAAAGTGTTCAAAGTGGGATTCGAATTCGCGAACTATTAAAAAGTGAACCGCCCCTTAAGCTATTAGAAAGGAATTGAAAACCTTGTAAATATAACGGGCCAAAACAAATCTGCCAATATAATTCAGTGTGCAGAAAAGAGTAGGAAATATTTTAAGCAATTCGATTTCCGAAAAAATATAACCAGACTTAGAGGACGGGAGTCAAGCGCGTAGATTATGAGTTTTGTTATGTATTTAAGCATTACTTGAAAATAATTATTAACGTAAAAATAAACAACATATGATACTATAATTCTTTTAGTAAGGTAAACATTTAAAATCGTACGTGTATTTTTTAAACATATTTATTTATATAAAAAAATAAAGAATATAAAATACACTATTCCTTCAATATAATTGCATGAATAATTAAAATTGCAAAGATTGAACATTGTCATTTATTTCATACTGCAATATTAAGTGTACAAAATGGTATTTCATGCTTCCAAAAATTGTACCGCGTACCCATTTTGCTTACGTGCACCCATGGTGACGAACTCACAATTGCTACATTCATATCATTTAAATCCATTTTCCAAGATGTTCATTCATTATAACTGAATAAAAAGCTAAAATTTGAATGTGAATTCTGTCACTGAATCGTCTTGTAACAGAAAATAGTGATGACAGGGGTGCACAATGCCGTCACAAAACTATATCTCGTGCCAATTTTGCATGCGTGCCATAAATAATCGATGGTTGTATTACAGTGACGACCTCTAGGTGGGAAATTAATATCATTTTAATTCCATATTAAAGAAAAAAGTAATATTGTAAAATGCTATATTTTAGAAACAATGTAAAAATTCATTGTAGTTGAATAAAAAGATAAAATTTGAATATGAACTTTTTCACTGAATCTCGCCTTGTTTAATATTTAAATATTAAATAGAATCGTGACCAAAGTAGTGCTTATAATGCCTAATTTGGCACGCGTGCCATTACCTATCTCACTTGAACGATTGGGACGAACTGAAAATGCGAAACGAATACGTTTCGTAATAAAACTTCAATCATTTAATCAGAAATTAAGTTCAAAATTAAACAAAAATTAACCAAATTCAAACTCATATGCTGTTGTAATGTGAATGCATATAACTTTTGTATTCATAAAAGTAACTGATTACATTTCTAAAAAAACAAGAAATGGAATTCGTACGTAAAAGTAGACTTCAAAAAAAATTTTAATGATGGTTGCATAAATAAATGATATCTTTTGTGGTATTTTCTGCGCTTAACTTGCACTGCTTGCATTTCAACACTCTAAGTCGCCTGATTTCAAAAGACGTAAAAGATCGCCTCGTTTTCAGCCAAAAGTTTCATTTGACCTCTTTAAGTAGTCACATGATCAGGCACTACAGAGAGGCCTAACTCATAGGATGAGGACGTACAAATATTTGGATAACGCCATGAGGGGTCTGAGAAAGGAAGTGGCATTTTCTCTTAACCTCTCTTCAGTCTTGGTAGGCTATTCAGGGCAAAGAAAAAAAGCATTGAGTTTTGTGGCTAACCAGCATTTTCTAATTTATTCTCATTAGATTTCAAGGAAATATTTGCTGTTGTAAAATTTGGTTGCAAAATATTGAAATATTAATTCTACATAAAGAGTGAATTTAAATTTTCTCTTTGGAAAAAATGAGATCATTTATAAATGAGGAAAGTATAATTTAAAAAAACATTGTTAAAATGAAAAAAAATATATATTGGAGAATATTTTGTTAAATGTATTAAATGTTTTGTGAATTATCAGCCAACTTGTTTAAATCAACCAAAATGCAGCATATATTGTCTAATTTTCCATCTGTTTTTAAGATAACAATATCTTGAAATTAATAGCTCAAAGTATCATAATCACTTTGTGTATAATAAATAAAAAAACTTGATGTGTGCATAAAAATAATTTTGTGAAATATATATGTGTGCATGTATGCATGTATATATGCGTGTAAGCATGCATGTATGTATGTAAGCATGCATGCATGTATGTATGTAAGTATGCATTTATGTATATTAGGGGTTTCGTAAAGAAATGTCTTTTCTGTGCATATTGATATTTGATTGTCATTTGTAAGATCATTGTGCAACTTTTTGTTGCTATTCGGGGTGAAATTGCCAGCCAAATACCAGAAGAGCATATGCGGCACTGTATGCAAAATTTGCCATAAAAAGCATTTGCGATATTTATTCAAGTGCATCAGGCATTCGTAAATGCCAAAGAAAGTTTTCAAGTCCTGATCCGGTAATTGGACAGGAAGACCAACAAAATTAGAGAACGACATGCTAAGGGCAGAAGTAATGAGAGACATTGCCTCATCCACCGTACTCGCCCGATATCGCAGCCTCCGTTTTCCATTTATTTCAATCCCTACAAGGTTTTCTTAGCGGCAAAAAACTTGAAAATTTGGATGATTTCAAAAATGCCATCTCGAGATATTTTACTCAAAAACCAACAGATTTTTTATCAATTGGTTTTTGTGGTAGAAAAGTGGCTAAAAAATTATTCGTTTGAATTTAATGTAAGAAAGTGACATTATACTTTACAGTCACCCTAATGTATGTATGTATGTGTGTGTGTGTGTGTGAGCATGCATACATACATACAGAGGGTAAAAAAAGTTTCCGTACGGTCACCAAATTTAAGAATAAATGAGCATAATTTGTGAAGTATTGCATTTTTTCTTTAAATATTGTCTGTATGTGTTTAGTATAAGTCTATTTAGAGATTTTTCAAAATTTTCATTTTTATAAAACCAGAAAAGCATATTACTTGCAATATCTAAGGTAAATTGAAAATTGCAAAAGTTTCCTTACGCGTTATACTAATTCTTTCTGACGTGTTTAAAACAGTTCCGCAATAAATCTTTGACGTTATAAAGTAATCACTGATAAGAAAGCACATCGACATTTGTTGAAGCTTCAATTTGTTATTGATGTTCCAAAATGGAAGCTCCCTGAGCTATTCGGAAATTAGTGATTAAATTGCGGAAAAATAGATTATCCATGAAAAGGATCAGTGAAATGACTAAAAAATCGAAATCTACTGTGCAATATATCATTGAAATATATCGTAAACTTTATTCTCTTGAGGATAGAGCTCGATCCGGGAGGCCGCCAAAATTAAATCGCGTGCATAAAAGAAACATCTTACAAATCCAAGAAAATCTATGAATTAGTGCACCGCAGCTGGCAGCTGATTTACGACATTAATGTCTCAACTGAAACCGTGAGAAATGTCATTAAAAAAAGCGGTTATCATGGACGAAAGAAATTTTATACAAGTTTGTGTATCAGGAAAAAGCGCTTCGAATTTGCAAAAAAGCATGTAAGCAAGCCATTATCTTTTCGGAAATCCATTCTTTGTAGCGATGAATCAAAGTTTAACATTCATGTGTCAGATGGCCGAGTTATGGTGTGGAGAAAACCAAACGAACAATTGCTAACTAAGAATTTATGTGGAACTGTGAAACACGGTTTTGGCGGTGTTATGGTATGGGGGTGTATGAGTGTTTCTGGCGTAGGAAATTTGCAATTTATCGAGGGAAATATGGATCGGTATGGATATCTGGATATTCTTAAACAAAATGTGTTATCCTGGATTTTCTTTTCAGCAGGACAACGATCCTAAACACACCTCTAAGATTTGTGAAGAATGTCGCCTTTATTATGTTACTTATTTAATGGTTCAACTTCATAGCCCCCCCCCCAGTCACTCGATATAAACCCCATCGAACATTTGTGGGAAGAAATTGGCTGACAAATTAAAAATTTTGACATAAAAACCAAAGTTGAACTCAGAAGTGTCATGAGTAGCATTTGGTGTAATATTTCTCCAGGAAAAAAAAAAAAAAAAAAAAAAAAAATTGTACGGGTATTTGTAAACCACAACGTCTAAGAGTGGTGATAACGGCCAATGATAATTAAATGCATTTTTGTTAAATGTATTTTTTGCATTTTTGTAAAATTTTTTCGTGTGCTAGGACAACGTACTAAGACTTTTGAGTTTTTAAGATTTATTATTCAATTTTGACAGTATTATCATCCCCTTTACTATGTTAAAGTGATAAATAATAATAATATACTTTTATTTTAAACTAAGTTAAACTGATTATAATTTTAATATGAATGAATATTAAATAATACTAGTTCTTAACTCATTTTTAAGTTTTTATTTTTATCATTGTGAATTTTGTGTGACAAATTAACATTGATTTCCATTCGTATCTGCATAAGGAGACTTTTTTTTACCCACTGTATATATATACATATAGATATATATGTATGTATGCATACATATCTATATGTATATATATATATCTGTATATATATATATGTGTATATATATATATGTGTGTGTATATATATATATATGTATATATATATATATTTATATGTATATATATATATACGTATCGCCGGCCAACTTGTCTTGTGGTCAGCGTGCCTGACTACGGATAGGGACATACTGGGTTCGAATAACGGTTCAGTCATGAATGTACTTTCTCTCTCTCTGTATCCTGTCTTTATCCTTTCCTTGAGTGTGAATGCAATATGAATGATGCCTACCCTATAAACGGGACCCTATGGCATGTGTGAGGGTGCGATGGTGGCCCAACCCCTGTAGTGCACCCGAGGCAACGCCTCGGCGGCTAAGAGGTCGCTGTGTCTGGCCTGTTCCTTGGTATCAGGGAACAATAGATTAATAGACTCTGTTGCAGTTGTAACTGTCTACAATCTGCCATTGGAAATATATATATATATATATATATATATATATATATATATATATATATATATATATATATATATATTAGTGCTTCTCACGTTAATTTTTTGGTTTTGGATAAAAATTACTTTTGTTTTCATTACTTATATTTACGATTCCTCCATTTAAGTTATTCATCGGCAAATATTCTTAATAAATCAAAGTTTTTTTCAAAACTAAATCGAAGTAAACACTGAAGAAATGAAATCGGAATACTTACAAAGACTGTGAATCATGAATTCCTACCTTATCGGTAACTTAACTCTTAATTTTTTTTTTCATTTGTATTCTATGCAATATACTATAAGGAAAATTTATGTTGTGCGCGTTCGTTAAATATATTTATGTATATTGTTGGTTTTTTCCCAGATGAATATAAGGGTCGTTCTAGATCGACTCATAATGAACTTGTTGTTTAGTAGAAATATATTTGATTTGAGTTGAAACTACTGAGTTTATACATGTCAACTAACTGGAAGACATTTCCTTTCACTGATGTGGTTGAAGAGCCAGGAGAAGAACTACGCAATGTTTCATTCATTTCTGATTTGCCTTGCTCTCTCTGCGGGCCAGTTGTTCACCACTGTATGGCCTCAAGTGAGGTAAATATAAGTATCCAAAGATATATAACATACTGTACTAGGAACTGTTTTTGAACAATGAAAGAGCAGGGTTACATTTCTACTTTCCCTCCCTGTGCAGTCTCTCCCATTCTGCAGCATCCCCAACGAGGAAAATTCTTTTCACCGAGGACATGCATCCATGTTTTTTAAGAATGAAACAAAAGGCATACTTTGTTGTGCTCGCCATAAAGCGGTGCAGTAGAATCATATTTTTGTTGTCCCAAATTCGATTCAAGTAACGATGGAAGACTGAAGGCCCTGCATTTTTTCTCTGGTAAAGTGGGTGCTCTGGAGTTGCCTCTTTGCTTTCGTGACACTGGAGCAGGGCTGTCATTTGTGAAATAATCTCTCAGGAAAGTCAAGTAAAATGGATCACCGAAGCCTCACGGCAGCTGTTAAGCATTAATTCCTATTGTATTAAAACAATTTTTGACAGGTTTTGGGCACCATAAGTGTTCATTCTTTGTGAGACGGTATTTAAATTTTTTCTGATGCGATACGTGCTCTAACGTATTGCAATTTTACGGATACAGTTATATGGGAAGTGCAAGTAATGAAAAGTCTTTTTTATTTCAAATTTAATGAAGATGTTTCTTCCAAATGTGCTTCCAAAACATTACTTTTAATCGAACTTTTACTTCGATTTTAACTCTGATTGACAATTTTGGTACACCTGCCTTGTTTTCGGATCGTTTGTAAAAAGGAGGAAGTTAACTTCATCATCAGGCCATCCATATTCGCCAGTTCAATGATTCTTTGCTCAAGGTCACACCCTTTCTCTTCCTCTTCCAAGGGGAAAAAAAAAAAAAAAAAAAAAAAAAAAAAGATTTTCTCACATTTTATTTAAAAATAATGCGTGATTTTATGATGATTATTAATCAATTATTAGAAATTTCTGAAATATGACAAGTTTTGACCTAACTAATTTCGAAAAAGTGATAAATGTAATTCAGTCTGAAATAACTAATATTATTAATTAATGAAAATCTGAGTGATAAATTTGGATCTAAAAATATCCTTAAATTAACTAGTTTAAAAAATCGAATTAAACTTCCTAAAAGCGGAAGTTTTATTGTTGTTGGCCACTTATGTAATTAACAATAAAGACAGTTGTTGCATATAGATAACAGCATTTTGTCCTTAAGAATTAACATAATAACTTTTTGATTTCTACCCTTGTGCTAATTTATTTAAATAAATTTCATTGACAGAACAACTTGTCTAGTGGTCAGCGTGCCTGACTGCGGATAGGGAGGTGCTGGGTTCGAATCCCGGTTCGGGCATGGATGTACTTTCTATCTATCCTGTCTTTGCCCTTTTCCTTGTATGGATGAAGTGTAAATAGTTGCCTACCCTATAAACGGTTACCTATGGCATGTGTGTATTGAGGAAGTCGGACTCTACACCAAAAAAAATATGGTTCAGTTGGTAAAGTGGAGCAGCAGCGCTCCCCATGTTCCCAGCCTGGCTCTGCACACGACAACAACAACAACATTGATAAAGCATTAAAAATCATAAGTAATTATGCTAATAAAAAGCAGAGAAACTTTTCAATCTTTTCGCGTTGTTTTTACAATTATTAAATTTTATAAAAAATACATATCATTTTAACAGAAATATATTAAGATTCTTAAAAAGATGTTTAAATTTGCAATTATAAAAAATAAATGTTTTGCTTGGAGGTTCTTTTCATAATACCAATTTAGAGGATTTAGATAATAATTTAGAGATATTCTCTCTGTGTGTTTCTTTGGAGATTTTGAATAATAATTATAAATCATAAAAAGACTATCTCTAAAGAGATATTGTTTTTTAGAGATGTTCTGTATAATCCTAATTTAAAAATCAATATCTTATATGCTTGTAGTGTATTTCTTCATTATAAATAGTTCATGGCTCAAGAAAATCATCATAAATGTTATTTTTAACTCCTTGTAGGAAACTCAAAGGAAATCAATGTAGAATAAATTTAATCAAATTTATTTAGTTGTGAATATTATTTGCGATACATTCGAAGCCTTAGATAAAATTTATTGTGTTCCAAAATTTAAAACTTTTATGGATATTTGAAATATATATATTCTTATATGTAAATGCCGAATACCTTCAGGTGGGCCGGCTTACATTTTTAATTATATGTAAATAAAATACCTAACTATAAAAGCAATTTATTTTTAAACAGGACCTTATGCTAATATAAAGACGAAATATAAAATCATGCTATTACAAACGGTCTTTGAACAAATAGATAAAGTTTCTTAATATTAATTAACTTTAATTTAGTATTACTTAATTTTGTTTTGATATTTTATGAATGCAGTTTGTAATAATTGTAATTTTTCTCTAAAATTTCAATTAGAAAAATAAATGATTTTCTTTAAATTTGATTAAAGATTTTATTAAATATTTGATTAAACTAAAAAGGAAAAAATAATACTAAAAAAACAGTTGCTGAAAACTCAATTTATTTGTGAATACTGTTTAAAATAATGTTTTAAGGAATAATTTTCTGAATCAAAAGCTGCATTTTAAGAAATATTTATTAAAAATATTATTCTTGAGCACATTTTGTAATATTGTGACATTTAAGAGGTAAGAAACGTTTTTCCATGCATGAAACTTAAGATTATCATAATTTGTGAATTCAGAAATATAAAATAGTTTGTATCTGCGTAAAATTAAATTCGAAACTGATAGTGACAGAATATATATATAAAAACTAATTTTGTAATAAAAAGTGCATAAAATCTCCTAACAAAATTACTCTTGTAACATCCTCATCTTAGATTATAATGAAGTATCTCTTCAAATTCAATATTTTGCTATTATTAAAGATTCTGATAGTTTAAAAGATTGCTTTTTGTGAAGACACGTGCAATCTCTTTATATCATCGAATAAAATGCGAGTTCTGTTTTGCAATATTTTAGAGTCAATTAAAAGCTATAAAAAAAAGAGAGAGATCACCAGCTTGTACTTAATAATCTATTTCGAAAAGTAAATTTGTCTTTTGCCCTCTTAGTGGAGTTCATCGCGCAGTTGACCTACATTAAGCCACAAATCTTCACCCGGTGATGTAATGTTACGCGCAAATTCTGCAACTGTTGCCGAGAGAAAAATGAGCTGATACAACCCGGGCCATGAACGAATGGCTTTCACTCCTTAACCTGTAGAATGTCAAGGGCAGGTCAACCGGGACCTTGAGCTTATTGTGAGTTCTTCTCTACAGCTGTGGGTCATCTTATTATGCTGTATTACGTGGGGCAGATGATGTTTAAACATAAATATTACCTAACAAGACCTTCTTACAATATTGAAATTTCTACACACCATTTTCGTTCATAATATTTTGGTACTATTATCTAATATCATGTAGACCATTTTTTTGAAGCAAATACGTCTCCCAGTATAGCAATATATTGCAGTTTAATAATTCTACCAACGTTTTATATTTTTTATTTTTGTTTTCATATTTAAGTTTGTTTTTTAGGATAAAAAAATTGGAAATATAAATTAAAAAATTATAAGTTTTTATTTAATGTTTAAATCAAGAAAATAAAGATATAAGTTCTAGTTCCTACGTTTTTTCCTTGCATATTTTAAAAAAAAAATATTAAAATGCATAACGTTTACAACATAATTTTTCCTCAAAAAAGAGGTGGACTGGATATATATTTTCAGATGTTGTTATATTTTAACTCAGATATCTGCAAAATACATCTTATAAAAAATGTTTCAGATTTTAATATGGTTTTCAAATTTATGATAATTTTTGGTCGATTTCTTATTAGTCGAAAATTATGTCGATATTATAGCTGAAAATTTATGAAAATTATTTAATTAATTTTATTTTTAGAAAGCTTGGTTTTTATTAATTAAAGTTTGGAATCGAAAAATAGATTTTTTAAAGTTTTTCTCTTTAAAATAACAAGCAAAATAATTTTTTGTATGGTTTTTTTAAAATTTTGTTTTATAACTTATATATTTACAAATAAAGCATGTATATTTTGATTTCTTTTTGGGAAAAACTCGAGCATTTATGAATTTAATTATAAGAGCTGAAAAGTGTATGCATTGATGTCAAAGTACATCGGCTTTTCCTAATAGAATTTATAACTCCAAAGATCTAATCTTAATCTTAATCTGATATATAGAAATATGTTTTAAATTAATTAATTTATTTACCCTTTCAAATTTTCATTTATAAAGCTGAAATTAATTTGATTCCATTTATTCAGTAAAAAATATCCATAGTCTCATGAAGAAGTATTGAAATAATTCATCAACAAAACTTTTATTTAATCTTTCTTTAGATTTTCAATTTAGTGAGGAAACAAAACAGATTCTGAAATAATATTATATTGAATTCTGAATCCAGGTTCTTTTCCTTTCAGTTCATTTTTCTATTGTTTAATATCTCGGAATTTCTTAAATAATTCCGAACACAAGAAGCAATTTTTGTGATTCGATTTTCAAAATTACATTTGCTCCCGAGAATCAGTAAGTTCTTCAAAAAATCCTTGAGAGAATCTCTTTGGTTTGGATAACGATGTATGAAAAAACATAACACATTTGAGATTGCGGGACTCTAAAACTCTATACTTAGTCATATGTAAATTCTTTTATTCCTGTTCATAATTCTGTTAATATTTTTGGATTTTGCAAATAATTACGCATATAAATATTATATTTTTTAATGGTTTTGAAAACTATATTTGCTAACAAAATCAGTAATTCTTCAAAATTCTTTCAATTTTTGTTTTGGAAATTCAGTATTTAAGAAAACAAAATTGAAGTTCTGAAATAAAGTATAATTAAGAGTAAAAAAATTTCCATTTGCTGCATACTCTTATGTAATTCCACTTTTTCTTTAATATTTTTGAAATAATTTTCGAAATTAAGTATAGAAAAAAAAAATTCATAAATGACTTTATAAAATAATTATTGGAAAAACACGCACGCACGCACACACTCACACACATTTTAATGTTCCTTATTAATTTCATTCGCAAATTCTTTCATTCCTTTCCTGTTGACTTTTAATACTTCTGAAATTCTTTTCACACTTATGCATAGAAATTAATTTTAATGACCGGCTTTTTTCAACAAAAAATTATTCTTGAATCAGCATTAAAGTAATGATTCAAACAACTCCATGTATATTTTGTGTAAGATATTCACACAATATGAGAAAATAAAACCAAACTTCTAAAACCGCAGTAAATTTCCTCTGCAAACTTTTCCCAATCCAATTCAACAAAGTAAAGTACAACTGTATTTTTGTCCCAAAGAGAAACGATGGGAAACTGTAAATAGGCCGTAATAAATCCTATATAATTTGGCCTCTGATTATGTTGCCCGGTCACAAGGATTTAAATTTTTCCGTAGTACAAGGGGCGGCGAACGTGATGGTTCCTTGACACCCAGTGAGTCTGGCATCGTAGCCTCGAAAGGGAGTCTTTGAAATTTAGCAGCAGAGATCCAGCAGAAGAGCCCCAAACTTAGCCTGCCACCCCCGGAGGTATCATTTCATATGGCGCACACGACCTATTTAACATTACTCAAGTCGCCGTTAGTCAACGCGGCGGAACTTCAGTCAGATCGGAATTTTAACTCACTGCCTTCTGATGTGGAGAAAAAATCCCTCTTATCAGTCAGGCCATCCCACACTCGACATATTATCCTCTCAAATCGCTCTTCGTGATTACTCCTAGAGAGCTATTTTAACGAGCATCTTTTAGATTTAAAATTATCCTTGATCACGCAAATCAAATTGATGTTAAAAATGCATATCTCTTCTCTCGTTTCTAGATTATGTTGAATTACTGTTTCATTTGACAAATTAAACATTTTTTCATTACATATATAAACGGTTTATTTTGCTTTTTGACTTCCCTATTGAGTACTTGTCCTTTGTTGGGGGGGGGGGAGTCAGCCGACATTGTATCATTCGTGAAACGAGATCACATTACAGTATGAAAATTGCTTGTAGTCTATTTCAGCGACGTCCTTTATATTCTCTATATTTGAATGGAGCTGCTGTCTTCTCTGTCGTAAGAAAGGTCATTAAGCGTAGTTTACATCTCTTATGTTAATTCTGTCATTCCTATTTACACTCTCGGAGTTGATGACTTGTATCAATGCTAACCTAAATTAAAACACATGATGGTACGAAAATTATGTTCGTCCCTCTCTGCGGTCATTAACCGAGATCTATCCATTGAAAATAAATTAAGATTTAATTTGGAATATTTCTATTAGTGTCAGTCAATATTTGTGGCATCTTTTCCTATTCTTGTGGAATTATTCCGAATTTAATTTTTTTGTGATTTCATCTGCTTTGTTCTTGGTCGTATTTTTTTAAAAATAAATCTTAATGTATTTGTGTGTATGTAATGGCAGGATGGGAATGAAATACAATTGTGTTTAATTATTAAATTATATGACGAAGCTACGCGATTATAAATGAAACTAATTATTTATCTGAACTTTATAATCTGTTGTTTGCAGCTATCTTTTTGTTTGCCTTGTTTATTTTCGGATAAAAAGTAAAAGTATTTATTTTGAAAAGAGTGTTTATGAAATATGAAAATAATTTTTATAATCATTCTATGTTTAGTAAGATAATTAAGGCAAAAATAATTCGAAGGATTTTTCTTTTAATTTTTGAATAGTTTTTATTTTATTTACTTTATTGTCTTTAATTATATTATCGCACTATGCTTCTAGATACGCTTTTCTGCAGAAAAAGTGAGACAAATGGAGTAATGATGTTGTCCATTGAGCTCTATATATATCACACCTGATCCGCAGTTGCTTAAAGCAATGCCATTTTTCAGCTGCGCCTGTTACTGAATTCAGTAATTTTTGAACGCCTTTCTAAATCAGGCTGTTGATATCACTAGTAGAAAGAGTTTTTTATTAGTTTATTTTATTAGTATTGCTTTAATATTTCATTAATACTGCATAACTTAACCATTATATACGAAAAAAATATTAACGAGTAAAACTATTGAACCAATGGGATCAAAAATCACTCTTATGTGTGCGTAACTAAAACATTTAAACTTTACTAAGTTCCTCATTCATAACACTTGAACACACACTGCTTAGTACAATTCGGGATAATTGAAATGAAAGTATCCAGAATTTCATAAGCCATGGGACTGAATATGCGCCCGAGCGTTTTTATATTGTAAGACAAAAATTTAAAAATAAAGGAATTTAAATGTGTTTCATTTAACAAACGAAATAAATTTTATTCTTTGCTGATTAGAATAGTGACCTAACCAGAAGATATTCTCATTAAAAATAAATATTTCGATAAAAATAACTCATTTTGTTGGTTATTGATTTTATACATTTATTTCCAATTAATAATGTTTAGATTGTTTTATACTTTTCAGAATTGAATGATTTCTTTGAATTATAAAAGTAATTTTTGGAGAGTTATTAATAGTTATGCCTAGATTCATGTTATTATCAACAATATAAACGAATTAGAAACATCATTTATTAAGGGAAACACTAATAAAGAAATTAATTTAAATCACATACCATCCAGCTTAAAGTAGAAAAATGAAATTATAAAAAGATTTTGTAAACAAATATTAAATTTCAGCCTTCATTTGAAGGTGTTCAAAAATAGTTTTATTTTTTCAACCTTAGTATTATTTTTAATAATTAAAAGAAATACATTATATTTTATCAGAAAAATATTATAATTTTAGATCTGTTGATTCATATGAATGATTAATGACATCATTATTAATGATTTGTCACCATTTTCTTAAAATCCTAATTAAAGTAAGGACTTTAAATAAAATTTAACTTTTACCCTTTTAATTTATTAATGCCTATTTTTTCAGGCATATATATAACATTATGACTATTGTGACAAAAATATGATGTAGTGCTAAATTTTCTTAGATTTTCGTTGAATAGGAAAACTAATTGCACAAGAAACAAATAATAATTTTTAGATTTTTATAAAAAATCTGTGATAATAAAAGTTTTTTTTTTTTTTTTTTTTTTTTTGCTTTTTATCATTTGAAACATTGTTTAGCTTAAGGATTTTCAGATATTAAAGAAAAGAATGAAATATCTACATTCTAATCTGAATAAATATTTAATAACCTCAAATGCTTACATTAAGCGAATAAAATTGGGAGATTACAATTTGTGTTTAAATTGTATAAAATTCATTATTTTTAGTTGTATTTCTCTTTTATTTTTCAGTTATTTGATGATGAGTGGGGAGATTCTGTAGAAATGTAAGTATTTAAGTTTATAAGAATTCACAAGAAAAAGGAAATCAATTTATTTTTATTTTATTTAATTATACTTCTGTACCTAAAATTACATTCATTAATATTTCTTTTAATTACATTTCAATGTATAAATAATCTGATGTTAATAACATATTGTTACAAATATTATAATAATTGTATATTATATATATATGAAGTATATTCAGTTTTAAATTTGCAATAGGGGCATTATAAATTAAATAGTATATGTAAATTAATAGACGTAAATTAAATAGTAAAATTCCCGCAGTGAAGAGCCGGAGGAGAAGCCTTCGGTGCAGGAGAGCATACAGGAAACTCTACAAACACTCGACCTTTTTATGAATAATAAATTTCAAGAAGCTCTAGATCTCATGGAACCTTGGTAAGCACATTTTTGTAAACATTATTTCACATAAAATCTATAATTATATTCAAAATAATATGAGTTATATGTTTACCGATTTATCTCGTCGATCGTTTTAACCAAAATTTCTCGCCAAATATTATTCTTTAACGCCAAAAATATTTGCCTCGTTTAATGTATAATAGCTTGTTTATATATATATATATATATATATATATATATATATATATATATATATATATATATATATATATATATATATATATATGAAATAGCACAAGTGGCGCAGTCACTGAATGGAGCACAAAATCTCGACTAGGAAGATTATTTTTTCTTACCCTAAATGGTTGCGAGAATAACTAACACTAGTATTCCTTTCCTTCAGATGTCTACAATAAATAAAAATTTAATGCTCTTAGAAATTACTTTGATATGTAAGCTCTATTTTTAAATACTTATAACATAAATAAAAATTTTATTTATTTTAAAATGTAAATTTAGGAATGAGTAAATAATTAAAAAATTAGCATAAAATCTAAAGTAATGAAAATTTTCCTTAACGTCAATGTAAATCTGAATCATGCATGCCATGATAAAATATTTAAAAAATTTCAAATGGATGATTTATTTCATATAAAATACTTTCAAGCTTCTTTTATTGATCAATTGGAAAAAGTTATGCAGTAATTATTGGAAGTTACAACTAAGGAATAAAAATTGCCCACTGATGGAAGGAGAAATTTTTGTGAATCGATTTAGTCAATGAAAATATTTGAAAGTGGTTGAGTCTTCCTAACTTAGAAGCAATGACCAAGCAGGAGAACCTGAGGATTTGACCTGGCATCCCCCACTTCACTTGGAGGATGTTGCTACCACGGCTGCTTTGAGGTGCCCCAACCGCCTTCAGTGACCACACGGGGGATCAAACTCTCTACCTTTCAGCGTGGAACTTCGTAAACAATGAAGGCGCCGCCGCCTAGCCAAGAGCTGATCTAATGAGTTTCTAAAAATTATGCCAGATTCTCTCAAAGACCGTCTTGATGAGAGGGCCTTAAACTTTCATCTCTTAGACATGTCAAACTCTCGTGGGATTAAATGATTCTTCGTTGATGTGGTCTTATAGCGCTAATTAATGCATCGAACTTATCACAAACTTTTTTCGAAATTACAAGAGGGTTCACAGCGCGTTAGGCTAGGATAAAATAAATAACCGGAAGCATCATAATAAAGCAAACAAAAATATCCATCACTTTCCTACCGTGATGAGGGAAGACATCGTACTCTGACAGAGGGCTCAATGCCTGATACAGCCGAAGACCCGCGCTACTGAAAAGGAATATGACTCCGCTGATGCAGCTCAAAAGTAGCCATTCTCAGCAGCTTTCCTGTCAACATATATGGACATCTGGAAGGGTACTGCGCACAAATCAACAACACATACAACCTAAAACTATATGACAGAGGAATATTAATTAAACTTTGGCTATAAAATTTAATGCTAAATTTTTATTAAAATGACACCCAAGCACCATATGAGAAATGTTTCAATTATTTACTTCATTTATAGTAATTAAGTTCATCTTTCTGGAATTTAACTCTAATAGATTAATTACATACATTAAAACTATCTCAATTATTTAGCTATACCGAAATAAATAATCTAAGAGAGAAAATTAAGAGTAAAATTTAAGACGTGGTTTTGTAATTTTTTTAAAAGAAAGAAAATCAAAATCGAGGGTGGGAAAAAATAATTAATATTTATATCAATACCAAGTTAATCAATCAATTCACCAATCATTTTATTTTTCAAGTTATTTGATCAATAAAGTTTGAGAAGGAAGTTCTATGTTAAAAATCGTTTCTTTTCAGGTCTCATTGTAGCTCATACCATGCTTTAGGAAAAGCCACGGTTAGTTTTATACAAACCATACTGTCTTTCGATCCAGTAAGTTAGCTTCTAATTTTTGTTATATGTTTATTTTTGAATCTTATTTAATGATTTTTTATGAATAATCAGCCAAAATTCAATATTATCGCTTTCAAGAAAATTTATCTCACAATATTGATTTCTTTTTAAATTTAAGATCAATGGAAGGTGAATACTTCATTAAAAGTCTATAGCGTTTAACATCATGTTTTAATTCCAAAACTGCTTCTGAAATATTTTTAAGAGCTTAAATTCGCTTCTACATCATGAGAAAATAACTAAAATAATCATTTCTGTGGATTTTGATTGACTAATTTCATTTCATCTATTTGCTCTAATTATTTACAATTGATGAAACAATGTCTAAATAATTGAGTAAATAGTTAGTTTTGGAAAGTGCTTATAGCTCACACTGATGAAAGGAGAAATTTTTGTGAATCGATTTAGTCAATGAAAATATTTGAAGTTGGTTGAGTCTTCGTAACTTAGAAGCAATGACCAAGCAGGAGAACCTGAGGATTTGACCTGGCATCCCCCACTTCACTTGGAGGATGTTGCTACCACGGCTGCTTTGAGGTGCCCCAACCGCCTTCAGTGACCATACGGGGGATCAAACTCTCTACCTTTCAGCGTGGAACTTCGTAAACAATGAAGGCGCCGCCGCCTAGCCAAGAGCTGATCTAATGAGTTTTAAAAAATTATGCCAGATTCTCTCAAAGACCGTCTTGATGAGAGGGCCTTAAACTTTCCTCTCTTAGACATGTCAAACTCTCGTGGGATTAAATGATTCTTCGTTGATGTGGTCTTATAGCGCTAATTAATGCATCGAACTTATCACAAACTTTTTTCGAAATTACAAGAGGGTTCACAGCGCGTTAGGCTAGGATAAAATAAATGACCGGAAGCATCATAATAAAGCAAACAAAAATATCCATCACTTTCCTACCGTGATGAGGGAAGACATCGTACTTTGACAGAGGGCTCAATGCCTGATACAGCCGAAGACCCGCGCTACTGAAAAGGAATATGACTCCGCTGATGCAGCTCAAAAGTAGCCATTCTCAGCAGCTTTCCTGTCAACATATATGGACATCTGGAAGGGTACTGTGCACAAATCAACAACACATACAACCTAAAACTATATGACAGAGGAATATTAATTAAACTTTGGCTATAAAATTGAAAGCTAAATTTTATTTCTTTAAAAATTAGAAAGTTTTGCAGCTGCAAAGAACATTTCAAAGTTGTAGATTATGTGGATGTCATTCAGTCCCATTTGACTGATGAATCATGTCAAACTTTTTCTTTATATTTCAGAATTATTTTACACGCATGATTCACTTTTTAAAAGTTGAAATGATGCCTTGAAGTTTTGGTTATTAAAATATTTTCCTATATAATTTACATTTTATCAGAATATCATTATATCTATTCTTAAACACATTATATCAGTATTTGGTTAAATTTGATTAATTTATCAATTTGTTGGCTTATATTTATTCAGTTCTCAGATTGTATCGAAATTTAAATTGCATTACAAAAATACTTTATTCCAAATTCAAAGGTATTGGCATACTATATCTCCGAGAATACACTGCTAGCTACGGTAACTGCATCACCCTGAAGGAAGCATGCAAATAACATGAAATTTACAACTTGCATTAGCAGAGATGAAATAGACATATTATTAGAATTTCAGGGCAAAGCACATCATGCGCGCTTGCGGCGCCACTTCAAAATGCTATTTAAGGCTTGAAGATTTCGACATTTTCAAGTTCGCAAATGTTTTTTTTTTTTAAACGATCAATTATGCCTTGTAGAAAAAGGCAATCATTTTTTTGATCAAGTATCCGTGTTCGGCTGAGGAAGGATATTGGCCTACCGAGATCTCCATCTGTGTTATCTTTCAGAGAAATCGGTAGTTGTTATGGACGAAACCAAACAACTGTAATGAAGATATGTCATCATTGGTTGCAGGAGGGTACGACGTGTTCGATCGCATCCACTTCAATGCACCACTTCACGTGTTGTCAGACAGTGTATGCATGGCAGCCACGGATCGCTCAGCCACATAACGAGCCATAGCACAGCACATTCAGTCTTTAACGCATCATCTAGTGTCTGCGCGTACCATTCGACGCCATTTACGGCAAAATGCCAGCAAAACGTCTATTACTTCGTCTACCCTTGACGTAGAACCACAGACGTCTCCTCCGCTAAGGATGCGATGAAAGAAGGATGTGGATGGCAGAATGGAAAAAAAAATTGCCTTTACTGACAGTTACGTTTCTGTCTGCAACACTACGATGGTCGCATTCGAGTCTGGAGACATCGTGTATTAAGGATACTGAACAGCTGCGTTATGCATCGCCGTACAGGTCCTGCACCGGTTATTACGGTATAAAGTGGTATTGGATGTCACTCACGTACTCCTCTAGTACGCATTGCTGGTATTTAACATATCGGTGGCTGTTTAGCCAGCGTTACATCTCCGAGGTGTTGGAGCCAGTTGTCCTTTCTTACCTTCAGGACTTGCCACTGATATATTTCAACGCGATAATGGTTGACCACATGTGGCACGCATTGTCCAAGTGTTCTTTGTCGATAACCGAATTGAATTGCTTTTCTGACCGGTTCCCTCTCCATATCTTTCGCTGATAGAAAGCATTTGGACCATGGTTGCTCAACGATTGACCCAGATTACATCCCCAGCTGCCACACCAGACCAACTTTGGCATAAACCACACTTTCCTGAAGTCTATAAACTTAATCCTTTGATATTTGGTCAATATGTTATATACAAAATAAATTATGTTGCGATATCTCTTGTCTTTCTTGAGTTGCAATTTGGGTGGCCAGCAGTGTATAAGATCTGTTGAGCAACATCAAAACTTTATTAATATTGAGAAGGTGAGAAACAATGGGATAAGAATGCAGTGGGAGTCCGATAGCAATTTATACAAAATCTGAAATTTTGACAAGACTCTGATTACGATTCATAAACAGCTTTTAATGTTGAGTCAAATTATATAAAACTTACTTGTCGCCAGTTGTTTTCTTTTTGTTCATCAAGGAAGCATTGTTGAAGCTTAAAATTTAAAGGGGAGTCCGAACTACTACGAATATCCACTTCAAAGGAGGAAATGAGCTGGCAAACTATTGTACAGAAAAATAAGCGAGCCAATCATTCAAGTGCCAAATACATTGTACAAGCCGATTCCTCATGGCTATATATCATGGAAATAGAAGAGTTACAAGAACCCATTTACTGAGAATCTCAAATTTGGAATATTTTGAATGTTCAGTTTAACACTTTATTTGGTTGTTCGTATCTCAACGGTCATCTTTTGCAAAAGGAGTCTAATTATATCCGGACATACAGTTTAATTGGGGTTCCGAATCACTGTAAACATCTAAGTCCAAAGTGGGAACTGAACCCACGAACAGTTGAGCTGAAGCCAAGTACGCTAAACATTCTATTGCCAGCACATGAATTCACGTCTTGTCATAAAATGTGTCTCTTCATCTTATATAGGATTCATCAAGCAGTATAAAGAGTTCATTTAGGAAAAAGATAAAATTTAAAAGCCCGCATAGCCTGCATACATGTATTATTCTTTCCGTAAAATTAAAAAAACGTAATTTTTCTTATTGCATTTAAAGCTGCTGAAGAAATTTGGCTTAGTAAAAATATCAATATTTTTAGAGTTCACTTCATAGAAACTCAATATTTGCGATGAATGAGTTAGGAGTCACTGAGTATTTTGATGTTTATTTTCTTTTTATAAATAATTATTGAAATATTTTTGAAATTATTTCTATTAAATTGTTAATAAAATATTTTTTTTATTTATTGTATTAAACAGACTATGAAATAGTGAACATTTTTATACACCTTTATTTAAAATAATGTGATAATTAAAATATATTATTTGTCAATCTTTCGTTGACAAAAAGGTCTATTTCTTATACACAAAAAATTTTGGAATTTATTCGTATTAAATAGTCTATGAAATATTGAATTTTAATTTATTCCTCTTAAATTAATTATCAAATAATGAATATTTTATATTCCTACTATATATTATATAAATACTGAATATTTTGCAATTTACACTACTGGACATTAAAATTGCTACACCAAGAAGGCGACATGCTACAGACGTGAAATTTATACGAAAGGAAGAAGGTGCTGTGATATGCAAATGATTAGCTTTTCAGCACATTCAGACAAAGTAGGCGCCAGTAGCGACACCTAAATTGTGTTTAAATGAGGAAATTGTTCAGCCGGTTCCTCATACACAAATTGCATTTGAACATTGTTGCCTGGTGAAAAGTTGTTGTGATGCCTTGTGTAAGAAGGAGAAATGCGTACCAACACGTTTGCGACTTTGATAAAGGTCGAATTGTAGCGTACCGGGATTGCGGTTTATCTTATCGCAGTATTGCTGCTCGCGTCGGTCGAGATCCAATGACTGTTAGCAGAATATGGAATCAATGGGTTCAGTATGGTAATACGGAACGCCATGCGGGATCTCAACGGCCACCTATCACTAGCAGCCGAGAAGACAGGCATATTATCCGCATGGCCGTAATGGATCGTGCAACCACGTCACGAGCCGTGAGTCAAGAAACGGGATCGTTTGGAAGACAACAAGTGTCTTCACGAACAATTCGACGACGTTTGCAGCAGCATGGATTCTCAGCTCGGAGACCATGGCTGCGTCTTCTCTTATCGCTGCGTCATAGACAAGAGCGCCTTCAATGGTGTTATCAACGACGAACCTGGACGCACGAATGGCGAGACGTCATCTTTTCAGAATAATCCATGTTCTGTGTACAGCATCATGATGGTCGCATCCGTGTTGGCGGCATCGTGGTGAACGCACACTGGCAGCGTGCATTCGTCATCGTCATACTGGCCCATCACCTGGCGTGATGGTATGGGGTGCCATTGAATACACGTCTCGGTCACCTCTTGTTCGCATTGACGGTGATTTGAACAGTGCACGTTACATTTCTGGTGTGTTACGACCCGTATCTCTACCCTCTATTCGAGCCCTGTGAAACCCTACGTTTCAGCAGGATAATGCCTGACCGCATGTTGCCGGTATTGTACGGACCTTCCTTGATACGGAATATATTCGGCTGTTGCCCTGGCCAGCACGTTCTCCAGATCTTTCACCAATATAAAACGTCTGGTCAATGGTTGCCGAGCGACTGGCTCGTCACCAAACGCCAGTCACTACGGTTGATGAACTGTGGCATCGTGTTGAAGCTGCATGGGCATCTGTACCTGTACATGCAATCCAATCTCTGTTTGACTCAATGCCCAGGAATATAACTGCTGTTATTACTACCAAAGGTGGTTGTTCTGGGTACTGATTTCTGAGGAAAATTTTTTGAAAATTTAATCACTTGTTATTTCTAGTATATTATATTTGTCCAATAAATATCATTTTGTTATCTGCATTTCTTCCTGGTGTAGCAATTTTAATGGCAGTAGTGTATTTCTTTTAAATAAGTTAAGAAATAATGAATATTTTAATTTAATAAATATGAAATGTTTTATTTCTTTTAAATTTTAATATTACTTAAGTTTTATAAGAAATCTTGCAACAAAAATGCTTTGTTTAAAAGTTGTCTCTATTAGTCCAGACATATATTTGTAAACTAATGTTTAAAAGATTATATAAATAAATTTCCTTCTTGCAAGAAAATTATCTTATTTTTTCCACATATAATATATTTACTATTCGTTTTTTTAAGCTTTGCATGTATTATTAGTACCATTATGCATTTAAGCAAATAAAAACTATATTCCTCTTAAAGGATCATTAGTTTTATTTAAGGCTATAATTTTATATAAAAAATGATGCTTCATAGGAATAGCTTAAATCATTAAGAGATATTGGATAGGGATGTGCTGTTATAAAATTCTCCTAATTATTTATAGTAATAATTAAAAGAAATAACTTAGGAACATCATTTTTATGCATCATTAACTAACTTGAGTTCTTAACAAGCTCAGTAATTTTTACATTAAAACTAATGACAATAAAAGAAAGGAATCCTCTTCAATTATTGTGTGCATGTTTCTGTCATTTCCAACTGTGGTTTACATCAATCTTCTTTTTCAGGACAACTATTCTAACCTCTTCTTTCTGTGTGTGTGTGTGATATCAAATAAAATATCATATTCATATTATTTCATTAATTCCTAGAATTAATTAATTGATAATTAAGATTGCAAGAATGTTTGCAAATTATTATGAATAAGAATTTCTATTTGTAATTCACATTATTTTAATGACTTGTAATTTTATGGTAAATTAGCAGTGAGTAAAAGTATTCCATTAAAATATTAATATTTTTTAATCAAATTTTTAGATAAATGCTATAGTTAATATGTTTTTCAAGATTGATTTATCTATCAATAAAATCTCAAGATTCTATAAGCACTGCAACAGAGTGAGATAGTTAGCATTCAAAGTTCTATTTATTGGCAATATTTGATCTTTCGGAGTCGTGGAGGATTTACATGCCTCGGAAGAGCTTTGAAGCACCACCATGGACTGTGGAAGTACAGAAAAGCATTCAAGATCTGACGGATTTCATTTCCAATTATTCTTATTGATTTGGATTATTTGCTTGTTGCTCAGTGGTCATTGTTTACACATAACTAAACCGTGAACTGCAACCTAAAGTGCATTTATTAAGCCCTAGAACATGCATGCCGAAATTGGGATTCGAATCCACATATTGCTAAACCGAATGCAGGTCAGTTGTACCAAATTGATGTTTTCATCTGCACTCTGGAAGCCATGAAGTGCACGTACCAACTATTGAAAGTTCTAGATCATTAGGTAGTTTGTATGGTGTGTAAATGTCAGGCATAACATGCCTAAAACAAATGCCAGCTGAGAGTCCTTCAAGCGATGGAGCATTTATGTTTGCGTAAATAGCGAGCATGATGTGTCTGAGAACCAATTTGACTCATGGTTGATGCGAGAACACCCATTCATGATATGGGTCCGGATTTGGACTATTGTACTAGAACAACAGAGTAGAGAGCAAATCACGTTAAAAATTCTTATCAAAGAGTTGAAGGAACAATTTTTTTACTCTGAAATCTTCTGACAAGAACGTGTACAGCATATCTAAGATGATTAACAGGGTATTGTATGACAGACAAGTAAACCTATATTCTTTCGCAGTACTAGTACTGCGAAAGAATACTGTTCTTACTTGAGTAAAATTGCTAACTATATCACAAAATTCATTGTGTATTTTGTTTCCAAAATACCTTTATATATTGGAGTCTAAGCGACATTGTGATGGGGGGAATTTTAAGGGTTAAGATTGTATTTTTAAAACATAAGATAAGTATGTTAGTTTTCTTGGAAGTTAGTTTATCAAATTTGGATTGAGTCATGTTTGTTTCAGTTGATTTGGTGTATATGTTTCAGTTGAATTTTGATGTGTATATTTCAGTTGAACACACGCTTTTTATTAAGGTAAAAAACCCTAATAATAAACGCTATATACAGTGACCCATAATTTTGTATAATCAGCGACTGTATAGATACAGTTGTAATTATAAATAGAATAACCCAATATAAAAATTTGAACGAAATTCCATTATACATATCAGCTTCATTAATGGTTAATACATCAAAATTGAACGTATATTAATTCGAGATTTTGAGACAGAAACAAAAATGGTGAAGATTTAATCTTCTAGTCAGGAATCATTTTCTCTAGTCTTGTAAATAGTTCAGACGGAGTAAATGAGATCAAAAAAATTTTTGGTAGAAGTCAGAAAAAGAGACGCAAGTTTCATATTCTAGTGCTGGAACCGCAACAAGCCCTCGTCCATATTCTTCCATTCACACCCAGTGGGAGAGCGAGAGATGTTCTGATGATCAGAGGAATCCCCCGTAAGAAAGAGAAACAGAGATACAACAGAACTCCAACTATCCGAACTCCGCGTATCGCTTTCAGAATTTCAAAAAATAACTGAAAAAGAGACGGAATTTGAGAAAAATGAAAAGGCTCACGGAAGGGAGAACATTAGAATGTCGTGTCACTTGAAGAATTCAGAAAATCTCTGTTTGAAAATTCCTGGATGTTCAGAAGCTTGTGCTGATGAAATAAGAAAACGGATTATGAATCAGACAGACACTGGATTGTCAAATTGTAAATGACGACCAACTTATTGAAACTGTCAAGAAAGATGATCTTTTTGTCCAAGTTGAAGGAGACGGGGGACCATCAGCTAGTGAAGCATTTGCCAGCTTTGTAACTGCTTTCAAATGGATGTTCACATGCCAATTCTCTTTCTCTGGCCGATGCGCGCTTTGAAAAAGGGTGAAGGCAGCTTATTTTGACCCAGATATTCAGTAAGCAAGGACTTTCATTTACATCGCTGTACACACATATTGTGTTAATGTACATCATTCATAACATGTAAAAGCGTTCCTTTTTCATCAAAGTCTTTTTCCTCAATAATATATAGTTTTTTCCTCCCCTTTTCATCCTACTATAGTTAATTAAAATGGATCCTGTTTTCGAAAAAATGCAACAATGGAATTTTTGTTTATCCTAATGGGATTGATTGGATTGATCTGCGGTGAAAAAGCAGCACCGCTCCCACCTTCTGCCGATCCTGAAAGCAAATACATCTTACGCCAAGCTTCTCCCGTCATATAAGTAAATGTTAGACTCCCTACATTTAAACCAACTTGATATTTTACAAATTTTATTCAAAAAATAATATATGTAATTTATTAGTTATAGAATTTTTTTCCTTTCAGCCATTAATTTTATGAAGCTGTGGCGCAATATTTAAAACAATTTTTTTCTTAAATTTAATTATAAATTTAAATTTAAGATCATGAATTTAAAATTTTACAAATTTTCTTTGAAACATATTTTCTTACTTGACAAATAATTATTTCAATCTTATTGATAATGCTCAGTTAAGAATAATCTAATCACGCTTATATAAAATAATTGGTGTAAAAGATATCTTTTTTTTATGTATTATTTTAACTGATACAGAAAATAAAATCAATATTTAGAACATAATGCATATATTTTGAACTACGTGATTGTAAATAAAAAAATCATTATTATATCTAATATTTAAAAAACAAATGATTTTTGAATTTTGAGGAAATGGAAAATTAATTAATTACTTAAACTGACTAAAGTTTTTTTGAAATATTTTAAGCTTAAAAAAAGTGATTCCCACTTTCACGGTTTGTATGAAATCATAAAAATTATTAAAATTAACTCGGATAAAGGAAGTTTCTACTTGATGAAAGTTTAAAAATGCACTACGAGAGCTTAGAATTATTATTTTTGAGAGATGAAGAAATTCAAACTGGAATTTTTTTTAAAAAAAATACTCATCAAGGTGAAAAGCATAAATTGGCGCATTTTTTAACTGAGAAATTGAAGAGACTCTATAAAATTACAAATTTAAAGTCCCCTCATTTATTTTATGTGAATTTTTCTATCCGATGCCCTTAAACAGTCATTGCAAAAGAATCTCTGGAATTTCCCCTTTTAAAGCAATACAATGATGACTTAAGTGACTTGATAATAAAGAAATGTATAGTTTATTTAAATTGATATAACTTGAGAAAATATAAAAAAATCGAAAGGATAAACAAATGAAATAAAAATTTCTGCTGAAATTTTTTTTTGAAAATTTAGTTTTTGAAACATTGATTGGAATTATTAATTAGAAAGTAATAAAAGCATTTTTTTTTTACTACAGGACGATATCAGCAAGACTATGGAGATTCTGAAAGAGAGCGTCAACGTATGTCATAAACTAAGGAAGAAAGGAACGTTACTGTACATAACCAGACTCCTGAGGGGCGTGGATTACAATCTGTACACTACAGGTACCGCTCTGCCTTTATGCTCTTAATTAGGTACGCAGAGAACGATAACGAATCCATGAGTTTAACTGCATGTGTGACGCATTCCAAGAACAAATATCCATTACTTTAAGCATGGTTTATTTCCTTCAATTTTTTATCCCATTGTTAACGTAGAAACTTTAAAGTCACTGAAATAAAGTTGTAGTATTTATATTTTCGAGGTGAACTAGCGATTTAATTAAAATATTCATAAAATTTATTGCTGTTTGTGATGCGTTATTGTAAAAAAAAAAAAATGCTAACATTCAAAAATACAGGACTGAAAATAGCAACCAAATATATAACGTGGCACAAACACTAGATCCTAATTTTGGTTAGAAAGTTAGTAGTTTTAATTAATTGATCATTTTGTGTAATAAAATCATACTTCCCTATTAATACACATTCATTAATCAAAAAGGCTTTCTTGAAATTGGAAACAATTATTAATATTTAAAAAGTTATATATTAATTCTAAGCATCATGACCAAAAATCACAAATTTTAAACTTGATCATATATAAAATATTAAAATGATTTATATATAACAAACAGGAAACTTGATTAGGAAAAAAAAAAGCTGTTCTTCACAGAAGTTGAAAAAAAATTATTTTGTAAGATATTTTGAACGAATTTATTACTATTACAGTAATATATGTATATAATCTAGTGTTAAACGTAATCTATTTAATTCATTCATTCGCAATTACAGTGTAATTTGAGAGTTATCTGTTATTGAAAATGTTTACCAAGTTGAATGCTTTGATATAAAATTGAACTGACTGATATAGTTCTAAAATTATAGCATCAAATTTTGATCTGATAATGTTTAAATAATTTGGCCAAAAATTTCGAATGTTCTAGTAAATATATGGAATTTCTTTGTATAACAATTATGAATATTATTATAATTAAAAGTAGTAGTTATCTTTCATAACAAAGTTTAGATTTTCAAATTAAAGTTTTTTCCCAGAAAAAAAATTTAAAATAAGTTAAAATAACTATAAAAAATTAAAATAAGTACAAGAGAAAGCTTTTAGTTTTTTTTTTAAACTTCTTTTAATAAAAGAATATACCATTGTAATTTATCTTCATTTAACATCTCTTTTTTATTCCTAAATGAAAAAATAAAATCGGGTATATGTATTGTCCGATTTATATGTTTTTTTCATTTAAAGGATCGTTTTTTTAACGAAATATTTACTGAAACATCTAAACAACAGTTCAGATATTCTATGTCTGAGCCTTAAGGAATAGGTTTGAATGTAACCCAAAATAAGTTTTTTTAAAAAACATTTTTGGGCTACATTGAATTATTAGACGTTATAAAACAAAAAGGGGGCATATCATACAAATCTAGTTTCTACAATAAAAAATAATTGATCAAATTTAATATCTCTGTGAGTGATGTTTTTTAATATACTTTAAACTTTCACTCCAGTATATAATATGTTAAATAATTATTGTAATCTGTAAATTCCCAAATAAAAAAAAGTTATTAAAACTATTTTGTGTTGATTTTTGGAGGTGTTTCGTAATTTAGAAGAAGTGTTGCTTTTATTAGTAACTAACTTAATAATACGATAGTATTAGGATTCATGACAACTAGATTTACCCGTCATATTTAGAGAGAAATTAAATACATGAAAGGTTCACTTAACTGATGATAATCTGTCTTCGCCTTACTTTAATAAATATTTAAAAGTAAGATAGTTCACAATCTTTTCAATGGCAATGTAACGGATTTTAAGATTCAAAGTTCCACTTTTAAATGATCATGGAGGCAAAACATTGAATTAATTTTCTAAAAATATGTTGTAGTTTACAGAATGAGTTTCCAGCTGCCTTGGGGTAAAGTCATGTTCTTCGGTGTAAAAGGTATCGGGTTCTGCCTCGAACACTGTTAAGCAATGGGAGAGAGATATTGAGCCGAAGTTCTAATTCGCCTTTGCGACGGGCAGCGATAGAGAGGGTGACCACATCTCCTCAATTAGTTGCCGGAGCTCCATGGCTTAGGGACGTGACATCAAAAGTGGTGTGGCGTGGATGTGGAGAGGAGGGCGTAATCTCGTCACCTGAAAGTGGTTCAAAATAACGAGACTCTTGGTGATGGCCGAGAACTTTAAGATACAGTTCGAAGCTCGTCTGCACCGATATCTATCTATCTGTATGTGTATATTATTTAGGAAATATTCCTTCAGAAATCAAGATGTGGCGAATATTCAAACGCTTAACAATAATCATTAAAATGTTTACATTAAGGACCTAAACAAAATGCAAAAAAAAAAAAAAAAAAAAAAAAAAAACAACTTTTGTTTTGGCTAGAAAAGTTTTAAAAAATCAATATCAGCATGGAATGATAATAAATTTATGTTTGAAATTGTTTCAAACATGTTACTAAATAAGTTGACAGTGGAAGAACTCCATATTTCCTGACAACAAATTGAATACCTTTTCTGTAGCCTTTCTTTTATTTCCTTCTTCTAACATTTCTTTTATTTGTAAAGTTAATCTTTACAAATAAGTTTATATATATATATATATATATATATATATATATATATATATATATATATATATATATTATAACATTCTATCATATTTTCTTTCTTATCGTTGATCATAACTTATATTAGATCGTAAATTGTTCCCGAAATTAAAAAAGAATTTTTATGAAATTTTAAGCACAAAATGTTATTGAATATTTCCATTAAATTATAATTATAAGATACTCTGTTATATATATATTTCTTTCTTTACTCTGCAGAAGAGGTACATGCCGAGCTATGTTATGCTGAATGCCTATTGCTGTCAGCCTTGCTGACATTTGTGGCCGACAACTCTTTTGTGAATTTCATCAAAGGAGGATTACGAATCAGAGCTTGTTACAGAGCATACAAGTAAGCACTCAATCAGGTCGCGTGATCATTTCTTCATCGAATGCAAGATTTCGAAACTGTTCTCGTTTTTTGTAAAGATAAAAGAATTACAATTAATTAACTATATTCCATGTATACAAATTATTGATATTACTTAAAATACAGTTCACAGTCGTTTGTAATGTCTGATTTTATCCAAGTCTTGCTGTTAGTCTCCCAGTGTATTCATATTTTGAGTTGTTAACATTTACTCATCTACTCAAACTCAAATATATATTTTTTAATTTGTAGCTCGGATGTGGTACTTACGTATTAGCTTCACCGCGGCTTTTTAAGCCGAACGAAAATGAAATAATTAGAAAATTTCTTTTCAGAATTATAAGTCAATTTTTTATAAGCAGAAAAAAATGTTCAAATTATAGGTTACGCGCTAATTCTACTTAAGTTTTGGAACAAAATTAGCTGCGGTGACGCTAATACGTAAGTATCTTTAATGTTAATGTAGTTTTTCAAATATTAATTTAATAAAAACATAAAATTAATTAATTTTAGTTTCATATGGGAGAAAAAATTAATATTTTTAAGTAAAAATTGACTTAAAAATTTTTTTTCTTCATATTACTTGTTTATATTTTGCGAAATTGAAAAGAAGTGTCTCATGAATTATGGATGGATTAAATAAGACTGAAGTATATAATGTGATGATAAATAATGTAAATAAATTAAATAATTAAATCTAAAATATAATTTGGTTTTATTATTATGAACCTAAAAGTAAAAAGAAAATTTTTAAGGTTGGAGTAAGCGAGGCATTAGCCTTAAGATTTGAAACAAATTGCTTAAAAGTACTTCAGTTATTAATTTAAAATTCTATTAATTCATGAAAGTTTTAAAAATTTAAATCGTTCGTCTCGATTTTAACTAATATTAAAGTAAATGTTTTGTCTTTTCTTTTTTATTTTCCTGTTAGCTGATTTATCGGCACTATAAAAACGGTTTTAGTTATAATTCCTAGTCTATCTTTCTCCAGTAATACATTTTAAAGTTAACAGAATCATAAATGAGCTGTTACAGAAAAAGCGAAAGTTAATTGCTTGCAGTATCTCACTGATGCTGTGTAATTTTCTTTGACCAGTTATAATAATTTGCGTTATTGAATGAACTTAAGCAACTTTTAAAAGTCTTAAATTAGAAGACTACTTCAAATATGTAATATTCATCTTAATTTTCAGAAATGAGTAATTGCAATTAATATAAAATCATACCCATAAAGTGCATATAATGTACATGATTTTCTTTGATTTGTGAAACCTGAAACTCTTTTATAACACTCGGCGGCTATATTATTAGTTTCACTTATTCAGCACAATAAAGGGCTCAAGTATTGGCAATATTTTATAATAGGACACCCAGTGAGAGTATCACCGTGACCCAGAAAGTAAGTGGAGCTTCATAATTCAGAAGCAGGAGTCAGTAGAAGACCCCCAGAGGTATCATTTCACAGAGAGAGCATTGCAACCGTGACCTGTTTAACGTGCCTCAGCAGCTATAAGACTGGGTCTCGATTCAAACTCACCTGGTAACGAGAACGAACCCTCAACCACCCAGATTGCCGTGTCTCTAGTGACGAAAATTTCTATCTGATTCTGAGAAATTTAAATTCACATACCATTTCTGGAAATTCATAAAATTTGATTGATATTAGGAAGAAAAATCTATTCTTTCTAGGAACAAAGCATTCTAAAGAAAAACCAAGTTAATAGCTGATAGTATTAAAAATTCATGTGACATTTATATGAATGGTAGATAATGTAGCTCCTTAAGAAGTCATTTAAGAGGGAGGCAAGAATAGCTATGAAAAATTATAAAGCCGTTTTGTTTCATTTGTTTTGATTTCCGGTATTCGATTTCATGTTTTTAACCGTTTTTGGTTTGCAAGCAATTTTTTAGCTGTTTCTGGCATTTCTGTTGAAGAACTCTGGTACACAAAATATAGTTTTATGATTCTCAGTTTTAAAAGATTCTAACTACATTATTATATATTAATAGAGAAACGAATCATTTAAAACTTTTAGCCAAAGGGAATGATCCCCTTTGCTAAGGATCTTCATAGAGGGTCAAGCTTTCTGGATTTTACGGTTTCGATCCTATTTATTGTTGAATGCTTACGCTGTTTATAACTTTTAAAGACGTTAAATCTTGTGTAAATGTTAAAAATTTCATGAACGAGTTTTCGTCAGCCAGTAATCATGAAATGTAAAGCTCGTCGTGGCATTGCAGGCGGATTACATTCTTCAGAGCACACGTTTACTGACATATAAGGGAAAATTCCTTCTAGAAGGAAACTTGTTGATAAATTTGTATATCATGAGACAAAATATTCAGACATGAAAATTATTTAAAAGCTTTCTTTTGCCTCATAGTGGTAAAACTTTTTTTTTTTTCTGAAATAGAATCTCCAAAGATTGGATCCCAACCGGACTACATTAGATAGATGTTGTTTTTCTTCCTGTCTACCTAATTCAGTGCACGAGAAATTTTCTGGTGAACTTTCCCACGTGACTACATCCTACTGTGTGCAGAATGAAATGTACTTCCGAAACCGAACGGCAGATGTTATCCCATGAATGCTGTGAAACATTGTTGTGCGCAAATAATATCGGATGGAACAGTTTTAAAAATAATTTGCGACATCAAACAATAGCTGTATTATTTTATGTTTGATATGTGTCTTCAAACGTTTGAAGACACATTTTTATTTTATATTTTTAAAACAAAAATGTGTCTTCAAACGCTTTTTGAAGCTGTGGCGCTCAAACGTTACAGCCTCAAAATAAGTTTAATTGCTCTTATGTAATATAACTTTTATTCTTGTATAAATATCGTGTCAGTTTCGGTATTAGGATTATACTTAAAATCTATAATTAAACTTTTTTCTCTGTATTACCAAATATGCATTTGGTGCTTATGCTCTTTCCATTGACCATTTTCGCCAAAGAAAAATATCACTAAATGTGGCAAATTTTCATCATTTTTCTTGAAACATAAGAGAAGGAAAAAAAGGAGTTAACTTACGTTTTCAGTGAAACAAATAGATAGAAACTATTTTCAATTCATATTCCAATTTTCGGATTCAGTGTCGAATCGGGTACCCCTTGATTTGGCAAAAAATTGGCTATAAATCCTTGAGATAAAATTGAATTTCTTGTAATCCGGGTAACCCTATCTTTGAATAGCTTTTGTATATCGGCCATCTTGTTAGTCACACGTTGGTGCCTAATTTGCGTCAAAAATATCGCCAAAGCATCAAAGGGATCTTGAGTGTAAACTTTTACCCTATTTTTAATTGAAAATTTTCCTACGCAAAGAATGCAAAATGCAAAATGTGAGAATAAATAAAATTAATGATATCACTGAATTGCAGCATTTGGGCCTAAGTCACATTTTTCTTTTCGTGGAAATGGTCTACGGTTTAATTCACAGGCTGAATTTCTTTGAATCCATTGCAGAGAAGCGGCCCTCATCCTCGAGAGCAGAGTGTGGGAGGATGAACAGGACAGACGTCATTACGAAAGCGGTGTGCGTATGGGACTTGGAATCTTTTACTTGGTAAGTGCATGATGGCTAACTAAACCACTTCACGAAAACAGCCTGAAAGAAAAAAAAAAAAAAAACAGTTTTAGATAAATTTAAAAAAAAAAAAAAGAAAATAGGGAACTTTTTAATCAAACGATAATTATCATTTTTTTGTATACTATAATTAATTGGAGATGGTTTTTTTTTTAAAATACAACGTATTTGAGATACTCAAAAATCGTTAATCTCAATATAAAATGCTCTTAGTATCTTGTTCTACCACTGGTGTGGAAGTTTAGAGCAGAAAATGCCAATTCAAATCAACCAAATGACTTGACCATTGTTGAAAATTGGGACATAATTAGTGATTTCAATTGGCAACTTGAAGCTTCATATGGTAATATAATACAAAAGAAAGCCGTGAATTTAAAAGCATTTTTAAATGAGAATAAGATGTGTTATGGGATGTTATAAAGCATTGCTTGATAGTACCTGAAGACAAATAAATTCAGAGCACGCCTAGCTCAGAAAGAAATCGCTGCTTGAACGATTACACACCTTTAATATGTTTTTGAGTGCAATTGCTATTTATAATTACTGACATGTTATTTTACTCTTATAAGCAATGCTCTACTAGCCAAATAGTGTTTAATAAAGTCAATTGTAATATAAGTCAGAATATTTTCCAGTCTTTTTATTTGTTTACTGGTACTATTTAAAGTATTATATATTATAGATTCTATTAAGTTGATTGAAAATAATATTTTTATAAATTTTAATTGAAATGTTTGAATTGCAAAAAATAAGCTTTTTACCTTGAAATGATTAGTTTTGTCATAAATGTCAGTGTATGCATGCTTATCTTTTACAGTAATCAAAATATCCAAAAATTCAAAAGATTTGTTGTCGCCTTCGAAAATATTTGTATGCGAAAGATCATGTTAAGAGAAATTGTGCATGTGTATTCAGCAGCTAATGAAGAAATAAAATCTGTGCTGTTAAAATTTGTAAGGAAATCTTTAATAGCACTGAATAAAAAATTTATGCTTGAATAATATGTGAGCAGAAATTCAATTTTAAAACATTGATATCCAAAACTTTTCTCGAATTGTAAAAATTTTAATTGATAATATACTGATTTTTAAAAATATTTAGTTAGTTCATTTTTGAAATATTTAATTTGTTGTGCGCAAATAATATTGGATGGAACAGTTTTAAAAATAATTTGCGACATCAAACAATAGCTGTATTATTTTAATTACTCGTACATAACATTAGAAAACTAGACTATAAAGAATTGCTTAAAATAAAATTCTTGAAAGCATTGGTCCATAGTGTTGATCATATTATATAAAGATGCCCATTGTTAAATATTAAGTAATAGTCAAGGGAAAATATTAGCTTACGTGTGATCCCTTATCATCAATGATATTGGATAATTCTTAATTATTTTGCAATTAATTATTCTCTTTGAAAAATTATTACGGAAGGATAATTTGGAATGTTTTTAATCTCTCTTAGGTTGTTTCACATCTTCCCACAAGAATAATCAGAGTGCTAGAAATGATTGGATTTTGTGGGGATAAGGTAAATGATATGTACATATTTTTTAATGACTTATTGAATATATATATTATATATATTTGTAATAAGTATATATACATATGATTGTTAAATAAAATATTACTTTAATGCCCAAACACTATCCATTAAAAGGTAACATTGTATATAAGCATGAGTTCAAGAGAAAAAAAACTCTTTACTAAAGAAAGAAAAATAAACTATACCCTCACGTTATCATCAACCTTTTGTTATGTAGTGTGCCCGTTAAAAACTGATAAAACTCTTTTGGTTTTTGAATAAAATATCTCGAAAAGGCATTGGACTTCATCCAAATTTTCAAATTTTTTAAATCCAAATTCTTAAATATTTAAAAAAATGTTGTTTAGGTCGAAATGAATAGAAATCCGAGTCTATGATATCAGGCAAGTAAGGTGGGTGAGGTTCTCACCCCAATTCATTAATTTTTGCATTCTTGCACAATGCGTCCTTACATTCTTATGTTGCAGAATGTTGACAATCATCAGATACCTTTCGATTAAAGGTTAGTTCATTCGATTCAGTTTTCCGCAATAAAGTTCTTTATTAACAGTTTATTCTGCACTTCAAAGTGAACAATTTCTCCAATGCTCCTCCAAACACATAGAAGAGCTTTTTTGTTATGTAGATCCAGCACTTCGTGGTGATTCATTTGGAGACTGCATTTTATTTTTTACCCTTTAAATTATTACATAGGACCCAATTTTCTACTCCAATAATCAAACAATCAAAAAACAATTCTGTATGGTGACTTTGAAACAATACGTTGATTGGCTTCGATTGGTTTTGTTCTCTTCGGACAGATTATGAGGTCCCAAACACCTGCTTTGCTTATTTTTCCAATCTGCAACAAATATTCCTGGATGGTTGGACCAAGGTTGCCTAAGGGTGTTTAACAGTTTCTCGGTTGTTTGATATGGATTCGTTTCCACTTCCGCCCTTATATGTTGTGTCTTAATTTTTTAGTGTTTCTGATCTACAGGAGTCGGAGAGATCAAAACTACTTGATCTGAGCCTGGAAAACTATTTTACGAACATCTTTCTAATGCAAATTGGGTAAGTGTTTTTGATCGCACCTGTTGATTTCAGAAAGCATACAGGTACCACACATTCTCCTCTGGCCATTCCACCCCAAATCGGAAAACAAGTATAATTTTAAATTATTTAGAAGCGAACAAGTCACAGCAGTAAGCTTAGTACTTTGGTACGCCTCCCAGGTACACAGTGGGCTGAAAAAATGCCAATCAAAAATCGACATATGCAGAGATTTCTGGTTCCCCTTATATCTATGAAGCAGGTGGTAGTTCTTCGTGCTTCCAAGGCATAGGTTTAATCCTCGAGCTGGACAATGTCATCTCAAATTTTCATCCAGCATTAGGCTGATGTATTCTGCGTGGAATTTAATATTGCAATCCAGTTGTTGATGTCTTTCACGATTTAGTGTTTGCTGCCTTTATGACATTGATAAATAAAGCTTTGAAGTAATGTTTTCGGGCAAAACAAAAAGAAGGAAAAGTTTAAAATCCAGTTGGGATTATTACACATGATTTCGATATAGAAATGGGACGGTAAAGAATGCATCACGTTCTATAATTCTTATTTACTGAAGCCAGCCATGACATTTTTCCTATTTTTCTGATTTTTTTAAATTTCTTCATCTTGATACTTTATTTTTAAAATTTTTTTAGTATTTATCTACATTGTGTCAGATTTTACTTTCTGATAAACATCGTCAGATTTTGAAAACATTTTGATCAGAATGAATCATTTTAGAGTATTATTATTTATAAAATACAGAATTTAAAATTTATTTAAATAAATATATTCACTTTTCTTTATAATGCTGTGAAAGCTAAATTTCGTTGAACTTAAATTCAATGAAGTTTAGCTTTTAATTATTATTAAATCTACTGTGTTAAACTAGTTTTTTTTTAATGTTTTTAAATAGCTACTACATAACTTAAAGTTGAACTAGATAAAAATGTAAATCATATTATATTTTCTGATACTTTATTTTCTAAAATTAATTTATCTAAAGTATACATTAATTTTTGGGTAGTAAAACTTACAAGATAAAAAATTTCGTTTGATTATATGCAAGTTCTAATGTATTCCTATGTCAATTAAGAGAAATTAAAAAAAGTTTTAAGCTAAGTTTTATTTTTGAATAAGTTGAAGGAGGAATTTTGCAATAAAATACAAATAAATTTTCTTTGTAAAGGTATCATTTGTAAAGGTAAACATATTTACTTGGAAAAAATGAATACTTAAAGATACATTTGTAAAATCTCGTAATATGTAAATGTATAGATATGGTACATATGTAAAATCTCGAGAAAAAATGGTACCAAACATCACAGTATTTTGCCAACAATTTAAAATTATTTATCTGATACAAATACTAACAATAATGTTATTTTTTTCAAGTTTTTCATTTCAATATCTTTTTAAGCAATCAATTTTTTTAACAATGAATGTAAAGTTTATTTGTGTGTTTAATTATTATTAAAATTAAAATTGTGCCAAAAATAACTGTATTATCCTAAAAAAATTAATATTATCATTTCTTTAAAAAATAACTTTGTTTTTAATTATCTCTGAATATACATTAGGGAACAACATGAATCGATTTGGTATCTATTTGACTGAATTTGCGAGAGCTTTTCTAGTCCCGAGAGGCGATCCCATTTGTGTCGCTTGCTCTGTCATGCAAAGCCAGGGTAACTGCATTTCTGTTACGAATAAACTCAAAGATTCTTTAGGACGTTTTAGTTTTCATCAAGCATCACTTTTTTAAAATTCATTTTAGACTTTGAATCAGTCGATTTCAATGTTGAATTGAAAACAGAAGCGGGAAAGACACTTTCTTTCAATCTGTATATTTGAATGAGAAACTTGGGCATAAAAATGAACGAAAATTAAGTTTCATTCTGAATTCTCATTTCTGAGTTTCATTCTGAATTAGTCCATGAGAACAATTTTCTTTTTTTTATTCTTATATGTAACTGTGAGATTTCGATTAATTTAATCGTAGAAAAAATTTAATTGATATCAAAGAATAATTCACACACACACACACAGTTATACTAATAAACACATCTTTTATAGTTATTATATTTATCCTAAGCCCTAATTTTGTTGTGAAGAAATTTTTAGATAAAGTAGTTGTATAAATTAAGCATTTAGGTAATTTTTTATGAAATAAAAATTTTTCTTGCTTTTTCTATTCTCATTATAATATTGAGAAACTGTATTATAATTACAGAGAGAAGTTGCTATTTTTTTAAAGGATCTCTCCATAATGAAAAGGCAATTTTGATTACCACAAATGAATACTGAAAGCAATCTAATTTTCTTGGAAAGGATGCTATTAAGCATGCTCATTTTTGAGTAGCATTTTTTCTACATATTTAATTAGTTGAGAAGAAGATCGTAAATGAAATGACTTGAAAAAGATTTATATAAATAAAATCCTTATTTTTTGTCTGTGAAAATATCGGAGATCGATTGTGCATGTGAAACTAATACTAGTAATTTGGACAGCATGAGTTACATTTCATTTCGGAATCTTGATTAACAACTCATTTAAAGCCAAATTAAAGTCAACTTTAAGTCATTGTAATGTTTTTTATATATGGTACTAAATAATTGTCCTGTTATGGATTTTTTCTCGCTTCAAAAAGGGAAGCATGAAGCTATTTTTGCCCTTTTAAAATTCTCATCTATTCAAAATAGCTCTGGATAGAAAAAATATATAAATAACGCATGAGACGGACCATTTTTCTGCAGTACAATTTTTTTTTAAAAAAATTATAATGATATTTATTTGTTTTAAATTAGATATCATTAATTAAAAACAGGTTGTTTTCTCCTTTTCAAAAATTGTCACCTATGCAACATGGATAGAAAGAAATTATATAACGCTACCATTGTTTCTACATTTTTTTAAAAAAAATTAATGGTATTTACTCTTTTTTTCGATAAGTATGATGTACAGGGTGTTTCATATTGAATGGGACAAAAAGAATAGCGCGATGTGGTTGCCGCAATGGATTTATTCGGCCGAAACAAATTTATTTTACAACTAAAATTATTCAGGTTTTATTTGAGGACAGGGAAAAACATCGAATGGTGAACTATAGGCGCTGATAAACAAAATGGAATCTATGTGCAGGAGAAAGTGTTTTCAAGTATTCACCGTCGTGCAAAGACATTTTGGCACGAAGTTTCGTAAAGAGCCGCCGCCTCGTCACAACAGGTTGGTGAAGCACTTCCATGATACGGGCTGCTTATACAAGAACAAAAGACAAAGAGCAACAGAACCCGTAGTGGTTGAAAGAATTTGGGAAATGGCTTTACGGAGTCTCTCAAAATCAACGCGCCATGCAGATACAGAACTGAAAGTCCTTCACATTATGGTAGAGCGTGTTTTACGGAAGCGTCTCCAATTCAAATCGTACAGCTTTCAGATGGTCCAGGCTTTAAAACCTACTGACAAACCGTTGCGTAAGGACTTCTGTGTAAAATTTCAAGAAAAGCTCGAAATACTGGATTCGAGAACAGACTGGTGTTTACCGATAAAGCCACGTTCCCTTTATGTGACAAAGTTAATCGGCATAATTTGCGTTTTTGGAAAATGCCCATGTAACATTAGAACATCCGCGTGATTTTCCTTGAGAAGTTGAACTTTTTCTGCGCTTTAGCAAACAGATGTGTTTTAAGTCACTTTTTCTTTGCAGAACAATCGATTAGCGGGGATATTTACCTAAACATGCTCTCAAAGTGGTTGTTCCCCCATCTGGACGAAGTTATTCCTACTTTCGTTTTGTTGCAAGATGGTGCTCCCCCACATTGGAATAACATTGTACGAGAGTTCCTTAACGAACGTCTACCCCATCGCTGGATTAGCCCTGCTAGGCCATAGGATTTGACATTGCTTCATTGGCCAGTGATGTCCTCAGATCTAAATCCATGTGTTTTTTTCTCTGTGGTTTCGTTAAGACAAGGTGTTTGTGCCTTCACTTTCTCAGGATTAACGGAAGCAGCAAATAAATGCAGTGTTGAACTTCATCACAGGCTATCACGAGTGTGGCAGGAGCTTGATTAACTTGTAGACATTTGTCGTGTGACCGAAGGAGCACATATTGAATAACTGTAGTTTCGAGGTAAAGTTGAATTTTCTAAATATACTAATAACAACGCTCACAATCATGTTTCCTTTTTGTTCTATTCAATATGCAACCTCCTGTATTTACGTCCTTTGTTTTGATTATAGTGTTAGAAATATGATATTTTTAAGTGGAAACAGCGTTTGAATTTTTACCTTTGAGAGTTTGGGAAATTTTCCGTTCCAAAAGCATGCATTCATTTTGGCGACGAAAAAAGTCACAAAAATCGCCAATTATTCAACTAGTTCCGTAAATGCGTTGGGGCACATGAAAAGAGTTCCAGCTTCAACGTTCCCTCAATTATTTTTTAGTTGAATGATACGAGAAAACTTAGTTATTGATGAAAAACAACATTTTGAATAAAGATAATAAACTGTAAATACTGTTTAAAAATGGTAAATATCGTTACTTTTTCCGAATTGAAAATTTTCTTCGAAAGTTCAATACTTGTTTTTCATTGGAAGTTGTAATGTACTAATTTGTTTTAAATAAGAAATGGCATGGCATTAGTTTTGTTTAATGATAATAGGCATCAGGGGGATATGGGAGTGAAATATTCTTGCTTCAAAGAATGTGAACATTACGTACAAAATTTTCTGAGAGTAAATAGAACCCCATCACTTTTTTTCAACATTTTTATTAATCAGGGCGAATGTTATTAACATATTCATCTTACTTATTCAGTAACGTGTCAGGACAAATATTACTAGGATTATTTATTTTATTTTTTTTATATCATGAAAACATAAATTCTGTGGGTAAAAATTAATTTTATATGAGTGTCTCTTTTTCTCTCATTAATTTTGCATACACCTTGGTGGTGGCAACTTCATCAAACTATTACTAAGTTCTTTATTTTACTTCAAAGAGAAATTTCAGTACTAAGGGTAAATTTACACCTCTAACTGAGCACTAAAGGAGGATTTTTTTCAAATGATTCGAGTATGAATATACATTCTATGAGCAGGAAAAATCCACCATATATAGTTTATCTTATTAATAAAACGTTTTCTCTAACACATCACTCAAAGAATCGTAAAATTTAAGACACTGAATGTGAAAAAAATAGTTTTTACAACAAACATTAATGTGCAATTTTATTTACTTTATTAGATAATAATATATATATATATTTAAATATATATATAAAAGGCTTCTGAAAATGAATTATCTATTTTACGCTTGTATAAAGTAATTACTTTATTATACTTAAAAATAAATTTTTTACCAAAGTCTGTTTTAGTATTTCTTTTAAATTGAATTCATTTTTAAAATGTTTTAAAGTATTTTAAGAAATGCTTTAATTCTATTGTATCACACGAAAATATACAACTTATAATTTTAGAAAACAATACGAAACAAAAATGAATTACCTTGAAATGGTTTATTTCCTTTGAAAAATAAAAAAATAAGCATTGACGTAAAAAAATCACATAAAACTAAATCATTGACCCAATGACAAAAATCTCATTTAAGTAAAATTTTATAACTCTCCGCATTTTAAGTAATTATTGTTTAAATTCGAAAACAAAATTTTTCCGAAATATGAAAAATAGTTCTCTCTCTCTCTCTCTAGAGAGAGAGAGAGAGAGAGAGAGAGAGAGAGTTACCTATTATTTGTGAAGCATTAATTTTACACCAAAGCATGCATTTGGCGGTCGGGTATGATAAAGAGCTCTCTCCAAATCTGGCGTCCTTTTTTTTGATTATGGTGCTGCCGATTTTCCCTTTGGTTCAGCCAATTTGAATGTATGTTGTTTTTCGGATATTTTTTATTACCAGGTTCTACGTCATTTTTGTTTCATATATGGTTTCTCTTTCAGCTACGAAAAAAAGTCGCTCATTGGGAGTTTTAGCCTGATACTTGTTTATGCATTTTTATTAACTTCAATATTGAATTTACAGAGTGATTTATGGCATGATATGATAATCAAATTAAAAGTATATTTTATATTTTGGTCAAAAAAAGGAAACTGGTTTGCAGAATATGTACGATTCAGTTGCTCTGGAAGGCTCTCTGCGATCTCCTCTGACAGCCTTGTTTCTTCTTTGCTACAACACAATAATCACGTACTTATTCGGTAAGTTACACATTTACTTCTGTTATAGCAAATAAAAAGATTTAATCTAAAGATTACTAAATTCTCTCTTATATATATTAAGGCAATTATGTGAGGAAAATGTTTATTTCATTAAATTTCTTTCTATTATTAGAGGGTGCCATCGAAATTTTTTTTCTGATATGTCTAAATCAAAAATTTCTATTTTAGAAAAAGAATTTTTTTTTACTATTTAGAAGGCATATTAAAGAAGAGAAAATTACAGAACTCTGTTATGTTACGGCTGGGATAAAATCTTATGAATGAAAAAAAAGAAATCATCAGTGAATATTTCTCCACTGCCACGCAATAACACCGAATTCTTAACTTCATGCAGGAATTGGACAAATTGAACTGTCATAAATGAACCCAAGTTTCTTATAGACAAAAAAATCAAATGTTCGGTGTTATGAAACTGTATAAAACATATCGATTATCTAAATAAAGGAATGGTAATCTTCGTAGCAAACTAAAGACGTAGAAAATATTAAAAACAAAAAATTCTAAAATGAATGTTAACAGTTTTTATAAATGGCCTTCAAAAATACAATTTCCTTTCTATACTCTTTAAGAAGATAAATAAGAAAATTGTGAAGGTTATTTAGAAAGATTGAAAAATTTCAACAGCATAACAGTAGTTTTGCTACCTTGTTTTAGGTTCATCATAGCCTAATGGTAAGGGAAAGTTTCCACATCAGAATTCAAACTACGACGAGACATTTTCCCCCAGCTTTGTTGAAATATAAATGAACTCTTTATTTATTAACTTTGTTAACTTATTTTATTTACACTAGATATGCTTTTTCTCTTCTACAACTTTTTACATTTAATTAAATGTTCAATTTAAGGATACGTCATTAAATATGTTTCAGTCAACTATAGTATGATAGAATAAAGATTGAAAAACCTTAACGGGTTTTAAATTTGATGAATGAAATATGGCCAAAAGCAATCATGCGTATATTATGATATTTATATCGTAGCTATAGAATTGTTTTTATGAAACAAAAAAAAAAAAAAAAAAAAAACGCTAATATTTTTTTTTAAAACTAGAATTATAATATTTGTGGACTTTTTCTACCTACATTACTTAGTAGGTGGCTTACGTGTTTCCAAAAACAACCAAAATCTCTCTTTCGTTTCTGTACTTACGAATCTCAAGCTAATAACAGATCTTGAAAAGTATTTACTTCGCTTACCTGTTAAATCTTTGGTCTAAAATTGTCTCTTGAATTAAATATTTAACTTGTTCACCAATATAAACGATGGCTTAAAATTATCTTTAGACTTTGACAATAACTTATCAATAAGGCCATCAAAAATAATCTTAGACATTCAAAGATTATCTCTAGGCTTCAAAATAAAATAATTTTTTTCCTTACGAATATAAATGTTGGTCTAAGACCGTCTTTAGACTTTGACAATAAAATATTTACCCTCCTTACCAACGTGAACAAGTGTCGAATATTACCATCAGACTTTGGGTAATAAAATGTTCATTTTGTTTATGGTTGTATCTTTTTCGTGATCTTAATTTCAAGATCTGTCAGACCCAAATATTTCAGCTTTTTTTAAAGTTTTCCAAAAATGGTAACTTATTAACGTTGCTCATATTTTGTTACTAAATTAAGATTTATACTATCGTGTTTACTTACATTCTTTAAAAAATCTACAAAACTGTATGTGCTACAATGTTTGTTTTCTTTTTATGGTCTAGTGAAAAAAAATGCAACAGACGTTACTTTATTGGCTGATTATTACATTCTGTCTAAATATTTACTGCTGTTCCTTGTGGGTTTCTTATAGAATAACCTCTCAATTTATTTCATGAAGTTGTTATTCAGTCCAATCATTTTTAATAATGCTTAAAGTTCTTCGAATTTCAGTTTTATCAGCCTAAATAAAATATCCTCCATGAAAAATATCTCTTTATGGAAAGAATGCAAGATATTTTTAGTTTTCTTTCAAATCCCTGCAATGACATTTAAAACAAATTTCAAGAATTTTTTCTGCTAATTTAAAAAATATGAAACGTGCATTTATACCTTATTTTTTTTGGCAGGTTTTATTGCCAGTTTTTAATGTAAATAAAATACCTACGCAAATATTGAATGACAAGTCTTGTATGTATCCATAACCGTGCATATTTTATGTGTAATATTCTTGGCTTTATTTAATTACTATTATAAATTATTGAGTAACCAAATTTTAGTAATGAAAATTCCGTTAGTGGTATAAGGATTCCCTTTATTCAAGAGAAATATCTATTACATAGAATAAACACAATTCATATTTGTAATCTATGTATCAAAATCCACTGCTTTTATTTATTTTTAAATAATTATTTGTAATGCATCTTATACATTTCGTTTTAAAGCAATTCCTTAACCGATTTTTTTTTTAAATTTCATTTACATTTCTATTAACAAGAAAAGAAAGCGCCACTTTATTTATGCTATTTTCTCACATGTGTCTTTGAAATTATTTTCATGCAATTTGTTTTTATAAAAGATGGCTTAACAATAAAAATTTACGTAAATACCAATTTTTTAAAAATTCCCGAAAATTATACTTAAATATAATATTTTACATAAACGAAAACAATAGTTTGCAAAATAATGTTTTCTCATGCTCGTGTGCTATTTTTAATGCTGCTATTGTTAAAAGGCAAAGACATATCTTTCTAATTAGTGTAAGGAAAACTTAAAAATATTATTGATTATTATTATTAAGTAATTTTAATTGTATTTTCCTTCTTTTTTTATTGAAATAAAGTTTATAATTTTAAGTCTTCATCTAAAATATATTTTGAATAATTTTTATGTAATTTTAAGTCTAATTAAGAATTAGTGAGATTCAAACCATTCAAAGCATTTTGAATGCGTAATCGATTCCTATGTATTTTTACTATGTGGCAGGGACGTTCATGGGAAAAGAACCGATTCATTGTCAAATGCCCTATGTACAAGATAATCAAATGTCCTATTTTTCAGTTAAAATTAAAATGTATTTGTTTTTTAAATATTAAAAAGTTGAAAAAAAAGTTAAAAAACAATAAAAACAAAAATTTATAATTTGATCTTTAATTTTAGAAACAAAAAAATCGAAGATATCCAAAGAAATATGATTATTGATAACCCAATAAAGTCATTGTATCTATTTTTATCGTAACATGACCATAAAATAATTTTATTTTCCAATTGGATGAAAATATTTTCAAATAAAATGAAACCTATCTAAAAATCATGCGATTCATATTAAGACTAAAAAATAGAAAAAACTGCGATGCACAGACAAAGAACTAAAAACAAAGTTTCCCTAGGAACACTTTTAACGTCTCACAATCATTATTTGATATCCCAGAAAATGAAATATTGTACTTGACCTAGAAGACAGTTGAACGTAACCTACATCCCGAGGGTACCTAATAAGGCCTCTAGTGAAAAGGACACGTGAGTGCGGTGATGCTAATTATCTTACTAACTGATTCACGACGTCAGTTGTGTCTGCCCGAAATATTTTTCTGGACCATAGAAGAGTGTACCACACATGAGCCAAAATATTTTATGGGCAATATAAAGAATGCTCATTTAACCGCAATCATTTCCTCACGAGGACCACATTCGTCGCCAAATATTTTGAAACGAAGTTCTTATGAAAGCGATCCATTTTTCTTTACCAGAGTAAGTTAAAGAAAATGAGTTAATTGTATTTTATATTGCACATAAATTTTTAAAATTTTTTTTGCGATTAATTTTAAGCTGTGAATTTTCTGCCAAGTATTGAGGATTTGCTGATAAATATGATCATTATAACAAAAAATAAAAATGACATATGTACCATTCAAAAATTTTTGAGGTATAAATGTAAAGTTAATGAAATGGATCTTCCCTTCGATATAAGTTGAGCGATTTCTTTTCTGTGCTAAGCCATCTTCATATACTTTAATACTACTTTCTTTAAATTTTGCATCATTTTAAAATCATATTCTTCAATAAAATTATAGAAGAATTAAATTGTAATCCACTGAGAAATAATATAATATTCATAAAATATTGAAAAAAGTATTAAAAAAACTTAAAATATTAAAAAAATTTAAAATATATTAAAAATAATGAAAACATACATATTTCAGTTTTTTCATCTCTAAAAATTTTTCATGTGATTAATGGAGTATCATTTGTTCAATCATCTTGATTGGATTTAATCCCCAAAAAGTTCATCCATCTGCAGTTGCGAAAAGTGTTGTATTTTTATTAAGCTCATTAAGAGATTTAAATAATCATTTTAATTATATCAGTTTAATAATTTTTTGATTAATACTGGTATAAAATTCCAGTACATCGTATAACAAACAAAATAAAGTATATTTTAGCATAGAAATTTGAACAGTCCATTTAGTAATGAAATACATTGTCAATGAACAAATTTACTTACGCTATCATTAATTCTTGTTTTTATTTAATGTAAGGAGTTACAATGTTATCAAAATTAATTTTTAATATATGGAAATATCAATATTCATGAAGTTATGCTTATTTTTAGACATCTACATTTTAATCAAATGAATAAATTTAAAAATTAAAAGCATTAAACTTCACAAACTTTTAATAATTATAATAATTTAATTGTATAAATGGCATGATTGTAACTTTGATTTATGATGTCAATTATACATAAATATTTTGCATAACATTTAAAATGTATTAATTGCGAAAATTTTTGTTAACCTTTACTAGTAGTGAGAAATGGATTTTAAAACTGTATTTTAAAAATAATTTCTACGTTAAAACTTTTTAATGTAAGTTTACATAATATTGTTTTCTAAATCATAAACAATACAGTTTGACCATTAAATTACATGCTTCTATAAAAAATAATAAAAGATTTCAATCAAACAAATTATGATATTTTTTTTTCCTACACGTATTCCAGGACTTGCTGATGGCGACTTGGTATCTTCAGAATATATCGTCAAAAGCATGCTGAAAAAATATCCCAGGGTAAGATGATAAGTACAGAAAAGAACTAATTAATATCATAAATAATTCATTCTAGCATTGTTATTCCAATGATTATAAATTGTTCCTGTATTTACGTTATTTAAATATTCATTAATCACAAAAACTCGAGTGTAGTTGATGAGAAAAATAAATTTAAATTAGGAAAATGCTCTTCGCTCAGTCTGTTAGTGCCACTCAAGAGAAAATTATGTCATAATTGATACATAACTCTCTTTACGCGAACATGCTAATTGGGTGCATTAATGAAATAAGAAATTGAATTCAAAATTAATCACTGAACTTTAAATATTGTATATTCAGTAACTGAGCGGGATTTCATAAATTACTTAATCTAAGTGCACATGCAATTACACAATCTTGCTATTTTTTTTAAATTTTTTTTTTAATGGCAAAAGATAAAATTTGAAATTTATTAAGTAGATTTTAAACTTCTAACTAAAATATCTTTATTTTTTCACAAATGTAGGAAAATGTTCGCTTTGTTTTTAATTTTAAAAGCTTTTGTTAATACATTTTTTGATAGCTCTTGTAAAGAAAAGATATTTAAAATTAATTTTAAATTCAAAAATTGATATTAATAAAATTTCACAATACTGTTTATTTTATTTTAAAGTTTGGAAAATCTTTTAAATCCTTTTTTTAATTAGTGAAAATAATATGATGTTTGTAAATGTGTAACGAATATATATATATATAACACCAAGCTCTAGCTCTAGATAGGACTTATAGGACTTGACGAGATTAATTGTTCTTAAATCGGCAAATTAACAGAAGATTTTAAATTTAAGATGAGATTTAAATTGGTCTTTCGATTATTTTGTAGATTAATTAAAATAAACAGTAAAGAGATTATTAAACTTTTAGTGTTACCAATGTTTACTGAAAGCACAAAATTGCTCTACAGTTGGTTGCGGTGTTCATTCTCGTTATCAGAAGGTAATGAGTTTGTATCCCGACCCAACCGAAGATCCGTCATGTTTGCTGATGATGGCTGGGACACTAAATTAGGTCATGGTTGCACTCCTTCATGTTAAACCCTCTATGGAGATCCTTAGCAAAGGGGATCATTCTCTTTGGCTGAAAGTCTATCAAGGCAGAAAGTTATTTCCCTATTAATGTTTAAAAATGCAATTAGGATCTCTTAAAACTGAGTATCGAAATTGACCACAAAACTACATTTTGTGTGCCAGAACTCTTAAACATAAATTAATCATGTGTCAGAAATAGCTAAAAAATTGGAAAACTAAAAATGTTTAACAAGATGAAATCGACTACCGAAAATGATTAATCAAAACAAATGATAGTACTGAAACAAAACGGCTTTATAATTTTTCATAGCTATTCTTGCCTTATATTCCCTCCTTCTCAAATTACTTCTTATAGAGCTATATTATATACCATTCATATAAATGTTAAATGGTTTTTAATACAAAAAAATAATCAACTATTATCGCTATACTTGGTTTATCTTTAGAATGCTTTGTTTCTAGAAAGAATAGATTTTTCTTCTTAATATCAATCGATTTTTATGATTTTAAAGAAATGGTATGTGAATCTAAATTTCTCAGAATTAGATAGAAAATTTATTAAAAATCATTATGTACATTTTTCGCCACTAGGGACATGCAAATCTGGTTGGTTGAGGGTTCGTTCTCGTTATCAGGTGAGTTTGAATCGGGACCCAGTGTTATGTCTGATGGGGCACGTTAAACAGGTCGTGGTTGCAGTGCCCTATATGTCAAATGATACTTCTGGGGGTGGTAGGCTATGTCTGAGGGTCTTCTACTGATCCCTGTTTTTGAATTATGAAGCTCCACTCACTTTCGGGGCACGGTGACACGCTCACTGGGTGTCCTATTATAAAATAGCGTCATTACTTCCACCCTTTATGCCAAGGTGGCAGTAAATAACGGCTTCATAGCCAAATTATTGTGTATTTGAAATAAATAAATGTACTAAAACAGAGACATATTTTCAAATTAGCTCAACGTAAAGGAAAGCATAACTTTTTGTAGGTGAAAGAGTGTAAATATTCTCGGATATCAATTATAATGAACCTATTATCTTTGTCTACAATTGTGGTCATATTTGTTTCGCTATAGTTGATCCGGTCCAATACAAAATGCTTAAATACGCCTCAAAATAGCTGGACAAACAGGTGCAGCATATGAAATATACACGTGAGTGAATAATTTGGTAAAGTAACATCATTGTAAAAAACATCTGAATGCGTTTGTATTAAAGAAAATCGCTCAAGCAGTCGCAGAAGGAGTAATCGATCCCTCGCCATTCAAGACGACGATCGTTTGCCTTCTCATGTAACGGTCTATAATGATAGCCGCAGCTACCTATAATTTCATTTCATTATTATTGATCTGTTTCGAAATAAATTAAAATGAGCTTCATTTACATTTAAAAGAAATTAAATGTTTCACGAAATCTTAAATTGTAATATATATATATTTAGTTGATAATACAAATAATGTGGATTTGAAAAAAGAATAAAATAATAAATTAATTTTACTCAAGAGTTAAATTCTATGGCTCTTACATGGACGCGGTCAAAATGTATATCAAAGGTTTGTTTTACAGTTTTTGAAAGCTTAACAATAATTGACTGCCAAGATATAACTCAAAAATGAAGCATGCATAGATATAATATGTATGCATGTGACAGAATATTTGTAGGAAAGATCAGTAATTTTGGAAAAAAAATATTAAAATACAAATACGGGGATAATTTAAAATACTTTATAAAGGAGGAGGTCTTATTAGCAAGTACTTTTAAATTCATTTGTTAATTTAAGAAATTTTCCTTCATAATAAAACTTGATTTCTCTTCATTTATTATTCAGGGTGCCTTATATTTGTTTCTTCATGGAAGACTCTTAGAAGTGAAAGGAGAATTTGACCAAGTATGCATTAAGTTGACACATTTTAATTTTATATAGAGTTTTTTTTATCTCTATTACATTTTGATAATACTGATTACATTTTATTTCTATTTGTAATATTAAATAAAATAATATTTATTGCAGATAAAAAATATTGTTTACATTTAATTTCTAATTGTGATACTGATGTAAAACAATATATTTGGGATTCTAATGTATATAGAATGATTTTAAGAAGAGCTTCTTATGAATTTCGAAATAATAAAAGTAAAGTTTAAAACTATAATCCTTCTGAACATAATTAAAACTACACTATAATTTTGTAATCCGATTTATATTACATTTTAGTTTAAAAAGTTTTAAAATAATAAATAACTTCCTGAGTTAAGGAAAAGGATGTCAAGAAGCTGTTGTGTATTTTACAAATGGCTATAATTTACTAAATTAAACAAATATGTGATTTAATTCTTTACAAAATAATTAAATGAGCATTATATTTTTGTTTTCAAAGCTTTAAAATAAACAAACTAATTTTGAGATACTATAAAATAAGATAATTTTAAGATGTTATTGCATATTTTAGAAATAATTGAATTCCCTAAGTAAAAAAATATATTTTAAATTAAATTTTTGGGAAAATAATTAAAATAGGACTTTTTTGGAAAACTGTCTTAAATTTTATTTTGTTTTTCAAACTTTTGAAATAACAAAGTGTTTTTTAAGGTACTATTAAATAAAATGATTTCTATGAGGCAATAGTATTCCCCCCCCCAAAAAAAAAGGGAAAAATTTTTAAATAATATTTTTTTAAGAAATTGAATTTTTTACGAGTAGAGTCACGCTCTTTAAGTAGTAAAAATAGATTCTGAAAATAATTATTTTGAGAACAGTAAAAATATATGTAACACTTTTTGTAGATCATCTGATTAATTCATAAATACTTTCCAATTTTTTTCTTTCTTTTCTCTCATTTTTAATGCCCCTTATAAATTACGTATATTGTAAAGCATCGAGGAGAGACATTTTCGAATATATTTTGTGTTCCTTATTTTAAGTTTAAGGTTTAATGCTTTAAGTAATTTAAGATATTTTTCAAAATTTTAAAAGAATTAAGTCTTGTTTTTTGTTTTTTATACTATCGGTTGTTAAGGACACAAAATATGTATGTAATATCAAAAACTTGCTGTACTAAACTTTTTATAATGAATGCAATAATTAAAATAAATATTCATATATATATTTATGTTTTTTATTTTCCTTAATTCAATCTAAAACAAACTAAAACTGAGGTAAAAGGAATAAAATATGTAAAATTAAAAAACTGTTATCATAATTTGACATAAAGTTATTTAAGGAGGACTTATCAGAATTTGATTCCATTTAGTCTTTTTGAAAAAAATATTCCGATTTAATTCAAATACAAAACATGAGAAATTCGATACATTTTAATTCACGGATTCCTTCCCTTTTTGTTCTTCAATTAACTAAAGTTTTAAAAATATTTTTTACTTATTCATATGCAAGAAAACTGATGCAAACTTTTTCATAATCAATGGATATAGTAAGACTATTAGTAATATTTTTTTCCATTAATACAATTTTATTTTATAGAGCAGAAACTAAAAAAATGACTCTTAAGAGAGTTCAATGAAGAAAAGAAGAAAAGTCTTAAAAATTAAAAGTTACATAACATTTTTAAAATCATTAAGAGTTAAATAACTAAGAATTAACAAAATTGAAATGAAAGTAATTTATAGTAATTTACCACAAAAATCTAAATGTAATAATTAACTCATTTAGAAGTGAATCTGATTAAATCCAAACAAAAAAAAACTCTATAAAATATGTTTTTAATAGAATTATTTTCCAAATTTTATGTGTTTTTCCCTAAATTAAAGTTTTTAAAATACATTTTTAATATTTTTAATTTAATTTGAATAAAGAATCTATAAAATCCTTCTTGTAAAAGCTTATTTTGCAGCAAACTAAGGTATGCCCAAGATGTTTTGGATAAATTATTTATTTGGGCAGTGAAATGTCATTTCACATTGCAAGTTTATTTCTTTTGGAAAAAACGATGAGAAATTTGTGTATTGTAATCATAAAGTTTATCGACTATTATCTTGAAAAGTGAGGGATCTTTCAGGTATTACAGAAAAGTTATGTAATGCATATCATAAAAAAAAACGATATAATTTTCACTAAAATTCAACGCAATATTTTGACCTTTCAATCAAAATTTACATCTTATATTTTAAAAGAAGTAAATACCCGTAAAATTTATTTCAAATTAGCATATTACAAAGATATAAGCTTGTAATGCAAAACATTTTAAATATCAGAATTAATAGCTGTAATTATCAAGAATTTTTTGTTTGTTGGCATTACCAATTATGTATATTGAAGATTGAGTATTTGAAAATTTTTGAAAATTTATATACGTAGTATATAGTAGAATATTACGTAGAAATGCACTGGTGAAGTGTGAATTTCTTCACATTGATTTATTTTCTATGCACAATACAATAAATAAATAATACATACGTATATATATATATATATATATATATATATATATATATATATATATATATATATATATATATATATATATATATATTACATAATTCACAAGAAAAAGAACTCTCTGATTTTTGTATAAAGTCGAAGTAATAGATAAATTCTTTGAAAAAGGATTGTTGTATTACGACTAGCAAACGAATCTCCCTTTTTCTAAATAGAATTATTCTAGAAAAATTGAAATTTTATAATTAATCATTGTTTATACTCTTTACTGAAATCTAAAGAAGCAGAAAAAAAAAAGAAATAATAAAAATCTCATCAGGCTATTAATTTGCTGTTGGATTCATTAACTGTTCAAGATACCTGGCGGCAGATGAGGAATCTGGGGTCTTGGGAGTTGATGTGGTGTTACAGGTAAGTGAAATGATATCTCTAAGAAGTGTGATTTCTATTGATATTTCGAGGAGTCTTGACCACCAAATTCTACTTCAGCTTTAAGTTTGAGTGGACAAACGCTGCGAAATACTTGGATTTCTTGCGGAAAGAAAGCAGATGGTCGCCGGCTATTTACATGTACGCGTACGCTCTCACTCAGTACATGCAATACTTGCAGAATGGACGGACAGACAGCGAACAGCTGCTCCAGATAAGGGATTTCATGAAGTAAGTAAATGCCCAACTTTTTAAAATGCAGAATTTAAATTATTTCTGAAATAGAATAAAAGTGCGGGCGATTTCTTTCCAAAATGTCAACTGCATGCTCCACTTTATTTCGAATAGAAAGAAGAAATAATTATGTCATTGCATACAATTTTTTATGAGCAAATTAAAAAAGTATTGTTTTGCGATTAGCAGCAACAAAATGAAGTATATTGTATGCATGATATACTTCATTTTGTTGCTGCTAATCGCAAAACGTAAAACATTTTAAGTTAGATTAATTTTTTCATTTCCCGTTACCGAAGTTCACAGAATCAATGAACGAATATATTAAATGCCCCAGAAAAATTTGCTAGAAACGGCTTAGTCCTAGTATCTAGTAGTGAAGGAAGACATTTTCCCTCTACTACAAAGCGCATTTCTGATTTATACCTGATGCCCCTAGAGGATTCACACTTTTTTTAAGGACGCAATTGTCTTCTATCAAACATTTTATCTTTGTTAAATAATATTTACTTGGAACAAAAGCATGAGAAAAGAAAAACGTTACTTCAGTAAAGAATAACTTGAAATATTGTTGTGTGACGTACAGCTATGAGATTTTCTCTAGTATATATATTTCGTAAATAAATATATCTACTTTACTAATTTAAATCTGTATCTTTTTTTTTTTTAATAAACTGAAATATTATAGGAATAACTTCAATATATTTCTTACATTTATTTACTAAATCAATAAGGCGTGCAGGAATGAATTTTCGAAAGATTTTTATTTTTCAATTTTATAATATTCAAATTTGTGTTTCTCTTTTTTTGATATAATTATATTTGTTGTTGTTATAAATCCCATCCAGAATAGCGGAGTTAACCATATCCATGAGCCCATGCACTCTGAAAAAATTAAGAAAACGGAGGGGGTCTCCAAGGAGCATATTTGTAAAACCATTCTTTCTACATTTCTGTAATAACTCAATAGATGGCAGCACAACTCAACATTTGTCATAATTTTTTGGCCTTCACTTGTTTGTATTGTTAAGGGGACACGGGACGTTGAAACTGACAAAAATCTTCCAAATTTTCAAAAATATTTTTTTACCATAAATTAAAAGTCCCAAATGTTTTTTTTCATTTGCAAGTGAAATTTTGGAAATCCGATAATCAGAACCGATTTTATGGCGATTTATGCAAACCAAAACAAAAAAAAAATTGAAAGTGGGCGTGGTCCACCACGCCCATTTCTTGACACAAAACAGCTAATTTTTAGTTCATATTTATATTTTATGCAGCAAAAAGTATTTTTTATTATTAATTTCATAAATTAGATTTGAAGTTTCTAATTTAATTGGCAACACATTTGAATTAACTGTAACTGTATTTGTAGTAATGTTTATTTACAATATTTGGATTTGTTGCTGTTGTTTTCTGTAGTATTTTATAAATTAGTTTCTTTATCTTTGTTTTTGAATATTTATAATATGCATAAAGTTAGTTCTCGATGGCATGCACCTAAAAGTAGGCCTTCAAAGAAAAGGAAACTTGCTGTTGAAAGGATTAAAGCTAGATTTAATAAACAGAGAAATGAGTCAATTACAGCCGAAAATCTAATCTGCAGCAATGATGAGAATAACCAATTATCAAACTGTATGGAAACACCAAAAAGTAAACAGAAATTGGATCTTTTCAGTCATACAGTTGAATCTTCAAATAAAGCTGGTTATACATTAGTATCTGATGATGTTTGGCCAATTCTTTTACAAGGGTTAAAGTGTGAACACTGTGATGAAAATTCATTATCTGTAAACAAAACCAGTGAATTTGGATTTTCAACTAAGCTAAATGTTTACTGTAAATCATGTAATTACAATAGTAGCAAAGCATTTTCTAGCCCTCGGTTACCAAACCAAAGAAAGTTTGAAATAAATAAGAACATTGTAGAAGCATTTTTAAGTTTTGGAAAAGGACATGCTGCAATTGAAAAGTTTTCTATGATGCTAGGATTGCATTCCATGGACAAAAAACATTTGATAGATGTTTATCACAGTTAGTTTCTGAAGGGAAAATTTTTAAAGAAAAACTTTTGAAACTGTCTCGGGAAACAGTGTTCGAAGAACACGTAAAACACAATCCAAATTTATGCAATGAAGAAATAATTGACATTTGTGTTTCCTATGATGGAACATGGCAAAAAAGAGGCCATAGTTCTCTTTATGGTATTGGCTGTATAATAGATAAATTAACTGGCATTGTTATTGACTTTGAAATTATTTCAAAGTATTGCCATTTATGTGAAGTTTCGCAACATGATTTGGGCCTCCATACAGCTGAATTTAGTATTTGGTATGAGGGACATAAGAGTTCTGGCCAGTGTGATAAAATTATGAAGGCTCATCGAATTCAATGGAAATGTTTGTTGCTGAAATACTTTGGAAGAGATCAATTGAATCGTGTGGAATGCGATATACAAGTCTCTTATCAGATGGGGATTCCAAAACATTCGTATATTTAAACGAGAACAAGATTTATGGTGATTTTAAAATCACAAAAGAAGAATGTATAAATCATGTAGCAAAAAGACTTGGCACTGGTCTACGGAATAAAGTAAAAGAATATAAGGCAAAAGGAGAATGTTTGGGAGGTAAAAAAAAAGGAAATTTGACTGAAGGGGTAATATCTCGGTTAACGAACTATTATCGAAAAGCTATTAAAGATAATGCTCCCAATATCACTACTATGAAAACTGCCATCTTTGCATCATTGCAACATTGTAGCTCTACCAATGAAAAACCGAAACATTCTAAGTGTCCTGCAGGAAAAGATTCTTGGTGCTTTTACAATCGAGCTTTGGCACAGAAGGTTAAAGCACAAAGCCATAGCAAGATGAAAACTTTCATAAATGAAAATGTATTATCAAAAATATTGCCAGTTTATCAGCGATTAGCATCTGATGAACTATTAAACCGTTGCGCTGCTGGTAATACTCAAAATGCGAACGAAAGCTTGCATAGTGTTATTTGGCAAAATTGCCCCAAAGACATTTTTATTTCTCGCAAGAGATTAGAAATGGGTGTTTTAGCAGCAGTTAGTACATTTAATATGGGAAATGCTGTTACCCAAAGTCTGAAAGGCGGTAATATCACAACAATAGCAATTGGTGAAAAAATGGACAAACAGCGTATCAACCAAAGCATCCGCCGCAGTTCATCTGCATATAAAGCGAAGATCAAAAATAAAAAATACAAAAAAGATATTGTTAATAATAAAACAATAAAAATGGAAGGAGAGACTTATAAAGCAGGCTGTTTTTAAATATCAGCATTTTTAAAGTGTACAATTATTGAAATATTTTATATTACTTTGTGGAGAAAGGATATATATTCTAGCTAAATTTTGTGGCATTAATTATGCTTTTAACATTTTTTTTCTATTTCTGTTAACATTAATTTTTTGCAGTCACATATTATGTTTTGTTTTGATTTGATGCTAACTGTATTAAATGTATGGAAAATATTAATTTAAATGATTCTATGTATACCATTTGCTTATTAGTTTTACAAATAATATATTTTATCATTTTGCATTATAAAATAACAAAATCAGTGTTTACTCCATATCCTGTATTTTGTAAGATACTATTATTTACCTAAACTTTTATGCAATTTAGTTTTAGAATAATAAAATTTTCTGCTCAATATGTTTTAAAACAATAAGTCACTGCTTTAAATATGAAAAAACATCTATAAATGATAAAAAAAATAGTTAAAATTAAAAAAAACTGTTGTCTAACTAAATTTACATTTTTCTTCGTTTAAAATTTATAGTAACTTTATTAACTTCGAATCATCCCTCGCGCATTAATTTTTCATTTATTCCCTTGAAATTTTTTTTCAACTTACGTATTGTACAAATACTTATTTTGAAGTATGGATTTTAAAATATATCAAATTATTCTATTTTTATGAAACATTCATTGCAAAAATAAGTTCAATTTTTACGAAAATGTCAGAAAATATGTAAAAAAATTTTTTTTCCAACAACTATCTGAAAGAAAAACTAATTGATACTTAGCTTGATATATATCCTTTCAAGGATTATCCTGAAAATTTTTCAGCAAATTTTAACATAATTTGAGACGCGGGGAATGTTTTAGGTGATTATCAAAAAATTTTAAAAAAATAAATATTTTTTAAAAATATTTCAAAAATTATTTTAGTAAGAGTAATAAAACTAACAATTTTAATATGAAAATGCTAATTATTATATCTAAAAGAAAAATTATGTTTTTTTCATAAAAATTAATTTTTTTCACTTTCAACGTCCCGTGTCCCCTTAAGTGAATATTTTTCAGGACACATTTTTTAATTTATTATTTCAAAACCTAATAAACGACTATATTTTTTAACGTGTAATGTCAAATGTATAAATTGAACGAAAAATGATAAAATGTTTTAATTTGAATTATTTTAAGTTAGATTAATTTTTTCATTTCCCGTTACCGAAGTTCACAGAATCAATGAACGAATATATTCAAATACTATAATTAATGAATATATCAGAAACATTTACTTTTTTGAAATATATATGTTATGTATAACGTTATTGAAATATATTTGAACTAAATATCATCATACCATATTACCTTGTTCTATTAAACATTTAAATAACTACACTACCCGAACATTTGATGAAATTAAGTAATGCGAATCATGTCTTTCTACAATTTTAATCTAATCATCGCCCTGATTTTTAAGTTAAGAACATCCATGTTGGAAATCCTTTCTCATTTGACACAATTATTTTTTTTATTAAAAAAACAGTTTTTTTTTATTGACACAGTACTATAGAATGCAATATTACACAGAATTCTAGTTTTATATATATATATATATATATATATATATATATATATATATATATATATATATATATATATATATATATATATATATATATATATATATATATATATGTATATATGTATATGTATATATGATAAATATCAATAAAACGGCTTATTGCTTAACTTTCATGATGTCAATTCTTGACTATATTCAAATCTAAAATTTCAGCAGCATAATCTGCAAATTTTGCGCGCTACAGTTAAATCGAGCGCATACGTTGATGGGTTAATTCTTTGGTAATTATGACTTACACACCGACATAAGAATAAATCGTTTCTTCTCATTTGCAAGATCTACGGTTTGAACCAAGAAAAGTAAATATTGCTGATATTTGCTGTATGCATTCTAGTGAAATGTTATGGAGCAAATATTTTCATTTAATAAACTTTATTATTTAAAGTTATATAAAGAAATATATATATTCCTGAACTAAATTAAATTAATAGCATTCCATTAATATTTTTTAATTGATGCCGATCATACATGGTATAAAAAGCGCAGTTTAAACACATGATTACACTACATTCCTTTGCATTAATATCAAATTCTAATATTAAAGTATATATAATAATAAAAATTTCTAATATTAAAGTAATCCTTTCTTAGAACTAAAACTAATACATAATTTCCTTTGATATATATCATAATTTTTTGGCAAGGTAAGTCAATAAAACCATTTTCATGGATGGGAAACCCATGGTGATGATGATTTATCATTTTATGGAAAGCAGCAAATCACCAATATACACAATTAAAATTATTTATTCTATTAAGATATATATATAAATATATGTGTGTGTGTGTTTCACACACGAAAAAGTCAACACAATATTTGAATTAAATAAAAAAGTGAATTATTTTTCTTTTAAATTACTTTTTTTTATTGAATCATGAAGTGCACAGCATAGGGTTATGTGTGGAATAACATTTAGACAAATGGCCTCTGCTGCTGGCTCTTACGTACGCTTTTGTCGAAAATTTCCACGACCATTTTGCTTAAATGTAACTGAATTGCGTTGAATTTTTCCCTACAACTCTTGTGGGTTTGCTAAATAGCTGGAAATAACCCTATGGCCGATACGATGCTATCCAGAGAGTCAATTCGTTTTATTGACAAATATGTATGAGTGGGTGCAGATAAAATATTTAACGAATAAATAAATATAATACTGTTCATTATTTATTCATATCATACTTATTTATGCTTGTTCACTAAATTATAGGTTCATCACATTTTTGTTTTTATGCACCGAAATTCCTTTGCTTATGTTGACAATTTTCTTATGCGTTTATCCATAATATTGAACTGCGTATTTTTTTTCTCAGTATCTATCACGAGTTCTTTTCTCGTTCATGGGAGGGAGGGATTTTAATGATTTTCATTAAAAAATGATTTAATTTTAAGGGATGATGATTATAAATTAAGAACAATTGTAGATTTATGTTATCAGATTAAAAAAATAAAATAAAAATATGAGTTGCCATAACAGGAGCCAACATTTGTTATTCATTTTGAGAAAAAGATAAAGCTAGCTGTAATAAAGTATTTTTATATATTTCTTTGTAAAATGCTTCCGACTATTTTGTATCCAAGAAGTCATGGGAACAGTATATTTTAATTAAAATAAAGATGACACGTATTAACATTCAAAATAATTAATATTGAGTTATTTTTAGACTTAAAGCAGCAATTTTGTTGATTTGAAAGCATTTCAAAATATCACACATTGTTTTACAAAGTTCTGTTTAATAGTCTCCAGCATGGGAATGTGATCAGAGATAAATCAATTCAATGTTTAGGTTGATTTCCACCCATCCTCTCTTTGATGATTAAAGTCTTTAATTTTGTTATATGGTTGTAATGTTTCCTATTATTGTAAAAAAATAACCTTGGTTAGTAAAGATTGTTTATGGGAATGATGGGTGAAGGAATGCGAAATTCATTCATTATGTGCTACTGGGACAGAGTGTAACAACTCTCTTGAAGGAAACGTATAGATCGGTGTTCAAGCGAGTGATAAATGCTATGTTTATGCCAAAAATTCCATGGTGTTCTCGTTAGTAAACTTTTAACCAAACGCTAATTATTTCTTTCCCCTTTAAGACAATAGCAAACACCATGAAGTGCAGCATTAAAGTATGAAAATAGTCTAGCAAAATTACCTTAGTTATCAAAGAATAGGGATAAATCAATAGAAAATTTGATAATATCAATTTAAAACACTCATTTGATCCATGATGGATCGTTATCAAATATTAATACGAAAAGTGGGAGAATACTGTTGCTATTTAAAAGTACTTGGTAAAAAAAATTTCTGACATTTTAAAATAAGAATGATTTGATTGCCGTGCAATATTGACCGTATCATAAATGCGAGACTCAGGTGGAATTTGAAAATGCTTGAGTCACAACTAAAAATTGGGGCCGGAAAGTTTAAATGTTTTTAAATAATACTTTTTTTAAAAAATATGTAAATACTTTTCTCGGTTCTTTTTCTTGTGCTTTGCTCCCTATACGCTTTTTTTTATTATATTTCATCCTTTTGGGTCTTTATAAATTTTTTTAAAGCCAATCTGGGCTGATTCATTTGAGTCAGTGACTGGAGGATTTGTGACACACCTTCTTGGAACAGGCGTTTTTTTAAAGAAAACTTTCAATGGGTTCTTGAATCTGTTTTTATAAGTGCCTGTTTGCCAATAGAGAAAATTTAAAATTCATGCCGAGGGATTGTTTAAATTTTATTTTCCCTCTACAATTACTTCAGTCAATAAAAAGAAAAAATTGTTTTATCGATTTTTTGTAAAATAATTTTCTTTATTATAATTTTTATTGGACAATAAAACTGCGCCTTATATCATCACAAGAAGCAAAGATTTTTGTTCTGAAATAAATTATTGCATCGCTTTTTTTTAGTTAGTGCTAAAAATAGTTTTTAGTTATTCTTGTACTTGTATATTATGAAAAAATAAAAAAATGTTTGTTTAAATTTAAAATAAAAAACATTTTTGTTTGATTAATTTAAAGAATAATAATGTTTATTGTTCTTTAAATTATTACAATTATATATATATATATATATATATATATAATTGTAGTATATATTTACAATTAATTATAAATACGATTTACAAACAATTACGTGTTGATATCTTTATTAAAGGTGATATAAGTATATGTTCATTAAATGTACAAAATCCTATTTTCAGGATTATGTGATGAATTTATTTTAATGTCTCTTACTCTAATTTATTTTTTTCTTTTTCCTTTAAAATCAATATTTTTATGGTTTTGAAATATTTGCTTTATGATTCTCTTCTTAATTTTGAATGAATTAGAAAATTTTCAACACTCAAAAATATTCTTTTCATAAAAAAAATAATAAATAAATAAATAAGAAATAAAAAAAATCATTTCATAAACCATCGTAAAGCATAAATTATTTAGTGAAGTTGAATTGATATAAATCATGAAAATAAATTAATATGTAAATTATTTTTACTATCAATAGTCTATAAATCATGGTAATATCTTTTATTGAAGAGCTGAATGGTTGCATTAATTTGCTATCTGAGTTTTGTAGGTTATTTCTGAGCACGAAGTCCGTAGAAAACGCCGAAAATGATTTTAATGCTTCTGTGCTAATTTTATGGAAAATGATCCTGGTGACAGGCTTTTAACCTAACGAAAACGATCTGAATAGCATGCATTGAAACAGATGCCGCGTATCAACTTACAGAAAACGACTTGTGTACTGAACCAGAATATAGAAAATGATCATGCATCAAAAGGATCTTGGCTTTCTATTCATTGCTTACAACTCGTCTAAAACAGTCATTATCTCGGAATCATGTCCTGCACCCTATCGGAAATAATTTTGCAACCATTGCTCATTAACCTAATGGAAATTATTCTGGTGTACTAAATGCCTACTCTCCTCGGGAATTCTGAAGTCAGGCACACGCAACGCAGTCTATAGTTTTGAAACTGATGATTGAATGAATTGATGAGTACATGTTTTTCTGACTCAGCAATGTGGATAGCATGTTAAAGAAGTTGCTAGACACATTTGAAATCCACACCTCTCAGACGGACACTATCGTAAATAGTTGGACACATGCACTGCCAAAACTATTAAGCATTCGTTGGAAGAAGGAAAAAAATGTTCTCTTTTTCAAGAGCGGCCAGAATCAAGCCTATACTTCTTATTTCTGAAGAACACGGACTTATTACTATATCTCGATCAGTACAAAGCTGTATTCGCAGCGGGCAACCTTACATCTGAAGAACTTTGCATATACATTACACAGAACATCATTATCGGAATCCCAATTCAATCGTCATGTTCCCTGAACGCTTTTGGATAGTGTAAAACGAGTCGAGTTACCTTCCAAGTGAAATGATAACTCAAGTATTGGAAGTCTTCTACTTGGTCTCTGTTTCTAAATTACCGAAGCTTCCATTTGATGTGCTTCGACCTATCGAGCAGAACCAACCCTGGACTAGATACAGGAAAGTATGCTGACGCATTCATTCTGCAAAACCATCTGGAAAGATTTTTCAATACAGAGCTGAACATATATTTTTTTTATCGCAAGAGGAAAATCATACAGAAATCCCCAGTGCTCATGATGTAGATGCAGAAAGTAGTAGAGTATCACATTTTCGCTCACTGTTCAACAATAATGGGGATAAAAATAGAAATCTTTCCCTCAAAAACATGTGGTCATTAGCACACTGTGAGTTCATCATTCTTCGTTTTTCTTGTTTGCTTGTTTATCACTCCTTTTATTCAGACATTTTAACTTCTGGAACATTTCAAAGATCTGGACCCTCGCGCCCTAGAGGTAAAGCTGCGCATTTCACCGCAAAGGGTACCAAGTTCGATCCACGATCCCGATCTTGAACTACTGGAAATGGATGCTGTACTTCTGTCTCTTGCATGCCTATCTGCCAAGGTCGGTGCTTGGGATTTTTTCCAGTTTCTTCCCTTGGTGCATCTCCATGAAAAATCCCCCCCCCCCTAAAACTCAATGGATATCAAAATACTTTACAACGACTTTCAGGCTGTTATGAAATCCTATTTTCTTTTGAAGGAATTTTATTATTGTCAAAATTTCACATGCTATTATAATAATATCATGTGTAGTACGCAGCTAACCATACTTAACTAAAATTATCATCATTGCATAATAAAGGATAATAATAAGTGATTTGCATTTATGTTTGTTTAAACAATCTTGTAATAATATTGTTATTGTCTTAATCCAATTTTCGCTATAAGGAAAATTGGATTAAGACAATAACAATGATAATATCACACATATATGATAATATCACACATATATTTATATCTCTTTTATATCTATAATAATTATTATTACGTAAATAGTTTGTGTGACGAAGAAATATATTTACCTATAAATCTTGTGGTCATTTATTTATATAGAATTTTAATGTGCATTTATCTTACAACAAAATAAGTTTATCATTGTACTAATATTATTGATGTGGTGATACAATATTAATACCACATGTCTTATACCATATAACTTAGTCTAATCTTAAATAACGTATCGCAATATGATAATAGTAAGAGAGCAAAGAAAATTTTATATAAGGTATAGATATTCACACTTTTTAATTTTAAAAACAATCGATAATGAATGCAATACATTACTAAAATTTATATTGCCCTTGACTTTATTAAAATTTATATTTAACTTAGAACACAAAGAACTGCGTTAGCAATACGGAGAAAGTCGTCTATATCGTGATTGTTGTACTGAGAGGAAAATCAGATATCCATCTTCTGATGTGAAGTAAAAATGAATTTGCTTGCTCTGAAGTCTTCCTCGTCCCTTAAGCACGGTTCAAATTTTGACTTTGGTTGGCTGTGTTCAGTAATGACATTTTACGTTACGATCTGTCGAAAAAAAGAACATAAAAACGAATTTTCATACTTAACATTTAGCTAACTATCATAAATTAATGTAAATACATAATTTAAAATCCCTGTTTTTAAATTATATTCACTTTTATTAGGGATAATAAAGAAGAATGAAATGGGGAAAATGCATTGAATGCTTTAGAAGAAGAGTGGCAAGTTGGGAGTTAGTAGAATCTCCCCAATTGCGACTTATTTTCGTCGCCAAGTAATTCAAGCATTGTTGGCATTTAAAATAAACCTAAAATAAACCATATATATGACGCAAAAAATGATGTAAAACACAAGTAAACCACCACCCCCCCCAAAAAAAAAAAAAAAAATCCGAAAAGCAACAAACACTTAAATTGACAATACCAAAGGGGAAACTGGAAATACTATAATCCAAATGTCAGATTTAGCAAGAAATTTCTTGTGGGATATATCATAATTATATCGCCAGTTGTTTTGGTTCAAGATTTCCATTGTAGAAGCTTAAAATATCGGTGTACATAAAAATTCATTAGTTAACTATGCATCTCATAAAAACTACATACTATACTATAAAAGAAATCAGAATAAAAAGTAATGCATGCCTGTTAATGTAAACCAGTTTGTAACAATAGTATACTTTATTACATAATTTACACTTTTTAATCTTAAAGGGAAAATCTTTGTTCCCAAGTATATGTCAATACAAATTATATAACATTTTCCAAACAAATTTCTTCATGCATCAGATTTTTTAGCTGGCAAAGAAGGCTTTGTAGAAGTCAATTAATATCATAGAGAACTATAAAATTTCTTCACAATGTAATCTGAGGCAATCTTGTGTCACACACCAAAAAGTCATATTTTTCTGAACGCCACTGTTTGACTGCCCTTGATTTTAGAGTTTTCAAGGAAAAATAGGCATTGAGCCTAAAGAAAAAAGTTTTCCAAAATTAGTAATTAAAAATCGAATGAAAAAAATTGTTTTTACCAAGTGAATAAGAAAGATCTGTGAAGGTTCCCGGTTTCAAAAGCTAACTTTTTATATTGGACTTATTCCTTAGAATAGAAAGGCTATTCGCGTGTTCACCGATTGTAGAACCCAATTGTGTGGAGTAAAAGGTCCACCTTAGATTAGTGAGAGAAACCTTTGTAGCAGAAGATCCCTGGTGTTCATTGTGGATGAATAATGAAAGGCTATTCTTCGGATTAGAATGCTTATAGTTCAATCTAACTAATGCTAAGTATAATAGGATATTGGTTTTTGGGGCTGCTTTCTGGCTTTTCACCTGCCTTAGAAAGATTCATTCAAAAAAGAAAGAATTTCAGCAACCAGACTGTCCACAATGGGGTTTACAAGTCATACATATATATATTATTTATTAACTTTTTTATTCATATAAATATCATAAAAACATTTTGATCCATTTTTTATATTTAATCTAAAGTATTTTATAAAAAGCCAATAAAATTCTTTAAAAATACGATTATTCTATATTTTTAAATAACTTTTTTACCAATAAAATTTATTTATTTATTTTACAAATTCTAAACATTAACACTTAAGCCATTCCCAAGCCCTCCTGTACTTCCTGATAATATCTTCGTACTCTGTTAACAAAATATTGCCATGCATTTTTAATCGTAAAGGAAATCTTTTAGGCATAGTCTCGAAACAGGCTGATATTAACTACCGCTATTATATATTTATTAAATGAATAAAAATTTATGTTTCGTAGAAATTTTCATCAATATGAATAATCCGTCAATAAATAAAGTACGTCAAAGCTGAAAATTCTCTGTCACATATGCCGTCTCCAAAATAAAAATTATCACTTAATTTTTGAGAAAAAAAGGAATTACTTTTCTCAGTTGTTTAAATGTGTCTTTCCATGTCATCAAATGAGGATTACTTCCGATAATGTTGGCAGCGATGATGTATCGAAAACAGCGCCGATTATGCAGATCTAGTGATATCCCATTTCTGATCGAAATCGACACATCATCATCTGCGTCATTTCACTCCTCCACGCCATGCAGGCATAGTTTCCACTGATACCTCTTTCTGTCCCTCTTTGCTTAGATGACGCAACTCAGATTGCTGTGGTATAAAGTGAAATGTTTCTTTCCTTTTTTTTTTTTTTTTTTTTTTTTTTTTTTTAATATTTAATGAAAAAGAAAAGAATTATTTATCACCAAATTTTTCTGTTGATTTCGAATAAGGAAAGAACATAATTTGAACTGTGGGTTTCTTTTGTTTTCGGCATTGAATCATTCAAGAAATGTTTGACTCTAAAAGTTGTTTTTGATATTAAAATTAATTTCGATTTTTCTTATACGAGGGTTGCTATTTATATTTCTGGCCTAATAATGAAAAAACAAATATGTAGGATCGAAATTGGTTTTATTGTTTTTCAAAATATTCTCCATGATGATCAATACACTTTTGCATGCGTTTGAACCAATTTTCAAAGCACTTTTTCCAGTCCGATTGAGGTAACTCCAAAACATGCGTTTTGAATGCATCAACCGCTTCTTCGGGGGTCGAAAATCGTTGTCCACGTAATTTATTTTTGATGTGTGGGAATAAGAAGAAGTCATTGGGTGCCAAATCAGGGCTGTATGGCGGATGACCCATCAGTTCGATCTTTCGCTCCGTCAGAAATGCCTTTGTTTGAGTCGATGTGTGAGAGCTCGCATTGTCATGATGAAGAATGATTCGCCTATTCTTCTGCTTTTTTCGAATTTCTCCGATGACTTCTGGCAAACAAATGGTCGTGTACCATTCAGAATTGACCGTCCTGCGTTGCTCTAACGCCACTGTTGCCACATGACCGTTAATGCCGAAGAAACAGGCAATCATTTGTTTCGATGTGCTTCTTCCTCAAACAACTTTTGTTGGTTTTGCCTCGTCTTGGAAGACCCATACAGTTGATTGCTGTTTTGTTTCCGGCTCATATGCATAGATCCATGATTCGTCACCTGTGTAGATGTTATACACATCCTTTGATGTACCTTGAATGTATTTTTCCAACATTTCCTTGCACCAATCGACACGAGTCTTTTTTTGAGCGTTTGTCAGATTATGCGGGATCCAACGCGAACAAATTTTTTTTACGCTCAAATGTTCATGCAATATTTTATTGATGCTAGTCATACTAATGTCCAAAGACGCCTCTATCTCACGGTATGTCACATGACGATCTTGCTTTATGAGTTCATGCACAGCATTGATCTTTTCTGGCACAACAACGGATTTTGGACGACCTGCACGGGATTCGTTCTGGATCGAACATCGACCACGATTAAATTCGTTATACCAATTTTTTACAGTGCTGTAGGATGGCGCTTTATCGCTGTATAAAGAATTAAGTTCATCGAAGCACTCTTGTCTTGACAATCCACGTCGAAAGTTATGAAAAATAATGGCACGAAAATATTCACGATTCAATTCCATTTTTTGACAGAGAAGAACTTTTCAATTTACTGTCAACAACACAAATAAAGCTATAATGGTAAATCGTCTGCTGAATTTATGTTTAAAAATATCAAACTTTCGATTAAAATCGTCTTCGGTCGCCTAGCAACACTTACTGTTGCCAAGGCCAGAAATATAAATAGCAACCCTCGTATGCAGCTAAAAAATTATATTTGTAAAATTATGCAGAATAAATATATGCACGTTTTTTTTCCTTTTATCGGCATTTATTAAAAATTGAATAGATAGATTTTTAATGTAAAATTTGATTTTAACAAATTAAGATGCTATTGTTACTGGATGTATGATTATAGCAATTGATTTTATTTTGTTTAAAATATTTTATTTAGGGACAGAAATTACGAACAGATCTTAAGAACAGAAAAATGTTGCTGTTTAGGAATAGGAAAATTGGTATTATATTATTTGGTTAAATATTGAAGGATTATCAATTTTCTGTTTAAAAATAAGCATTAGTCCCAGAAAACTGAGAACATTTCATACATTCGCCTGGCCATATAATAAATACACTTATTTTTTTAAAAAATAAGAACTATTTTGTACATTAAATTAAATTAAAGTAATTAGCATAATACAAATTATATGAAAGGAAAACATTAAAGATGTATGATTAAGTTACTGTTATTTTTACTGCAGCGTTTCGAATTTAAACTAGCGAAGTAAGTGAACGCATAACTATTGAGTGATTTCTTGATTTGATCGAATTATCTCATTTAAAATGAAAACTTTTCTCTAAAAGTTATGCCTAAACAAGAATTAAAAATAAATATCTCTTCCCTTTTCTTTCTCTACACACACGAATATGAGATAATTTTTAAATATACATTTACATTAAACGTAAGGAGAATTCGAAAATCAGTTTCTATCTGAAACACCCATCTTTACATTGCAATGCAGATTGAAAGGTTTGACTAATTTATTGAATTGACTCTTTCAGCGGCATTAAAGGCTATTGTCTCCATCATTCCAGAAATTTAATTTCTATTCAGAATAAGTCCACTTAGAGAAGGAACGGTGAAATTCTTCTTATATTTGTCCAATCATTCACTATCATTTTCAGTCCTTTCTTGAAAGTCAGGTTTAAAATGCTCGTGTTCTGGGCACTTCTTTGATTTGTACATTGGCTACCATGAAATAAAATATGATCTGTATCATTGTAGACCCTACATATTTGATAAATTTCAGACTCTGTTCAATTGAAACGATGTCAAAGGGCTGGAGTAATATTCGTGTTATAAATCTCGCTAATATCACATCCTCCCTTCGAGAGGTAAGAGATTCACATATAATATTTACCAGATAAATATATAGAGGCAAAGACATGCAATTCCTGTGGAATCTCTTCAAATCTTCGGGTGAAAGCCAAAGAATCCGTTTCTGTTACAGATTATCTACTGTATATTTGTGGGCCCAGATTATCCTTAGGAGAGGAGCTATAACTTTAGGGAATCTTATTGTAATATTTTGACAGCCATCAGAACAAAGAGATAATCCTTGGAAATGTAGTTCGGTTCTTTTACTTGGCATTTTGTCTCTGTGTAAATATTGTTAATTCGGCTTGATATGGTGACCATGCAGTGATTGCCATGCTGTTAGTAGACTCGGATGTATCTGTTGAAATAATATGAATTGGCTTAAATTGTTGGCCGTGGAATTCCTCGAAAAAAAATAGTATTTGATAATTTTCGAGGGATCTGTTTTGAAAATCAAAGTCTTATATAGGTATAAAAATGGAGGCAGGCAATGGTTCTGCAAAAATGTATGAGATAATCAGGGGATGTTTCAAATTCTTTTAGACTTTGAAGAAATAAATTAACCAGTTTGTATTCTGATTTTTGTGATTCTTTTTTTTTACCTAAAATATGGTTATACATAGGCGAAAATTCTTTTATGTAAGTAAAATTATGTATTTTATGTAAGTAAAAACATTTTATGTAAAAATATTTTGTGTATTTTATGTAAGTAAAAACAAGACACCTGATGTCTCATACGCATGCTTTTTAATTCGTAAAAATTATCAAATCTTTTTATTTCAAACCAAGGAACTTATAGTATAATATTGAAAACTAAATTATTTTATTATTATTGAAAACTAAATTATTTTATTATTATTGAAAACTAAATTATTTTATTATTATTATTTAAGTTTTTACTGTGTATTTGCTTTCTGAAAAGAAATTTTATTGATTAGTGTAGATCGTAGATACATTTATGTATCATAAGGCAACTTGGAAAACAAACAAGCAGACACTTTAAGTTAACTAAAAAAAAAATCCAATATTTGTTGTCATTGTTTAATAGTGGCTGAGTTATATATATGGAAATAAGTATTTCCATGAATACTTTAGCAATTATAAATTATAAAAATTTCTAAATCATCTCTTACTTTTGTTTTGACTATAAAAATACCTTTTTAAAAAGGAATAATTCCAGTTAGTTTATGTGGAACACAAACAAAAATTTTTCACTTCTCGCCAATAACATTTTTATTGCCCTATATTTAGGAAGGTTCCCGGTTTAAAGCAAAAGTTGGCTGGAAAATCATTTCCCCTTGAAAAATTTGTGGTTGCCAAAGCCAAAAAGTTTGTGGCTCAGAACAATAGACTTCTTTTTCCTTTTTTTGTAAGTATGACGAGTAATTAAATTTAATTTGTATAAAATAGATTTTAATTAGTAACCCGTTGATTTTACATCTTAATAAATCCCTCCGTGATTGTTTTCATAAACATTTTAATTATCAGAAGAAAAAGAATAATTTGCGTCAGTTGATTATTTTATCGAAATTTCTTTCTTTCATATTTTAGTAACATAACACAAATTCTAGTTTTTACAAAATGAAGGTGCCATTAATTAACATTTTATGATTAGTTTTAGTGCTCGCACAAAATTTCAAAATATTGTTAGATACTTATAAAATTTTTTATGTATTTGAGAAAGAATGATTTAATTATGTAGCATTTTTAAAGTTGACTGTATCTCCATCAATATTTTTGTTGTTTAGTAATATACAAAAAGAAACTGAATAAATTACATAACCAATTGTTATTGTCCTTTCGGCAAAGCAATTTTGAGAAAAATAGGTTTAATGAGATTTAAAACATAAAAAAGATTTTTTTAATAGTCTATCAACATTTTCTCTCATATCCTTTGAAATGTTTTATTTATGCTTAATCATACATCTCAGTAGATTATTTATTTATGTTTTAAACGACATGTTTCAAGAGTTTACATTATTTAGTATAAATGGTGTGGATTAATGCAAAAAATATCTTTTAAAGCTATAAATGAATAAAAATTTTAAATGATGTTAAACAAAAGTTAGTTTAAAAAATTAACTGAAAAATCATTGCAAATCATATTCAATAATTACATACTTGTAAAAGTTTAATTTTGAAATTTATAAGAAAGAAAATCTAAGAATGATTGTAAGAAAATCATAGATTGCATTTTTAATTCTTTTAAGGAAATTAGATTCTGTGAATGTGATAACATAAATTGCACGAGAAAGTCCATCCCATTAATTCTGAGCGTACAGTATTGAGGCAGATTTTAATTCAAACAATTCTGAATATGATTAAAAAGAATTATTATTTTCTAAAGATCTAAGCTAATTATTTTAAAATTGATTAGAATTTCTGAAGTATTAAAAAGAATTAGCTGAAATAATTTTACAAAAACTGTAAGTCTGTCATAACGTTTTCTTAAAATTAAACGCAATTATATTGCTTATAGACTTTATGAAAGGAAATCTGTATATTTACCAAAATTAAATATTTTTTCTCCTGTATTCTTATGCCGTTTTGAAAAAAAAAGTAATTTTGTCTATTTCATTTTATTAACTTTTGAATTATTGGTAAAATAAGCTGTCAGGAAATTAAGAAATTAAACTAACAAAACTTGCATTATATTTTGCACAAAAAATTATAAATGTGTATTTTTGAGAAAGTCATTTAAAGAAAATATTGTTTTTTAAACAAATATCAAGCATTCTGTCGCAGGGGTTTTCCATTTTAATGCTCTCTTAATATTAATAAAACTTTCGCAAACGGGAATAAAATTATCAAAAGTTTTGAATATATTTTGAAACTCTAGCAGTCTTAATCAATTTCTAACTGTTACTGACAGCCATTATTCTCTTCCGTAGGAAATGATGTATGTCTTTAATGTGTTTCCCATGTTCAGGAATCGGCCTGAAACTATGCGGAAAATCCTAAGCATATTGGAGAAAGACTCCCCTCAGCTGGATGCAGAGAAAGGTATCAAGATTTATATATAATGCGATTATTTGCTTTTCCAATTTTTGAGCAGCTTGAACTTTTTTCATCTCAAGAAAAGAAAAAATCAAGATGTTTTTTTTGAATTTTTATAGGTTAAAATATTTATAGTATGTCATATTTTAATTATAGAAATTTTAACTACTTAAATAAATTAGTTCTAGTTTTTTAAATTTGCTATCAGGGAATGGTATATTGTAAACGTAATATTAAAAGTAATAAACCAAACAAAAAATAAAATACTTGTTTATAGTTTATAACTTTTTTTATCACATATATAGTTTAAAGGTAGAAAAGGACTTGTAAAACTTCTAAATAATGGTATGCGATCGCTAGTATTAGTAGTTAAATAATATGAAGCTTTGAAAACTTTGAAGTATATGTACGAAGTTGTAACTTGAATTTAAGAAAATTCCTTAATTTCAAATTTAAAGGAATAAAAATATCGTTCAACTGGTGTTAATTGTAATTTAGCTATGTGCGAAACGGGATGCTATCGGTGAAGTTGTTACAATACGCTAACATATTGAAAAATGAATAAGAAACCCAAGATCAATATTAAAATGAACTTAATTTTTCACGGATAAACACTCTTATTCACTTGGGTATTGAGTCTACAAGTTTCTGAAATGCATTTATGTGCAGAGAGAATAGCGCGCATTAGTTTTACAGACCTTCTAAATTAAACGGAAGGCAGGAATGCTATTGGACAGTCTTTCCATTGCATTTTTTGTGGAGTTAACCTCTGGGAACTGAGGTAACTAAAGAAGATGTTGGAAAACTGATCTATGTTAAGCGAATCAATTTTGAGCCTTTCTGGCACGCTGTTCCATGCCCCAAGCATTCTGAGAATAAGAATGCAACGCTGTGAGGTGACTTGATATAAGTATCTCACGGTTATTTGCTTATCCACAAAAAACTCAAGGGCATCACTTACATATCACGTGCTCTATATCATAATATTACCATCACATTCTTTCACCGTCGAGTAAGGCAAGGTGGATTTATGGACTTTACACTAAATAGATTTTTCTTATCCTACGCCCGACCTCAGTTTTTTTTAACCATCAGTCTCTGTAGGGCAGCTTAATATAATCTTGAAGCAAACGAAAAGTCATCTTCCGCAGAATTCCTAGCTGTGCCGTCAAAAATTCCCGAGCAAGTAAAGAGGTGGTCACCAATCAAGTCACACAAAGGGAAAATTGTAATGCCGGTCAAACTTAAACAGTGTTTCTGCAGATAATGATGCCCAGTCCTAAGGCGGAAATTTGTCACAACCACAGCTCTGTGGAGGAATCGGCTTTGTTAACAAAGATTCCCGTACTTTCCCTCTCGTAAACACCTTGTACACATTTTTACGATAGGAAGCAAAATTTATCTTAATAATATTCTTAATTGTATGGTACTGTAAAGATGGACAAGGTTGTTGTTCATTTGAGCCATCCATTGACAAATTGTCATCTGAGTTATTACCAGAGATTCCGAAAAGGTTAGGCAGCACAATTTGACGTCCTCCTTAGAGTAGAAAACTTATAGCCATTTGGTAGTGATAAACAGATTTAATATTGCTAGGTGTAGTACACGAGCGTAATTTGATGGTGTTCTGAGAGTCAATAAACTCACTAAATTCGAACTCTTCCATTAGTAGAAAATAATGTGTAGCATACACTTGACCACGTCACCCATTTTCAATCCTCATATACTTAATGTCTTCCTTCCTAATACTAATACAAACCAGTTTTTGCATTTCGGGAAGAAATAAGCAGTTTCTTTAAAGGTCTGATTAGCATACGATTCTCTGAGTCAAACTTAAATCTGTTGTGAAGAGTTTTGGTTGACAATTTTTCTCATTTGAAGGTTAATAAAGTCCCAGTTCTGCACAATTTGTAAGAGGTGACGATGATAATGCTCTGGAAAACTGTGCTCGAGCGTCAGGTACATTTTCTAGACAAGGACTTTAGACACTGGTTGCAAAGAGCCACCTTCTTGAAAATCCTTGATACAACTGTTTTGTTTTGGTTTGTCGTTTGGTTGTTTTGTTTGGTCATTTTTTACACGTAAGGGTTAATTAGAGCAAAACCTACCGTTTGAAGCGGGTTCTGAACCACTAAAATTATCCATGGCCAAGATAAGATTGATAGACACAAACTGTTGAAATGAAAGCTAATCATTCTGCTGTCAGCTGGGCTGCAAATGGTTTGGAAACTCGCTGTCTTCGCCTCTGCTAAATAAATCAATTTTTAAACGGGGAAAAGATCTGTCGGATCTATCAATTTACTCCATTCATCGTGACATAAGTTTTTCATCTTACTTATGCTAGCATTTTCACAACATGTAACCCTATTTTCATATTTCATTCCTAGAAACTATTTAAATGAAAATATCAAATTTATTTCCTCTATAATTCAATGAGTGTGTATTTCGTAGTGTCTTTCATCTTTGTCATGAAATGCCGTTAAACCCAATCAGTTTTTTCCTATTCTTGAACCAAAGTCGAGGGTCAATATTTGAGCTGGCATCGTGTTTTCACCTCACCAAACAGACCATAATGAAATGTTAGCAATTCTAACAGCATAGAACAGGTATCTGATAACAGGTGCAAGAAGAGCATCGAACCGCGAGATCATAGTTGACAGGTGTTCCACTCGAAAATGTAACTGAAACTGTGACCAGCTAAATAATGATGTTAGCAAGACATTTGAACAGGCTGTTCTGTTCTCTAAACTTCCACATCAGAGAGACATTAGGCTCTATAAATTGTTCACCTTCATATCTACGTCGCATGTCATGAATTCAAATTACACGAATATAAACTAAACAATTCTTTAATCTAATACTTTATAAGTAATTCAAATAAAATTAAATGTTTTTTTTCACAAAACAGCTGTGAAATGTTAGAATTTGCATCTCATAAGATTTGTAAAAATTTTTGTATAAAATAAAAATAAGCTCAAGTTATTCTACAAGTACTTAAGAAAAATAGTAACGTTAAGTTTTTCAAAAAAAAAAAAAAAAAAAAAAAAAAAAAATTTTTTTTTTTTTTTTTTGTTAACTTTGAAATATTAGAAAATTTTCTTTCTCTTAAAAAAATGAAGCTCACAATTAGCTTGAAATTAAAATTAGTTTTCTAGATAAAAACGTGAAGAAATCACTCTTCGATACTAAAAATATTTAAAAAATACATAGTTGTTTTATATGCAATACCCACTGTTTTCAAATCATGTAAACACGTTACCATTCTGTAAATCTCTAGTGGAAATGCGTACTTTTCATTCATTTAAATAATCTTATTAATTATAATAAAGTTTAGAGCAGGTATCGAATTTACAAGTTAAGCAAGAAAAACATCCCACCACGAGTGCTGATGTTCAAGAGCATAATGAACAAGCTTTGCACACTAAATTGTGAAATTTACCTCCACCCTTTTTTTTTTTTTTTTTTTTTTTTTTTTTTGTCTGATGGATTTTATTCGTTTTTAAAAAGGAAAACAAAAATTAAAACACTTACCTTCACAGAAGCCAAACGTACTAGATAATTTGCACAAGCACTTTTTTAAAGTTTGTTTGCACTAACAATTTAAACTATTTTATTTCGCAGCAGCCTAAGTCTAGTGGCAAATAATTGCATTGTTTTAAGTCTACTTCCTTTTTATATGCAGTTAGAAAGTAGATCTTGTTTCGCTTGGTTTCAAAATTAAAAATCAAAATCAAAACTATCAGTCAAATCTTGCAACGCGTTTTTGTGAAAATTCCCGTAAACCCATTTCAATGATAATTGGTATACTTACAATATAAGGGTCCAATGACAACGCAATATGATGAAAAATAATTTATTGATATGATATCAGAATGATAAAATATATTCTTTACTTTCTAGTGCATTTTATTTAAGCCTGTAACTTAATTTTTTTTTACCAGTTTATTTTTCTTTCCCATGATTTTGGCGCCCCTAGATCATTGCACTCCGGGCGGCCGCCCGGATCGCCCTACCCTGGGGCCGGCCCTGTATATATCAAGTGGTTATCGCAAGCTCTACTAATGAACTAATTCTGTTCATAGAAAACAGAAACAATCAGATGCTTCTGTTTACCGAAGTTTGGCGCGAGTAAGCACGAGAATACCCGGGATGTTGCCAGTGCTTATCTTTTGATTCCACGCCCCACCGATGCTCGACTCCAAACGCGAAAGCGAGATATTCGTTCCAAGAATATGGATGGGATGTTTTAGCATTTGTACCCGCAAAAATTCGCGGCGAGGATTGTGGATTATGTATACTGCTGATTCATTTTTTTTTATACCTATTCGACTTTTTTGGTTCGTATTCGAAAATGATATTTTGGAAACAGCTGCGTGCCCTTGCAACTGTCTCGCGCCCCACAGACTGAAATATAGAGATTATGTTCTTAGCTGTATTTTAGTAAAATTATTTTTACTTTGCTCCCGCTGTATTGCACAAGGATCGTGATTGGGATGCAACACACGATTTAGTTTCAATTGTGAACCAAGTCGAACATGATTTGATATTCAGATGCTGTTTCCTGTGGCAAAAATTATAATCTGATAGACATCTGCGTAAAATTTGTCAAATAAGTTTTGAAATATTTTAAATTGCTCACACTAAAATATGGTCTGTATATAATAATCAGATTTCCGTTGAGGAATTTTATATGTTGGATCAATATGATATTTATTTCAAAATTAACACACAATATATTTAAGGAAAAATACTTCTCAATTCATGGTTATTGCGGAATGCTTTTCTTCAACTCTCTTAATTTTCAAACAATACATACGTATTGACAGTGATTTTAACCCCTTTTAAGATCAATACATGCATACACAGAGTTAGCATAAATGATTCATTCTTTTTCAAACCCTACGTCCCCCTAATATTCAAAAATACATTTAAGAATATTAGAGAGACGCGAAAAACAAATCCATTTTTTTTTTCAGTAAGTGCAGGTAGTGATTGATATCTTATAAAGCATTGATCAAACAGTTACAGATATAGGCTCTTAGGACAAAAGGAGTTTTTCACTAAAAATTATTTCATTAATCATAAAGAGATTGCTTTTTTCGTCCCAGTTGAGATCATTATTACGCCACTTTATTACAATCCTCATTGTGATCATGGATATTTTAATACAACCTAATATAGCCAGATAACCTAATATTTACGTCACATCGTATTGACATGGCGTCGTCATTACAACTTGTTACGATTTGTTGTCTACTTTCAAATCGCATTCTTCGAGCGGCAGCAAACAAGGCGAAATTCACCATCGAATGTCTGTGTGTCGTTTGGGATGTAAAAAATTCATTCATGATTTTTAGCAGCAATAAAGTATTTGTGATTATATTTTTATGCATTTGAAAAAGTTTTCAAATATTTAGCGATATGCTTTCAAAATTGAATGCGTTGAAAATAGAACAAACGCGAAAAAGCAAAATGAAAAAGGCAAGATAAGCATCCACTTTATGGTTTGTGTAAATCAGCAAGAACGATTTAATTTTTTTGTTTGATTTAAATTGTGAAATTCAAGTTTACATTTTACAGTTTTTCTTGTATAAAGGCGAAAATGCAAGCCAGACGGCTGAAAATGTTCATATTGCATACGGTCGTGGTATTGTAACTACCAATAGTATGTAATTTCACTTTTATCGATTTGGTTAAGGTATTTTTGATGTTAAAAATGCACCTCACACTGGTAGATCTGTGTTCGATAATTTCGATAAAGTCCCAGAAATGTCTAAGAACATGTTATCTGTCGTCAGACTTAAATCATTTTTTGTGATTTTCCAGGAACAAAAGGTAAGATATGAAAGAGTTTTAATCTATTTGCACAGTTAGTAAATCCAAAACACGTTAAATAAAGTCTTGAAGTTTAAAATAATGGATTTTTCCCCCAACCTAATATTACATGCATCCTCATAAAAGATATAGGAGAAAATCCCAAATTAATCAAGTTTATATACCCTCTACAAATGTTCATTTCCTCAGGAAACTGAAATAACTTTCTTATCGGATCCACTTCCAGGGGATTTAGGTGGATGTTAGCGAAAAAGAAGTCGCGGATGAAGTGGTGCTTTGGCGAGGCATCAGAGGCTCCTGTTGCTTCTGGGACAGATGATAAAGCCATTTGTATTATGTATATTGTCACCTGTACGTCCATGGGCTCGGAGTAAGTACCCTGGCGACTCCTTAACGCGGGCTGGCAGTAGACACGATCAAGCTGCACTTACCCGATTCCTTGATGGTCATCAATAACTTTTGTTGATAAATATTTCAAAATTTGCACATGCCTTCCCTGGCCACATTGTCTTGGGCTCATCAGGATCCCCGATTGGTAATGGACCTCTTCCCGCGGTGAATGGGCTCATCTAGCTCTACTGTTCAAGAAGATGACTGTATATGTTGGTGACACGACACATGCATAAACGAAATCATTCCATGTATTTTGTAGCATGTAATAGCCCTGAATTACTGATATTACCACAATGATTTGTTTATACGGCGGTTCTTTTCCACATTCCTTTCTGAAAATACATTTGCACTTGTATAACATACATTACAATCCTCATTGATCATAAATAGCATTTTCAAGGACAGAAGGTTTAACCCTCGTACTGCAATCAGAAACAAATCTTTTTATGATGATTTTCATACATGTTTCCTGTATTTGGAAAATACAACCTTTTTACATAATAACGCTGATTATTAAAGATAGATTCATTTTAAATGAATATTACTGTGAAGATATAACAATTCCATAAAAGTGTGTGTATATAAGTATTAATGCATGATAATTTTATTCAGTGGCCGCGATGGATTAGAACATTCTTTCTCGTTATCAGAAGTTAGTTGTTTCGAGTCTTGTCTTTTTCGCTTATAGCAGATGAGATATGTAAAATATATTGTGGTTGCAATCTCCTCCATGTGAAAAGCCCAAGCCTGAGTGTTAGTCCACATTTTCAGGGTCCAAGAGGGCAGACCCAGCTTACTGTGCAAAATGTCATCATCTCCACCCCTCGTAGTGCTGAAGAGTGGATCCTCGAAGTTACAATAATAATTATGTACTGAGCAATATAACCTTTGAATATAATTGTATGTCAGTATACAAAATTGTATTATAAAATATCCTATATATGCCCACACTTTTCATGTATATCAATGCATTTATATAAGCTGTAATTTAAATTGTTTCCTTAGTCTACACGTTAAGAGTTAACTTTTTATAATAAAGCATCATTTTAAAGAAAAGTTAATTGCACACTTTTAGATAAAATATTGCACAAAACTCACAAGAAATTTCCTTCGGAGTTTAGTGGCTCATAATTATTTTCGTAATTTGCTACTTAAAATCGAAAATGTGAAATAATATGTTAATTTCATACATTGCATATTGAGTGAGCTATTTGAATCATTGACACTTTTAGATAATTTTATTAATACATTTCTATGAAGAAATTCTTTTCGATTGTGCTAAAGTATTTGGTAGCAATTCCCAAACTACGTTCGACGTGTACACAAATTATGACCACAAATTATGTGTGTGTGTATGTGCCATTTCACAAAAAATAATTTGAATAATCTTCTGAAAATTCGCTATTTATTGGAAAATGACACACATTGCAAATTTCAGTCTACTCATAGAAACTGCAATCCATTTCATACTCAGCAAATAAAAAAGCTGAACTACACCCATAACCACATGTTGATTCCGCGAGTGGATTCACTTAGAATCTCAACAAATAGTAGCTTAAAAATGACATTTTTCTAACTTCTCATACGGATAAACTGAAAAATAACTATTACAAATGTTGTAATTATATAATCATTATTATAAGTTTTGTGTATAGTTTTGGCAATATTATGTAATGAATTTGGTTTTAAGCCAGACATGATTTATTTAGATTTAATTTATACACTGTTTTTATTCTATTTAATGTTATATTATAACTATATAATTACTTTAAACTCTCTAATTAGTAGTCTTAATTTAATAATAATAAACAAATAAAAATTTATTAGTAACAATAAATAAAAATTAAACTAAAGTATTGAACTTCTTAGTCCGCACATTAAAGATGAATATAATTGTATTTGATAGCCTTAACTTTTTTATTGCATGAAAATTATATATAACGATGGTAACTTTAAATACATTTATTAAGACGTTGAACAAAGAATTATGTAAATTTTGATAGTTATGATATGATGAGATTGTGATAATCCAGAAATAAGGATTTGTGTGTTTCTAAACAAACACATTTTTTTTATTCACAGTGTCAACAATTGATTTAGCTTGAAGCTTTTGTGCACGCTGAGAAATTCTATAGTTTATATAATATAGAAAATAAACGCCCATTGAACTGATAATTTAAGGGTCTAGTGGACTCCTTGCTTCGTTTTCTGGTAAAAGTTTACAATCAGGTACACCTTGATTCTTTGGCGAGATTTTTAGCACCAAGATAGGAGCCATGATGTGAGTAACAAGATGGCCGCTACACAAAAGCTATCACTTGGTTATCAAGATTACCAGGAATTAAATTTAATCTCCAAAACATATCATCAAAATAAGGGGTACCCGATTCTACACTACTGGCCATTAAAATTGCTACACCAAGAAGGCGACATGCTACAGACGTGAAATTTATACGAATTTATTCGAGCCCTGCGAAACCCTACGTTTCAGCAGGATAAATGCCCGACCGCATGTTGCCGGTATTGTATGGTCCTTCCTTGATAGAGAAAACGTTCGGCTGTTGCCCTGGCCAGCACGTCCTCCAGATCTTTCACCCATAGGAAACGTCTGGTCAATGGTTGCCTATCGAATGGCTCGTCACCAAACGCCAGTCACTACGGTTGATGAACTGTGGCATCGTGTTGAAGTTGCATGGGCATCTGTACTTGTACATGCTCTCCAATCTCTGTTTGACTCAATGCCCAGGCGTATAACTGTTGTTATTACTGCCAGATGTGGTTGTTCTGGGTGCTGATTTCTCAGGATCTATCCAGCCAAATTTTTTGAAAATTTAATCACTTGTTATTTCTAGTATAATATATTTGTCCCATAAACATCATTTTTTGTTATATGCATTTCTTCCTGGTGTAGCAATTTTAATGGCCAGTAGTGTACATTGTACCCCACTTTGGTTTCATTCATTGCTTGGGTGATATTTGTATAGACATGGAACTGTAGTAAGTTTAATGGTAACTTAGTAAACTTATCGATGCGAAGCTTCAAAAAAGCTGTTTTATGTTTTGTAATCAAGCATTTTGCAAAATTTTACCAAATCATCAAAAATATTGCCAAATAACTGTAAGCTATTTTAGATTTCACATTATTTCTCAGTTGTAAAAGGCATTGTTTTCACTCAATAAACGTTGCTATAAAACCTGATTTTACGAATTAATAGTATATATATATATATATATATATATATATATATATATATATATATATATATATATATATATATATATATATATATGTATATATATATATATAATAATACTTTAAAACAAATTATTAAACAGAAGACATTCTTGCAAATATTTACACTATTTACATTTTTTTTATAATATCATGCTAGCGATAAAAACTTGTATGTGATGCAATTTTGTTGCTCACATGTTGATAATAGAAATATATCGGCAGAAAAATTGTAGAAATTTATAGCATCATTTATACAGAATTATTTTGTTTAATAAGTGCTTTTAATTCATAGACCTCGTAACTGAAGAAATAGAAGACTATTGCTTATGTTTATTACTTAAGGGTGTCTGTTGCAAAATTCTTGGTTGTACAGCATCCGCTCAAGATTATTTCAAAGAGCTTCTGAAATAGTAAGTGTGTTTTCAAACAATCATAGAATTTATAAGAAATCGTTAGTTTGTATTTTCTCCAATTTATATGATCTGTTTCTGGAAACTAATCTTTCTCGTTGCAGCGAGAATCATCTGACTGATGACGTCTACCTGGCCACTTACGCCATGGCGGAAATGGGTTACATGGCCATGGACGAGGGACGACATGAGGAGGCTCTTCAGTGGCTGCATAGATCCTGGTAGGTATTTCACTTTTATATTTTCTTTTATACGACTGAGCTACGCCTAAAATTAGTTATCGGCAGCCTAGTAACTGAAGGCTGTTTCAAACTTATGTCTAGAATTAGCTCTAGGAAGAAAATTCCATTGATAACATTATGATGCTTCAAAGTAAAAAAAAAGTTCCATAGAAACTACTCCAGCACATGCAGAATCGATGTTTTGTTATTTAACAGAAGCTGTTATCTAACTCTAGTTCCTCTGTTTCATAAATTTCTGTGCCTCTAACAAGCGATGAGGAGTTTAGCTAGAGACATTTGCTGTTGCTCTCTCCTATAACATTTTCCTTTTAAGAGCTGATTTTATCAGGTTTTACATTTTAAGCGGAATTTTCAACAAACATTCATATCTGAGGGCGGAGCTGAATTCTCAAACTGTTCGGTTGAGTGAAAAAGGAATCGGTGATTACTGAATTGCCAACCTCACCGAAAGTCAATACCATTAGAAGCTGTACTTTTAAATGATATTTTGACTCCTCCTCATTGAGGAGAAAAACCTTCGCAGGCCACCTGCTGCAAGGGTTTCCGATCTCTCAACCTGACAAAAGTGCAACAACTGTGGTAAAACATCTTAATGGTGTGATTGCCCTTCTTCATATGTAGTGCACCGAAATCACGTACCGAAAATGGAGAAAACTGCCAAGCACCCACCATGATTGAAGCGCAACATCCATCTCCCATTAATAGTCATATTAACATCTTTTGGCTTAATTGCTTTGCGTAAAACGTTTCTTAAATAGAAAGCCCTATTCAAGTGCAGAATCCCGGAAAAATCCCAAGTACCTCTCACTATAAATGTGCACGCAGAAGGTAGAAGCAAAATTTTCATCTCCTAATGTTAAAGAGTATCTGGTATCGAACCTGGCACCTTGCAGTGGGAAAAACATTGGCGGACCTGAACTTGGTCATGCTGAACCCATATAGATTTGATTTGTCTTTCTAATTTCATTTTTCTCTCAGAAGATAATTCTGTTTGATTTTAAGGTTTGAATGGAATCTTAAACAAAATAACAACACCCGGAAATGGAGTTGAACATCCAAGTTTTTGAACTGATTGAAATAGAAAGCTTATTATTGAGCTACTTACCTTATCTAAAGTAATTACTTTTCGCAGATATTGGAACTCTTCAGAAATATTGTGGGGAATATTATCGCTATTTTATCTTTAAAATTGCGGGTTTTATATTTGGCCATCATCAGTGAGCATAAGAATTCCACAGAATCAAATGAGCGTGTAATTAGGGGAATGGGACGCTCCTTCCTTTCGTCTCACTTGATGAAATCCCGAATAGTGTTGAGTGGATTTGAAGGACAAAAACGAGCAGATGGAAAGCACTGCAGTCATTCAATACATTTTAACTTTTGGTCAATTTTACCTAATGTTTTCTTTTAGATGTATTTTTACAATATGTACGTTGTATAATATAAAGTATATAATACAGTAACACACATATTGAACTGTTAAAATACACATTTTATTTTAAAATAGTGTGTGCAGACAGTACTTACAATTAAGCGCACCCTCTTTTGTGCGTCTTCTATTACGTGCACAATGTTGTGTAAGTCTTGAGTTAACGTAATGAATGTAGAGGGTACTGTATTGCATATTTAGTCCCCGAAATTTTATTTCTGTATTAGCAAATATGTTCGTGTTAATTAAATAACTCTAGACATCTAGGGAAAGACAACCAGCATGCAATTACTGAATGTGTAAAAAGACATTAATTTATTTTAAATAGAACATTTTGAACCCATCATTAGCCCGATTTGCAAGCAGTTACAGCAGCTAATTGAAAGCTGCTAAAAGGAAAGTTTCTAATCTGAGCAAAGGAGCTTCCTCTTCGATTCTCATGCCGGGGTGAAGATGAGCTCCAAGTTAACCTGCATCTCGAATTTTAATTTTCCATCTTGTCCATTGCAGCCACGCACACACAGATTACCACCTGGAGTCCTTCCTCCACTACCGGATCCACGCTGCTATCCGGCACATCCAGACTCTCACCTCTCTTCTGGAGAGATCCAGCACGCCGGACAGCTACCAGAAGAAGAACGGAATGTACACCTGCTCCATGAGCCCTCCCACGCAAAAGAGTTCCATCAGCATTTACGACGCCTCCTTCTGACATGAATATGTTCCTATTTTGATGGGGGCAGTAATTCAATTCATGCATCAGCTGCGACTGCGCGTTACCCCCGCATACGAAACGTTTTTATTTTTATATATTTAGAGCATTTCTGTCAGTTGTTATTATCACATAAAAATGCATTTTTTAATGACTGAATTCAGATTTTAGTTACATAAGAAGAGAAAATGTGGTATTTATGGAAAACTTACTGCAGTCTGATGATGTGAGCATATGTGGAATCGCACTCAATTTTAATATCTTTTAGTATGCTGCTTTTATTAATCCACGTCATGAAAAGAAATATAAATTAAGCACATAGGAATATATTATTATTAACCTATTAGAATGAGCACATTTATTTTATTTGCGCTTATATTTATTTATTTTAGATGTCTTCAAGTTCGAAATTATAATCCATAACAATTGACTGCACGCACCTGGGCACGATTACATCATCTCAGTTTAGAAACGAAATCTGACTCTGTGTAAATAAGGCTTTCTAAATGTTAGATTTGTTTTGATTACAATTTTTAAATATATGTTTATATATATAACAATATATTTAGTTAAAATTATTTTACAAAATCATTGTCTCTTGAAATAGGATTTTGTAAAATAATTTAAATAATATAACTAAAATTAAAAATAATATTCTCTCATTCTTTGAGACTTTCATTCCTTTTTTGATGAACCTTACTTGGAGAAATCTCTTCATCTCAGAAGGGAAAGAATTTTAAAATCACATTTCAGCGTTTTTTAACTCTGCAGTTGTGAGGGTCATCAAAATTTAGAGAGTTTCTGTTATAATAACTCAGAAAAGTTGGTCTTTGCGTTCGCTAGCATTAGTTTCGAGATACATACATCAATTGTATTCACAATAATAACATTGCATAGATTCTTAATTTGATGGGCTGCCCTAATAGACATACCTACGAATTGCTTATCTTATTAGTTTTAATCTTAAAAATAATAATAATATGAGAAGGCACCATCTCCAAATTTCCATAATTTCCAAGAAAAATGATCTGTTTCATTAACGTCTAATATAATATGAGGACTTCTCTCTCAATCCAGATTTTACATTTTAATAAATTCCATAAATCTAGAATGCTTAAGTGTGGGAAAGTTCTGTTCACAACGATATAGGAAAAAAAGAAACTGGAATTAATATTCTTAAGTGTGGAATGATCTGTTCATTTAGATAATATATATAAATAAAAAAAAATAAGCAAAATGTAAAGTAAAATTTTTATTTCAATAAGTGTACTTATATTTTGTAGTTATTTATGAATTATATTATAATACTTGATAAACTTACTTTTTAATGTTTCATTTTAAATAAATGACAAGTTTCTGAATGATTTCATTCAATGGACTTGCTAATTATTTAATGTCAATTTTTTCTAGATATTATGTATAAATGTTTATACTTTATTGTGTGTTGATAGTGAAAATGTATAGTTTTGCAAATAAAGGTATTTTATATTTCTATGATTTTTAATATTTTTTTTCAAAACATACAAATATCAAAATTTTAAAGAAAAAAAACTTAATAAGTATAAATATGCGTATCGGAAATGAAGCACAGTAAAAAAATCAATCATCTGTATAAAATGTCTTTGATTTCAATAATTGTGATTTAATTCCTTGAAAACTTATTGATTATACATCACAGAAAATCTTAATGTCGGAAATACGAAGTAGTTTGTAATATTTAATTTAAAACGTGTATTTTAAAAACTATATTTTCATTTATTTGAAGCGTCTCTTTATGATGTATGCATTGTTTTTTTAAGGTAATAATCGTGACAGGTAATGAAATTTTAGCAATGCATTTTACCCAAATAATAAAAAAACATTTATGTAATAACGAAAGTGGTCTTTAGAATTTTTACTCATCTTTGATTACCAAAAGCCCACGTAGAAGCTCCAGTAGAAGGTTCTATAATTCTAGAGAACCTTAGAGACCAGATTATATTAGATTAGATGGAAAAAGCCATAAAGCCATTATACCTCTTGTATAATACCGGAAATTAGCCTATGACAACCACGTAGATTTGCAAGAGAAAAGTCTGATGAAAAGACTTTACAAAGTCACGGTATTTGATGAAGAACTGAGAGATGTCTTCACGCGTATGTCACAATCGTAGCATGCATCATTCTCAACAATCTTCGTTGTTTTGAAGGGATACTTAAGGCGGTGATATATAAAGCGATATCATCCTATAGAACTTTCTATAGAGTCCTAGAATAGACTTGTACATTTGTTTAGACATTACTGTTAGGAAACGTTTCGATTTTTCTTGAAACTTCGATTACTGTTTTTTCTTGAGCGAGAAACACGAAAAACTAGCTTTAATCAAAATATCAGACTGGCCGTCGCCAGGAATCTCACGAAGGTGTCTGAAACCCAAACAAGAGTAATTTTATTATTATAAAGTAAACAAGAAAATTCTGGCCATTTTCGAGTTGCCGTTAAATGAATATGCAAATTAATAATGAATATGCAGAATAAATATGCAAATTAGTGTATGGGATGGTTAACACACTGGTCAGTCGAAAGTAGGAAACTCTGTGTCGTTATAAAAGCTGGTCCACCGAGCACACTCATCTATCGTAACTCATGCAGTAGAGAAGAGAAGTGAATGTCTCTCCTTCTGTGTCGTTTGCTTTTTGACTTCAAAGTGAGCTCGTCAGCTGCTGCATCAAGTCGCCGAATTTGTCGAGCACTGGTTTTACAAATTCATTTACAAGTCTGGAGATTTGTAATTCTGTAGTGAATCTGGTGGACTAGTCGTCCAGTGGTTCCAGACTATGAGCTGCTACCAATAATCACTGCTCTCGCAGCAGTCGAAATGTGTGCAACAAACAATGCAACAGAAGAAGCCAGCACTGGTTAATCACAAGGCCGATAACACGAGGCCGCGTGTCGTGGCCAAGAATACCATACTGCGACTTGGTTGTGAGACCTTGTGTGATCCCCCTTACTCAATTGACATTGCACCATCAGATTACTACCTCTTCCGTGCACGGGACAATCATCTTTATGGAAGTTTGTTTCACCGCAGACTTCTTCGTGCCCCGAGTTTTACCGAGGGGGTTTGAACCACCAGAAACACATTGACAGAAGGTTTTAGATGCCGATGTATAGTGATTGTTTTGACAGCTAACAATAGGCTACACTTTCTGTAGGTCATGTTCTCTTCTGGGTAATTAAAAACTTTCTTGTTTATCATGTATTGATGAGTTTGTGCAAGACAACTTTGACATTACAGTAAAAAAGAAAAATTACTGGCAATAAAGTTATGTAACGTAATAACAATTTACAGAAAATAGAATTTTATTTAATTTATGCAAAAATATTTAAAATTCACAGTTAAATAAATATTAAATGATTCCATAAGCAATATTGTTAATTAAAATAAATACATGCCCTTAAAGGATAATCCAAAAGCACACAGAAATTGAAAGTGAAAGCAAAAATGCCATTTATATAAATCTAATACATTGTAAAGCATTATAAGTAAGTTACCGGAAGGTAACATGACGCCTTGTTTGCTGCTGCTTGAAGAATGTTATTTGAAGGTAGCCAAGAAATTCGTCGACAGGTCAGATTCACAACTCCGTCTCTGTATGATGTGACGTAGATGAAATGTTACCTGATGTTACTGATATTTTAAGCAGATAAAAATTGTAATAAAGTGGCATAATCATAATCTCAACTGGAATGAAAGGAAAAACCACTTTATGATTAAAACTATTGATTAAGAATTGGTTAAGTTAAAAATTAATATGATCAATAATAAGCAAAATAGTTATTTAAGAATAAAAATTTAATACGAAAATTAACCAATTTTTGAATTAACAACAAAATATATTTGATGAAAAACGCAAAATACTTTTTCAATTAAGTTTTTATATCTAGAATTAGTAGATGTAACAACAGAGTGAACCAATATTTAGTTCCAACTAAATTTAGAGGAAATTTTTTTTCACTTATTGTGTATGTTAATCTTCCAATGTGGCGCTGATGTTGTTCTTTGCTGCAAATGTAAAAAGAGAGAGAGCCCAAACTTAAAAGTTAATTTAATGCATGGAAATTATAATAATTTCACAAATAACGAATGCTACCAATATGAAACAATGTATGCAAGTTACACACTGGAGAGAGGAAATATGGAATTGCAAACTGATAGCTTGACATTCTTAAACTTCAAACACTGATACATTTTTTTTCAAGACGGGAAATGTTAATGGTGGAAGTAAAAGTTTTATTGCCCTTTTCCTTTATTTTAAGATGTTAAGAATATAGTTTAGCAAACTGATTATAGTTTGAACTAAACTACTGTTGGTTAAGTCAACTTCGTAAACATCTTTCTATTCAAAAATTGAGATGTTGATGTGGGGAAAGAGTGAAAGTTACATTCCTATAAACTGAAACCATTTCTGACTGTCGAAAAGATATTATGTATGTCGTGATGCTATGCCTCCCTGTGAAACGATAACTCTGTATTGGGAGGCCAAGTCTGTATTTTTAATTTAGTAGAAGGATTTATATGATTTGTACCTGTTTCTAAAATATTAAGGTTCATCCACTTTTGAGGTGGTTCGTTTGTCATGTTTCCCAGTGACAGCTAAGAAACGTCCAATAAGTCCTGCTTGCAATGTCCTCCATACGAAAGGGTACTTTTAGGAACAGCAAATTAAACTTCAAACTGTAATTAATGAATTGCTTTTATTCGCATTTTTTGCAGGTAACTTTCAACATCGATGTTAGTTTTTTAGTAAAATGCTTGCATTCTAAAAATATCCATTCCATTCTAGCTGTACATCGAAAATGTCATTTGTTAGAAAAGGGAATTAAATAAACCATTGCCTTAACACCGAAAATCATGTGAAACAGTTCAACGTTCTAAATTTAATCAAAACATCATATTTTCTGTAACATCTAAAATTAAGCATTTTTTTAAAATTGAAATATAAGAATTTGTTCTTTTTTTCATTAGTTTACTTAATTATTCTTATTTCAAAAATTTGAGTGTTAACTTTTGAAAAATAAATTTTATAATCAGTGATATGGCAATTTAAAATGAAAGCAATTTCTTTCCACAAAGTTTAATAAGCAACTTATTTAAACACATTCGTAGTTAGTTTATTGCAGCTGAATCAAAACGCGCCTGAAGACTTTAAGCCTCTCAGTCATGATGCGTATTTCCATGTCTGAAGAGAATACGAAGGAAATTCCCATTAGAAACATGCATAACTTTGTGGGATGCATTTTAAATTTATTAATTAAAACATTTAAAAATTGTATCTTAGATGTGGCTGGCTTCATCAAGTGACCGCTTTAAAAATATTCTGTTCTTATGTTTGAACAGGGTATATGTTAACAACGGTATTTTTGAATTCGATCAAAACGAAATATAAAAGTTCTAAAGAAATATATATTAAATTTTGATACATTATAATATTTCCTTAGAAATATTAAATTTTATTGCTATTCAAAAACCATTTGTTAATACAGCCGTGTTCAAATATAAATTTACGAACAAAATAATTTTCACATTGCATGACAGTTCATTTTAAAGGGCCTTCTTCGCAATCATACATATAGTTTTTGATTTATTTTTGATGCAGAATTATATTTAATTGTAACTTTATAATTCGTATTTGAAGTTAAAATATATTTTGTACTCATAGAATAGATGCTGAAAAATATTTATTACTTTGATATCATTAAATACTAGTAATTTTGTGTGATTTCAAGTAATTTTAATCGCTGACTTTTTTCATTGTATTGTTGACATTCTCAAAATAACCATAAACACCCCTATTTTGTGTGTTATCCAGAGATGACCAGTAAAATGGCTTGTATAGAACTTTATTTGGCACTCTGTGTATATCACTTTCACTGAAAAATGGAATCAATAATTTTATTTCAGCTGATCATTTTAAAATTTTAATACTTACCATTTTCAAATATTTTACGTCCTTGAGTAAATACAATTTTAATTTAGAACCGGTTACTTGAAACTGAAATCGATTATTTTACTTATCTTTCATAAAAAAGCCCTGATTGCCTGATGTATACGAATAATTTTCAAGAAATAAATGTTATATATACCTTGCTAGTATGACAGTAAATGTACCTCACGAACGATCATTCCCATTTTTCGACATTGTAGAAGGTTTGATAAAATTTTAAGCGGTTATTATTTTCCTTCCTTCGACACATTCATGTCAGAGATGAGAAATGAACTCGTGTGTTCATGATCTGAAGGACCATCGATTTGGTTTGTTTTCAGCTAAAAGCTTGTTTTTGCTGACGATGGTTGAAATCTATATTTTAAAATGGATTCCAAAACTACTTCAAGTATTCAATCTCAAGGTAGGAATTGAACTTTCACACTGTTGATCTGAAGGTCGCAGCGCTAACCATAGATCAACTGTGATATGACAACTACCCAAGTAATGAAAAACTAGTACGCTTCTCATTCTGAGAGACTCATAAGAAGAACAACTTGGGTGACAAGTAAAAGACCCGCTATCAAAAAGGAAAGATAATTCTTTGATCCTTGAATTATGATCTATGAGGTGGCATCTAAAATCTTTAAGTGATAAGATTTTTTCAAAAAAATAAATAAAAGGCAGTGTTGTTTACATCATGAAAATATACCACTAAAGGTCATAGTTTTTTCAAACTATACTATACGTATCAGACACATAACTTATTGATTTATAGAATTAAATTTTTAAAATATGAAATTTTTCAAACGAGTTTTATGTTAAAATTGTCTTGAAAAATATTAAATGGACTCAATCTTTGATAATTGCCATAACAAAAAACGAGTTTGAATCGAACGATTGCTTCCATCATTAAAACAATAAATCTTAGTAAAGAAAAAAAAATTTCTCCTTTGAGCCGGAAGTTTTTCAATTTAATTTATGTCACAGTTAAACGTTAAAAGCTAAAACTTATTGATGAAAACAAGATTTTAAAAGAGAATTGATTAGCGGTACAGTCTTGTTTTTAGAACAAATTCAATTAATATTTCTATGCCATTCATAAATAAGTAGTTGTTACTATATGCAAGAACCTCTAATTTTGAAAACTTATGCGATGCGTTAAAAACTGTTTTATAATAATAAAATGTAACATAGATGTAGCTATGGAAAACGAACGTTATATAAAATTTTCATTGATACAATGCGAAAGAACGTTGAAGTGACTTCTTATAAAGTTATTACAAATATCAGAGGGCAAATTGTGGTATAACTGAGTAATGGATCAATTTATCTAGGAACAGTTTCTTAAAAGTGAAAATTTTACAAGGAATCAATTGCTCAAAGTGAGAATAAATATTTCTATAGTATTCGGTTATCTCTAGTCTCACATTCAATCTATATTTCATTGTAAATCTGAGGGAGAAAATCATTGGTCTCGTGTCCAGAAGGCAATAAACTCAATACCAGATCCCTTGAAGGAGGTGTTAATTTCATATATTTCAGCTAATGGCGCTGTTAGAGATGAAATAGAAGGAAAACTGCTTTCATTTCCTTTTTATTCACTTTAAAGAAAATATCTTAGTGTGTGTCAGTATAACAAATATCTCTCCTTAAATGTGGTCAGAATATTACCAACCTCTTCCTCTGACAGTATTTCCAATTTATGAAGTGCTTAGTCTTGGATCTTACAGGTTTGAAATAATCAACAAAAAATTATGCAATAAGTTTTTTTTATTCGAATAAATATGTTTGTCATCAATGTTGCTTCTCACAATTGATTTTAAAATTTCAAGATTTCAAAGATATCTATAATAATAATTTTTAGCTGTATACTGAATATTAATCTTTGTAGTTTTTAATATATATACTGAATACTATGTACTATGTACTTTTACTATGTACTATATACTGAATACTATGCACTATGTAATACTATGTATTTTCTTTTATTTTAAAAGTTAATAATTTATTATGATTTTAAAGAAATTATGCCTGTAAAATGGATTTGAAATTAGCTTCATGCTTTCTTTCTGACTGAATTAAGCGATTCTAATAATTCGAAATTTCGCTGACATGGATGGAAATTAAAAAATGTGCATATCGCAAGAATTGAATACGTCACAGTTTATAAAAAAACGATATTTATCCTAAAAAATAAAATTTTTCGGTCAGATCATTTCGTGCGAAACTCATATTTCGCATAAGATACATAAATACATATGGAGTGTGGGTATTAAGTGCTATTCTCAGTATATCAAAACATATTTTTATTCACGTGAAAGTATTGATTATTTTATAAAAATGCACCACTTGAATTTCATTTTTTGAATACTATCGACAAATCACTCGGTGAAAAGATTATGTTATGAATATTTAAATGGTAATACGAAATGCCAACAGTTCACACAGTCAAAATCTCAACATTAAGGATATATTGTTTACTTGCAAGTGAGAAAAAATGATCTCAAAATCTATTCAAATATGATAGCTGCAATCTTTGTATCATTTCTGACAGAACGTGAACAGCGTTTCGTCTCATAATGTCATACTTAGTACCATAGATTGTTACGTCCGTTCTCATTAACAATATACATATCGGTTACTGGGTAGTTATGTGCAATGAGGGCTTTACTTTAAATAGTAAAAACATTATTTAAAACAGTTTTAGACTCTTAAAATAGTGCTTTTAAGGATACCAATTCTGTTGCAAAAATTATTTTGATGATTAAAGTAATTTTAATTAATATTTTGATGACTAAAAATTTTCGGTTGCAAAAAATTATTACAATGACTAAATTAGATGAGTCTACAATTACATATTTCAATATTTGGATTCGTTGTATAATCGGGTACCCCAGGAATATTTGATACATTCCAATGATAAAATTTCATTTCTAGTAACCCTATCTTTGTATATCTTTTATGTAGCTACCATCTTGTTTGTAACATCTTGCCATCAAAAGTTGCCAAAGAATCAAGGAGTACCCGATTGTAAACTTCTACCCATTATTATTTTATTGAATCATTAAAACGCAAATATATTTATAAGTTGCATGAAATAATTCAATGCAAATAAAAGTAAAATTCCTTAACAAACTGCAGGGAAAGATTTTCTTTTGTTTTTATATTAAATCAGAGGCACTATTCAAATTCCTAAAATTAATTTTATGGGTACCAGTCCAAATTTCTTGCTTACTTTCTTTATTGAATTTGTATTACACCAAAAGTTTTATCAGACTTTAGAATATTCATCTGTTTTTCCTTCCCATAAATGATGGTTTCCTGTGTTTCAGCTGGACTTACATTTTATTAAAAGAGATGGAGGAAAAGGTTATGTGTGTTCACTGGCATATTGCTTCGATTCCAGTGAGAACTCGTAGTTTTTTTTTTTTCCCTTCAAAGTAAATGTTCATGGGCTTTTTTATTTATTTATTTTTATTTATTTATTTATTTTTTTTTGCACGCGGAAAAAGTTCCTTCATCTATAAATTTACTAATGAAAAAAGTAAATTATAAAGCAGGATTGATTTTATTAAAAGAATAAAATTTAATATAAAGCTAGTTTTTAAATTGAACCCAATTTATTCACTTTAAAACAAACTATAGAGATAGGAATTGTCATTATGGATCTTTAACAGTTTTTAAAGTCTTTAGTTAATGAGTATTGAAGTTACTTTGTACTTTCTCTATTTCTAAGATAGTAAAACAATTTTTGCAATTTATTTACTTACTCCAATATTTTTTAGCTTTAAGCAAATTTTTAACCATTAAAAATATCTCTTCCGTGATAAAAACTATTTGATAAAGTTAAGTATATATATAATGAATACAATATAATTTCAACTATAATATATATTTCACGGTGATTAGTTGTTAGTTCATTTTTTAAAAGAACTGTTGATGTTAAAAATTTACTTGTGTAAGAAAGAAGCTGGCTTTCATGTCTTCTTAGTAATGAAGTTTCGCTCATTTTTGATACTTCAATAATTCATTGCTATTTTTCATTTATACATTCAGACTTGCTTCTAGACGCTGCGCATCACTGGATTACATATCGTTTCGGAACGTTATCCTTATGTAAATACTGCTTATATAAGTTAAGCTGATATTGCTAACATTCTCCTCTTTAATCTATTTCATTAAGATGGTAATATATGAACCTCAATTTATGTCCTTTATATTAAATATAGTAGTTTTGTTTTCGATGGAGTTCATGTTTCATTAAATAATCGCTGTCGAAAATTTATTTAAGTAATTATTGATAGCATATAGAGAACAAAATTCTAGCTCTATTTCACTATTATTATTAGCTCAAATATTCTAGATCTATTTTACTTACATAGAAAACGAAACAGAATCTGAATATCATTAGAAGCTACATTTTAAATCTAAATTGTCAAACGCATATTGATTGACTGAAAAAATTGTCTGTTATGGAAGACACAATCTCGGATCTGTAGATCGAAAGGGATTTCCATCGGCTACAAAGAAAAGTGCAATGTCGTGTAAATGTTTTATGAAAATTTAGCATTTAGTTTGCTCTTTATTGACGGATTGGGCTAACAAGCTCAAGTTAACTCTATCTGAAACACATTTATAACATCCATTAATAAATTGAGTATACTATCAATAGATATTCCAAATATGTAAATTTAAAAAAAAAACCTTAAAAATTTAATAAATTTTATTTTATAGTTTATCTGATATTATGTAAAGTTTCATGACAATTTACATAAAGAAAATAAAATACTAGCTTTGCAAGGAACCAAATATTACTTTTTTAAATGACACTTTTTTCAACGGAAGGCCACACAATTCTTTATAATTTATCGATGAAAAGATAATTTCAAATAATTGAAATAAAAAAATCCTATTTATTATAATCAAGGTTTGATTCTTTTTCTCAATAGAAGCTTAAGTGAATATTTTTTTACAAAATCATATCAAAAAAGAATTTTAAATGGTGGTATTTCCTAAAAAAATGTTACACTTCATTAGGGAGTGCTGTTGTGAGATCAAGAAGAAAGAATTCATCAAAACTTTAAGAACAAAAAATGCAATTATGAAATTCAAGAAGCTATCAATTTCCGACAGCCATCATTCGTGGAAGCATGATTTACTGTGTCAGGGGGAAAAGTCAAATAATAACTCCGTCCTCTTTCGCCCCAATTAGATGATTTTTCTGCCACTTTAAATAACAGAAGATGATGTAATTAGAGTAAACGCTGAAAATATATTTTTAGTGAGGCGGAGATCAAGACCCAAACATTTAATACACAGCTTTTATTCCGATTAATTTCTTCTTTTATATTCTGAATATGTTTCTATGACTCATGTATGGTTGCTGTTATAATACATTGAAGCAAGTAATGAATTTAAAAACAATATAAATAGTAGTTAAAAGAAGAAAGCAAAAAAAATTATAAATATACGTAGTAAATATTCGATAAAATTTTGATGAAACTAAATTTCAAATTTATTTTACTTCACATGATTGGCTTAGAGACACAAGTGATTATTTTAATAATTATACATCACATTAATGCATATTAATTGTTTTATTACTCATATAATAATATTTATGCATGATAATAATGTTAATAATATAACAATATATAATTAATTATAATGTTATAATAATGTTTTTAATAACTGTTAATTTATGTATCATAAAAACATTATTTTATGAGGCAAGTTTAAATCTATTAAAATAAGTAGAAGAAAGATAAATTTTTGAATACTTAAATATTTGTAACTGGTAGGGCATCCGTATTTCCCTTTTTACAAGAACACTTACACTAAAAAATGGATACATTTAAAGTTTCCTATTGAAACACTAGTCACGAAAAGTGGACTTTTACTGGAACTACGGAATCGTTAATTAATTATCTGAAAAATTTCTGAACGAAAAAATTTAATATTTTGAGAATCGCAATCTTTTTACACGAAATCTTCCAACTGAATTCACTTAGCCGCTGTTCTCTTAGTCCATAACTTCAATACGCGTGAAAGTTTAGCTTTTGAAGATATCAAGAATCCGAGCAAGAATTAATTAGTCGTAAATGCCAAAGCTTTATTCTTCGATTTAAAGTTAATTAGTGCTAATAATTCACATACTGTCAAGTGATTAGTTTAATGAGAGTCGGGATTTAACATTTTGAACTTTAAGTTCTTTTCGAAAATGCTTTGTACTCATATTAATAAAATACTTTGCACCATTTCATGAAGAAGGCCTGTTTTACCGCAAAAATTATTAGGTTAGTTTTTTGAACTATTGTAATTTAATTCTCATGCACAAAGAGTAGATTTTTAGGCTTGATCTGTTCTTAGTAATTGTAGCATACTGAATAACAATTCAAGAGATATTAGGCTTACGTGGAATCATTTTGCAATAAATTTTGATATATTTTAATTAATTAAATTCATTAATTGATCAATAATTAAATTAATAAATAGTAACTTATGATGTTATATGGCAAATATTTAAGAAAGAAAAACATTTATTTTTTAAATCACAAATGCTGTTGTTGTCGTGTGACAAGTGCAAAGAGAGAGAGAGAGAGAGAAAAAAGGCAAGTCATATGGGACCAAAAGCATAGAGCACTGCCTTGGTCACATCTTCAGCTTTTTCCGTATAGAGGGTGTTGTTGTTGTTGCACCAGCATACTTCCCTGTACCTAGTCCTGAGATGGACTTTACCAGTTAGATAGAAGCAGCCGGATGGAGTCTTCATGATTTTGAAGCAGGGAGCAAGCAGAAGATTCCCAAGACTTGACCTGCTACCCGCAGATGCGTCACCTCACCTGGAGGACATTGCGGTCAGATTTAGTGTGCCCCGACCACCTTTAACGAAAACAGCGGAACCTTGGCTAGCCTGGGACTCAATCTCACTTCCTTCCGAAAGTGAGAATGACTCTCTCATTAATCAGGCCCAGTGACCACAATTTTGGGATGGGATATAAAATTATATAGGAAAATGGTGCACACAAAATTCATAGAATTATGAAATTACAAGAACATGTAGGATCACAAGGCTGCAAAAATATATGGAATTACACACTTACAGGAATACACAGAATTATAAAAGTATGAAAATACGAAGGATTACAATTAATGACTTTAAAATGAACAACACACTAAAAAAATTAATTTGAAGAAGAGCTCAAAAATCACGAACAGTCTATAGAAAAGAGTCCATTAAAGCATGTTGAAGCTGCCATTTCTTTAGCAAAGTCTAAGTACTTAAGTCCAAATATTTAGGCTTGGGATATTAGCAGAAGAAGGTCAATGATGATTCTTCTTGAACCACGTGAATAAGCACTCTTGACTAATAAGAAAGTCCATTAGTTGGTTTAGTTTTCGTCTAGAGGTCTTGTTAGAGAGTACGGCTCGTTTCCAGTTAATGACCCACTGCTTTGCAGGGGTTGATAAGTGTCATGTGGAAGTGAGTGGGCAGACCGTAAGATAGTGTATTGGATCTCCCTCGTTACCACAGGTACAACTTGGAGTGTCCGTTAGACCCACCCTGTAGAAGTAAGTAGGGAATGGGCCATGGCCGGTCATGAAAAGGATTTCATTCCTGGTCCAATTTAAAGATTTGTTGGAAACTGTAGAGATAATTTCATGAACAAGACGACCAGTAGATGAATTGGACCAATCGTCCTGCCATTTCTCCTTGATTCAATTCTGTAGGGTGTGCTTGACTGAGCAGCGTGGTACGGGGATGTCTACGTAATCAAGAGAAGAAGAGGCGGCCGCTTTTGCCTCCCTGTCAGCTGCCTCATTACCCTCTATTCCAACATGAGCCCTGACATATCGAAGTTGGATAGAAGGAAAGCCCAGTAGGCAACTTTGAAGTGATCTGACGAGAGGACTTGATGTAGAGGGATTGTAGCTCGATTTGAGAGCTGCCTGGCTGTCAGACCAAATAGTGACAATGATGTTCTCTAGTATGACAAATTTAACTGCTTCGCCTATGGCCAGAACCTCGGCTTGGAAGACTGATTTATCATCTCTCAGCTTTGTTCTCCAGACATGCGTCTTTACTGAATTTTCATAGGCAACAAAAGCTGAGCCGACCCCTTCTTCCAACTTTGAACCATCTGTGAAAATTTGAAGGGATTCTGCTGGTGGCCATGACATCTGTGCAGTTTCTTTGACAGAGACTCTTTCACTCAGATTAAAGAGACCAGGGTGGAAGGAGTCAACGCTCATTTTATTTTCTATATCTGAAAGTGATGGGATTGATTGATTGATTGACTGTGTGGGGAGACCCTGGACTGTACCATGTGGTTAACGAGTAAAGTCTTCCCCACACCTAGAGCCCCCTAGACCTTAAGAGGTGCTTGGGAGCACCTGCATCGCTGCAATATTTAATAAAAAAAATAATAAAATAAAACAAATAAAAATAAATATAAAAATAATAAAATAATATATATATATATATATATATATATATATATATATATATATATATATATATATATATATATATATATATATAATAAAAGAAAAAAAGAGGGAAATACATTGGAGGCAGACTGAGTAGTTAAAAAAAGGGACTTCAAGTCATAATTGGTTATATGCCAAAACATTGGAAGAGCATGAGGGGAAACAAAACAAAATTACAAGGTGAGGAGGAGAAGAAAGTCCATGTATGCAAAATACGCCCAAGTGAGCTGCTGGTTAGAAGCTGAGGAACAGAGGCGAGTTCTTTTGGGCTGTCCCTGTAAGTTGTTATTTTTGATGTTTTATGAATAGGACAGATGTTGCTACCTGCTATTCATTGTCTGAGTCCTCGGTTTGGTTACCCGCATCATTAACATCAGTAGAGAAAGTTAGTCTCAGGTCACGGCAGAGCTTTAGCCCTCTTCCAGTCATATAGAGCATAAGCTTGGTGAGTAGTTGTCTGCGATGGCGATCCCCGAGCAAAACTTGAGAAAATCGGTGTTGTTTTGTTGTGCATGCTTCTTTAGGTGATAGGGGCTGTTTCCGAGCACTCTAAAATATAGTGAAGTGGGTCACCTTGGGCTCCACAAATGCAATAGAGGGAAGTTGCTCTCTGGATTTTGTAGAAGTACTGCGGGTATGGGCCGTGAAATGTGAGGAGTTGATTCAGGTAAGGATTACAATGTGTATGTTGATTGGTGACTCTTGGGAGAAAGGTTTTGGTAACTCGACCAGTTGTAGCATCATCCCACAGTTGCTGCCAGTTGCTGATGGTGAATTGCTTCAGTTGCCCAGTGAGTGACGATCTCGGGAAAGGGATAATCAGCGCCTCGGTATCATCAATTATCGTGGCTTCCTTAGCTGCCTTGTCCGCACTTTCATTAACAATGTCACCTTGATGGGCTTTTATCCAGCTCAATTTAATTTGTGATGGTGAACTTGCTAATTTGTTTTGAATTGAGTGGATGATCGGGGACTTATGTAGTGGATCAAGAAGTGCATACAAAACTGATGCGCTGTCTGACCAGATGATTGCCGGGGTGAAATTCTGATGGCCTATGGTGGTGATGGCTTGGGCAATGGCAATAGCTTCCGCTTGGAAAACAGAGTTCCAGTCCCTTAATTTGAATTTTGCCTCGTAAATCATGTGGTTGTCATGGTAGGCTACAAATGCTGATCCTGTTTTCCTTTCAGTTCGTGAGCCATCTGTATAGATGTTATAATGTGTAGATTTTGCCACTAATTCGCCTCCGATTTTGGAGGACTGCTTAGAAGGTAAGTTGTAGATGAGAATACCCTTCAGTCTTTTCGATGGATGTTCACAGTCTTTGTGCATAGGTCATTCAAAGTCAGACGCAACGAAAGTGTGCCCTTCAGTTGTGATTGTTTCTCCTAGCTGCAGAACTTTCGTTTTGAGGGCTATCTGAGTGCAGGTGAGATGGAGAGGTGGTAATCCTGCCAAGATGTTGAGCGCAGTGGTGGACGTGTTCTGAAAGTGATGGGAGTGGTGGATCGAGACACTGAATTCCACCTCTGGTGAGTCGTATGTATTTTGACTATGCTTCTATTATCAGGTTCAGAGGAGGAAGTCCAGTAATTACCTGGAGAGCGGAGATAGGTGTGGAGCGGAAAGCTCCCGTGATGCTAAGAAGAAACCTTCGTTGAATAGATAATAATTTTAGGGCCAATTTATTTGTTAATGAGGCTCCCCATATTGCTGCTCCGTGGCAAAGATTCTCTCAGTGACGTTTTGGTACAGTAAAATCCTGTTTTTTTGACTGTAACCCCAGTAATTTCCAGCCAGTCTGCGTAGCTTCTCTTGAAGAAGAATAGCTTTGTTTCCCTGGGTTATAATATGTTCTTTATAATTTAGCTTCTTATCCAAGATGACTCCCAGGAGTTTAATGGAGTTTGCCTTCTTCAATCTGTAGTCACCCCATAGAATTTGTGGACCACATTGGAGTTTAGCGACTAACATGAACTTGGTCTTATCAAGTGAGATATTCAAGTTGTTTTTATCAGACCATGATTTGAAGTGAGTAAGAGCTAGTGTGGCTACTCTGCCCAGTTTCTTTTCACTACAAGCGCCTATAACAAAAGTAAAGTCATCTGCGAAGGCCTGCAGGTGGATATTGCTGCGCTGGTCGATTTTTTTTTCCTATTGTGGTTCAATCAATTTTCAAAGGAGTATCGGCTACAAGATTCCACAGTATCGGGCCACTGCAGGAACCTTGGGGACATCCCACTGTCTGGCTTCGAGTTGCAAGGCCTGCATTCGTAGGTAGGATAACAAGTCTGTCATTTAGATGGTTGATTAGGAGCTTAGTGATGTTAGATGGGCTACTGGTTTGACACAATTGTTTCTTTAGTTGAAGGTGATCAATATTATCAAAGGCGCCTTTGATATCTATGGTGATTACTGCTGTGTGGAGCTTATCATTTCTATTGTTTTCTATTTTGTCGGTAAGTAAGAGGAGGGCATTGTCTACAGATCGGCCTTGTCTGAAACCAAACTGGAAGTCACTGAGGAGCTTGTTGGTTTCGAGATGGAAAGTGAAACGTTTCGTCGTCAGTTTTTCTAATATCTTCCCAAGCGTGGGGAGGAGGGAAATTGGTCTGTAAGAGTCTATGCTGGATTTGTCTCTACCCTCCTTATGGAATAGGATTATAAGACCAACCTTAAGGCAGCAAGGGAAGTAAGATAGCTCCAGGCATTTATTGAAGAAAGAGAGGAGAACATTAGGGAAAGACCTGTGGATAGATTGAATAACAATGTTATCAATTCCATCGTAACCAGGGGCTTTGCCTTTTTTTAGTGAATTGATGGTTCTTTCAACTTCATGCCTGCTGAATGGAATGTCATTGTTGGAGCTGATGGTGGGGTGGAAAGAATGGCTGGAAGTCGTCGGGAAAAGCCTTTCAAGAATATCTTGAGCTATGTTGAGTTCTGAACCCAAGGGAGTTCCATGGCTGTCAACGAAGAGATTTGCTGTTGGGGATGTCTTTTTGAAGACAGCCTTGTAGATTTTTCCATATGCGTCCTTGGCTGAGCTACAAAATTCCTTCCATGTCTTATTTTTTGCTAATCTGATTTGTTTGAAGTATGCGGCTCTTTTTGCTTCATATATATTGTAATATTTATCTTTTTCTGGGGAGGAAGAGGATTGATAACGCCTTCTCAGTGCTCTTAATTGTTTCCTTTCCATTTGGAATGTTAGTGACCACCAAGTGGGAGTTCTGGTCTCATAGTTTTGTGTTTTAAGTTTAAAGCTGGAGGAGCAGCAGGAGGTAATAGCTTTCTGGAGAGAAGTAGTTGCCCTTTCTGGATCGGCAGTGTCATTGCAAGTTGAGATTGTTTGGGAGAGGTCTGGAATAAGTGGTTTCAGAAGATGACGAAACTTTCCGTGGCCACCGAACTTCATTTTAAAACGCTTAAACTGGAAGGTGGAAATTTTACAGTTAAGTGTAATCTTGATGTATTTGTGATCACTTAGGGTTTTATCATCGAGCACCTCCCAAGTTGTGACATTCGCCATATTAGGGTTTGTAACCAGTGTAAGATCTGGCCAACCTTGTTGGTGTTTGTTGATGAATGTCGGTGGAGAGTTTTGGGAATTCATAAGGAAGAGGTTATTTACAAGGATAAAATCCAACACTTGCTCGCCCCTAGAATCCTCTGACGGGTAGCCCCAGATAATACTATGAGCATTCAAGTCTGACCCTGTTAATGAATTCTCCGGATGGATAGACCGCAACACATTATCCAGCTCATCTAGGGTGATGGAAATATCAGATAATTCTGCTGCTTGTGTTCCTCGAACTCTGTGATTTGGTGGTGGGCAGTAAGCCGATATTATATTCAGAGGTGCCTTGTCCAGAGTTAGTTTGATGGTTACGGTGGAAACTGATTGATGAACCAGGATTGGCTGAAATTTGCTAGAAGTACAAATGATTGCTGCCTTGTTATTAATTGAAGTACAACAATTCCAGCTCTGAGGAATGCAGGCCAGTTTCCCATTCTGTAAATAAGGCTACTGGATTACAAAAAAGTCGATTTTATGTTCCAAAGCTGTAATTTGTAGTAGGTCCGTTGGGGGTTTAGATCTACGTAGATTGACCTGCAGAACAATTACATTGTTTTGGTTGTTTTTATTTGTATGGAGTTGGAGATAAGGAGGCAAGAAATCTGCAGTGTTGGATGGTGTCAAAGAGCAATTTTGTGAGATATTCATGGCGTGATATCAGCAGGTAGTTGAGAAGTGACTTTAGAATGTTTCGGAGTGACTGGTGTGGAATTGAGTTTAGTTGTTGCTGAGGATATTAATAAGACAGGGCATCTTCGGTCGTAAGATGGGTGGTTTACATTTAAGTTTTCGCCTTTTTTATTTTCTGCATGGCAGTTTATGCAGAATGGTTTTTTCGCTTGGCAATCCGGTGTGTTATGGTTTTCGTCACAGCGTCCACAGCATAACTTTGTATGAGGGCAGTTATTTGTTTGATGTGAGAAATCCTGAGATTTTTGGCACCGTCTATATGCCAAGAACTTTTCTAGCCTATAGCTTCGGATTCCTATGAAGATCCTACGATTTTTCAGAAGTCGTATGGCAAGGAAGCGAGGCATTTCTATAACATAATTCCAGAGATTATGGATGCTAAGAGTTTTCCGAATCTGCGTAATTCGGATCTCGGGGTTGCTGTGGTCTAGTTTTAGGTCTTCTTTAATTGCTTCAAGCAAATAATTTTCAGGTGTGTCTTCCGGGAGGCTGAGAATAATAATTTTCATTGTTGGTGGGGGTTTTTCGTTAACTCTCAGGTTCTCCTTAGTCAGGGTTTCTTTGAGTTTTACGGTGTCCTCATGAGATCTGCATTTAATTTCTATATAGTGTTGCCTATTATATACCCATTTTGGGCGAATTGAGGTCTTGATGTTGCTTAACTTCCTTGAGACTTCCTGATTGGTTTTTTCAATGACAATTGTAGGTTTTGTCTTGAGGGCTTCACTGTAAGGTTTGGTACTGTTGTTTATATGGGTAGAAGTTGGCCTTGAGGCTTGGTTAATTTTTATTGCGTTGTTAAGTTGCTGGATTTCGCTCGTTAAATTAGGGATTGTGATCGTAGTTAAATGAGTTAGTTCTTGGAATGTGTCATGTAGGTTTCTGTTGGTTGCGAAGGTTTCTTGATGGTCCTTTGCAGACTGTAGGGCAGTGTATTCATTGATTAGCTTCTTTGCGCTGGTCCTAATTTCTTTAGGGAGATAAAATTTTATTTTATTTTTTGAGAGGATTATTTTATGTAATTTGTTGATTATTGCCAATGCTAGCGGTGTTTGGTTTGCTTCTGTAATGCAAACGTTATCTCGGGTTGATTTGACTTCCGACTCTTTCGTTATTCCCACTATTGAACAGGATTTTGAGCAGTTGAGGTTGGGGTCTGGGCCTTCCAGGTCTTGATTAGATTGGCATGATGAGTAAATTTTACAGCTTGGTGATGGTTGTGGACTTTTCTCCATGTTTTATAGGACGACAGATGATTTGACCAATAAAATGAGAGTTATTCAGTTGGACATAAGACAGTTAATGGGAAATTATGAGTTGGAATTAATTATAACTTGATAGTCCAAAGCGTTGAAGAAGTGTAAGGTAGTAGTTTATTGAAGACAAATAATTATTAAAAAAATATGCAGTGTACATGAAGTGACCCAGATGCACATTGTCGCATATCACCCATATCCCGCATATCACCCAGCACACCCGATATACAGACTAAGGAGCAGACCTCTGTGATTGAGTAAGAAATTTAACAATTAAAATAAAATTAATTAAGATTATTAAATTAATTTAATAAAAGGACAGCGGAGAAGTGTAGACCCTTGTGACGCTATTTCTTAAAATTCTCAAGGGTTTCTCAATTCTGCTATTAGTAGTTTGTTGACAGCAGTTATGAAAATAGTTATAGCAATTTGAGACATTTAGAGTTTAAGTTATGAAAAGCTAAATTATATTTTAAATGTGGAGAGCCATTAGCCAATCATAATGCTGAAAACCGCATGTCCGTAACTTTATCTGGGACTAAGCCAACACAAATTATTATTATTATTATCATTATTTTTATACGTCATTGAAGAGGGCAAAAATGTAATCAAAAAAATCAAAAACAATGAAACACAGTCCAACCTGTATTCCCAAGCACTGCAGAGATGGTTTTGCAGGAAAATTATTAAGATTAGAAACATTTTTTTAAATTTAATATTTAAAAATAATTTATAAAAAAATAAATAAAAAAATAAAAAAATAAATACAAATTTTAGATTAGAGCATATTTGTGGCCCGGGTTAGAAGGTTGAACTGTGTTGAAGTTAATAAAGCTGATTAGGAAATAAACTGACGATAAGTTATCTATTTAAAAGCATTTAATGTTTGATTTATTTATTTATTTTTAATTTCATTTAAAAGAAAACTTTTGGATCTAAAGCAAAAACAGGCGTTACATAAGAAAGAAATTTTACTACATTAGTTTAAAAAAAATGGGGGGCGAAGTTTACATGTATATTAATTGTGAGGGGGCGTCATGATCAGCAGATTTGTCGCCGAAATTTTGTAGGTGACCAAAAATTTGAAAATTTGGTCATAGATAAAGAATGTCTCTGACGTCTCTGAGACAATCAGAGTACGAGTTATAAAAATGCTATGGATTATGACCATAGTTAAAAGTTTGAAAAAAACAATTTTAAGTGGGCAGAAACCTTGGGAACACTATAAAGAATAATTATTTAATAATAAAAAAGAGACATTTGCAGCTAACTGTCTAATTTAGTAAGTTATTAAAGAAGTATACAAGTTAGGCATTAAAACTCTGACCATTCCTCCATTACTATGCCCTGCATTACCACTAGGATCAATTCCCAAGCCCAATAAATTAAGTAGCATTATTTGAACCACTGTAAATATAATTAAATGAAACAGGAATAATAGCCATATGTATACTTTTATGCTAGTAAAAATATGGAAAATATAAATAAATAAATACTTGGGATTAAAAAAAAATAAAAAAAAATAAGTAAATAAATAAATGCATGGGATTTGGCAAAAGCATTCAGTTACAGTTGGCCAATTGTTAAAGATTTGTAAAGAAGTCAAAGTTAACCTGGATGCAAAGATGGAGAAGCAATTCGACGGTTATATTTGAGTAAAATATTTTGAAAAATTAATTTAAATAAGCTGGTAAGGCAAAAGAAAAAAAAGAGCTAATTATAATTCAATAACATAAAATTGAATTCATTTACACTTGGGAAAAATACACGAGTTAAAATTAAAATTTATAAATATAAAGAAATAAAAATATTAATTTAATAATTTATCAAATAAAGTTAATAGATATTGCATAAAATTATAACAAGAAGCGTCTTCTAAATTTCAACCATTAAGTGCGAGTGAAAGCAAAACTCAAAGGCATGAAAATCTTTAAAAAGATTTTCTAAGAACGTGGAAAAGTTAAAACCCAAGAAAAATTTTTTTGGAAAAAGTTGGGAGTGCAGGACTGAAGTTAATAACTTCCTAGTCCCCAGATTTAGGCATAGTTACAGCAGCAAAGTCCAAAATATCAAGAAGGATGAGGTTAAAGTCCATTAATTTTGGCTTATCCAGCAGTTTGAAAAAGTATAAGGGCAAGAGAAATAGACTAAAAAAGAAATATAAGTTAAAATTATGATATTGGCTTCCAATGGTCTCGTTAGAGACGCATTGAAAAATTTAGGAACTTAGAAACTAGTCTCATGTCTCTGCGATAATTAGGAGCCGAGAAAAACGCTGATTAATATTTAATTAATTTAGTTAATTAAGCGCTGGAATTAAGTGTTCAAAGGGTTAAGGGGAGAATGAACAGGGGACATGCTTAATTTCAAAAAGTCGGACTTTGAATCTAACACAGTAGCAATACATATACATAGGGGAGAAATGAAGAACCGCAAGAGAAAACGCTTTAAAAAAAATAAATTCCTAACATACTAATTGAACTGTTTTTGATTAATTAATCGTTATTTTTACATATGTAATACATATTTCGAATCACAAAAATCTGCTCCGAATAAACATAAAAGGATTGGAGTGGATTGATTGAAAATTAAGGATTTACGGCAGTTTTAAAATAAGATTAGGTATGAAAATTTGCAAATAAACACGAAAATTAGCATTGAAATACAAATTTTTAAAAATTATAGAAAATAAAGTATTGTATAAACCAAAGTAAAAAATATATATTTAGAAACTCCAATCAGCCTAATTTACACAAAATTTTCTGTGATATGTCGCCAATTTCACGAGATTTAAGCACGTTTCCAGTGTCTTCCAGACCTAGGAAGCAATACATTTTATCATCAAATATGTTGTCAAAATCTATAGTATCACGAACTTTTTAATATTCTGTTCACGACTTTTGGGATTTGGTAGGTTTCCATTCCTTTAGAAAGTACAACAATACATTTTGCAAGAATAGATTTGTTTTCAATAATAAGACATTTGACGTATTGTACATACCAAGTATTATATTTCCATACCAATGAAATTAAAAAAAAAAGATTAGGTTTGAAAAGCTTTACTTATATAAGTATAAAAGTTTGTAAACTTTTTATTTATATATTATAGTTTTTAAAAATAAATCCATTTGAGGAGTGAAAACTTCTTTGGTAGCATTCATTCTCCGAAATTCCTAAATTTTGATTTGATTTAACTAGCGCAAGATCCTCATATGGGATAAGATTTGCTGAAAACTATGTAATCTTTAAAAAATGACTTGAGGATAAAACCTAATAGAGAATATGCTAAGGTGAATGACTCAGAATGTCATTAAACACGCAGAGAATAATTTACTAGAATTTTCGGAGAGACGTTGAAGCATAGAGCAGGTTATTCCTTTAGGACTAGTGATATATTTGAAATTGATAATCTTAACGTAATTCAAGAATTGTTAGATCAGTGTTGAAAGAAAGATTCTTTGTCATCCAAAATCTTAAATTCTTGCGTTCAGTTATATTCTCAAGAGTAAGAGAAGGTGCTGTATAATTATATGCTGAGCAAATAGAGGCACATGGTTCAGGAGGAATCTGTACCATTTCTGAAGTATTGGGGATTTCCTGACCATTTTTCCCACAAACAAGAAATTTCGTTTTAGAGTGTATACCACGTTCTCTTCTAACGCTACACCACATATTTTCTCTGAAACACAGGAGTTTATGCTGGATACAAATTGAACTCAATACTCTTGTTCCCTTTTCCTTCTTGCCCAGCGTGCAATACTTTTAGCTTTTTAAAAAGTCATTTGATTAGCCAAAGTGGAATCACCGGAAAATATTCCAGGCTTTCCTTTTGTCACAATGAGCATCAATGTCCATTGCATCTTGGTTTCTTACTGGGTTGTTCGGAAAGTAATTTTTTTTTTTTGGAAATGAAAGACAATTTTCGTATAATAAACACTTTATTAAATAATATATTGGCCGTTCTGGTCCAACACCTTTTGCCATCTTTCTGGAAGTAGCATAATTCCACGCTCATAAAATGTTTGGTCTTTGCTAGTTAAAAACTGATCGATGTGAGTTTTGATCTCTACATTTGAGGTGAAGGCTTTTCTGTTTAAAAATTATGGAGTAACCGGAACAAATAATAATCCGATGGTGCCAGGTCTGGATAATATGGTGGGTGTGACATTGTATCGTATTCAAGCTGTAAAAGCTTTTTACGAGAGACCAAACTTGTGAGAAATGTTACGTAGTTTTGATGAAACACTACACCTTTCCTCTTGATTAGTTCTGGCTTTTTCTGTTGAAGTGTATCATTCAGTTTGTCCAGCTGATGACAGTAGACTTCCGAATTAATCGTTGTGTTATCCGATAAAAGCTAAAAAAAATATTTTTCTAAATCCCATCAAAGAGACAGCATCACCTTTTTTGTGAATATCAACTTTGGAAATTATTTCATCCGGTTAATTTTTTTTGCTCCTCCATGACCTCTTGCATTTGACGTTGTTGCATACAAACTTTTTTTCATCGCCAGTGATGATGCGCTTCAAAAGCGGATAATTTATATGACGTTTGAGAAACGAATCGCTGATGTCAATGCGGCGACACATATTTCTCTCTGTGAGAACATGGGGAACCGATACATCGAGCTTCGAGGAAAATCCCAGGCCTTTCAAGTGGTCATAAACTATGTTATTCGCCGGTTCGCCTCAACTAATGCCTTTATCACGTCTTTATCTACTTTAACCGTCCTTCCCGAACGTGGTGCATCTTCGAAATCAAAATTTCCGGATCGAAATTTAGCGACCTAGTTCTGGCACTGGCGTACTGTCAACACACCTTCTCCATACACATCAGTCAATTTCTTTCTGGCTTGACCAGCATTTTTACCCTTTCAGTAGTATAATAGTAAGATAGGTTGAAAATGCTGCTTATCGCTCTTCATATTTAAAAGGGCACCAACCAAAAACTACTGCGTAGAATTAATTGGAATTTTTCATACACAAGTCTTGCTATATGAGCTCTCAAAGCATATAATAATTATATGGCTTAAGTGTGAAGTTGGTTTGCAAAAAATTTGGGTTCAAAAAAATACAATTAAATCCTCTGTCTGGAAAAAACGAAATTACTTTCCGAACAACCCAATATTTTTAGGAAATATTAGTCCAGATATGGGAAACACTGGCATCTGTAGGTTGCAATGATGGTTTTAGTCAACAAGTTGAATATTCTATTAAGTCTTTCTTCACCTTACTTAAATTGGATGTCAATGTTCTAACTATCATTGCTTGCAAATTTGAATGCTGAGGGATTACAGATGAGGGAAGATCATGGGAAACCAAGAGAGCAACCTCTCCAGATTCTTGGTAAGATTCATTTTCATTTTTTTTCTAGCAAAACTATAGGGTTTAAATTTTATGTATCACAAATAAGTCTCATATATTGTGAAATGCAAGTTGAATGGACTTCTTGGATCAAACTCTATATGCGCCAAATTTGGCAGCGAGATTCACAGTTCCATGAACTTAATGATGTCATCCAGAGCAGGTTTTATTTAATTGTTTGCGATTTTTCTTTTTGGTTTCTGAAATGATCAGAGAAGTAGAGGAGTTCCATTTCACGTCTGTTTTAGAAGAGGATTTACCAAGGATACTTTTGTAGTTTTTTTACGACATAAAATGTCCTTATCACCCTCCCCTCATCCTTAAAAAGTCAATTTTGTGTCTTTTTTGATAGAATTTTAGAAAAATGAGGAGTGTTACGACTCTAACCATGGGATCTTAAATATTAATACATCAAAATGTTTGCAACAGTCTCCTCTACAAGATTCAGTTTGGTTCCAGACATTTCTAGTCACTAAAAATGACCTAATCAAATGTATTTCTATTCATTTAATGAAAATATTACATTTTAAGTATAAAATGTAATATTTTCATGAAATGAATGGAAATACATTATTTCATAGAAGTTATTTATGATAACATCTTTAGCATCTACTTTATTCAGGGTTCTACTTCAATAAGCAAATATTCATTTTTAAATTATTTGTCATAAAGCTATTATTTGTTTACGTGCTTGATATGTAATTGCATATTTGTGTATTTGTTATCATAGTAGAATTTAAAAATGCATATTTAATAAAGATCGGTCTGTCTATATGTCATAATGTTTTTGCCATTTCGTCCATTTCTGAGGTTACTTTCAGCGAAACTAATATTTTTTAAAGTAAAAAAGCTACTAAATTTGAGCTACATGATCATTAGGGCAAAAAAATTTGGCATCTGTTGATAATACAATGCAAACATCAAAGTTTAAGAGCGTTTACGATTACTTAAACTATTAAACCAGTCAAGTACGATAACAATTCATTAAATACTCACACAGTGTAAGCATCAAAGTTTAAGAGCGTTTACGAGTTGATTTTAACATTTCTTTCTATACTACTACTACTACTACTACTACTACACTACACTACTCTTCTTATTTTTTATTCCCATTGTAGGAGAAACCTGCGACAATCATAAACCCCTTACTGAAACTTTCTTTACATTGACGGAAACGGGTTTGTACATTTTTTTAAATTTATTATTTTTATTTATTTATTTTATATTTTCCATTATCATTCTTATTTATAAGAAAATTAACTTTTTTCTCTTATTTATTTTTATTATCTTATCTTATTTTATTTTATTTTTATTTTAGTATTTTTTCATTTGGTTTTGTAATTTTTGTATCTTCATCATTGTGTATATCTATCCCCAAGGAGATGGAACTAAGAATACTTGTAAAGTTGTAACCTAGGTCTTTCACTCCACCGCAGCTACAATGAGCTAGAAGGCCGCGCTTCTGCTTTCTGCGCGTGCAACTGCCGATTGTGTGAGCGTGGAAACTTCCCTCTATCCATCACAAGGTTAAACGGTCTCAAACGAGATTTCGTCAACCTTTACTAATTTTTGTGTTATTGCAAAGCTTGTGTGTAGTTCTCTGCAGTAGTTGAGATGTGTGGCGTTGACCAATTCTGTATAAATTATCTTCGAAAATACTGCTACATGGTTCTGCCAAATGAAAAACTTAAAGCGAGAAATTTATTTATTTATTTATAATTATTAAAGTTTAGTCTGATTAATGTTTTCTATTTAGACATAACTTAAAAGAATTTTAGTTACTTATGTATTAGCGTCACCGCGCCTTTTTAACTTGAACGAAAATAAAAACTTTTTTCCCTATAATAAAAAAAAGAAAATTTCTTTTCAGAATTATAAGTCAAATTTTCAAAAGTAGAAAAAAATGTTCAAATTATAGGTTGCACACTAATTCTACTTAAGTTTTGGAAAAAAATTAGCTGCTATGATGATAATACGTAAGTACCAATTTTTCAAACCGTGTGCTTAAAGTCGCGCGCGTACGTTTTTTTTAACACGTGTCATAAAAAATATTATAGTAAATTAACCTTTGATAATTACATAAAAATATATAATTTTTCAAAAAAAACTTGGCATGGGTTTAATTATTAATGTAAAAATTAATAATTAAACCTATATCTATTTTATAAATTTATCACAAAGATCTTTACAATAATAAACGAAAATTATAATTAATTCTGCAATGTATGTGTGCCTATATTAAAATTACATATTTTATATTCTTAACTTTTAATATTGATTTATATTACGTCTTTCAGAGCAGAGTAAGCGAAAGAGTGATCTATTTTAAGATTGAAAATAAATTATCGCTTCCTCAAAAGTCCAATCTATTTCATGAATTATTGGATAAGTAACTGTTCCTTTTGTTGAAGCAGCTCTTGAATTAGAAAATTGAAGTTCTCTTGTATTTATCTACTTAATATTGTGATTAAACATTAATATAAGAGGCAAAACACCTAATGTAAAATATAAATATATACTTAAAAATTATATATTGCCGATTATTGTTGTTCAAGTTCAACAATTCATGGCTTAAAGGACAACCTTCATAAGAGAATAGATGATTTTGTTGTTAAGAATATTTGCCATACTTTTCAATTAAGTGAATTTGCTTATATGAACTCAGAACTTAAAATCTTATTGAATCAGAATATATTTATAAGGTAAACGTTCTTGGCGTTTTCACGTTGCCATTGAATGAAATGAGAACAAGTATCCAAATGAATGTAGTTCAGACACCGGTCAGTCGAGAGTTGAAGTAAAAGCACTTATATGAAAGTAGATCAACCACACCCATTCATCATTCGTACAGCATCGAAGAGAAAGGGACTACGAACCTGGACTCGCAGCAATCGAAACGTGTGCAATAGCCATTGCAACAGATGGAACTGTTTCATCTCAAAGGTGTACTGTTCTTGGCCGCTACCGCACGGGTGACCAGGAATCCAACACAGAGACTTTGTTGGGTGTACCTTCCTCTTTACTCTCTTGACTTTGTACCATCAGATTTCCACTTCTTCCGTTTTCCGGACTATCATTTTCGTGCAAAATCTTCCGCCAATGCATCAGACTTCACGGCCATGCTTTCACGGACTTCTTTCCGTCCAATACCACCCCAGGACATTATTTCGAAGAGCAACAACAGATTACACGACGAGTAGGTCATGTTCTTTTATTCATTAGAAAGGACAAGAGCTTGTAGACGTGCAGTGTACTCAAGTAATGAAGATAAAAGTAAGAGAGCACAATGCAGAAGGTCTTAATGACTTTTGTTACATGAAATTTTAAATGTATATATTTGATAAATTCATTTCTCATCTATATAAATAATGACACTACCCAATTTGCACTACAAATTTTTGTCCGGGGTTGATTGGAATGAAAGAAAACTAATCGCCTCTATCCATTTAAAAATATCAGAATAATTGATAATTATTCAGGCCAGTCGGAATGAAATGAAATCCTCTCTGATCGCATCGATTTTGCCTCACTTCGAGATTTGAAGTTTTATTTTTTTTCAATTTCTAACGTTTATAGAGTTCATTGAAGGGAACATGATTTACGTTTAAAAATAGATTTTTCAATTTTAGTTATTTTAAATAAAGCATACTTTTCTGCATCTAAAAATGTTTAACACTTATATATTTGACGTTTTTTAATGGTTTAAATAATTTAAAATAAAATGTACAAAAACAGGCCCATGTCCCCTTGCAGAAAAGTTTCGATTTCAAATGTACTCATTGCATTACCAATTCAACAGAAAAGTATTGATTAAATGATTATTTACTTAACCTCATAATTCAACTCAAGATGTAAATATTACTATTAGTGTTAAAGCTCTAAGCAGTTTTGTTTTTTGAGAATTTCGCAAATTGCGTATTTTCAGTACATACGCTCGTACGAAAAACTAATGCATGAAATCTTCTGAATAATTTTGTGCTTTTGTGTAAACCTTATGTGCATGCCGTAAAGTGTTTAAAATTTGCTTTTTGCTAAATAAATGTTTTTATGGAGAAAGTTTGTGTGAAAAATTTTCGAAAAGCTTAACATATTTCGCTCTTTTATAAATTATTGTGCATATATTGCAAAATAAATTACTTTGTTTAGTTCTTTAAACATTTTTTAATAAATGTATGCAAATTTTATGTGAAATTTGCATCAAGAATTTATTTAAACGTACCTAACTTTTAAAGACACTGTAATGACTGCAATATTTTCCTAAAAATTAAATTTATGGATGTTTCTATTGAAATTTGATTTTGCAGAAAGCTTATAGTTAGTACTTTTCATAAATGCTATAAGATGAAATGTTAAATTATATATGCTAGCCTTAATACCCACTTCAGTCAGGTACAAAATATCCACATTTCTCGACGTCGACAACGTCTTACTTCCTTTGAATCTTAACTAACTTTGATAAGAGCTTGTATTATAGTTGCTTATGTCTTGATGTAATTAACTTAAGTGTTGTAATACCTTTCCATATCTCTAGTTGGTTCAAGAACGAAGGCATGTGGCTATTTCCTACATTTTAAAAGTGCATATATGTATAAGCTACAAAAGTCGAAAAAATATGTATATAGGCGAACCGATGACCGAGTGGTTAATGTTTCGGAATTCTAGGCTGTTATTTTCGTGTTCGAATCCCGGTTCGAGCATGGATGTACCTTTCTCTTCTTTTGTTTATTCGTCCTTTCTTATGATATGACTAATGAGTGTGGCCCACTAACATGGATTCATGAAAAAATCCCAGTAACAACACACATACATGCGTCTCTCAAGTCTGTACGTATTAGCAAAACACAAACAGAGAAACAAATTTATACAAAAGACACAACAGCTGCATTTAGAGCTAACAAAAGTACACGAAATTAAACTGTACTGGGTACCATCACGCAGATATAATAGGAAATGAAAAGGCTAATCAAGCAGCAAAAAGGATGACACAAATGCCACAGGAAAATATAATTACGCTACCACAGTCGCATCTAAGGAAAATAGTCTTAAATGAAATCCTAAATCAGTGGCAAGAAGAGTGGGACATCGCAGACAAAAGCAGGTACAAACATACCTTCTTCCTGAAAGAGAACACAAAGCGACTAGGGGGCCAGCAACAATTAGCCTAATTTTTCACAGGACATGGTCAATTCCCAACCTTTGTTCACAGGCTGTGTAAGACCACGACAGAAGATTGCGTATGTGGGGAAGAAAGAAACCCACAACAATACGCATTCATTTGCCCGATAACATCAGCGCTGCACCTAAATAAGCCAACAGACGCAAACTGGCCTGTGTGGGGCAACTTAATTTCAAATAATAAAACCGCGCAAAATAAACTCATTCAAATTATAAAGAAACTTGAAATTATCAAACCGGTGGTGGTAGACGCGATTAACGACTAATGTTCCCTGTGCAATACACACATTTCAACAGACACAAACAACAAGGCAGGCCTCACCTTATTGAGGATTACAGGGTCAACACAAATACAAACATTTCAAAACAGCAGCCCTCATCATCTTGAGGAGCATATCCACCAAGCAGTGGACCAAATGACCTAACACTGGACGTGACTAGGCTAAGGAGCTCAATCGACCTGGTAACCAACACCTCATAGAATCAATAACCAGCACGGTTGTGGGCTCTCAGCCAACTAATCAACATAGAGACAACATCAATAATGCCTTGAGGCTAGCAGACGGATGCATCACACGGATGTGTCTCCATAATCTTTAGTGTAGTGCAAACCAAGGTTTATGTGAGTTTCCAGAAACATTTCTTAACACAGAAGTGAAAAGTTGACATTGACCGGCCACGTCAGTGGTTTCTCAGACGATCAATGTTCAACAGAAAATGACAATAACCAGCAAATGTGTGCACGCGTTCATTTGTGATACAAGAACTTTTATTCCAAATGAAAGCTGCATCACTCGCTGTAGCACAGGGTCTACGAGTTGACAACTGGTAATATCGGTACGAACTTTTCTACTGCATTGCAAGATAAGTTGAATCGCCACCGCCAACTTAAGACACAGAGACCAACGAAGAAGTCGCCGATTTGAACTTTTATTCCGGTGACTACATCAATCCATATGTATCAAGACCATTGTCAATAGGGCGTGCTGCATATCTTCCTGTAACCAGCAGCAGAGTTGCAAGTCAGTTCGGTGTGGGTTCTAGAGGTTTTCATGGTTTCCCTGTAGACTTGCGTAAATATCGCACAAAGTCCCCCATGGGTGCATTCCCTTCCCAGCTCGCACTTGTAAAGGTGACGTTCACTGGGTGAGCCTCACCTCGCGTTCGGGCTTTGTCATGTCAATAAAAAGCTAAATAAACGTGGAGAGTGATCCATACGCGTAGGGTTGGCGGATTGGCTGGTCTGGTTTGTTCCGGTATCGAGCCAAGAGACTTTAGTTGATTGACCAGAACATCGGTCAGACACAGCGTCTGTTCGGAACCCGGCAACTGGAACGGCTCTCTTTTCCGCTCCCGACCGGAGGGTTTCGTTGCCTCTCTGTGAAGGGTATACTACGCAGTGGACATCAACAGCCTTACACTGGCTACGCGAGTAGGCTGTCCGCCTACGGCGTTGAAATCAGTGGAGTCCATCTTATAAACAGGTTTGTGGTGGAAAGACGTGGGTAATGCTGTTCTCCTCCGTCACTTGATTTACAGGTGCCCTCCGGAAATGGTAAATTAGTAGTTTCTGGCCTTGTTGTGGGGAAGGGGTTGTTACCCATCGCCCACAGTTTGAAAAAAATGCATGACATCGCATCTCCTTTCTTTATATATTCCAATTTAATATTTTAAGGTTAATAAATGTGGAAATTTTTTTGAGATTGCAATTTTTCACGTTGATGCTCTTGCTAGATTCACTTTTTAAAATCAAAGTTATGATCGATCCTCTAGCTCAGGGCTTCCCAACATTTTTAGCTGGCGGACCCCTTTTTCGGGAAAAATTCTATGGTGGACCCCTGTCAGTTAAGCGCACAATAAATAGTAAAATTCCGCTCGAAGCCAATCGGAATTGAGAACTTAATAACGAAAGTGCCATTTTTTTCAATAACACCATGACAAATCAAGAATCTTTCATTTTTAATGATGAATGGAAACAACTTTAAACTGACTACGTTTCCATTAGTCTGAGTTCCCACACTGTATATTTAGATATTTGCTGTTGGATTTACTGACATCTTTCAACATACTAGGCCGGCGATATTACTAATTCAATTGAAGGGAATATGTTGCAAAGGAAACCAACATTCGTGGGATAACATTTTAATTTCTAAATTAAAAATTTCAATACAAACAAAATCCAATTAATCATTAATTTATAGAAAGTGCAAATACCTACAAAAGTTACAGTCCGGGAACATTCACTGATCGTCTACGAAATACACAATGCGTTCTTCTTTACTAGTCTGTAGGAATAATAAGGGAATCTTTATGTGAAGGTTGAGGTTGTTTCTGATGACACAGTTTTGAAAAGTCGAGCTCAATACTTGACAACTGGAGACGAATGTTAGGTTCAGCATCTATACAGCTTTAGTACTTAGTTTTGGTGCCGGCATAGATCGAGAATCCGGATTCGCGCATATATGTTATGGCAAATGGAAGTAGAACAAAATTTGCTTTTTCAACAAGTGAGTAGAATTTTTTGTTTTCCAAACGTATCCAAAAGTGTGAATAACCCTCACTATCAGAAGTAAAGTTCAAGGTTGAGTCTGAAAATTTCTACCAACAACTCATATTCATTCGACGATAGAATGTTCGGGGTTTTGGATACAGCGAATGGGTTGACCATCCATTCGTATTCCTGCAGTTTCTTATCTTGAGCTGTTGAGAAATAATGCTCAAACGATGACGTCGAGCTTCGGAGAAGTTCGGGGATTTCATGAAACAAATTGTTTCCAAGCTGCAATGCTTTTCTTTCAAAAAATCGTTGAGAAGTAAAAACCCTTCGTCCTCCCCCTCCTCCACACTCTTTGACCAAAAATTTATTTTCCTCTTGAACGCTCGAATATTATCGTTTGCAGTGACCGTTGTTATAGTGAAGTATTCATTTATCTCAATTTGAAGAAAATATCAGCCAAATAAGCAAGTATACATTGCCAGTTTTCATCATGGATAATCTCTGGTAATTTCGTATTATGGTGGTCTAAAAATAAAACTAGGACTTCTAAACGTAATTCATATAATCGAGAGAGTGCTTTCCCACGTGCCTTACTTCTGTATGGAGAAACAAAGAATGATGAATGCTTCCCATATCTTCTCACAGTATTTTGAAAAGCATTTCTCCAAAAGTCGTGATTTTATGTAAGTAATAATCCCGACAGATTAATCTAAAACTTTCTTGAAGGTTGCAGGCATTCTTTTCGTAGCTAAAGCATGTCTGTGGAGAACCCAATGACTACAACTGCAATCCTTCGCGGTCTCATTTGTTTTCATTACCACTCCGACCATTGGATCCATAATAGTTTTTGCACCATGTGTGCATACATCGATGCAATTAACCATGGAATTTCGTTGGTTCCTAAAAAATCACCCAACAAACGGAACATTTCAGCACCTGTTGTAAGGGCAGGTAATGGTTTGCACAATAAGAGGTCCTCTTCGAAACATCTCGAATATGCATGATGAACAAAAGCCAATAAAATTGTTAATCCAACATCAGTAGATTCATCTATTTGGAAAGAAATTAAATTGTGTTAGATGCGAGAAACCAGAGATTCTTCCCTATCATTTGACATGTCAACTATCCGTCTCTTGACAGTATTGTTTGATAGTGGCATTGAAGATAATTTTTATTGCCTTTTCGTATAACATACAAGAATCAATACCGCTAACACATGGTTTTATGAGAGTTTCCACAATGGTATGTACTTTTTCTGTCTTTGCCATCAGATAACTTACCTAGAAAGGAGCTTTAAGTGAGTTTTCATTGTTTTTGCATGAGTGTTGATGCAGTGCTAAGAAATAGGTAATTCAGTGCTTTTCCCTTGAAAAAATCAATCTCTTTAGTATGGAGGTCCGAGTGAGTATCCTCAAAATGACGACGCAATTTAGTTGGAACCATCGAACTGTGTCTGAAGGACATGCGCGCGAATTACACCCTGAGCTTTTCCCTGCTCTGTCTCGACAAAGCCTATTTTTAAATAACTTTCGTTGTACTTACACTTTTTAGTTATTCCACTTCCTCAGGGCACTGCAACTAATTAAGAACTTGCAAAGTTTTTACATTTTAAATCCGACTGTGGCACTTCATGTGACGGTTCTTCATTTGGCCATCCTCCTTCATCATTAATTTCAAACGGTAACTTTCCATACAGTGAAAGTGATGGAGAAACTACTAGCTTCTTCAATGATCCCGATTTCAGCCACCGATCCATGGTGGAAGTAATAAACTGCTAAAAGCAAACTGTACACTCATGAAGGAAGTTCAACATTGAATGATGTCTCGAGAAAAAGCGGATGACCGTCCGCCGCACACAAAGCGAGGAGAGCATACCAGTCAGTAAGCACTCTGATTGGTCGACTGAGCCAACACCCCCTAAATACAAGGCCTGCGCACCACTATGATGAGTCATCCACAAGAGGCTGATTGTTTCGTCTCTTTTATGGCGATCTAAATAACTTACTTTTTACTATGTATTACGACAAATGTTCAATTATAATTGAATCACGCCACATGGAATTATTTAAGTATTTGATAAATCTGTGTTAGATAATTGTTTAGAAAATTTAAACATTTGTGTAAATTGATCTATGCTAAATTATTGTAATAAATAAAATAAAAACTGAACAGAATTTTTTCCAAGATCATTCCTTTATTTAAATGATTTAATTTAAAAAATGTTTCAGTTTATTATAATAGTACACTTAAAAATTTTAGAACTTAAGAAAACAAAATATTTAATTTGTCAAACTAAGTGATTAGAAAATATAAGAAATATAAATAAAATAGTACTTTAACAATTAAATTTGTGTAATTCTTAGGTTAAAAATGTTTTTTATAATTATAATAAAATGTTATGTATTTTGTTTCATTTGTTTTTCCTAAATTTCCAATTTTATTATTTTTTTTATCATCCATTATTTGTAGTTTGATAAGATTATTTGTAGTTTGATAAGATTATTTGTAGTTTGATAAGATTATTTGTAGTTTGATAATTTAAGTAACTTGTAGAAAAATTTATGAAATTATTAGGATTATATTTGAAATATATTCCTGCTACATTTTTCCCTTAGTTTAAAATAAATTTATGATATCACGTAACACAATGATTATACATTTTAAAGTTTTTCACAATAATCATTTAATTAAACATGATTTGTATGATTTAATCTGATAATATCATCATTACTTGGCGTATTAGTATTGAAAATACAGGCATATATTAAATCATTAATATCAAAAATATAAAAAAATGATTTTTTAAATTAAATTTGTGGCTAAATAAAAACATTCATTTTTTCCATTATACAAATAACCGGAGTAAATGAAACATTTGCTTTTAATGCATTATTATTTTTTTTTCATTAAATATCACATAAAAATAGCAAAATTTATAACTTGCTCAAATAATAAAAATAGAATAACGACAACAATAGTATATATATATATATATATATATATATATATATATATATATATATATATATATATATATATATATATATATATATATATATATATATATATATATATATATATATATATATGCTTAAAATAACTTTATTAAACACTAAAATTCCACAGTAAAATTTATTATTAATTAATATCAAAATGTAATTAATTTGTTTGGATATGCAAAATAATTTTTTGAAATAAGCAAAATGTAAATAACAATGTAAGTTTAGGGGAACATCAATTTTTAATAATTATATACATCTACAGAAAACTCTTCCCTGAAATTTATATTATTTTCCTAATGTTTGTAATTTTCTTTTGGATTTTGAATTAAGGAGTTTTTTATTTATTAAATCATCATTAATTTTTTTACAATAATTTTTGAGTAAAATATTAGTAGAAATTAAAAAAAAATATTTTTTACTAAATCATCACTGTCATGTTTGCAACATTCTGAAGTTAAATTAATTTCAGCTAATCTAAGATTTTTTTATGTTGCATTGCTTGCAATAAATCTATGATAGTTACACTTCAAAAAATCGTTTTCATATTCTGAAGATAATAGTTTAGAAATAACCGTATGTTTAAAATGAATTATTTTGATGATTTCATCACAAGGATATTTTAAACCACCCCTATCTATATTTTTAATTAAAAGATAGTTTTCACATTCATCGTCAACTACGCTTATTAAATAAACACAGCACATTTCACATTTAATTTTTTTAAGAGAGATTGGACGCAATAGCCTGCTATGTATGTTAAAATAGTTAACAAATGAGAATATTTTTTTAAATCATTTGAGTTTATTTTCAAACTAAACATTGATTCTTTAGAGTCGGGAATATCAAGATTTAGATTTTCATCAACATCATCATTTAAATTAATTTCAACATTTCCATGAACAGCAGAATTTAATACTAAAGGAATAAAGCTCCTGATTCTTAGTTTAGTTTCTGTTTCGAATATTTGAGTGAGAGAAATGTTATATTAAGATCCAGCCAACTGTCTATAAAGACCAAAACGTTCTTCGAAAGAATCTGTCTGAAATTTTCCCGTTAAAACATATTCCATATTTAATATTTTTGAACAATAATCTACAATTTCTATAAGAGCATTTGTGTAGTATGTGTTAATGCTAAGTGAGTTTCTGCACTTAATTTTCCTGTATCACTTTTACAGCTTTTCCAATTATTTAACCATAACGAAATTTTTTTAAGAAGATTAAGCTTTTATCAATAGATGTATTAGTAAGTGGTTTTTGATATTCATTTCTTTTTGCATTCCCTTTAAAAACACTTTTTACATTAACGATATCCCACCAAGTGGTTATGTGATTTATAAATACAGCTGTTTCTTCATAGTTAATTAAATCGAAAGTAGGTCCTGCAGTTTTTAGCCCCTCTGAAATATGACAATTAAAAATTTGAAGAACTAATTTTACATTTTGCCTTTCTAAATTTAATGGACAAAGAGATTTAGAAGGGAGGGTGTGACAATATTTGACAGTATTAATGGATTCAATTTCATGCAGTTTCCTCGAGGTGCTAAAGGAAGCTGTTTTTAATTTTTCATCAGGAAATTTGAAATCAAAATTTGGATAGTAAAAAGCTATTTCTGAATTTTTCTGGTTAAGCCAGTTATTCCTTATATTTTTAAGCAAATGAACAGAATCTAATACAAAATATAATGTTCTATTTGAATCAATGGGGTGATTATATTTAGTTTTGAGAGAAGGGGGATCTGAAAAAAAGGACATAGCTTTCCTATTAACAGCATTGTTATCACTGCATATACAAAAGATATAAAAACCAAATTTTTCTAAGCCAGTTATTACATCAAAAAGAAACTGGTGTAAAATTTCTCCTGATATTGTTTTTATTGGATATATATGTACAACATCTTTGTAAGTTGAGCAAACACTTTGAATAATAAATGTATAAGCTGTTGTTGATACAGCATCAGAGTTCACAGAATATCCTATTAAATTACCACCTTTATAATCTAATGAAGTTTTTATGTGAATTTCATCCATTAATAAAACTACTTTTTTGTCATTTTCATTAAGGTGAGAATATTTGTCTCTAATATATAAAAGAAAATTATTCTTGTTCTGCTCTTTTAAAGGATTTGCTATATAATTGACGAATAAACGTTTCAATGTTGCTGGATGTGAAAGAATTAAATACGAGCTTTTACGTAAAAATTTATAACAGTGGGGTGATATAGAAAAAAGCATGGAGCATAAAAATAAAAAGTTATCAGAATATTTTCTATGATTTAAAGAATATTGCATAAGAAAAATCTGTTCTTCTAAGAAATCAAATAAATTTTCATTACTCTCACAAATAATTTTCAACTCACTAATAACAGATTTACACAAATCAAATAAGTTATTCTTATCCTTAATTTTTTCAAAATTTTCTAATGCTTGTAATACATTATCTAAGGTGTGAATATCATTTATATTCATAGGAAATTTAAAATTATTTATCTTATTAATTGGAACACCTTTAATTGAACTTACCAAATTCAAATTTTCATCAATTGTTACTGATGATTCAAGAACAGGAACTTTTGTAGAACTTATCAATAAAAACATAATGATATCCTTATTGGTAACAACAGCCCATGACGATGGAAATTCAAACTTATGTAAACAGTTTTTGAGTTCACTTAAATTCTTAAAGTAAAATTTATCCCTGTAGCCCTTTTCACTTTTTATACTTTCTTCTAAGGCACATGCAAAGCTCTGATTTTCAATTCTTATCTTTTTTGCGTCTGGCTCCTCTCGGTGATTCTGGGCTGCCGTTAAGTATTTCGGACAATTTGGAAACATGGAGGGAATAGCATCTAACTTCAATCGTGGGTGTCGTAAGGAAGCGTTCAGTTTTTCACCTGTTTTCTCTACATATACCTCTGAACATCTCAGGATATCACTCTGTGCAAAGTGATGCTCGCAAATCTGGAAAAAAAAAGAAAAGAAAAATCACTATTAATATAAATGCAAAACCATATATATTTAGTTGAATTCTCTAAGACACTTTTAAAAGTTGTTTTGATAACATCATATATTTCATTCTGATGAAGTTCAAGCAATATATTTATAATTACTATTTTAACTGGTAAAAATGTTAAACTTGAATTAAAATTATCTAAAAGTTAGAACTTGTGATTTATTTTACAATTTAAATTATGTATATCATGTAATTAAAATTATATCTATTTCCTTTTTTCACTTCATATTATATATTAATATAATGAGAATGTAAATAATAATTATTTCCACAAATATATTGGATAATTACTGCTACATCTATTATTTCACATATGTAAAATATGAAATAAATCATTCTTCAAATATTTAATTCCTAAATTAATTATTAATTTATAATATAATCATTCAGATGTAGCAAAAATGTCTTACTAAACACAGTAAAACTTAATATACCAATAATGCTAAAAAAATAATTAATTTGATTAATTAAATAGCGAATATTTTTAGTAATTATCAAATCTATTGAATGTTTTACAAATAGAGCCAAATGAACTATAGAATGAGAATTATTTTTTAAGATGAAAATCGTACAATTACAGTTGATTGAAGTAACATTAACTTTAGTATTTCTTATCCATGGCACAAGCATATGTTTTAAATTTATAAAAAAATGTATTTCACTAACGATTTAATTATTATTATTATTATTTGAAATAAATAACATAAGACTTACCCTAGAATTTTTTGTCACTTTTAGATATTCTTGAGGAATAACAGCCAGCCACTTCTTTAGCATGCTTAGGAAACCTAAAGACCTTTGATTCTCCATCGTAGTTCGATCGGCAATGAACACTTGAATGGCATTTTTATGAAATTTCTTGAACTAATATAATACTTTTAATGAATATTTTAAGACAAGGCTTATCACACACACGTGCAAAATCAACTCCGTTTAGAGACTGGTGCGCAGGCCTTGTCTTTAGGGGGTGTTGGCTAAGCGCGCACCATTTCCGAAGATCATGTATAAAAGATTTCTAGGCATCGAGCGCCATAAGCTGGCGCGCACGAGACTCCCTGAGTTTACAGAAAGTCGAGCAGGGAGGCCACATCCACCGGCACTAAACTACCTGAGGGTCAAACTTGGTAACCGCAGCCGCTGTTCAAAGGTGGCCACGAACCCCTAAGAAGTACAAGGACCACACGTTGGGAAGCCCCGCTCTAACTCATTGCTTATAAAAGAATTATATCCACGATCATTATATTCTATGAAATGTCACTAGTTATGTTTCCCAGAAGTGATTTCCTGCACACACCTTGAAATCAGTATCATAAATTTCTTTCAACTACTGTTCCGACCCTGTATACTCAATGTATAAATTTAATTTCTCTGCGCACCAGATGGCGCTAACTCCATAATCGTTTTTTGTCAGTCAAGCAATAAAATTTCAAAAGAACGGACGTGTCGTTTCTGTGTGCCAATATTATGGTCCGTCGAGCCGGAGCACGAAACTAGCAAAAAAATTATTTGGTGATGCATAGAAGCGGCCAACGACTGTTGAATCAAAAACAACAACAAAACCAGTGATTGAGTGAAGGTCACAAAACCAAAATGGATACCCTTCTTAAAACCAAAAGGATAATAAAGGGTAAGCTAACTCGTTTAATTTCGCAAGTCAATAGCTTACAAAATCAAGCAAATTCTCTTTCTATTATTGAAGTGTATGAAAATAACGTAAATTCTTTAGACAATGAAATAAACAAACTAAATAATGATATTCTTTATGCATGTTCTGATTCAGAATTCGATACATTTGAAAGTGAAATGCATGAACTGTTTTCTAAAATAAGTAATTTAAAAATCATTCTTAAAGACGAATCAAGAAAACTTTCAAAAATGATTGTCATAAAGAAGTAACTAATGTCAACAATGTTAAACTTCCTAGAATAGAATTACCAGTTTTCACTTCTAATTACATAGATTGGATTTCTTTTCGTGATTTATTTTTATCGAGTGTTGGTAATAATGATAGTTTAAGTAATAGTCAAAAATTGCAATATCTTAAACTTTCTGTTAAGGGAGAAGCATATACATTATTACAGTCTATTCAAATTACAGATGAGAATTTCAAATTAGCTTGGGATATGCTTACTGAGCGCTTTGAAAACGAAACAGAAATCATAAATGCAGCATTAAATAAATTAATTTCTCAGCCTATTCTTAAACATGAATCAGCAGCGGGTTTGAGGAAATTAATTGATACAACACAGCAAATGTCTTGATACATTAAAAATTTTGAAACAGCCTGTTGAGCATTGGGATACCATTATTATTTTTCTTTCAAAGGGTAAGCTTGATAACGAAACACTGAGAGTGTGGGCGTTAGAGCAATCGAACAAAAAAGCTTCTTCTTTCGCGGAATTCAAAACATTCATGCTGAATAGATCGTGTGCGCTTTCGTCTTTAGCGAAGTGCCAAAAAGAGAAAGTAGGTCAATTTGATGGGAAAACGGTTGCAAATCAAAAACAAAACAAATATTCTTTTTCATCTCAGATTGTTTCTAATTTATGCATTTATTGTCGAAATGATTCTCATTCGCGATTACATAGTTGTGATAGTTTCTTAGATCTTCCAGTAAAGGAAAAATGGAATGTAATTAAAAAACATCATTTATGCGCTAATTGTTTAAAAGATAATAAAACTCATCCTATTTCTAAATGTCGCTCAGGCATGTGTAAATTATGTTCAAAATTGCATAATACATTATTGTGTTCGAAAAATACACATGATACAAAAATCGAAACACAAACAACAGATGAACATTCTACTATTAGTAGTAATAATGTAGTTGTACCTGTAACAAAAACAGTTTTATTGCCAACAGCAATTGTTAATGTTAAGGACATTAATGGTACATTACATAAATGCAGAATTCTTATCGATTCAGCAAGCCAAGGCTCATTTATTAGAGAAAGTTGTGTAAATTTATTGCAACTTAAACGTAATAGAATTAACATAAATGTTGATGGGCTTAGTTCTCGAAATGTAGGTAAGCTCTCAGGTTCGGTATCATTGCAAATATCATCTCTATTTTATAAAAACACACATATCACTGTAGATGCATTAATTATACCCAAAATCACTTGTGACCTTCCTCAATTCAAAATTGATGCTTCAGCATTAAATTCATTCAAAAATATACAACTGGCCGATGTTACTTGCTTGCAGCCTGGTCCTATAGACATTCTCTTAGGTGCAGATGTGTTTGGAGAAATAGTGCTCCATAAAAACATTACTAGTCCTGGACATTCGTTAACTGCACTAGAAACAATTTTCGGATGGGTTGTTTTAGGCAAAACAAACAATATCTCAAAAACAATAATTACAAATCACGCTAGTTGTACCGCAATCGAGTATCAACTTGATAAATTTTGGCAACTAGAAGAAGTTTCTGAAACTAAACCTTATTCAAAGGAGGAAATTGCATGTGAAAATCACTTCGAAGAAACATTCTTTCGTGATTCTACTGGCAGATTCAATGTCAAATTTCCATTCAATGACTCACACAATGAACTTGGATCATCTAGAGACATTGCATTGCGCCGTCTTCAACAAATTGAACGTCGCTTTTCTAAAAATCAATCTCTACTTGAACAATATCATAAATTCATGGACGAATACATAAAACTGGGGCACATGGAATTAGTTCCTGAAAGTGAAGTTAATATTCCAGCCAAATCTAGCTTTTACCTTCCACACCATCCAGTTCCCAACAAAAGTGGTGACAAGTTCCGGGTAGTGTTTGATGGATCTGCTAAATCATCTAATGGTGTTTCTCTTAATGATATACTCATGGTGGGACCGCAAATACAGACTGATTTAACTACATTGCTTATTAAATTTAGGATGCATAAAATAGCGGTTGCTGCAGACATTGAAAAAATGTATAGACAAATAACTTTACAAGATCCAGATTTCCAAAGAATCGTCTGGCGCAAATCAAAATATGATGCAGTGAAGGATTACAGATTAATAAGACTGGCTTATGGCACTGCCTCAGCACCATACCTGGCTGTAAAATGTCTACAAAAATTAGCAGAAGAAGAAGCAGAGAAATATCCATTGGCTTCTAAGGCAGTTCTCGAAGACTTTTATGTTGATGATCTCATGTCTGGAGCGAATTCAATTTCCCAAGCCATGGAACTGCACCAACAATTAATGCAAATGTTGTCAAGTGCCAAATTTCCTTTGAGAAAATGGGCTTCAAATTCTAAAGAATTTTTGAACTCAATTGATCCAAATTTACGGTTATCAAACACTTCTTTAAGCTTAGACAATGATGAAACTGTGAAAACATTGGGACTACTTTGGCAACCCGAGTTGGATATATTCTTTTTCAAAACTAATCAATCATTTCTTGTAGATAACTTAACTAAGCGGACATTACTATCAACAATTTCAAAAATATTTGATCCTCTTGGATGGTTATCTCCAATTACCATTCATTACAAATTAATAATTCAAAAACTCTGGAAAAATCAATTGCAGTGGGACGATACTATTCCTTCAACCATAGCATATGAATGGAAGCAGCTTTCAGAAAAACCCTTGTTCGTGAAAGACGTTCAAATTCCCAGATTCTTATTTTGGGATTCAAATAACAAATTTCAGTTACATGGCTTCAGTGATGCCTCGGAAAAGGCATATGCAGCAGCAATTTACTGTCGCTCAGTCTCAAGTACTGGTGAAATTAAAGTTCATCTAGTAATTGCTAAGACAAAAGTTGCTCCACTTAAAACTGTTTCACTTCCGAGATTGGAACTATGTGGTGCTCTGCTGTTAACTAAATTGATGGACTTCACTTGCAAGGCTATGAACACATCCATTTCCCAAGCTCAATTTTATACTGATTCTACCATCGTTCTATCCTGGATTGGTTCTTCTGCCAGCCGATGGAAATGCTTTGTGGCCAATAGAGTGGCAAAAATACAAACTCTTTCTTCCCCTACCCAGTGGCATCATGTTAGTGGAAACATTAATCCTGCTGATCTTGCTACTCGTGGCACATCATCTTCTGAACTACTTTCTTCATTATGGTTAAATGGTCCAAAATTTCTTTATAATTCACTTTCTTTTCAGATAAAGCAGCCTGAACTACCAGTTAGTGATCCTGTTCCAGAAGAAAGGTATTGTACTTTACAATCAACCACTGAAAACAAACCCCACTGTACTGACTTTGATATTTTTTTTAAATATTCATCCTTTTCTAAACTTAAACGTATAACAGCTTTGTGTTTAAGGTTTATGAACAATTGCAGAAATCCTATGAACAAATTAACAGGATTTTTGCAAACTTGTGAATTAACTAATGCGATGCATGTGTTAATAAAAATAGTTCAAACTAATGAGTTTAATAATGAGATCAATGCATTACAGAAAAATAAAACAATATCGTGTAATAGTAAAATTTTATCTCTAAATCCATTTCTTGATAATTCAGGCATTCTAAGAGTAGGTGGTCGTTTGAGACATGCAAATATAGTATACAATCAGAAACATCCTATTTTGTTGCCAACAAGGCATAGATTAACTGATCTCATTGTTAAACATTTTCATGAAAATCTTTTGCATGCTGGTTCACAACTTGTTCAATCATGTATTGCAGAACAGTATTGGATTATAGGTGTTAGAAATGTAATTAGGGATTTAATCAGAAAATGTGTAAAATGTTGTAGAATACGAGCTTCTGTAACCAATCAGATGATGAGCGATTCTTCTCGCATTTCTCGCATTCTCCTGCTCCTGCATTCTTGCGATGTGGAGTGGATTATGCTGGTCCTTTTCAAATTAAAGCATGTAAAGGTAGAGGCTCCAAATCATACAAAGGGTATATAGCACTTTTTGTTTGCTTTACTACAAGAGCTATACACCTAGAATTAGTTACCGACTTATCTGCAGATGCGTTCATTGCATCTCTTAAGAGATTTATTTCACGCAGAGGTAAATGTAGTGATATATACAGTGATTGTGGTACCAACTTTATTGGTGCAAAGCGCAAACTCATGGAAATTGAGAAACTTAGAAACTCCAAAAATTATAATCAAAATGTAAACAATTTTATGTCTGAAAATGGTATTAATTGGCATTTAAATGTTCCAGGTGCACCTCACATGGGTGGACTATGGGAAGCTGGCATAAAGTCTACCAAATTTCATTTAAAACGCGTTATAGGTGAGACAAAACTAACTTATGAAGAATTTGAAACATTGTTAACTCAAATAGAGGCTTGTCTTAATTCTAGACCTTTAACTGCATTATCTACCGATCCAAATGACTTGTCAGCCTTAACACCTGGCCATTTTATTATTGGTAGGGCATTAACAAGCCTTCCTGAACCAAATTACGTTGATACAAACATTTCTTTTCTTTCAAAATGGCAGCATATTCAAAAAATGGTGCAACAGTTTTGGAAACGTTGGCATAAGGAATATCTCACACGGTTGCAGCAAAGGCCAAAATGGCTACTGCCGACTAAAAATTATCAAATTAATGATCTATGTCTTTTAAAAGAGGACAATTTACCCCCAACAAAATGGAAAATGGGTAGAATAATTCAATTGCACCCTGGACTTGACAATAATGTTAGGGTAGTTACTCTTAAAACATCAGATGGTGTATACAAAAGAAACATAACAAAATTATGCCAACTTCCTGTGTAATGCCAAATTCATGGTTAAATTTAAATAAAATTTTATTTCTTATATATGTACAATTTTATACTTCCATTGCATTTTAACATATAAAACTTTTTTATTTATGTGTTTGTTTTATATTTTTTCATTTATGTTCATTTATTTGTATATCTAATCTTTATTTGTAAAGTATATTTGTATATCTAATTTTTTTTGTATGTTACATATTCTGTTTCTTTGAAATAATATTTCAAGGTGGGCGGCATGTTCCGACCCTGTATACTCAATGTATAAATTTAATTTCTCTGCGCACCAGATGGCGCTAACTCCATAATCGTTTTTTGTCAGTCAAGCAATAAAATTTCAAAAGAACGGACGTGTCGTTTCTGTGTGCCAATAACTACATTATATTTTCGCAGTTTTTACAAACATTAAAGTAACATCAGAAAAAATAGCTTTCATAGAAAAACCGGTGAATTAAATTTGAATAATATGCTTATACCCCTATGTATACGGAAAAATAAAATTTAGCTTTTAATAAGAAAAACTGTTACAAAGCATAAATTATTCTTTTAATGAAATGCAGAGTTTCTTCACCACAAAGGAAGCCCTTTCTAGATTAAAACTTTTCAGAGCATTATTAGCTGCTAGAGTAACGAATAAAATTTTGACTTTAATTGAATGTAAAAAAGTAAAGTTTACTTTTGAAATGATTCAAAAATTTTTGTGCACTGGATAAAGGGATCTTGAAAGCCTTTGTTTCGAAACAAAGTTAATGAAATATTAATTACTACTGACCCTTGCTCTTCGTATACCTGCCCTGGCAAGGAAAATCCTGCATATTGTCTTTCACGAAGTTGTAACATTGAAATTTATTAAGTAACTCTTTATGGTGGAACGTTTCAGAATTTTTACAATCAAATGATAATATAAAAATTGATGAAATACCTATTGTAAATGAAGAAGATTCTGATACAGAACTTAAGAGTCCTGGTAATGTTAACTTAAGCTGAACTTCAAAAAATCATCAAACAAACTTTTTTATATTCGTCAACTGCTATTGGTATAGTTATTACACTATATTACGTATTCTTTTAGTTTCGTTCTTAGCCTTATTAAGAATTGAAAATCTCCAGACTGTGTAACATTACAGGATTTTTAAAATCCATAGAAGTCAAAACAGTAGAATCATATCTTATGAGAAATATACAAAATTCAGAGATTTTTTTAGAATTTGACTCTTTGAAAAAGACAGGTATGGTATCCCACAAAAGTAAATGCGTTTCTTTGCATCCCTTCACAGATGATCATGGTTTACTTAGAGCTGAAGGTCACTTACGACATTCAAATATAGTTTACTCAGGTAAGCATCCCATACTGCTACCTCTTCTAAACATAAATTATTGATTACTATCATAAAAAAAATACGCGTTGGTCTTGTATCAGATAGCTCAAAAATACTGGCTACTTATTGGTGGAAATATGTGCAGGAGGATACTATATAAATGCATCGTATGCATAAAATGCAATCCAACTCAATAATTAATGGGTGATTTGCCTACTGAAAAAATTAATCATAATCTTTCCATTTAATGGAGTTGGAATCGATCTGTGTGGACTCTTTTGTATTAAAAATGAGGGCCAAGGAAAAGGGCCATTGCTGAAAACGTATATTTGTTTATTTATTTGTATAGTTACTAAGCACCACGGATATTACATCAGAATCAATGATTTCTTGTTTAAAACGGTTATTTCTCGAAGAGGAAAAAACTCCTTAATCATTCCAGACAATGTTTCAACTTTGTGAGAGCAAATGAAGAAATTAAGAAATGGTATAGCAATTTGTGAGGTGCACGAAAGCTTTAATAAATATTTAAGTGAAGAAGGAATTGAATGGAAGCACACAAGATCTCCTAAATTTGGAAGCTTATGGAGAAGGGCTGTGAAAAGTTTCAAATATCATTTTAAATGGGTAGTGAGGAAAGCTAACCATACCTATGAAGAATTACAATTATGGAACAAGTAGAAGGTATGATAAACTAACGTCCCTTAATTCCCTTTTCTTCAGGCATCGATGATCTTGATGTATTGTCACCAGCTCATTTTCTCATTGGACGACCTATTACAGCATTAATTAAGTCAATTCATTTGAGTTCAAATGAAACCCATCTAAACAGATGGGAAAGGACTCTAAAGGCAACACAATGAATTTGGAAGCACTGGAGTCTTAGTTATTTAAATAATTTGAAACAACGAAATATAAATGGATTTCTAGAAAGGAAAAAATTAAATTAGGCAATCTTAGGTCATGTTAAGGAAGGCAACAAATAAATGACGTAGGGGTCGAACAGTTCCCTGGAAAAGATGGGAAGATGAGGATGGTTGGTGTGAAAATGCAAACTGGTATTTTTAAACGAATTGTTTCTAAACTGTTGTTGCATAAAAATTGTATAACATTTCTTTAAATATTTCATGACATTTGTGTTAGCATGAGTTTTGCAGAATTTATATGTATGTAAACACACAATATTGTAATGAAAATATCGACTAATGTTTCTTATGTTGAAAATGATTTCTTGAATGGCTGTCAGCTCATTACTTATATTTTCTTGTTATTTGCTACTTTTTAATTGTTATCATTATTAAATAAAATTAATAAAAATCTATAAGTCTGTCGTACTTTATGCTCATTATAACATCACTACAAATACTACACAATTCACACATAACGATGCAGCAAAATACTTTTTGAACTTGTAGATAAAAAGTATAGCTTCAAGTAATATGAAGCAGATAAGTAATTCACTAATGAAAACGGTTGTGTGATTTTCAAACAGCACATTGCACAGATTATGTCAAATCTTTATTCAATAAACCTTTCAAGTTTTCAAATTTAAACTGAAGACATTCTTAAGAATATTAATAACTCAAAGGACACATTATTAGGAAATTTCAATTTAAGAATAAATTGTAAAACCTGACATTCTCATAATATAAGAAGAATGAATTAAAAATATTAAATTTTTTAAACTATTTAATTCCAGTAATCGTTTTTAATATTTCCTAACTATTATGTTCTTCCTTAAAAACTAATTAATACTGTATTTCTAACTATTATGTTCCCGTAAAAATATCAGAACTAACATTGCTTCAGAAGTGATATATTTCGTTGTTTTTCTTGATGAAAAATATAAATAATTACAACATTCAAAAGGGCTTTTCTATAAATAATTAACTAAACGTCATCAAAATAAACGTAGCATTGAAGATGAAACAAACAGAAATGATCAGAAAATTATTTTTGAGTGTAGAAAAATTTAATTTCAAATCACATTTTGTTTTTTATAAATCGATAAAAAAATACATTCTGTTCTATTGGATTTGCAAACATCTAATTTGTTTTTTACATATAGCTTTGATTTTTCACCTTTTCAAAAGAATTTATTTTCAGAACAATTTCGTATTGACATCATTTGCATTACATAAATTTGAAAATCTCAGAATGCTTTGGCCAGATTCTCAAGTGGACATCTAAAATGTTTATCGTTTGAATGTGGTACAAAAAATTATCCCACTTGTAAAACAAATGCTGTGACCATACAGCCTCTCAGAAACATATTTTAGACTGCGTCGGATTTTCCCGGGAGGATTTATTCTCAGAGTCATTGACTTTTTAACTGTCAAATTGGAGTTTATCTAATAAATGCCAAATTGATCTAACGAAAAAAAATTGAAAATAAACTAAGCGATTGATGAGGATTCAAATATAATTATTTTATCTTGTAATCGATTTCTATCGTACAGGTGCGTCAAAATTCTGTTGTTGTTGGCTTCTTAGAGATCTGCCATTTGTCAGATCAACGTCAATAAATTGCTGACAGTCAGGAAGTCGATTACTAGCAGGGGATCTGAGGATAAATCCTCACAGGGAAATCCAACTCAAACTAGAATATGTTTCTGTGAGGCTGGATGGTCACAGCATTTTTTACAAGTGGGATAATTTTTTGTACATCGTTCAAACGATAAACATTTCAGATGTCCACTTGAGAATCTGGCCAAGGTAGTCTGAGATTTCTGGTAGAGTGTGGGTGGAATTTGCCACATTGAATGTAGTCTAGATTTTTCATTAGAGTAAAGTTCCTGATATGTAAGTGATGAACAAGTTGGAGTACCTTCCTCGCTGCCCTCTTTGGCTAGTTGATCTAAGGTCTCATTGCCACTAATTTTTACATGGGATGGAATCCATTGGAGATGTACATCATGGTCTTGGGAGATCATTAAATATCTCTGTTTCATTGTCCACCCTGAATTCAACAGTCAAATTCTTTATAAGTCTGTTGCCAAAGTAATAAATACGATGATACAGCTCACTTACTTTTAGTCCTAGAATTGCGATTGGAGACCGATTTCACTTCTATAGGTGCTAAAAAAATCCTAGTAGGCAGTTGAAAAAAATAACACTGCTTCAACCGGCATTCAAGTAGTGAGTGTCTCATTTATTCATATGTATAGAGTATTCAGTGAATAGATAAAGAAAAATATAAGAAATTTAATTTGCATAGGCAGTAAGAAAGAAAGAGAGAGGAAAGAAAACAATGTTTTGGATTTTCTCCCCCTCCCACAAGGGAAAAAATTACAATCTAATCAAATCTTCATTTCACTTAAAACATTTTACTATTCAACTATAAAAACTTTTTCAGCTGTGAATGCTTAGTGAGAAAATTAATTACAATAGCTCATAACTATTAAAGATTTAAATTGAATTACAATATCAAATTATGCCTATTTTATGGAAAATTTAGTTATTTTTTGTTTAAATTATCTAATTGACTTTGTCACTATAATGAAAGAGTTTTGTCTATAAAACGTATTCCATATAATAATGGACATATGCATAACTTATTCCTATTTTAATTGCGTATTTTACTGTGACTTAAAAAAACTTTAATTTTTTTTATTTCAACTTAATCATTATAAATTTCATAGTGCTCAAATATAGCTAATTTCCCAAGTAAAATCTAATTTTTATAGCATTTTACTGTCTGTTCAGTCCAAAAAACTAACTTATTATATTTAACTGGATACTCTCCGTCGTTATCACAAAGTTTCCATTCAGGGTGGGGCATTGTTTCATTCGGCCATGAATGAAACTGTTTTCGTTTTGTTTGGCTCGAGAGATTGAAGCTGATGATATCGAAATACCATAATTTTTTTTAAAGTGGTTGCATTCATATAGTAACTTTGTATCTCAGAAAATTATAAATTGCACCAAAAGATCAGTAGATATAAGTTAAAAATAAAATCGTGGCAGAGTTTAATTTTTATTTGTTATGCTCATTTCTCATCAACTATCTCAGGAAAGCTTTAAAACCAGTTTAGACAGACAAATGCACTTCATCACACGTTTCTACCTTTCTTTTTGGAATTGGGAGTAAGACAGCTTCCAAAAATTCTAAATCAATACCTGGAAATTAAAGCCAGCCTATTTGGTTCTAGATATATTTTCATCGATTTGTTTATATTCTATGCATATTCTTACAATAAAAGTTTATAGTCGCAAATCCATGCTGACCCAAATGTTCAGAACACTTTCCAAGCAAATTTTTCATACATTTAAATTTTTCAATAAATAATATTTGTCAGTTAATGTCATAGAGTTTAACACTTCCTTCAAATTTCAATCTAAAATTAAGTCAGTTTGAGTCTAGTTAGATCTCCATCGGAATTTCTCAGATACTGCATACCAAGAGTACTGATAAGCTGAACCTCAAAACTCTGCAAGAGAATCGGCAACTCAGCAAACATGAAATTTTCGCGAGTGCTTCTCTTGTAGCAAGAAACGAAATCGTGGGTGCGGGTAAACGTGACTGCTTTGATGGAAAGTGCAAAATAAATCTTGATAAATCTAGATCTTAACAAATCTTAAAAGTAATTTTGATTAAAGGCGGATATTTTACTTTTTTGCCAGGCCAAGAAAGTCTTCTTGTGGGTCTATATTTGTCTACTTCTGGTTTAATTCATGTAGAGTTCATATCAGCAATCAATTTTATAAAAACAATTGTCTTTATATATTCAGAGTAGATAACCTCCACCCATATTTCAGCTTCGGCGTGCACCCATTTAAAGGTAATTACATATTCGTTGTTATAGCAACAGGTGCCTGTCTTTTGTCTCATTTAAAACAGACATACCAGCATTTCATTGCGGACAAGTAAATTAGTAAACTTATATAAATATTTTCATTGTCGATACCATTCCAGTTATTTATCACTACTCATTTCATCATAATTTTTATGCCATTAGAGATTTCTAGCTGCAATTTTTTGTATAACATAGGTGTCTTATTACATAATAAATCATAAGATTCTCACAATAATTATACAGTTCAGAAACAAGAGTTTCAGTAAACTAAAAGTGATTTTCAAAGAAAATTCTGCAGTGGATTTAAAAACAATTTTTAATAGAGAATTCACATTTAAAATGATTTTTATTAAATTAATATATATATATATATATATATATATATTAATTTAATAAAAATCATTTATATATATATATATATAAATGTATTGTATAATTGATATTAAATGCTATAATCTGATTTGTTAATTGCTATTATGGACCATATACTTTAATGTTAAAGCAACTTATATCTCACAATTTTATTTGCTGTACCTTAAAAACAATTTTGTCGAAAAAGAATAAAAATAGAAAGGAAAGAAGTGAAGAAAAAAAACCTCAAATCTAAATTAGCGAAGAGAATTGTCAGCTTTCATGCTATTCTAGAGAAGTTAAATGTCTGGGAAACCAGTTTTTTGTGAGAAATGAGCTCACTTAACTGCATCGGACGAGTTATTTTAATTGAAATTTCAGTGAGAGACTAGAATAATGAATTTCTTATTAAGATTTCTTCCCCCGGTATTCTGTCGCTTTTTATTACTTAATGAAAATCGGACAGTTTTTACATCAAGTAAGTAAAGAAAAAATCTTATTGCTGGAGAGAACGGCAATGAAAAAGAGTGTTTCTGTACAGTATTAAAGGCTATGAATTTTTTATAGCATTTTAGATACTTTGCTTGTTTTTTTGTGTGATGAACAATTAAGAATCAGGTGTTGTTTGGTTAAAAAGTAATTAATTTTGATAAAAATTGAGAATGTCGGCTTTTTCAAATCATTAAACTTCTTATTATCATCCGGTATATGAACAATAAAGTTTCCTCAAACACAAGAAATTTAGAGAGGTTGAATTCGGAGCTCCTTTGAAAATCCTTCCTTTAAACCGTAGCGATTTTAAAGAAAATCCATGCATGTTTCACATTTTATGTTGTATAATAAGCAGTTAAATGTTTCTTGTATTGAGTGCCTATAAAATAAATAAATCTCAAAAATAATTTTGATATTTATTAAATGTTGTTGGATAGCAAAACTTTTTTGTTAAAGTTGTTAATTTAAGATGGCTATTTATATAAAACTTTAATGACTTAATTGAAATACTCTGATTATTTGGTGAGTTAAATTATGCTGCATATTAAAGAAACTTTAGTTGCTAAAATCTAATCTGCAATAAAAAATATCAGTAAAATACAATATTTTTATGATTTTATCGATTGGAAATTTTGATGTGTTCTCTATGGTTATGATGGAATTGTTAGGACTACATTTAAAATAAAGAAAAGAAATACATAATATATTATTATATATTTTTCTCTTAAAATAGTTATAAAATTTTATGAATATAAAATTAAATTTGAATTTTTTAATACAACTTTTGTTTCTAATTTGAAAGTCATCATATTTACTTTGATTATGCTTATTTTATTCATATTGAATCATGAAATGCATTTATTGCCGTTGCAGTAATTTTTTGTTACAATGCGGTTATAAAGCTGAATCATCAGTGATTCCTCATATGAAAAGGCAGATTTAAATTGTGTTCAACATCAATTGAAATTTTTAACATAATAATTAGTTACGCTGAATGCTCCCCTTTAACCATTCATCAAGATTTTCTCCTTAAATAACTAACGAAATCATTCGATGTACTGTCACTCAGCATTTATTTGACACGCGTCAGCTTTATTCAACAATTTTTAAAGGTCGCTTTATTGTAAACCAGACCTTATAGCCTTTTTACGCCATCGATTCTTAAAATAAATCCTGTAAGTCGCCAACCGAGAGAGCTCTAGTCTTTTAAGGATGCCTGCGGACACCAGGGAGACCTGTCTCCCTGGGAAACTTTTATAGTCAATGTTCGCACGGACTTCAATGAATGTTAGAAATAAAAATTTCTCTAAATCGAAAGAGGATAAAATATTATAGGAGAAAACGTTGTAGTTTAAATTTAACAAACTACAACGTTTAAGTGCAAAATTATAATTCTGCTTCAATACAAATTTGAATTAAAAAGAGCTCCAGAAAAAACGAATGCTTATAAGAACGCTCTTAAAGCTTAATATTGTCATTTTACTTAAGTATTTGTAGTGAAAAAAATCAGTGCCAAATATTTCTTACTTTACAATCGTTTATTATTCAAAGATTACTAGCTGTATTTAAATACTATCAATGATATTTTTAACAGTAGTTTCATTCAATAACTGATGCTTTTTATTCAGTTTTCTTATATCTTATTTTTAATACTTAATTATTTATTGTGATATATTAACTCCATAATTAAATCATCATTTTTAGACAATTTAAATTTATACTTTTTCAGATATATTACAGACGTATTTGAAGAAGGAAAGATAGATATTCATAAAACAAAAGAAATCATTAATTTGTCAACAATTTATACAGAAAAAAACTTAGAAAAATCTTTGCATTTTTAATGGCAATAAAACCAAGTAACTACGATATCAGCATAAAGAAAGTAAACTTGGTGTTTTTTAAAGTGTGTCACATTTATAAATATCTGTTGACAAAATTGACTAAACATTTAATATGCATTTTATATTAAAATTATTTAAAAAATGCTCAATATATATAAACATTAATTGAAACAAAGATTCTGCGTATTTCAAGCAACCATTCATCAATTCTCCTTATGATTGATAAGAAAATCATTTAATCTACATTCATCGATGTACTTCATTGCATATTCACAAAAAGATAAACCGTTTTATTTAAAGCATAATTCATGATAAGGAGTCAGATGATATGAGGAAATGCGGACATAATTTTGAATAGTTTGAGCCGTCTCCAAATAGAGATCTTCTGAGTGACAGATACCAGTTTCAATTCCGGGTGCAGTTGATGATTTCTGGAAAAAATCTTGCGTTTTTATTTTCTACATGCTCGTGTGGGTGCTTGGAAGTATTCCTTCTTCCCGCCATGCTTCCCACTATGGATGAAAATCTCCCAGAATGATATTAAATGCCTTTATACATCGTTCAAGTATCTGGCGATACACAAAACTTTATTCGTGGAAAACATTTTAGCACAATCTGGGGGTAGCTTATACTTTAGGGTTAAAGATAGTTTCTCAGTGGCCATATTGTGAGAGATGTGGGTTTATTTCCGGTGGGTCTAATGTGTTTTCAGCACTTTCTTGTTTCTTCAAACGAGCACGAAAACAAACTTGGCAAAAAAAAATCGCCAGTTTCCATCAAAGAGCTCCCAAAAGTATATTTTCTCCTGCAATTAGTATTACGACAAGTTCTTATCCGAAATATTTATCTTTTTAAACATTTTTACGAAAGACAGATAAGAACTATTCTTGCAACTAATATATAAGCAGAGGCTGTAAGAAATTTGTCATGTGTTTACACTTTTATGAAACATAATTTTTTACGACGTATTTCTTTAGCAATAATTACACCGCAGAACATATGCATTTATATAAAAATAAAAATTGTTGAAATAATACATACTTAAATTATTAGGCATTGTTTTAATTTGCAATAAATAATTGTCTTATCAGTTTAATTAAATTAATTTTATTTAAAGTTTCATTTTATAATAAAGAAGCAATTTCTATGAATTCCCTCCAATATATTTTTGTTTATCATATGATATAGATTCCAAACGGATTATCTGATTTATAAATAATTAAAGTAAGCGAAAAACTATAAACAGTTATTAAAATTATCAAATTTTCATTGCAAAACATGAGTAATAACAATACAGTTAATTTTAACACAATCTCTTTTAAAGTGGATTGATTTCAAACACTCCTTTTATGCTACATCATCCTACATTCAACTTTGCAACATGCATCATAATAAGAATTAGTAATTCTTTTTTTATCTGAATCATGAGTTCTGTAGAAGCAGTCACATATACATATTCATCAAAACACGTAACTCACTCATTTCAGTCAGGGTAAATTATTCTGCGCAAGTCTAGATGACAGAAATTGACTTCCAAAGAATTAAATTATTTCAGTTAAATTCAAATAAATTTATTCATGATGAATTAATAAATATCACACTATAACATTTTTCACAAAAAACGCTTGTTCAATATTTCAGCATAAAATTTGTATTGATTATTTTTTGAACTTTACTTAAAATTTTATAGTTTTCATCAGAATTATTTCTTTTTCATTCATTATGATATTAAGAATTATGCATTTTCGTCATGTAATTTCTCTGTTGATTACTTTTCATTTGATGACTTGAAATATAGTATACTTATGAATTTAAGTATAAAACTGTTTTAATAAATTTATTTAATGGTTTTGATAATATAAAAAAAATAGTTTTTTGCTGTTTTTTTTATGTTATCAAAACCATTGTTTTAAAGCGCAGTTTCTTCTTTATGAAACTGTGGAGCGAGCCTGTCTGAAGTGTTCATCAAACTCAGATTTATTTGGAGCAGCACAAATATTTCATTTTTGAATTAATTATTTAAAAGGTTGAAATATTTTAAATGAGGAGAATATTCTATGATTAAAATACTTACAGAGTTCAAAATTTAGGCTTCTTCAATTTTTAAATTCTATGTCTTTATCAGAAATATATAATGAATACGTTGATTATAAATGATTTCAGAAACTCAAATTTTTATAAAATTTAAAGAATAAAAACATGTTTATTTCAAAATTATTTTGTAATGTTTGGTTTCTTTTTAAAATTTTAAACATTTTTTTCAAGATACACATACATGCATTAACCTCATAAAAATGATAGTGAATATGTGATAAAATGATAATTCATACATATGATGATAATATGAGCTACATATACAACTAATTAAAGTTAAAATAATAATGCACATAATATTAATGCATTGCGCTCTAGTGCATTCTCTCTAGTACTCTAGTAATCATGAATTGTATTGCACTATAGATTCTTGGTTTAGCTTTCAGTCTGATTCTCGCCGGACTTTCATATGGAGAGGGCCAGGTACCCGTTACCACCTAGAGAACACCATTGGACGACACCGTTAAGGTGGTATAGGATTGCTCGTTTGGGGAGGAATTATTCTGGGTTCCACAAGTTAGTCACAAGTCAAGGTTTATTCTGGGTAACCTGCATGCTCAGAATGCAAGCATGACAGGGCACATGTATCGTGATGTCATTCTGGAACAGTATGTACGTTTGTTCCGAGGCGCCATGGGTGCAGAATTTCTGCTTATGGATGACAACGCCGTCCTCACCATGCAAACGTTGTAGACGAATGCCTTTAATTGGAGTATATCTCCCGTATGGACTGGCCAGCATACTCACTGGACTTGATTCCATTAGAGCATGTGTAGAACATGCTTCGCTGACGAATTGCAGAACGTCAACCCCTCCCACATGTCTACCGGAACATACCAACCATGTTATATTGGTTTCGGTAAATAGGTTCTTTTTGAAATTCACTCCAGGGAGTAAAAATTGCAATTTTTATTAATGATGTCAAACATATAGCATCTTTTTTGCTCTTTATCTTTTGTTTAGTAAATAGACTTTACAAATAAGTCACATTTGCTTTACTTCTGTCTCTTTCTTTGCCTGAACTTGCATTATCCTTAATTTATGGACACGTGTGTACTTTTGACACAGCACTATGGACTTTTGCAAGCCATTTTACTATTTGCTGAAAGCGTTGCCTTCCTGGATAACTTTTCACAGATAGTGAGAAGTATTACGAGTGACGAAATCTATAAAAATCCTAAGCATTCATCCCGAGAACCGTGAATAACTGCATTCGAAGCTCAATACCAATCTAGTATTCTTTCAAAGTGATTGTAACCCGGGATCTTATTCTCCCAAGAGGCTATGCTGTACCAATTGGACGCAGTGAGCCTGAGTTCCAAGGCTTTGGAACCAAAAGGTGGATATCTTACGATCGAAGATCATTATTAGGAAAGAGGAATTCAGAGAGGAATTTGGAAAGGAATTTAAATATAATAATAGACATTATTCACGTATCGCAAGATTTAAAACGTGAAGTACACCCAAGCTTCCATCTCAAGAGATTTGCATGGATAGGGAATAACGCTACATTCACCTTCCGTTGTAAAACAGTGACTGGGATGGATCCAGAGATGCTATGATCTGAAGATAGCCACCCTGGTCGCTATTCACTTGTGAGCCTTTGGACAATTGTTTTGACTCCGCGTTAAAATAGCAGCCAAAGGCAGTTGTAAGGCATTTTAGCATACACTGAATAAATTGTGTTCTGGGAGGATTCGTCATAGATAGTAGAATAAAGTCACCGCAAAGTAGAAATCCCGGAAAACTCCCGAGTTGCATGCAAAAGCGTGTGGTGTAGCAAAATAAGAAGCTTTTCTAAACTAACTATTCATTTCATTTAAACAAACACACCGCATCCAAAGACACGGCATTACACTTTACTAACATATAATCACAGAAACAAGAAAAAAATTTTAGGCTATCTCTGCCCCCGGACATCCACCTCCTCTTTTTGAAACTCACTGACCGACTACCTGATTTTCCATCCCACGCTCTTGAGATCTCCCACTTTACATTTTCTCAGATAGGAAGTAGGAATTCATTTCAAGTGCAACATTGATGTCATTTTATTCAACAAGGGCTGGAATTGAATCTCGGATCTTCACCTGTAAAGCCCATTGACCAATGACTAGGCCAAGGTAACTGGTTTGGTCCAAGGTTTTTGGTTACACCTAGTCAAATGTGAAACGGCTAAGGACCATCGTAAGGCCCTTTAATAGCTGTTGCTTAAACACACACAGGAAGGATTTTTCATGGATAGTAAGCAGTATTCACTTACTGCAGAGGAAATCCGACTCATAACGACGGATAAGCATGCACTGGATTTCAGAAGAACGCCATCAGTCTCCTGTTTCCCAGTAATTGCTGCGATAGAAGCCTGCACGTTCGACGCCTACACTGAGCCCCTCTAAGCCCCGTGGACTGTCTGCCTAATAACCGAAGTCTGATCAGTATCATCCTATCTCCTTTCCTTTTGCTTTCGGTTCTTCAAAAGGTTGTTCCATTGTTGATTATCTCGAGACGATGACTTTATGCGCCCCAACCCATTCAGCCAGAAAATAAGTTCAAATCATAGCAAACATTCACTTTATAAATTGAATCGAACTCACGAAACATTTTCCAAAGAACAGCTCATTCACTTTTTGTTGTCTTTCTGTCTAATATTTTATCATTATAATTTCATTATAATCCATAGAGTTTTGTTGTGCTAGATTTTTTGTTAAGGTTGCCTATGTTGGTTATTAACACATCATCTTCTCAGCTTTATTTTTGAGTATGAAATTTCAGAAGCTTCACTGTAAAAGCACAAAAAAATTTAACACGAACTGCAATATATTTTGTCACTGCTTTAAGACACGAAACAAGCAACTTTCTCCAAAATTTTACAAAATTAGCCGTCATTGATAAAATAAATGTTTGAGTTAGGAAGAGGTGATTGGCTGCATTGATCAGGTGAAATGCAACCAATCACTAGTGATAATTCTCACTAGTGATTGGCTGCATTTCGCCTGATCAATTTTATATTATTGAGTTTAAGGTAAAATTTAGTTCAAGGGTATATAATTCACTTTTTTAAGCATGTGTGTTTATAAAAATATGATCATTAATTTCTTTTAAGCCGATACAGGTTTCATTAAGACCTAAACTACCAAGTCAGTTTTTTCTATAGTTAAAAAAATACAGATTTCTAAAGTTTGATATAGAAATGCATTTTTTTATTAAAATTTTCATAATGCTCTCCAAATCAAATATTTTTGATTCACTATTTCCCGTAAGTACATGATACTTTTTAAGATAACAAGCAAAGAAGTTACCTTATAAAAATATAAAAGACTCCAATTTATTTGCTATTCCTCCCAATATATTGCTCCATTTTTATAGACTTTTTCTCACTTTTTTCTTACAATTTTTTCACTGTTCGTTGTATTTGACCTTTTCTAATTGATTCATTTCTTTTGTTGGCATTACAAATACAAAAAATACCTGAAACTGTATCTTTTTCCTGAAAAACTAAGTGATAGTACCAATGCAGTTTCTTTTTTTTTTTTAATGTGTGAAATTACTCTAAATAATTTTTGGTTTCTCTTTGCAATCGCTGTGTCTTGATTGGTTAGGATGTCGTTCACATTCTCAGATGATATTGAATTCGAACACTGGCTTAAGCGAAGATACGCCGTGTTTACTAAAGGCAGCTGGGACACAGCTTTAATAAACACGGCATAATATAGTATAGTAATAGGTAATGTTTGCGATGTCCCCCGAGTGAAATGATGCCTCTGGGATTGCAAATTCAAATATTGGTGGATTTCTTCTCAAGACTTTGCTTCCAGATCATGAAAACTGTCACCTGTCTGAATTTGGCAGAGATCAACTCAGGACTTGGCCCTTGGGAAGCGTGCTGGGGCTTCCTTCGATGCATGGATTTCCGAATTCATTTAAATGATTCCTTACAATTAAAACACTTGGAAGTTTAGCACAAATTTTATTTATTCTATAATTTATACTTTAATTTTTTTACCATTTTTTCTTTCAACTTTATGTAAAATCTAATATTACTAAGAGCCATATATTTTACTGGTTATAAAATCCTCTGAGCAAAGCATCTTCGATTAAAAAAAAATAGTGATGTCGCTTTTACATAAGGAAAATGCGTTAAGGAGTTTGTTGTTAGGCTTAGAACAGAATTGAAGTTGAGTTGTTTGGCACAGGATATCGAAAGCAGCAAAAATATCAATTTCACAACGAAATCCTGTCCCCAATCCTTCCAAAATAAGATTAATTTTTTAAATGTGAAACATCTTTCGGTTTTAGTTAAGTTTTAATTATTATTTTTTCAACTAAAGCCACGAGTGGTTTTATAAAATTATGTTGTTTAAGTTAAAAGAAACTATGTCAGAAAATAATTTCCTAGATACCCATAGATAAAAATGTCGACAAATACTGAATTAAGAGAAAGAAAAAAAAAACATTATTATAAACAGCTAGAAATTATCTTGGCTCAGATTGTATTATAATCAATGCTTTGTTTTACTATATGAAACGCATTAAAAGTAATTCCACATATATTAATTGAATTGAAACATTGAGTGTTATTCCTTTTTTTCAATGAATCTTCTTCTTTAAGTTACATAAGCTGTCAAAATTTAAAGCAATATAAAACAAATTTAGAACGTATTTCTAAATTTTAAATTAAAAAAAAAAAAAACTTATTTTTATATTTTTTCATATTTTTTACAATTTTTCATTTGCCTAATCAGTGCTTCCCTTTTCTACTCCTTTCCAGAATTTAATGTTTAATTGCAAATTTTCGTTGACTTAAATATTTTTTAGAAATGCTACTTTTCTATCTAACTAAAATATTTTATAGTGGATTTGAAGGAAGATTAAAGTAGTATTCTAACTACATTCATTTGCATAACAAAAATATTTTGTGATAAATACATTTAGAACCATTTAGCTTGAAAATACTATAAATTATAAAAATATTTTTGTTTCATGCCTAGTTACAAGGAGCTATCTCCTTTCAGCAGTCCAGCAGCTTTGAATAGGGCACCCAGTGGGCGTGTCATCGTCACCGCAAAGGTGGGTGATTAGAAGCTGAAGCCAATGAGAGGACCCCCGAATTTGACCCATCCACCCCAAAGGTATAATTTCACTTGGATGACATTGGAATCAACATTTTTTTAGACGCTGCAGCCGCGATGAGAGGAACGTGACGACTCTTTTGTTGGATCAAGATTCAGGTTGATAACCAGGAGAACGCTGCAACCAACGTGGACCGAGACTTACAGAAATAGCGAAAATTACTTCTGAAGACTAAGAAAAAATAGTGCATCATTAACAGGTAATTTTAAAATACAAGCTTTTGCCGGGCATTGAAAATTCTCCACCCACAAGAAATTAAAAGAATGTGATAAAACTCGGCAAAAAAAAAAAAAAAAAAAAAAAAAAAAACAGTGAAGAACAAAAAGTGATCTGAATTTCGAAATGATATGCATAATACAGAGCGGGAACAGGGTTGGGTCAGTAAGTTGAAAGAGCGATGTAGGGGGACCCTGGATAGTATCTAAGGTTAACAGGATTAATACCCTCACTCATCATGAGCGAACCCTTGCCTTTTATGGGAACCCACTGCCCAGCACTTCGACATTTATTGAAATTAAGCTTCTACAGAGAAAGGTCACTTACTGTGCAGGAGCGTGTAAGCGTCCTACACAGTAGGACTGTGTATTACATTTGGTGTTAGTACACTATCTTGATTACAAACAATTAATGTTTAAAAGAAAATACATAAAAAGAGTTAACAATTACCATTGAATACAAATAAAATAAAAAGTAAAAAAAGAGGAGACAGTTGGATAAGTAGTTCACGTGACAGTCCACATTTGTTATTAGATATGTACAATTCAGTAGCTCCTAGAAGTCCATGATAAGTCCAGGGGTGTCATAGAGGTACCTTTGGAGTACCGCTGGCTACAGGAGGGGTTGAATGAGTCAATAGTTGACTCAAGAAGAGAAGGATGATTCAGAAGGCATAGACATGGAGTCATTGAGGCCCTTACAGATATCTAGACTTTTTGAGACGAGAAGCTGCATAATCGCCATCACTCTTTCTGAAAACTTATCCGTGAGGCAGAATGCAAGAAAGGATAAGTCACTTTGGTCTTCGCTTTTTTATTGTGTAGATTATCCGTGATGGGCCACTTCAATAAATATTGGAGGGCCGTTTCAGCTTCATCGCAGATGCAGCTGTCAGTGGCACCTTTCTTTATTATATGGTAGTATGTTGGAAATGGAGCCATGGTTTGTTAACACATAATTTAGAAAGGGGTTCGTCGAGAGGCGGGATCTTGAAATTTTTGAGAAGAACAGATGAGTAATGCGGCCCTGTGGCTTGTTGTCCAAGTCATGTTGCTATTGAGCGTGAACATTTTTCTAAAATTGATGGTGAAAAAGGACTTTGGTTTTACGATCATGTAAGTAGGGAGGTACTCTTGTTGTGCCGCCTCCTTTGCTTCTTGGTCTGCTAGGTCACTCGTGTATTTGCATGCGTGACCTTTGTTAGTAATAACATAAATTGGATACGTGTGGTTGCTTCTTGAGTTTGAAGAGCTGTCTGAAGCTGTTTAATTAAGAGATTTGTGTGGTGAGTTGTTGAAGGCATGAAGTACTGGCATGCTGTCTGGTCACATGTTTATAGTCTCATAGTGGGAAGTTACAGCAGATTCTACATCTGGCAGGAGAGCTAATGCTTCTGCCTGAAAAACACTTTTGTATTAATTCAGTCTATATTTATAGGTGTCTATGAGAGAGATATTGTCGAAGACTAGAAAGGCGGCTCCAATTTAACTCCCCTCTAATTTCAAACCATCAATATAGATTTCCACTGAAGATTTGATGAATATAATATCAGGTGAAATTGCAGTGGCTGCTTTAAGAATGTTAAATGTGTACACTCCTTTATTGTGTAGCCGGGGATGATGTTCATCTTAATGCATTGGGCTTTCAAATTCGGAGGCATGTAGATGGAAATCTTGGTTTGAAAAATTTGACGTAGTATAATTATTATTTGATGTTGGAGATTTTCTCATGGCTGTAAGATGAATGGGGAATACCTGCTAAGATTGAAAGTGCTGGGGTTGATGTTATAAGCGCTCGAGTTATGAGGAGTATGAAGTGCTTCTACTTTCTAGCAGTCGTTGTTTCCTGGACGTCAGTGGGAAGATCCATGTTAATGCTCCATAGAGGATTATTCGTTCAATCACAGTTTGGAATACTTTGGATGAATCCTTTGATCCTCCAATCTCTGCTGATCATTGTCTTCAGACGCAGGGCTGTTGGGCTAACTTTTTTTTTTTTTGATGCCTTATATGTTCAAGGAAAGATAGCTTTTTGACGAAGATGATTCCTAGATATTTAAGGTATTTGGTGTGTCTTTGACTCTTTCCATTTAGGATAATTTTTGGATTGGAGATTATAGAGTTTTTTTTATGTCCTAGGATCATTACTAAGGATTTTGGAATAGAGATTTTGAGTTTAGATTTTTACAGAGTGCAGACATTAGTTTAAGGGAGCTATTGCAGTAGGTTTTGCTATTTTCTTTTGTGTGCGCTTTGACAATGAGTCAGGTGTTATCTGCAAATGCAAAGACTTTTGAATGGGCTGGCCAGTTGGCATTCTGAACATGGCTGAAGTTCACGTTCCACAATATTGGGTCTCCAACAAAACTTTGTGAGCAGCCTCTTCTTTGCGCTTTTGTTACTATGCCTCTGTCATACGAGGAGACCAACTGTCTGCCGGAAATAAAACTGCTAATAAATTGAGTGATGTTGAGGGGCATTTGCAGGTCTTTTTCAATCATTTCTTAAAGGCGGGGATACCACATTAAATCAAATGACTGAGAGATATCCAAGGATATTAATGCTGTGTAGAGCTTCTGTTTCATGTTGGATTCGAGATTGATTAGACCTTCTAAAGTGCATGCTCCATAGAGCAAATGGATCGGAAGCCGAACTGGTTGGGATGTAGGATATTGGTCACATAAAGATGATGTTTAAAGCGACCTTAGAGCAACCTTCCAAATACTTTTCCTATAGATGGTAGCAGGCAAATTGGACTATATGATGATATTTCCGTTGGGTCTTTATCCTTTTTCAAGAAGATAACTTAACCAACCTTAAATTCCCTGAGGATATTGGTAGCTAAGAAACAGATTGAAAAGCACAGAGAAATCTCGAGCTTTGAATATCAATTTAATAACTGCGTTGTCAATACCGTCTATTCTTGTAGATCACGAGTTGTCCAAATGCTTGACGATCTAATATAGATCGTTTTGTGCGAATGAAGGATTGTCTTGTTGCTGACACTGGGTGGAAGTTAGAGCTGAGGTTCAGGGTTATTGGCTATTTCTGAAATGTCATCATCTGGATAGGAGTCCCTAAGGAGGGCTTGAAGGTGACAAAAAAGAAGAAATAGAAGCGTATTTCATCTGAAAAGATGATTCCCTGCCATTCCATCCTCCACATCTTTCTAATCCCCCACCATTCCAGACTTTGATGTCTTTGCTGGGGGGGGGGGGGCAATAGCAGTCTTCTTAACGAGCGTAATGAACGCAGTCCACTAGTAACCAATAAATGGCAAATGATTCTGCTCGATATAGAGCATCCAGGGTATCTTTCATAGGCTGCAGAATTTTGGTAGACGTGCTTTGCGGGGCTACCACCGCCTTTCTTCGTCGGGTTGATCTACGCGTGTTGAAGTCACTCTGGCTGTACAGACACTCTATAAAATGATCACAGATCCTTGTTTCAATCTTCTTTGCCCCAGCCAGTACAATGTGGATGCGTTCAGATGTTTGTCAGCTGCGATTTGTCGTAAAAACCAACCTGCTATTCTCAGTCTAATCACCGTGCATCTCGCAATGTTGGCTCTCTATCCTATTTGCACTGGAGAGATGCGAATTTTACATCATTTTCATAGCTTGGTAAAATCCGCTTACTTTGAAATTTTCATAATTTTCTGGCCACTCCATCTTGGCGTTGCATTTTCATTGTCGGACAGTGTAATATAGGCAGTTAATAAATGACTGCTTTATAAGTGACATATTTTTAAAATAAAGTATCTTTATCATATATTACAAACATTTAGCCATGCATTTATATTTGAAATTCTTTTAAGAAATGGGTATTTAAGCTTATATTTCCTTACAAAAAGGCAAATGGTGATAAGTTTTAACTTTTCTGCAGGATTTGTATAAAGTTTTGACACCTCGTTGTGGGTTGCTTAACGGATTATTTTGCATTTTAATGTCCACGGAGTAATTGTGTTCTGGAAGGACATTTCATAGATAGTGGACCTTATTCATACGTCGCAAGGGAGAAAACCGAAAAGCTCCCAGGCATCCATAGTGATATATATTTTTTAACACATGATTGAAGCGTAACATCCTTCTCCCACTGTCCAACAGTGGTTGGTATCAAATCCAGATCTTTTTGCTTTGAAGATCTTTAGTCATGCTAGACCCTCATATGGAGGTTTGAGCTTTATAGTAAGTTGCCTGTTGCTCACATGGAAAAAAAGTAGTTATGTATTCTTAATTTATAACCAAAGTTCAAGCAAAAGACCCAAACTTAGTTTACCCCTCTAAAAGAATGGTTTCACTTGGAAAACAGTTTAACATATTTTACTTGCCCCATCCGCAATTATAGAGCACACAATATATCTTCTTTTGGTTGTGATTCAAACTCACTGCTTTCCGACAGTAAGAATGAATGCCTTAGTCAATCAGGACACTGCAGCGCCTCACATAGAGTTTGTGTCGTAATTATATTAATCTACTACGATTCCTTGGTGTTAAAAGCTAATCACATAAGAGAGAGACGCTAGATTTATTCGTCTTTACTTTGAATATTCTAATTTTTTTATCCATAATTCTTAGTTTCACAAATATTTGAATTAACATAAAAAAATCTTAAAACACACAAAAAAGTTAGGAGTCTTAATATTTTCCTCATAATTCCTGTTTACAAATGTTTATCAATGTATAGCAATTTATGTGAAAGAGTTATTATTCATATTAAACTTTGTTAAAAAAAAAAAAAAAAAGAAAGAAAGAAAGAAAGAAAAAGAAAAAAGAAAAGAAAGTTGGTTTGAAAGTTAGCTGAATTAGTTAATCTCTTTATGGGGAAAGCTCAGGAGGTCAAACATTACGAACAAAAAGAAAATAGATTTTTTTTATTGTTGAGCTAAAGGTCTTCCAGCTGACTCATCAGCTGGTTCATCGAGTAGATGTTAACATTACAGATGGAAATTTTCTTTTATTTTTACCATGTACTTTAAAAATGAAACTTTAAATAAAGAAATGCAACACATAAATTCTCGCAGAATCTTGAGACTGCGCAATTCTCAAGCATATATTGATGTCAGATTGAATCAGTAAATTTAATCTGATATGAGCACACTCAAACCTGTTTTTGTACAGTATTTCTTGTGTGATTTTCCATCTGTACAATTTTTCATTTGTCCGACTTTTTGAGCGGTATATGAAAATTTCGATTTAATTGGAACATAATTGACGAAATTATCAATATGAAATGAAATAGTTTGATCAGCCATTTAGTTTTCAGATTTTTAATATTTATGTCATCACATTGTATAAGTATTGCAACAACTATTTATGCTTTCCATAAGTATTGTTACTCCAGAACAAACTACATTTATATGTAGAGTGCTTTCAAGTTCCTAGTTTAGTATTGGTTTGTAGTATTTCTTATCACGCGCACATTTTATTTACCATGCATTTAAAATATTTGTGCGTTATTTTCGTAAAGTTTGCTTTTCGACAGCAGTTACCAGTTGCCGCATGTACCTTCACAATACCCTGAATTATATCTGAAGGTGATCCGGAATGGCACTAACTGAGCTGCTTCGTTGTCAACTTGAGGGGCATTTAAAAATTGCTCCCGGAGTGGATCGATCTCCACTTTGACACCCCATTCCTAAGCGGTGGCTATTGTTGGATGAAAAAAGGGTGTCTCACAGAACACTACTCTGTATTATGTCATTGTCAACACCACTTTACATCAGCACCATTGCAAATGAGAGTATCTATACTGGGTGCTCAATGAAAGTTTCCTTAACGTGAATTCAGACCAGTAGCAACCAATAAGCAGGAGATTTGATAAAGGGTCACCCATGGTAGGACATGTTGCAGAATGGAGGTAGAAGTAGCTTTTCAGCTGAATTCTGAACGAAGACAGAAGTAGCTTTTCAGCTGAATTCTGAACGGAGACAGAAGTAGCTTTTCAGCTTTGCAGCGTCAATCTGCGCGTTCTGATACCACAGGGACTCACCCGTTAAACTGATCCCATTACCTTTGACACCGTGTACTGAAATGTCAAAGACCATTGTAAGGCATCGAGTTCGGGAATTGCCTTCCGGGAAAGCTTTTAATAGATAGTGGGTAGTATTCATTTGTAGCATCAGAAAAAATTCCCAACAAAGTGCTTTTTCAGAAGCGTAGCATCCGTTTCCTGTCTTTCAACAATGTCTGGAATGGAACGAGCAGCCTTATATTCCGAGAAGTTATGTCCCTATAACTAGTCCAAAGTGAATCTGTTTTCGCCATCAGAAACAATGCCACATTATTTCCCTTCACATCTATCTCATTCAATATGCGCTGGAATCATTTGCTTTCCTTGGTAAATAGTGTCTATGCTGAGATTCGCATGCATTTTGGGTACTTTTTAGTGTTCATTTAGAATTTCGCAAAAATATATCTAATTATATTGTTCAGTCACATATTTCATTAATAATAAATCTTCTTACTCTGTTGGTTAATATGACATGTAAAACTAATTTGAACTATAAAGTCCTCGGAAACATGTAAAACGCAAAATCAATTTACAAAATAAATAAATAAATAAATAAATTACAAAATCTGAATGTTGAAGAATTAGTCAAACCTCATTGTATGGAAAAAAAGTTAGGAATAAGAATTTTATGTCAAATATTACAGGTAAATTTTAGTTAACAAGGGAATGAAAATGTAAAAATTACTAATCGTGCTTTCTCCTGGGAATATTTATTTATCATCCAATTAAATTTGTCACTTTATTTAATATTTTTATTCTTCAAAGAAAAGGTTTTTTAAACATCTTTTCTTCACAGAATATTAATTAGAAAACAGTGGCATAAATAAACATAAATATATTATATTTGTTTAATAGTCTAGAAATTTTTTTCGAAATTGTTTTAGCTATCAGCTTTAGAAAATTATTACTTTCTTATTAATGAAAAAAAAACACGGTAATTACAACTTCAATAAATAAATTAGTTTCTTAAAGAGAAACAAAAACGAATACTTTTTATAAATACTGTGCTTATAATCATTACATAGAATTTAATATTAAATTATATTTGTTCCTATTATTTATAAAATATTAATAAGTGATTTTATGCATTACTATGAATGCATAAAAAATTTAAATTTTGCAATTTTTTTTTATTTATAACTTCAATAACAATTTCATCGCTGAATATCTGCATAACACAGCTAAGGATCAAGTAGGTTTCAATACCCAATTGAAACAAAGGTTGAACTCTAATTAGGGAAATTTTCTTTTGATATAAAGGGATTTTAGAAACAAATTAATGAATTAAAAAAGCTTTAATTTCGCGAAATTTTCAATTTTCACTTTAAGACATTTCTTATAAATCTATATGGAACCAAAAAAGTACATTCGATTGTTATTTTTAATTAAACAATCACCAAACCTATACATTCAAACTTTCATTACTATTTTCACGTAATTGAAATTTCTTCACTTTTCCTTTATATATTTTACATTTTCTTAATGCAATTGTGATGTCGTTTTGGGGAAAAAAAAACTTTAAATGCTTGATTTTGAATTTTGCTTGTAAAAGTGAATGGTTGAGTTACTTAATTAAATTGAAGTTGAGGAATAACTGTTCACAGTTACAGCTAATTAATTTTCAATTAAAAGTTTGCTTTCTTCTAAAAAGTTTTGACTGCAAATAGACTTTTAACACTTAAAAGTTTGAAGGTGAATTATAAGTTCACTCCTTTAGAAACTTTCCCTCAAAAAGAAAATGATTTGCTGAGATTTCTTTTTCTTACCAAAGTAAATTGTTCATGTAATTGATTAAAGAAGTAATGACTTTAGTTAATTGAAAACTCATTCTCAGACTTTACTTTGCTATTTCTATAGAAATAATCGCATTTTATATATCTACTGACATTTTAATGTGCTGTTTATTTTGAAAACTGCTAATTAAAGATTAAAAATGCTAAACAGAGATTTTCAGATATATTAATTCCTATTACAGGCATTCTTTAAATGAGTATAATATCATGTTATTTAATAGAAATCCACACTTTTCTTGAGTTTATAATCGTGACTTTCTATAAAAATTACATTTTTTAATGAAAATATTTTAAATTAATATATATTTTCTGCCACAATTTAATCAACATCGATATCACAAGAGATGGAAGCAGTTCTAAGTTTTCAATTAATTGTACTTTTTAATTTCTCTGAAGGCGTTTCATTGGGTTTGAGGGTGGCATTGACGTGCAACAAAGCAGGAAAACAGGAAAAGATTTATCATCTCTACAAATATACATGTAGGAAACAGAAGGGAAAAATTTATTTCTTCTAGATCAGTGCTGACTTCAGCATTTTAATAAGGAAAACAGCACTCTATTTTTAGATTACTGTAACGCATTTCCACGTAGATATTTTTAAATGTATCTATTCTAAAAATTAAGAACATAAAATATGATCGATGCTGTAAGCAAGGCATCAATCTTAAGATTTAAAAGAGATGGTTTATAAATATTACAATGATTAATTTAAAATTCTATTAATAAATGGAGTTTTTGAAAATGTTAATCATCCTTGTTGATTTAAACTAATCATAAAATGAATGCTTTGTCTTCATTTACAATTTTCTTTTTCTTCTGTTCCATTGACAACGCATGAATAGCTTTAAACCACCAAAAATGGCTTCTCAAATCCATGGTTCGCTCTTAACATAAGAAATCGTTTTTTTAACAAAATAAACTTCGGCCCTATACTCAGACACAGAACTACGCTTTGTTGGCTGCCGCTCGATAGGCCCGTCCAAGACATCTTGGTGGTACCTTAGTTTTGTGTTCTTCCCCCCCCCCCCGTTTTTTTAAAGTAAATCTCATGCGACCATATCAGAAAGTCAAGAAAATATTGAAAAAAAAAATTTATTAAAAACTCAAGCAACAGATAGCAAGGTAAGCAATTTAGCAATTAACGCAAAATAACAAAAATTAAAATGCAGTAATGTTAACTAAACTAATGTATACCATATAATAAATGAATTCTACCAAACCAAAGTAGTTAAAATACATTTTTTCTAACTTTTCTTTCAGCAAACTCACGAACCAGTGATTTCAAGTTTAATTTGTCACTAATTTAGTGTTCTATAGCTATCATTGCCAATCGATTGAGACGATTTTGCGTCTGCATCGTTCTGAGATAATTTTTTATTATTTTTTGTTTTGAAAAGATTCTTTCCCCTGAAGCCACAGTGACTGAAAATGTAAATAGGATTCTTAATGCTATGCTGAGGTTTGGTGCGAATTTAAGTGTAGCAATAAACTTAAAAACATCATAAGGGTTTTCCTTTTTTGTTAATAACGACGAAACAATGCTTAATTCATCGGCCAGTTCCAGAGCGTTAAAAGCGCTTGAATTTCCATCAGTTATAACTACTTCCAAATCTTTGCAATGAGCCAATTGCGCTCATTTCTGGGCATGTCTTTTAGACCAAAAATATTATACAAAAGGCTGAAATAATTACTGTGAGTATTTAGTAAATTATATCTCTTTTCCAAGGCATTCATTGCTTGATTTATAATGTGAAAAAAAATCTATTTTACATTTTTGTTTGAGGTCTTGAACAGGTTCATCCGGGCCCTCATACAAAAACTTTCTTGTTTTGCTTCTGACACGATGACGTGGTGTGGTGGTTTCGAAATTAGCTTCCACTTCAATCACTGAAGCAAGCTCGGTTGCTTCTAAAATGATGGTTTCAAAAGTTTCATCCGATGTCAGGATTTCAAAGAAGAATTTCCAGTTGCTAAGCATATAAATAGATTGTGACATATCAAAATTTACAGTTTGCAGATGTCTGATGATGGAGTTAATATGACTCAAAATTTTGTACAAGATGACAACAGAGCATGTAAATTTGAACTCCTTCAAATTATTTATTAAACCGCTAGCCTCGTCTCTGATTACATTATCGATTTCTGAATCGTCATATATGCTTTACAAAACATCGTGAATTGAACCAATTTGAAACTGCACAGCTTTTAATGAGTTGATTCGACTTTCCCATCACGTATCACTAAATAGTTTTAGGGTGTATGTATCAATATATTTCAATATTATTGCCCAACGAAAGGAAGAGGAAGAAAAATATGTATAGAACTTTTGAATTATAATGAAGAAGTTGGCTGCCTCAAACGAGGATTTTGGCATATTATTTACAATCAAATTTAGCGAAAGGCTGCTACATGGAACATAACATGCTCTGGAGTGTAACATTTTTCTAATAACTCTCTTATTGCTAATCATGTTTATCAAATCTTCTTAATAGAAACTAATTCAAATTCTAAATGAGTTTGCCTTGAGCAGGTTTTTAATTTCTTTACTAAACATAGGACATACTTAAACAGTACAAGACAAAGAAAAGGACAAGACATGGAGCAGAAATCATCTACACAGCTCGGTGCAGAATCTTATTCTGTTTGTAAACAAAAATATTTGTAGAGGGCGCCATCTACAGACATAAAGTTGCAACATGGTTCTTGTTTGTAGTTGTAAAAGTTTCCATTATTGTCATACAGTTTATCGCTTGTTCCTCGAAAAGCTAGAGAGCTCTCGCCTAGCACTTTAACGACTGATATAATGCGTAAAGGAAATTCAGACCAGTGATTTATCGCAGAATCAATGAGTCTCTGAGAAACTGCATCTATTGTTTGACGTATTTTCAATCTTTGCACCAATTCAAGCCATGATTTCAAACAATCTAATGAATTTTAGCATTTTCATGATGTGCTAAAGAGTCCCTTAAATGCTTCCAGTATTTAAATCCCCGATTGCCAAGTGCGCTTAAGCTAGATGGTTCAGCAAAATGTCGACATAGAAAACAGTACAAAGCGTTTTGAAATATTCAATATACCATCCATTCTCTTAAAAACTCTTCTCGATTTCTAAACCTTTTCTTGTAATGTTTTGGTGAGAATCTTATATGCTGTTCATCAAAAGTAAAATCAAAATTATACAAAGGTGTATCTGAACCACGTTTAATCAAAAAAAAAAAAAAAAAAAAAAAAAAACTTCTATTTGCTGCACACATGACTTCGGCCCATAATCCTGGGTCAGAAGAGTTACTTTGGACGCGCGCAGTAGCCTTTTCTAAATGTATCTCTAAGGTCTGCAAAATTTACGAATTTTGATTTTTGGAATTGCTTGGAACTGCATCACTACTCGCCAAACTCGTTTGAGATGACTTACGCAGCTCAGTTATGCTGACGGTTGCGTCCAAAGGGAGATCCATATCCGGAAAGTCAGTATCTAGTTGCTGGGTTAAAACGTTGCTCGGTTAGGGGAGTGTTGAAACTACCTTCTTTCACGAAGTTCTGCAGCGCATCTGACTGTGAAGCTGTGTTTGCTCGTTCAATCTCCGCTTTTTAAATTCTCTCCTTGAGGGTTTTCTCTTAGCATCTGACATTTTGGTTTCTGGAACAAGTTAACTAAAATAAAAAAATTAATACCGATATAATAAAAATAATATTGGTATTTTGTCTCCTGTTTGGTAGTTTTGTGAAAAAAATATTTTTGTTAGGAATTACGCCTGCGGCACGTTTTTAATTTTTTTAAAATTTTTGATCTAGATAAAATATTGTATAAAACTCGTGTCAAAACTTCGCTTTTTTATGTTCGCTATTTCTAAACACTTGCTGCGCTTTTCTTTGAAAAGCGCTTGTATCAAACAGATTCCTTTTTCACATTTTTATAAACTACTATTTCGTTAGTCCTCAAAAGAATGGTCACACCATAGTAACCAAGTCACACCATACAGAGACGAATTTACAATTTATGTGTCCCAACGCTATATAATTGTAGGGGTCCCTACACCCTACATTTTATTTTTATGTTTCTAATATATAACTACGCAATTTTTTTCTAATACGAAGGGCAAACTAAAAGAAACAAAATGAAAAAAACTCGGCCAATTTATGGGCATGTAATCTCATACGATTATAAAATCCCCCCTTCATTGTAGGTACCTCCACTGGCCAAAAAAAAAAAAAAAAATTAATGCCACACCAGACTTTTTTTATTTAAATTCTAATTTTTGAGATCTAACTCCATCTTTTTTTTTGACTGTATATGACGGATTTTATTCGTTTTTAATAATGAAAATAAAAATTAAAACAGTTATCTTCACAGAAGCCAAACGCACTGAACAATTTACACAAGTACGTTTTTAAACCTTTTTACACGAACAATTTAAACAATCTATTTTATTTCGCACCAGCTGAAGTATAGTGGCAAATAATGCATTGTTTTAAGTCTAGTTCCTTTTGATATGCAGTTAAAAAGGGCTATTAGATCTTGTTTCGCTTGATTTCAAAATCAAAACTATCAGTCAAATTTTTTTAAGGCATTTTTGAAAAATTTCCTTGAACCGATTTCAACGAAATTTGGTATACTCACAATACAAGAGTCCGATGACAATGCAATATTATGAAGAATAATTTTTTGATATGATATCAAAATGATGAAAAATATTCTTTACTTTTTAGTGCACTTTATAAAAGCCTGTAACTTAATTTTTTTATAAGTTTATTTTCGTTTTCCATGATTTTAGCGCCCCTAGATCATTGACAGCCACTCGGATCGCCATACCCTGATGTAGTCGAGAGTTTTCATGCAGGAGAATTGGAATCATCTGATTAATTAATTTTGGCTATTTAATTACGAGATTTATCATCATTTCGTTTATTGATAACAGTAGACATCACCCGTGATTGGGATTGGTCAGGTTCCGTAAAGTTGTTGTGAATGACACATGATCCAGACCACGAAACAATGACTATCAGCTTCTTTGGGTGGAATTCTCGTTATGACAGAAGGGGATTGAGTTTGCGAGGCTTAGTGCCAGAAGTTGAGGCTTCTATAACTAATTTTGATACCTTGCAACTCGAAGACTTTGAACTCAAGTCTACTATCCAACAGCCACCATCTGCCTGGGTAAGACGAGCCACAGAACCATACCTTGATGAAGCGAGAAATCTCGTCGGCACCCACTCACTAATATTGACACACATTGTTTCTCGTGGAAGACTTGTGCTACCTCACCTTAACGAACCATCAAATCCTATACTATTCCTCTACGTCCCAGCTCTCGACCGGACATCGTCGGTGACACGCTGGTATTCCATCATTGGAATGTCATCCGACGCAATGGATATTATCCTTTTCAAGATAGACGAGTTGCGCCGGTCCAGAATGGTACTCAAGTTTTCGCTCTTGTACACCAGCTTGCTCCTTTCATCCGAGGACCTGGTACAAGACAGCATGAAGTGGAGACATTCCCCCACCACATTGCACGAGCGACATAACTCACTAACCGGACACCCTCGTTTATGAAGGTATTCCGGTACACGTCCGTGTCCAGTCGCTATTTGAGCAACGATAACATTACCGAAAACTCTTTTATCAGAGACTGATTCGAAGAATCTGTAGGTCTGTCGATCCATTTCCTCACTATCCCATCTCAGCTGCCATATACGCATTGCTTCATTACGCAGCACCTTTATCAGGTGCGACCTTGGACGTGACAGGTCCAGCGATGGCTCTGGCAAACTCGCAGCCTCTTTGTCCAGCATATCGGCTCTTTCGTTTCCGAAAGTGCCTGCGTGAACGCGAACATAATGCAAATGTACCTCTCTACCACTAGTGGCTTACCGGTAAGAGCCCTTTACCTTGTTTACCAAGAAATTATGGTTGTCTGGATCGGCCAAGAAGTAAAGGAAGGTCAACGAGTCAATGTTTAAATGACAAGTGCTGTTGCCCAGGTGTATTTTGAGCCAGTCAAGTGCCAGTCCTTATGCCGATATTTCCGCCTGAAAGACAGAATTTTCGTCAGTCTAGCACCATGCGTTTAAATTTCATGCCCAAAATACAGGATGGTGAACCCTAAACCTATTTTACCATCAATGCCTGATCCGTCGGTAAATATCTCCAGACCCTCACCAGTTGGCTTTTCGCTGTCGAAAGTAACTCTATATCGCTCCGCTGTGGGACATTTCAGAATGTCGACCCTCTGCTCTACATCATCTGGCCGCAGATTAATCTCGTTGAAGAAATATGGCCTGCGTTCCACCAATACCATTAGCTTTGCATACTCTATGCCTACTTTAATATCTAGCGTTAGGACTCCCGCCAGTACTTGTACAGCAGCCATAGAAACAGTCCTGTAGCATCTTGTAAATGCCATGAGTGCCGGTCTTTGAACACTCTGTAGGTGACCACAGAAGGTTTTACATTCCAATCTGTGAACTCATGCCTCTATACCAAAAAGAGCCATTCTTTCGGTTCCACTCCTATATGGGCGTTTGATTGATTCAGGCTCACGCCCGAACAGAACTCTCGCCGTCCGTTGGAGTGCCATTGTGACTTTCACAACGTTTTGCCTCGCCTTCTTAAGATGGGAATTTAAGGTGAGTTCGCTATCATATTTTACGCACAGGAATTTAAGCGCCTGTACAGAGTTAATGGAGGTTCCGTCCCACCTGAAGACGGGCGGTCTCTTAAGTTTCCGCTTTCTTTTGACCGTGAGGGCCACAATTTTGCTGGGATTGAATCCCAGCTTATAAGCCATCCCCTATTTGCTGAGTGCATTGAGGGCAATTTCCGCATTTTTCTCGAGCTTTGCTCTTGAGTCACCAGCCTAGACCAGCAGCATGTCATCAGCGAAGGCTATCAGCCTCGTTTCATCCGGCACATCCAGTCGCAATGCGCTGTCTGCAGCTAGGTTCCAGAATAGTAGGCCACTACATGACCCCTGCGGCACTCCTCTGCTGGATTCGAAAACTAAGTTTTCTCCCGAGCCATTATACATAATCTTTCTTTCTTCCAGGTAGGACTTAAGCAACATATAAATATTCTGTGTACATCATGCTTGACCGAGAAAGAACATAACACCTGGTCTCCACACGCTGTCAAAAGCACCCTGAACATCTACTGAAATTAGGCTGACGTACTTTCCTGTCTCCTGGAAATACCTGATTGTGCCATGAGGACACAGGTGCGCCGTGTCGCACGAACTACCCGGGTTCAAGCCATGTTGGGCAGAGTGAAGCGCTTGTGACCTCACCAGGTGGTGGTATATTCCTTGGGTTAGGAGTTTGTCCAGTACTTTGCCTAAACTAGACAGTAGACAAATGTGCCTGTAAGATCATGCCTCAGACGCGTTCTTTCCCTGCTTCAAAAATAGGACTAACTTGGCATGTTTCCAAGATCTTGGGAAATGCTTTAGATAATGGCATTTCTTGAGGAGGAGTACAAACATTCCAGGATTTCTCTCGAAGATAGTTTGCACCACCTCAGCCGGGATTCCGTCATGTCCCGTTGCCTTTTTCTTTGCCATGGATTTGACTACCGACCTAATCTCCACTTTTGTAAAGGGCCGATCGTCGCCTCCACGGCAATAGGAGTCCGCTATTCTCCTCATGCCTATTTGCTCACCACTCTCTTGGTCCGATTCCTCCACAGTTAACAAACCAGCTACAATTGTTTTGACGGTTTCCTACTCGCTATTGCTCAGAGTTCCGTCAGGCAATTTGACACTACTCATTGGTGTGCTTTTAACAGCGTAACCAACTGCTAATTTGCATGGCAGAGACCACACATTGGATCTCATTTCTTTTTGACAGAATTTATCCCAGTTCGACTCTTTTTTCAAAGGTATGAGTCTTTTGTACTGGGCCGAAGATCTATTATAAAACGTTTTCCTGGCTTTGCGCTCATCGGAGTCGGAACATTTCTGAAGCCGTCTCCTCAACGCTCGCATTTTGCTCCGTAGCGTTGTTAGCTCGTCATCCCACCATGGAACCTGCTTCCTAACGGTCGTGCTAGTACAAGGCTGAAGCTTTCTATTGCAGATCCCTTGTAGCACCTTGGTAATGTCTAACACTACCTCATCTAAGTCTATGACTTCTTTCGCTCTAGTGATCTGATCGTTGAGATCGGGTGCTTTTTTTATTAAAGTCTGGCCCCAATCTCTGAAGGCGATGCTTGCCTAGTCTCAGTTTACCAGCATTTTTACTCTCTAGGAATTTTGGTGTTAGCCTGAAAGAGATGTAGTTGTGATAGCGTAAGCAATTTTCATCCACTTTCCACGACGAGAAGGATGACTGTAGAGCGCCCGTCGTCACCGACATGTCAATTCAGCTCCTCCCATTCACAGTTTCAGAGGTCGGCCCGGAGGTTGCATCATTTAATACAGTGAGGTCGTTTCGGATGAGAAATTCCACAAGGGCTTCCCCTCGCTTCGTACCCACCCTAGACAGACACTCAGGATCCCACATTTGATGCCCGGTGTTAAAGTTTCCTTCTATGAGAACCTCGTGTGGAATCGTATGATCTTTTCGAGACTCTGTAGAAAACCGCCAATGCCTGCTCTTGGAGGAACATAGACTGATACTACCAGTAGCAATCTTTGATCTCTAACGCTACGATATGAGCATCCGCATTTCTAGTCCAGACGCTGAGTTTGGTGTTAGTGACGACAACCGCAGCCATTCCGTCGGCGATATGAGCCACCGAACATGTCTGTGGAAAGACTGTGATCTCGCCGTCCACCAAATAGGGCTCCTGCAGGAGAAGGATTTCAGACGAACCCAGTTCCGACTCCTTTAATATCTCCAGAGTTGCCGCCCTAGATCTTGCGAGATTAATATGCAAAATACTATATTCAATGCTGTTGGTTGTATCAACCATAGTTTGTACGGGAACGAATGCGCTCACAATCCCTCTTGTACTATTGGCAGCGAAGATCATCTGCCTTGTGTCCGTAACCCAGCTTTAGTTTGAACAATTTGTTCACCCTTTCGCAATTGGCATAACGAGTTGATTTTTTGTAGCTCTCCTTAAAAGAGTGCTCACCCGTACACATAGTACAGGTCTTTGCCTTTTCAGGGCACTTTGATTGCAGGTGACCAAACCAGCAGCACTTGAAACACCTAGGGGGCTCAAGAAATTCCTTGACCCTGCGTTTCTGCCAGCCGCAGCTGAACTTTCCCTTCTTGATGAAGGCCTTTAACACCTCGGGCACCGTTTCCAGCACCTAGTGTTTGTCTGATCCCTTCCCCTTTAATTTGACGCCCACCTTCATGTAGCCTTCAGGGATCTCGTTTTGCACCCGTAGGCCCTCAAGGACCTCTCCCTCGCCGTCCGTTCCCGGCAGGTCATAAATCATTACTCGTGGAAGCCAGCGTGCCGGTTCCCGAGCTTCCACTTTACTATCCAGCACTTCTTTTATTTTTTCGCACATTTTCTTGTGTTCCTCCGAACTCTTCAATTCAATGGCAACGCCATTGTTGTTCAAGGGTTTTAATCCTTGTACCACCACACCCAGTTCTCTTGGGTCGATCGCCCTTTTGAGCTCGGTCTTAACCTCGTCGGAGGTGAGCTCACACCTCGGCTTTGGGTACACTAAGAGGGCAATGATCGGTGCCCTCTTTTTCCCCTTGCTTTTAGCAGCATTTGCATAGGACCTGATTGGGCCCTTTCCAGTGCTGGCGCTCTTTGCCGGGGTTTTTCCAGTAGGCGTCTCCCCTACTGTAAAATCACTCTTTGGCTTTGAGCCATTTTTCTTGGACTTTGTCCTCTTTCGAGTGACTTTTGTCCATTCCTTTTGAGCTGGAACGCTCTTCCCCTCACTGATTTGTTGCACAGATTCAGTCTGGAACTCTGTAGAAACCATCACTGGTTTCTAATACATTTCTTGGGTGCCGCATCACCCCTCGCCGCGGTAAGATGCTCTACCAGTGCCTCAACGACACAGGAGTCGACTTTGTATCTCCGACATAGCTTGATCAGATCGCACTGAAAAGTGCGTTTTTTGTGCTGTTTTTAGGACTTATTTTGGGTGACATGATAGACGCTATATATTATAATTATATCAGTGTCACCATACAAAAGAAAACAATTTGAGCTTTGTTCGGCTCAGCTCCCAAACTGAATTGGTTTCTACCAGCGTGACCGCCTGGGCCATCCCTGACACGAATCCGCCACCCTTTCCATGCTGTAGTTCAGGGTAACCCGCAAGGCTTCCACTAATGTAGTCCGCCCTTCTCCAACATGCCGTTATCACAAGCTTCCAAGAAGTCGGACCAGCGTAGGGGCTCAATCCTACGGTCCCGCAATCCATCGGACTGCATACACGGTCAAATTTGGAAAGGGGAGGATTTCTCGAAGGCCTATCACCTCCCTTACACTTGCTGTCCTAACCGCACAGCATTGCGGGGTCATTTCTCACAAGCACGACCAGAAACACTCACGTCGTCACCGCGCAGCTACTGGTTTCCATGTCACGGCGATCAGTGGGATTTCCACTTACAAAGGGCAGGGCACTAACCCTAGGCTCCCAAGACTGGTACTTTCCCGCTTTGGCATTTAAACCAGACCACAAGCTCCACTTCCACTTTCGCAGGTATAACCCATACTTCATTAACAGACGAATTTAGCTGACTTTCAAAGTCTCACTTAATCATCTATACAAAGGAAATTGCGCCGTTGGCCCTGTCTAGTGGTCAGAGGGCCTGATTGCGTATAAGGAGGTCTTGGGTTTGAATCCCGGTTCGGGCATAGCTTTGTACTTTCTCTTCCTATCTATCCTGTCTTTGTCCTTTCTGTACATGAATGAGGTGTGCATGGTTGCCTAACCTATAAACGGGTCCCTATGGTATGTGTGTACTGAAGAAATCGGACACCACAACAAACATGGCTTGGCTGAAAAAGTGCAACAGCGCACCCCTTATTGTCTACCTAGCTGGCACAAGACAAAAAAAGAAAATTGCAATTTTTTTCGAACTGAAATATGCGTTAAAAAGAGGAAAATATTCAATTTCATGATGACAGATGTAGAAACACGAAAAACAAAATTTGCCAAAATATGGTGTCTAAATGTTGTTATGTCCAATTGAAATAAATAATAAGAACTTTGCTCACGCTGACGTGACAAATTACTTGCATATAAAAAATTTCTATACATCTTCAGAAATATATCGTCTATATCAAAGTAGCTAGGTGTATTTAGTATAAAATGTTCATTTAAAGATAATATTCATTTTATCACAATAAATAAATTTTACGACAAAAATGTCTGTGTATACATTACTTCTATTGACACAATGGACTTGTGATTCGCGCGATCATCATCAAGTTCAAGATTCCTCAATATCTGGAGAGATTTCCTTTTTATGGGAGAATGCATTGCAGCATTTAGTATTGAATAAAATTCTACAGATTGTGAATATATTTATGTTTTATAAAATTAAATACTTTGATAAAAATCTCATTGCTACTGTTACGGCAAGTGTGAAAATTTATTTCCATTCAGTGTGATCAATCAATTTCAAAAATTTGAATATAACTTCAGAAATAAGTTTTCTGTATTACACTGCTTCAAAGAATAATTTCATACATTTTTCGGTTAATAAAGCTTAATTGAATTCAGTTTCTTAAAAATATTAACGAATTGATATTATAAATTTTTTTAATGAAATTTTACCTTCAAATAACTTGCACCCATATATTGAAATTTGCAAAATGTAAACAAAGTTTAATAAAGAATATAAATATGCATTTTAAAATAAAAAAAGAAGTCAATATCGTTTTAATATTAAATATTAACCAATAATAAAAAAGTCTTTGAAACTTATAAACTGATTTATTTTTAAAGATTTTATACAAAATACAATAATTGTATACAGTCACGAGAAAATCTGTTATATAGATTTCAAACATAAAACAATATTTGATACAGATTTAAAACGAATATAATAGTCTTTTTAAAACTAAAAAAATATCGATAACAAATTTTTTTTATGATTTGCAAAGTATATAAACAAACACGGAAAAAATTTCTTTACGTTAAATTAATAATTTAAAATAAGAGTAATTTTTCATAAACTGTTTCAATTCCTTAAGTGTTAAATTAGAAATAGAAACTTTTTGAAAGCGATTTCTTTGAATTGGTCAAATGTAAACACAACTTTAAAAAAATTGTATTATACCATAATTCTGAAATGGGCGACATAACCAACGGAAAATTTTCAAAGTAAAAGGCAATTTTATAAAATCTAATTTAAAACACTACGAAGAACTTTAAAACAATATATTTTAATAGATGCCTCTTTTGGATATTTCGTGTGGACTTAGTCTTTAAATATAAAAAATCGAGTTGAAAATTTTAAAATCCATGCTTCGGTGGCATTACCGTAAGCTGTACGCATAGGTTGATTCCATTTTACGTCGACGAAAATTCCGTCCGGTCGTATTTCGAAGGTGGTAGCGATTTCCAATAATTTTTAGATGATCGCCTGTACGTATGGACTTAGCAATTTTCTTCGGTCTTGGTTTGATCTCGTGTGCTAATATACTTATTCTCTTTTTAAAGTTGACCTCGTTTGCTTATGGACTTCGTCATTTTTTGAAAGTTTAGTTGAATCTCGTGTTTTAATGTACTTTATTATTTTTTTTCAAAATTGATTGAGTGTGCTAGTGGAAATTTTTTTTTTATTTTCAGTTGAATCTTGTTTGTTACTATACTTTATTAGTTTTTCGTTAAGTTCTTTTCTAATTTGGTTCATTTTTTAAAGAATATGTATAATAGTAACTCGTATAAATTTAAATATTTATAGATATTTTTCTAAGAGAAATTGCATAGATTTATATTAGACAAATTTATTGATACGAAACTGAACAAACATAAGCTTTTCTCCACATCAATATATTATTTGGAAAGAAGAGTTTATAAAATCATTTCAATAAATGTTTTGTTGTATAGTATGTCAATACCAAAGATAAGATCCTGAGATGATATGAAAATTTAATTAGTTTTTTAATTTATAAAACTTAAAAGAAATCTAAAGATTTTTGTATTAAAATTAAGAGTTTCAGTTGTGTATAATTTGGGAAGAAGTTCTATATTAGCAAAATAGTTGCTTTTGTTAACTTATACACTGATATTCAAAATACAATACTTTGAAAGAAGTATGTAAACCAACTGAAATTTACATCATGCGTTTTCGCAATGTTACATCGGAATCATAAGCATTGAGAAGGCCTTTCACACAACACTAGTGACTTTAGTGCTTCCTGAAAACTCTATACAAGTAGAGATTATGATTTATGTTATGCAGATTTTTCACTTTCTTTCATAATCTGTGCATTTATTTCTGGTAAATGATATCAAGAGTCTTTCAAACAAGTTTATGGATATGACGAAAAAAATAACAACTTATTGTGATTAAAGATTATTGTTCAGAAAAATAAGTGATTTCATTATAAACCGTGGTACAGATTGCTGGATATGAGAGGGAAAGAATGACCACAAGATACCAATCGCACGCATAAAGCGCTTTCGAACTTCATGGCAAACATCCTGTGCGACGTTAATGATGGATCATTCACATCATGAAACATAGCTCAAAAGATTAAGTCTGTTGCGCATTATTCTGTGTTAACTTCAGTGTGTTGATTAGAATGTCCGCAAATAATTTTATTTATCATTAAGAGTGTGTTAGTTTTGTTTATCATTAACTTAAAACACATGATTTTACACTAAATTGTAAGGCAAAGGAGGACGTTGACAAGAAGTGGATTCTTTACTGAGGCATTCTACTTTCCCCGCAACACCACGATGGTATTATTCGAATCTAGGAAAATCACGTTTAGATTCTGTTGAATTCTTGTGATATGTATCGCTACAATGGTACTGTTTCAAATATTATAGTTTGGAACGATATTGGATTTTATTCCCAAGTTTTCCTGTAGGCATTTTTGGCATAACGAATAGCCAGCACAACATTCTGTAACTGTGGTCCTTTTATTAATTCGTTACATTCTAGCAATATAATGTGCAAGCTTACGTGGCACATTACGTTCAAGAATTCTTTTTATCCGTCAAATTGCATTATTTTCTTGGCTTGCTTATTTTTATAGTCTGTCCGCAATCCAAAAAAAAAAATTGTTCCATGCTTTCATGAAAACTGGCCTCGGATATATCACATGCTACTATATTAGGTCAATTTTTGTAAATTCTTGAAGCCGAATTAACTAAATATAGCCTAAGGATAGTCTATTCTGCATCTTCTATGTTATTATATTGCCATATAAAATGTCTCATTCCCATGATCGCCGTAGCTCAGTGGTCAAGGCAGCGGTTTTCCATCGAATCTGCCAGCGTTCGAATCCCGCACGAGTGGTATGGAAATTTTTTCAGTTTAATTTCAAGTTCGAATATTCTAGAAATTTCTTTGGTTTACTGGAACTGTGTTCCAGAGCTTTCTGTTGTCGTATAAACGAGCAAGTAGTTCAGTGTGTAAGTTAGTTCTCACCTTTATGAAAGAATACTAACTTAGAAAGAAAAAGCTTTGTCTTACGAGTTTCGTAATTATTCTACGCGACATCTTTATCCAAGGCCCCTGGTAAATCTTTAGAAGTTACCATGGAATAAATTCCTGAGTTACGAAGAAGCCGTCGGTGGCAAGGACTCTCTCCTCGTTACAGTCTGTACGCTCCTCCTAGAATGAAAAGTATGACAGACTCTGAAGTCAAACCTGTCGTTGTAATGCACGTTTCACAGAAATTGCGAAATCCTTCCATCTTCAGCGGAGAACTTTGTCAAGACCCAAGCATGTGTTTAAAGGAATATGAGCGAGTGGCGATGTTTAACGAATGGGACATTACTCCCATCTCATTAAGCAAAAAGAGCTTAAAACTAAGGCACAAAAGCTTGGAGAAAGCACTCAATCCTATATATAAAACGTACACGGAATTTGTTATTAAGTAAATCCAAATATGACAAAGGAAGATAAAGTGTCACACCTTATGAAAGGAAAGGATTCGCCGAGGACGTTTATCAAGCGTTCCTAACGAAAAAAATGAAATCCACTGAGGATTTTATCAAATGGTTTCAACACATCGAAGACATGAGACAAAAGAGAATTGGAGGGTGAAAATTTAATCCCTTACCTAACGTTATTCCGATGACTGCCCTCAACGAAGAACCAGATCTCCTTGTAAGACAAATAGTGAAGGAAGAGGTGCAACGATTAGTCGCCTCACAAGTATCAAATCCACATGACCACAGTTCATACTGTAAGAGAAGAAGTGGAAAAGTCATTAGCCCCTATTACTACAAAGAGAGAATGGATTGATGTTCGACCTAGACGCCAGTTAAAGCCTAAAGCCGATGAGAAACGACCCAGATCCACCATTCAGACGGAGAGGAAGATCGACGTATGGAGGACGGTAGATTACCGGCCTGTCTTTTTCCATTGTGGAAGACAGGGCAAAATTCCCGTGAGCCGATTTCAATAAAATTTGGTATACTTGCAATACAAGGGTCCGATGACAATGCAATATTATGAAAAATAATTTATTGATATGATATCAGAATGATAAAAAAAATATTCTTTACTTTTTAGTGCATTTAATAAAAGCCTGTAACTTCACATAGAAATGAGTCATTAATTTTTTTTATCAGTTTATTTTCATTTACCATGATTCTGGCGCCCCTAGATCACTGCGCTCCGAGCGGCCACCAGGATTTCCTTACCCTGATGCCGGCCCTGCGCTCGAGAATGCAATTTGAAGGCAAGCAGCAAATTCATCAACAAGTCAGATTTACGATGCTGTCTCGATACGATATAAATAATAAATAATAACGATATAAATAATAAAGTGATAAAATCATAATCTCAACAGAAACGAAAGAAAAAAACCACTTTATGTTGAAAAAGTAAAAAAGCTTCACATAGAAATGTGTCATTAATTTTTGATTAATTTATTGTTTTTAAAGTGTAATGAAACTGAAATGTAACATAAGCTGAAAATCGAGTACATATTAATGACTTTCTGTGTCTTTTATGACATCTTGAGGTATTTTCAATCTGCTAATAAGGAGAGGCCGATTAGACATAATAATGCATAATGATAACATAATGCAGTATTTACTCCCTTTAAATGTATACCAAGAGTGTAATGAAAAGTCAGAATGAAAGAAATAATTGTTTTTAATACCGTTACGGAGTGCATATCTATTCTTACTTCATTTTAGTGTTATTATCAGCGGGGTATTTTAGAAATAAAGGGTCAACAGGATTAGGGTAGAAATAACTTTATATTTAATATACCCACAGCACAGATTAGTATCAAAACAAATATTACAGATACATTTGAAAAGGTGGGGCACATCAGCTGCCGAAGATTTATGAAACCTCGACCCTCACTGAAGAGTTCCATTGCAGATCAGCAGGGGTAGCGCATTGAATGCAGGAAGAGGGTTGCGTTTTTACATTAATACTTAAGTGTTCGATTCTATATTTTTCTTCTGAAATCCCGCGGATAATATTTTGCTGAATTCATTTCCGTGATTTCATTACTATGATATAAAAAATCTTTTATTTTTTTCTCTCCATATAAACGTTTTTTTATTAAAGATTATAAGCGTTAATAATTATTAAGACCAAGTTTATAATTAAAAATATACTGAAAATTTTGCGTATAAATTTTTAGTTCAGCTTAAGTGCAATGTCTAATAAATTTTCATCAATATGAAATTTGAGAATCATTAAAAAAGGGCGATAAAAAACTGTGTGCTACATTTGATTATATATCTATATATAGCAATAACGGTAAGTTGGCATTTTATTAAAATTACCTTTTTAAATTTTACATATTTTTTATCAATTTTATAGGCATTTTTGTATTTTCCTTCAACTTGTAGGATAAATTTAAATATTTTCCTCCAAGAATATCCCCCTACTCTTGGATACGGAATCTTTCCTTCCATAAGATTAACAGCAGTCTCTTTTAGAAGACGCTTCAGGTTTGGACGATCATCCAGTGTTGACCCTGCTTCCATGATCTGAGCTATTTAGACACAAGCACTCATTCCATGCCGATTCTGATTCAGTGTCCCTTTGCCAATGGTTACACCAAAATGTATTGATCAATTGGGACATGCAAGCAACACCTTTTGTAATTTATTGTACGTAAATGTTGCTGCATTTTCATTGTCTTCAAATTCCATTACTATTCTTAGCAAATCTTAAGCGCTCTGATTAATGATTCAAAAATTCTTTTCGCTATTTTTTCCTGTTGCAACTTATTTTAGTGACATTTTTTGACTATTTCTATAATGTTGACGCATCCTGAATATCGATATGTCGGCTTTCGTTTCACCGCGTCTCGTAGTAGAGCCATCATCAAAGTAGAATTTTAGGATGCCAACTGAATATTTTATATTTTGTTGACATCTTATAAGAGAATATTTCAAAGAATAAAGCATAGAGCATTCAGTCAATGTCCAAGAATTTTGTTACTAAAATAATTTAATGATGTCTAAAAAACAACTTAAAATACTTTTAGATTTAAATCTCTTATAAATTAGCAATGAAAACTTACAGTTAAATTTGAACAGTATATAATTAAATAGTACAACTTGATTTCTTAAATTCAGATAAATTTCTATTTTGCTTTTACATTTCTTAATTCATTTCTATATTTTGCAGTTAATTTCTATAAAAATTTTAAAATTATATAATTTTTTTTGCTAACATATTTAAATATCGAAAGAGACTTTATAAAAACGTGTTTATCATTTTTCTTAATAGAAATTTTATTTTTAAAAATTTACTGTTTTAGGAAATGCTATCCAGGGTCCTTGAAAGTTTCCACTCGAAATATCATATACTTCTATTTTAATCAAATTGTAATTAATAAGAATTTTGTTGGAAATAGATGAATTAGGAAGCATACTTTCATAAGATGAGTAAATATCCATTCAAGCTCACCACATGTATAATATTGGAAAATCTTAATTATTCGAAAGCAAATTTACAACTGTTAGTGTATATAAAAAGAAATAGTTAAGAATATTTAGAACAATGGGTTTCATAAAACAATATTTCAATTCAACAACCAAAATATTAAAATTTATAGACAGTCTCAAATGTGACCGTCATTAAAATGAAATTAAAATAAAATTCCAGTTAAATAACCATCAGATAATTAAGGTATGCGCATTTGATTTAGGAGAACTTAATTAATATTAAGTTTTCATGTAGTTATATGCTGAATAACAATTGTTTCTGATTTAATATGCTGCTGACCACTTGAATTACAATACCAATAAATACAAGAGACATCACAACAAAATTTATTTTGTGCATAACATGTTGACCAAGTATACATTCATTAAATTTATAGATTTCTGTGAAGTACGGTTCCTGCCAAAATCAGTAGCCAGAGTACCGGCCATTGTTGGAGATCACCGCTACCACACGCCTCAGAATTGATTCAAAGAAACTTTGGATGTGTTCTTGGGCTACAGAAGATCAAGCAGCTTCAACACGTATACAAAGTTAAACTGGTGTGACAGCTGGGTGAGTAATCTAAGTAAATCGTTGAGTAATCATGGACCACATGTTTTCTAGTGAAAGATCCGAAAATCAAGCTGTCCAGGGAAGCAATTAAATGTGGCGATTGATGAAGAACCCTTGAGCAATGTGGGCCACGTGTGGTCGCGCATTATGCTGTTGACATGTGGCAGTGGGGAATCCCTGAAGACAAGGAAGGACAACTGGCTAAAACAACTCGGAGATGTGGCCTTGACTGTTTAAAGTATCGGCAATACATATTAGAGGAGTGCGAGAGTGGTATCCAATTCCGCCCTATACCATAATATCCGGTGCAGGACCAGTGTGGTGGTGCATGACGCAGTTGTTCAGTATCCTCTCTCCTCCGTGTCAACAGACTCGAATGCGGTCATCGTGGTGTTGCAGACAGAAGTGTGACTCGTTATTAAAGACAATTTCAATCCATTCTGCCGTCCAAATCTTTTTTCATTGAGTCATTGGTGGCATCAATTGGTCAAACAACTGAGCATTAACATAGATAAGGAAAATAGTGTAAAGAGTAAAATTTACTAAGTGTAAAAAGACACCCTGTGGACATTAATGCAAAGAATAAAATGATTAAGGGGCGCATCGGATTCTTCAAGATTTCCTACATTGATTGATGTCACGAAACTTGGAAAAATAATTATCTTTCGGATTAAGCACGACGCAGTGTAACAGAGCAGTTTCCCTCATGATCCTCGATGAAGAGGAACACATTTGAAACCCCAAGGGATGAATCTTTTTACTGATTGTTTTTATAAAAAGAGAAGACAAAGCATTGATTTTGTAAAATAATCCTGGTGCTTGTAGCAACCAATTCCTTGTCGTATGCAAATATTTAGGTTATGCCACGCCCGTTTACCTGATACAGCTACAATAAGAGGGCCTGCACTAGGATGATGCACAAGGACATGGAGTGATTATTCAAAGCTGAATATTGGAAGATGGTTTTACTCTATGGTGTGTGTGAACGGGAGAGTAGCAGCTTGGTTGTGCCTCGGACGTTTCACCAGAGTTTCACATCTTTCTCATCAAGCCATCTTAACTGCTCAATACAAGATGCATAACTTAAATCCATCTAGCGAACAAAATGAGGTAGGACAGCATTAGATTAGCTAATAGCACACTGTCACATATTGAAAAAGCTGCACAATAAAATTCAACTAACATTGTTGTTTATGTAAATACCAGGTGTGAAAAATCCTATTGGGAATTAGGAGCTGATCTGTATGCCTCGAGTACGAGCTGTACTACGCACGCTGCAGCTTAGTCATAAATCAAACAGGCTAAGGAGACATTTTTGATAGACATAGTGTGATGGACGAGCATGTCTTTTACAGAATGACATGCACAAAATGCACAACATCTATTACAAGGCACTTTATTAACGTTCCTCATGAAATACGATTGGCTGTTAATGACTGGTACAGATAAAGTCTGATTGGTGTTCTCAGATGTTTCAGGATGTCTTTTTAACAGGTTCATGATAGCTAAAATTTTGCTTCTGAACGTGGTAAAAGTATTAACGAAGAACCAGCCATTGTTTAATCTCCAGAATCTATGTTCACATTTCCAATGAAGGACTCATTTAACAAGGAATTCAGGAGCACCAAAGATTGTCCTTCATGTTTTCTTGGTTTAACTCAACTCACTGGATTTTTATTAGAGAAATATCTGTAACTGTAGATGCATGCGAAGCCCCAACAAATGCAGGACTTCGAAAGACGTACTGCAGAAGTTTTTGTTAAAGTGCCTCAATTCTACGCTCCAATACGACATTCACACGAGGCTCTAAACATGTATTGAAGTTGACAGATAATAATTTGATAATGTCACATAACACGGTATAATATTTAAATACCTTAAAAATCTTTTTTCCCGAGATCGTTTTTCCCACTCACAGTGTAAGATAACATTGAATAACAAATGATCGATTTCATTCTTTGTTTTAAAATCTACAAGATATCTTTTTGTTCTGAATCGATGTTGCTTTATAACTTTTAGAATCCTTCCCCTCCGCCTCCCATTCCGTTTCCGAAATAAAAATGCTAATTCTGCAATTTTGCATCAAGGTGGCACTTTCATTTGATATCAGCTTCACTGAAACATCTTTTATCAATACAGCATAAGCTGTTCCGAAGAGGCTTTACTGGGAACGCTACGCATATATATATATATATATATATATATATATATATATATATATATATATATATATATATATAGATGTATGTATATATATATATATATATATATATATACATAGATAGAGAGATATATGTATGTATGTATAAATACACAGAGGAATAGCTTTTCTTCATTTTTTAGATATTATTATTACAATATATTTGCAGAATTTTTTATTTTATCTTGCAAAATATACGAATTTAATACGGTTTTTATATTAAAAAGTAATAAATTAAAATAAAAACAGAACAATTAAGAAATTTTTAGAAATATAAAAGCAAACTGTGAAAAGTCAATTATAAAAAAGTATTGTTAATAGCAACTCCTCTAACAAAAATCAATGTAAATCAATATATAATACATTTTAAATTTTCTTTTTTTCTTATATATCTCTTTACTGATTTCCTTATTATTTATATTATTAATATTATTTATATATTGTAAGGATTTAAATTATATTATATTATTCATTTTATTTTCATTTGAATGGAATTCTGTCGTTCCATTTTATATTTATTTCAAATTAAATTTCAATTTAATAATTTCGTAATTTCACCTATTATAAATTGTTTAATAAAAATCCAATCATTCTTGCAGAGATTAGTAACTGTATAAAACATAAAATGCGTATTCCTTGTGTGGATATATAAAAATCATTATAGTTATATGAAAATAGCGGTTGAAGCAATTGCAACCCATGCTTTTTAAATTTTAAGAATAAAAGTATTCTTTATTTTAATGGATTTACTAGACGCGAGTCTCATGAAATTTCTTTTTTCCTCAAAGTAGCTTTCAGCAAAATTTCCTCGGTTCATAAGCTAAAAATTTAAGAAAATCATTGCACTTATCAAATTGACTTGAAAGTATAGAAAATAAATACAAATTTGAAACACATTCGAAATATGCAAAAAAATGGATTAATTGAACTGAGTGAATATTGACAGGTTAATCAAAAAGGAAATCAATTTAATTTATTTTAAAAATATTTACTATAGCGAAAACAATGCTTAGAGAAACTTTTTATTGTATAGAAAAATCAGAGCAACTATTTACTAAAGATCTTTGCAATTACTTTTGTTTAAAATTTTACTGATGACTCAAATTATTTTGCCTCAACTGAAGAATTTTGACTCGAAGAATTCTCTTCTTTAAAATTATTTTCCTCTGTTCTAATTTAAACTTTTCAGAATTGTCCTAATAATTTGGATACTTTAAAATTATCTCTTTAAAATAACTCTACAGTTTTCTCCCACACTTATATCTCTTGTAGAGATAACCTCCTCTATCTTTGTCTCCTCATTAAAACTAATTTTTCGTTGAACCACCGTATTCTGCTGCGAATGTAGATCGAGTAACTCCTTGGTTGTCAGCTCCTAAGATTGCTCCTCGAAGAGTTTGTTCACATCTCTCTCTTCCACCTCCTGACCCATTGATTTTTCCAGAGAAGCAATCTCCTCTACCACAGTCACTTCGGGTTCTAATCCTTCGAAGGCCCTTTCAGCTACAGCCTCAGCCAACAGCTTCTTCCAGTCAGAGATTAAAGTTCTCGTTGTAACATCTAGTCAGGCCTGAAGAATAATTCTTAGGCATAGCACGATGTTAAAGTAGTCCTCCCAAAATTCTCGAAGGGTAAGTTTTGTGTTCTCCGTCACCTCAATGCAGCGCCGAAAAACATGCTTGGTGTACAACGTCTTAAAATTAGAAATCACCTGCTGATCCATAGGCTGTAGAATAAGAGTGGTGTCGGGCACTTCGAGTAAATCCTTTTCGAGGTTTGGTGGGTGAGCAGGGACATTGCCGAGGACGAGAAGGGGTAGCATGGGTAATTGTTCTCTTGTAGATATTTTTTTAACAGAAGAATTAAATATCAGATTTGTCCCTTTTCACAAAGGATTTCCTGGTAACCCATGCCTTCATATTTGCCCTCCACATAATTTGCAGTTTGTCTTTTAAAATCTTATGTGACTTAAAGGGATTTTCTGAATGGTATACTTGAAGAAGTTTGATTTTGCAGTCACCACTCGCATTGTGGTGTTAAAGTTAATCTACCCTTCATGAGTTTGTGACCTGGCATCGTCTTCTCCTCTGTCGCTATGTAAGTGTTATTCGTTATCCTTTTCCAGAAAATTCCTGTCTCGTCACAGGTGAAGACTTGCTGGGGAATGTATCCTTTGGCTTCTATCAGTTTGTAAAACTTTTAATGTAAACCACAGCTGCCTTCATATCATAACTTACTGCCTCATCCTGCCTGACGACAGAGTGAATGCCAGTACTTTTCCTAAATTTGTCAAACCAGCCCCGACTGGCTTTAAACGAGTCTTCCGATTCCTCGTTTGTGGAAGTGTGTGGGATCTGCTTCAGCAAATCACCTTAAATCACTCCTGTCTCCTCACATATAATGCTTTATGTTAAGGTTCATGCTTGAAGCTTTTTCTCTGTCACCCACACCATCAGTAGTTTCGCCATCTTTTCATGAAGAGATGTCTGGATCTTAGAAATTATTGTAACGTCCTCAGCTGGCATTATACTTTTTATCAACTCCTTCTGTTTAAGCACAGTACATATTATTGGTGTGTTACGCCCATAAATCCTTGCCAAATCAATTATTCGCACACCTTGCTAATTTTTTTAATTTGATTTCACGCTTTACTTCAATAGACATCATCTTGTTCTTTGGATTCATGATTATAAAAATAAGTATCATTATGGTTTCTAAATGAACAAAAAGAAAAAAAGCGAACCCAACTTATCAAACATACTTCGAAAATGAAGGAAACAAGCACACAGACTGAGTTCTAATCTGAGGTGGGAGAAACTGTTAGTTGACAAAAAAATGAGGGACCATGTTGTGTGAAGTGGTGCAGCGAGCAATTCCTCGTATCTCAAATCTTACTCCCGATATACGAGATCCGCAGAGTGAATGATATTTTGCATTGAGACTCTCATCTCAAAGCAAAATATCACTCGGCGGATCTCGTATATCGATCGATGTACCACTGTATATATATATATATATTATTATTATTATTATTATTATTCAACCGAAAAATAATTAATGATTTCTAGTATCTTATTTGATAATCATCAAGTTGTTACTGATAATTTAGGAGCAAAATATTGTTTTTATACAAATGAATAATTTGCATTTTGTGTAAAACAACTTAGTATTTAGATTTGCAAAGCAAAATAAAAGCTTTTTGTTCGCTTGTTATCGATTCTCAGTCTCTCCAATTTCAACAACTCATCAAATGCGTGAAATAGAATACACAGTCAGTAAAAATATGTGGTTTATTTCTTATAAATTATATTTATACCAGAATATGCTTCCATTTTGTATGTGCTTCAAAAACATTTTTTAAATGCCGGTTATTGTCCTCTTAGATTTTCTTCACATTTTGCAAATTGTAAGTGTGTGTAGTTGTTAAATAATAACTTTCAAAACTATAATTCCTACTTCATAGTAATGGGATTCAAAAGTATTCCAAATCTCTCTCTCTCCCTTGAGAAGCTCTTGAGAGAATAAAATCTATTGAACCTCTGATTTGCGATTTCACTCATAAGTTCTTAAATTCTATAACCACCTCAGTAGAACAGGTTAAGAATACAATGAAGCTCACCTTTTTTTATGGGAAGGTTCTGCATAATTTTCGCATAGTATTCCCCTCACCCACCCACCCATTCACACACAAACACACACACACACACACACACATATATATATGGAATGCAGCAGGTGGGTATGAAAGAGTCAGAATTCTTTTTTTTTTTTTTCCTTCCGTTTTTCCATAATTCTAAAAGATTCTTGAATCATCACCTCTTCCCTTCGGAGCGTCGCTACCTCCTGGCCATTTATAACAATTTAGATTCTGTCGCGATTCATTAATCCTGCCTCCCAGCAACACAATTTATTCCAGAAAAGTGTCACGCAGCGCCCCCTCGTGGACTAACGTTAATATTTTTCAGTATGCAAGGCAGGGAACACTTCTTTCCCCTCTTTTCACTTTGACTCGCGTCTTTCAATTCTGTTTCCCTCCTTTCCAGCCTTGGGGCATTAAAATTTAAGAATACTTCTTTCTTTCCACTTCCTGTATTGCTCACAATGGTGTTGTAGGCACAAATGGGTAATGGAACAACCTGCGTGCGTGTATGTGTAGTCATTGGCTTAATGTGCGGCAGGAAAGTTTGCTCATCTGGCGCAGTAAATTACGCTAATTTCCAGCACTTAAGTGATTTTTTTTTCTTTACTCCGCTTAAAGACATATTTTATCTATAGAGTGAAAAAGATATTTGGAAACGAAAAAGTTGTGTTTCTCATTTTACCACTGTGGAAAATGAATTTTTAAATTGATTCTTAAATCACTTCTTTTACGCACTTTAATATGTGATTAAAGTTTAAAATCTCTGAAAATCAAAGTAATAATAATAATATGTGTACATACTGTTAATTACTTTCTTTGCTTTTTTCCTGTTTGCTGCTTTGCATATGAGGTGTTTTTTAAATTGGGTATAATATTTTTTCTTACTCTGGATTATTCTGTACCTAATTGCTTAATACATAAAGGATAAAATTGAAGCATCTTGATAATTTTAAATCTGGGAAATTTTTCACTTCACTTACCTTTTATGCAGAAACATTTATAAATTTCATTTACATTATTAATTTTACTCAATTTAAACACACACACACACACAGACACACACACATATATATACACTACTGGCCATTAAAATTGCTACACCAGGAAGAAATGCAGATAACAAAATGATATTTATTGGACAAATATATTATACCAAAAATAACAAATGATTAAATTTTCAAAAAATTTGGCTGGATAGATCCTGAGAAATCAGTACCCAGAACAACCACCTCTGGCAGTAATAACAGCAGTTATACGCCTGGGCATTGAGTCAAACCGAGATTGGATTGCATGTACAGGTACAGATGCCCATGCAGCTTCAACACGATGCCACAGTTCATCAACCGTAGTGACTGGCGTTTGGTGACGAGCCAGTCGCTTGGCAACCATTGACCAGACGTTTTCTATTAGTGAAAGATCTGGTGAACGTGCTGGCCAGGGCAACAGCCGAACATGTTCCGTATCAAGGAAGGTCCGTACAATACCGGCAACATGCGGTCGGGCCTTATCCTGCTGAAACGTAGGGTTTCGCAGGGCTCGAATAAAGGGTAAAGCCACGGGTCGTAACACACCAGAAATGTAACGTGCACTGTTCAAAGCACCGTCAATGCGAACAAGAGGTGACCGAAACGTGTATCCAATGGCACCCCATACCATCATGCCAGGTGATGGGCCAGTATGACGATGACGAAATCACGCTGCCAGTGTGCGTTCAACACGATGGCCAAACATGGATGCGACCATCATGATGCTGTACACAGAACCTGGATTCATCTGAAAAGATGACGTCTCGCCATTCGTGCACCCAGGTTCATCGTTGATTACATTATTGAAGGTGCTCTTGTCTATAACGCAGCGTCAAGGGAAGCCGCAGCCATGTCTCCGAGCTGAGAGTCCATGCGGCTGCAAACGTCGTCGATCTGTTCATGCAGACACTTGTTGTCTTCCAAACGACCCCGTTTCTTGACTCACGGCTCGTGACGTGGTTGCACTGTCCATTACGGCCATGCGGATAATATGCCTGTCTTCTCGGCTGCTAGTGATAGGTGGCCGTTGAGATCCCGCATGGCTTTCCGTATTACCGTCCTGAACCCATCGATTCCATATTCTGCTAACAGTCATTGGATCCCGACCGACGCGAGCAGCAATACTGCGATAAAATAAACCGCAATCCCGGTACGCTACAATTCGACCTTTATCTCAAAGTCAGAAACGTGCTGGTACGCATTTCTCCTTCTTTCACGAGGCATCGCAACAACTTTTCACCAGGCAACAACGTTCAAATGCAATTTGTGTATGAGGAACCGGCTGAACAATTTCCTCATTTAAACACAATGTAGGTGTCGCTACGGGCACCTGCTTTGTCTGAATGCACTAAAAAGCTAATCATTTGCAACTCACAGCACCTTCTTCCTTTCGTATAAATTTCACGTCTGTAGGATGTCGCCTTCTTGGTGTAGCAATTTTAATGGCCAGTAGTGTATATATATATATATATATATATATATATATATATATATATATATATATATATATATATATATATATATATATATATATATATATATATATATATATATAATTCTTGGAAAAATTGTATTTTCTTTTAAACACAATTTGTATATATATAATCAATGTGTCAGTATTATGTGTCAGCACTTTAAATAATATGCTGGAAGTAGGGATGAAAGAAAATTACAATCACTGTACGTTTCTAAAAAAAATTGATTGTGTTGATATTTATTAGATTTAAACTTAATGGAAAATCTTTGCGAGTTCAATTAGTTTTAGTAACAATTCATTTTTATCGATTTCATTTAATGCTTAAATAAAATCATATTTTGCATTTTAAGAAAATAAAAAGCAAAAAGTTGATTTTATTATATTAACAAATAATTTAAATTACATCAGCTCCTATTAAAAAGGCCATTTTTTAATATAGTCAAAGTGTGAATTTCTGTTTTAAATGCAAAAGTCTAATTAAATTTGTGTAAACAATATGTGCAATCCATAAATCCTGAAAGTTGAATTTATTCCGAGTAATAAAGAGCAACAGGAATTCTGAAATCTCCTCGAAAGTCAGGTAGAAACTCTCAGGAATTTTAATTACCCTGAGGAGTAATTTACGCAACATTACCCATTCTCTTCAGATGTGAGTGGGCTATTCTCTGGCGAAACCAAACTCTGCGCCGAAGAGAGCATTTCATATTGACCACCAAGATGAGCTGAAAATGACCTGCAAACAGATACCGGGTGGACAGAGGAGAGTCAATACCCATAACTGGTGGTTTTCGGAAAGCTATGGAATCTTATGGGTGGACAAAGACAGCTGCATCATTGGAATAAGGTTCGCGCGTGGGCTGCCTTTCAAAATATGAGGTCTTTCGAAGAGGATTCTGGGATTTATCTTGCCCTTTATTGTGGAAAAGTCGTGAGAGAAGAGTTTACGGTTTGACAACTTTCTATGGTTACGAAAGCAGTTTGGCATCTCCTTCGAAATGAGTTCCCGCTTAGATAGGTATTTGAGTTTTAGTCTCATCAGGCTGATAATTGGTGAAAAAATAGTCTCAGGTGAATGAGTTTGAGTTGATTTAAGAAAAATGGAATTTTTCTTCCTTGTTCTACATACGCCCGGAACAATTTTCAGAGAATGTATTTATGATGATGAAATATTCTCTTAAAATTAGGAGATTTGTTTCCCAAACACACTTTTAACATAGATTCATGAATATTATTATGACGACATAGATATGTATTTATACTATTTGGCATCTATTTCTACTTTTTAAACAATTGAATTTTTTAAAATAATTTCAGCTTCTCCTAAACATAATTGTGAAAATCAACTTTTATAATTTTCAATCCTTTTGTTAAAATTTTCATGAAGAGTAAGATGGAAAAAATCTCAAACATAATTCACTATAGTGATAACTGTATTTAAAAATGTTTATTTTAAACAAAGCACTCATTTACTTGCGTCAAGTAAATAATTACGAGTATAATAAGAAAATAAACATGCAATTGATTCCTCTTTTACTAACACAGAGCATTTCATTCCAGGTTATGTAAACAATGATTTCTTAAGCCAAAACACTTGTTCGTTATTTTAAGTGTTTTTGGTATAAAAGTCGTGTTTAAGATTTAAAAAAAGCTTACTCTTATTAAATCTTTTTTGCTGTGCATGAAACATTTAAAACAATTTATCTCCATGCATGTAAATTTGAAGTTTATTGAAAAGATTTTATGATAATGATCTCTCAAATTTGATCTCTCGCATATTTCAAATTGTGAGAATAAAAACAAAAGTGAATAAATGTATTTATTTTTCTTTGATGTACTTTAAAATAACGCTTATTAAAAAAAAAAAAAAAACATTACAAAAATTTTTAAGAAACAGAAAAAAACCAAGAGAAATAGTATTTCAAGGAAGAACGAAATTCATATTATTTTTACAATCTTTATTTATTCGTATGTACTTTTAACAATGTTAATATGGTTTAAAGTTTTTACTAAAGGATTTGAAACCTTGTTAACGTTACTAAACTGAGTCCAATTTTTCCCGAATAAAATTATTTACATAAATTGATATAAAGTGTTTTAGTTTTCAAATAAATAAAAAATTGACAGACCTTTTTGGAGCACTAAATGTCAGATTAAATAATTTAAAAAAAAACTTATAATCAAGTTATTAGAGCAGAAAATTAAATTGAACCTTCTAAAATAAATTAATATATTATTAATCAATGCATAACATATTTGTATATACTTATAAAACTTTGTGAATTTTGTGAAACTATGCTTTAATTCCAAGAAAATTTAATTTTTTAAATATTAAATTTTCGCAGAATATATTTAAAATCAAAATAGAAAAATACATAATCAAGAATACTAAGTAATTATACATATGGAATTTAATATCTTAAAAGTTAATAAGTTTAATATCATTTAATTGGTAATTTTTTTTACCAAAAGTTGTTTTGAAAAGTAAAATTAATTTTTAAAACAATAATCATTTTAATAAACACAAAAATTAGTGAAAATATTCAAGGAAGAAAGGCAATAAATGCAGATGGAAATTAATTTAGCTTATGGGATGCGTCATTTTGACGACTTTTTAAATTCTTTTAGGAAAACTACCAAAATCTATCATTATTTATATTACTTTTTGTACCGACTTCTACCAGATGAATGTAAGAAATATAAACAGTGGTCTAATTTCTTAAAAAATTTAAGCTATTGAAATTTCCTATGAGATATATTTATATCTACCGATATGCGTCAATTCGTTTAATCTACCTCAAATTTATCGTCAATTAGCTTAACCCGTCTAAAATTTACAAGAATGATATTAAGTCTACCGGAGAGTTTTGTCCGTTTTCGGAATAATACTCACATGCAAATTTTTCATAACGTCAATGAACTTTATTAAATAATTGCCACTGTTATGAGTAACTTCTTGAAAGCTTCATTAGGGCAAGTTGCATGCCCCATTATTGAAAAAATGTTTCATCTTTTCATGCGAAACTGTGCTTCATTGATACCTTCTTCATGTTTGAATTTTTTAGGCTTGAAAAAAAATGTTCAAGTACGAAAACAAGTGATAGTTGGCGGGTGATAAGTTCAGAGAATAGGGCGTATGGGACAGAATTTCAAAGCCTGGTTCTGTAATTTTTTAGTGAACTCTTTTCTTGGACTGCTCCCTTTACATTTTCCAGTTGCTGATAACACTTTTCCGAATTGAGATTTTTGTTAAATTTTTAAGACTTCTAATGTATTGGTCCTCAAATGTTCCACCATATACATTTGCACAACATTCTCTTATTCAGAGTCAATTTTTTAAAAAAGTTTCACGGGCTAGGTTTTCCACACAATATACCATTTTTCTTACGAATGAACTTAAGTAATCCACTTTTCATCCCCAGTTAGGTTCAAGAAGGGCTGGATTTTGTTCCGAACAAGCAGAGATAGGCATATGATGACTTCATCCTCAAAATTCTTTTGACGTAATTCATGTGACACCCACTTTAAATATTTCCACACCGATCCTATCTTCTGAATAGCTTGGTCCAAAATAGTTTGTGGAGTTGAATTAATCTGTCTGCGATTTTCGATGTTGTTAAAAAAAGGTCTTGCTCTAATATGGTTTTAGAACATCGTCATCGGTCAACTGAAAGAACTTTCTGGTAGACCTAATTCATGAATACGGTGCCTATCTCAAATGAAATAAGCCCGATAAGCAACAGTAGAGGAACGAAATTTAGAACGTCACTTAATCACAACGAGAGTGCACAATGATTATTTGTGTAAAAGATATGCGGAATGAATGACAAACATTGAAATAATGTAACAAAATATACCAAAATATAGTTGTTGGCTTTTAAAATTTTATTTTTTTTATTTATTTCATAATAATTTTCCACTTTTAGTGTTAAATTGCATTATTTTATTATAAGTGGTTGCTTTTCCCATTAAATATTTGTATTTGTTCCAGTTCAAATGGGAGCTAACTCTTTCTGATAGATGTCTAATGTGAATCAGTAAACCTAGTAATATAAAGAAGTTAAAAATGTTACAGAAATTGTAAGGAATTATTAGCCATTATTTAAGTTTAAAGGTTAAAATCTTTTGGGATAACTTCATAACTAAGAGCAAAGCCATTATTAGATGAAGGAGCTTAGAAGAGAAAGTCAAAGCCATTATTAGATGAAGAAGCTTAGATAACAAAAAAATATGACATTTATTAAAACGCGAGGTGCGAGCAAAGCTTGATTCACAATTATTCTATCTTTTTACAAACGGTTAACATTCACAAAAATCTCGTCTAAGATTCCAAGAGATTGTTGTTAAAGCTTTCATCATTATTGTGGCGGCTAGTGCTGTGAAGCCATTGCAGATGTCTGCAAGCAATACAAACTTTTTCTAATGTTCGATTATGCGAAATAAGACCTAACTTTTAGAATGAGTAGAGTGATAAAGTTTTAATGTTGAAACAGGAACGTTTGGTGAGAAGAGAAATAAAAAAAAAAGTTGGCATCAGCAAGAAAGAACACCGTGAATATAAAAGATACAAGAAATATGGAGGCATCAAGATAATAGTATATTTAAGATGTTTAAAAACAGCACATTGTTGTAATATATAATAAGAAAACAAAGAAAAGAAATATTTGCACAAATTCGATTCTCGTTGTAACAAAAAAATAATCGAGATTGCATAATTAGAAGCAGTGAGCTTCTTTTGGTCGAACAAACCGTTGATGTAGATGCGTGAAGATTTGTGACGATGGGCGCACAATGCTGGAGAGCAAATTTCCTCATCTTTTTTTTTTCTTTCGGTTCTCATTCTGTGTGATATCACTTCACTTCTCCAATTACTAGCTCAAAAGACCTTGAAAAATTTGAAAGAAAAGCTCCCGTTGTTCGACTCGATCCATCAAATCCAAAATCATCCGATCACGAAATATCGATCCTGACTATTCGAGAGTTTGAGAGGAGTCTCCTATTTTATTCAGAGATCAAAATGAGACAGTTGCGAGCTGTCGCATCTACACCGGACCTGATCTCTGATTAAGAAGAGGCGAATCCCTATATTCATGGATAAATCTGGAGAATATATCCTAAGTTCGATTATTCGAATTATTTTTTCCCTAAAATTTTCGACAGTTTATACTCTCTATTCCTAGGAAAAGTATTTAATCGGGAGACAAATTTTTTCTTTGATCGAAAATATAGATCAATAGAAATTTAGTTGTACTCGTCCTGATAAGATTTGGAGCTTTTTTAGTCTGAGTTTTGTATGCCTTTAAAATTTAAGAAGGAATTAATAGTATAAATGGATAAGAATGTTATGGCTTTAAACATGAATGCAAGGTGTTAATTTAGATTTATCATTCGTAACACAGAGGATGTATGAAATATAAGTTCAAAGTTAATCATGAATACCTTGATAAAAATTACATTTTATTAAAATAAGTACTTTTTCTGCAAGAAGTTTATAATTTTGTATTGAAATACATATTTCCATTAAATTTTTTTCTCAAAAAATTAATATTAATAGTGAATATACCTAAAATTGGATTATACTCTTTTATGGAAAACATTTATATTAATGGTGAATATCCGCAAGAAATTTTTAATGATCCTTCGCATTGTTAATTTAATTTTTCAACTAAAAAATTGATTTCAGGACAATATGTTCAAAGTATGTGTAACAGAATTATATACAGATCGTTTGAAATGCTATTTTAAACTTTTTTAATATGAAACCACGAAACTTATTATGTGCGAAAATATTTATTTTCACACGGGTTTTGTGAAATAATTTTACTACTTTTATTCGGAAAAAAATGCTGTATACTTTTTAAAGCATATTGAAAGTATAATTAAATTTTTAAAGTAAAACAGAATTTATATCAGATCATATTTTTCGAATTTTTTTAATTTAAAGTATCTATTTACGAACCACAATTTTAAAATCATTAATAGTTAAAAATTATGTTTTCCATTAAACTGTTATATAATTCTCTCAGATTATAGCCAGAATTTATAAAGCTTAAACTTCTAGTTTTAAGATTGGTTCCTATTCTTCAATGAAAACTAAAAATTTCGCAATATCATACTTTTTGAAATTAATCCTTGCAATTTTGTTAGTGATTCCTTAATTATCTATCAACACTGTGAGGAAATTATTAATGATTAACATTTCTAGAGCCGGCACTGTAATTGTAGAAATCGTCCTACAAACCAATGAATCTAAGTGGACTTTAATAAAAACAACATTTATTGAAACATAACAAAACATTTAAAAGGGATAACGGACGGCAGCACCTTCCAAAGTTGATGTTACTCTCCTCCAAATCCACATAAGCAACTCCCTCACTTGGGTGAGTAGGAGCTCCCTCTATATTATAACGGAGGTCTTAACAGTAATGACTAGGTATTATGCTCCTAAAATTGTTGATAGGTTGTACACATTGATTCGATCCGTTAGGATTGAAGTGACCCAGCATTGCATAACAAATTCTTTCTATCGAGTTTTGATGAAACTTGGTATGTAAGTTATATATAAGGCGGGAAATGATTTTCTATAATAAAAATAGTTCAATTTTAGACCGAGGAAGAACTGCGGAGACTCAAGAAGGACGAAAAATTTGTTGAATTTTAAAGTTTATTCAATTGCACAACGTTGCTCTGTAGACGTTAATTGCATATCGAAAGCTTCTTAGAATGTATTCAATGATAATGAGATTCTTAATAGAGACTCTTTCATCACCCAAGATATTTATTCATATCTTTATGATATTCAAGATTTGAACAAAACCTGCACACATGTTATTATTGCAGGAAATGAAAATGCAGATGTATTAGCCAAGGAAGTCAGAAATCTCAACATCTACAATAATGAAGCCACCCTCCAAGATGCTAATGCAAAAGCTAAATCTAAACTAAAAGAAATGTTAAATCCAACAAAAAACCAGCTTTGCAAAATGTTTGTTTCTGGTGCGCCAATGAAGCTTGAGTAAGTAAACCGAACATGTTAAATCTAAATTTATTAACATCTAGAACAGAGTCTGCCCGGTGAGTGCTGATAGCATACAGATTTCGGATTTGTATATCGCTTAAATATATGTTTCATTTAACGTTAATTATTCAACAATCGTTGTTGCCACAGAATGCCATATCACAAGAGGAAAGTACAAAATGATAGTTAATGCCAAATGTGAATAACAAAATGGTAGCCCTTAAACTATAGAAGTTAAAGCACTAAAAATACCAAGGTAGACAAAAAAAATTAAAGTTTATAGCCAATTTGTTTGAAAAACTGAGGGTTACCAGTATCTACACTGAATCCGTACAATCCAAAAAAGACCGCATATTGTACGGCCAAACAATACAAGCTGCCAGCTCACGCACTAAGAGCATGGGATGAAGGGGGGTGACAGTGGAAATACTCTGTTCAGAAGTACCCTATTCAGCATGCGACGAGTGATTACTGGAATTTAATGTGGAGAATATTAAACTAGTATAATAACTGGACATTGTTAGATGATTATCGTTAGATAAAAGACCAATTCAGCCAAACTAATAATTTTGATTGAAATGATTCCATCCCTGGCCATAGTTATCAGTTGCAATTTCAGAATTTAATCATTCATTTTCAAACTATATGGAGAAAATCTATATAAATGCATTATAATTTATATATAATTTTATTCATTTTAAATATGATAAGTATTAGATTTTTTTGATTTATAATTAGGAACTCGTAATACATTTTGGAGAGTTTGATATAATTTTAGAATATTAAGAAAAACCTCCCGCACTTGTTTAACTAAAATTGTGAAGTTATTTATGGTTAATTCATTTGTTTGCCTATATCTATTTCAATAAAAGTTTTCTTACTACGAAAACATTTTTTAACTGTATTTATTATCTAGCCTAGATAATATTCAAGGTAATTAACTTTATATCCTTATTAAAAAGTGTTCTAAATATAATTTAATACAATTCAAGCAATTTTACTCCAGATTTATAAGCTCTATTTTTTTAAATATGGAAAATATGAAACGTGTATATATTATTTTTTATAAGTGATTTATCATACTCATTAATTATTTAAGCATATTTAAATAAAAATCATTTAATAAAAAACTCAATATCACAGCTGCAAGACAAAATTATAATTCTTAAAAAAGTGAGAAAAAAGGGTTTCAATTATATTTTATTAAAATGGTTTGTGCTTGATTACCAAATATTAATTTGTAATAGAATTCCTTTTAGTGATATACAATAACATAATGATTCATTTTATTACAATTTAATATGTTTTAAAGTTAAAATCAATCACTTTTGTCATACTATTAAAATTTTTCACAGTATATAACTTATATATATGATTCAATTTTATATATACACTGCTGGACAATTGCTAAGGACGCATAACTCTATCATCCATAGAAACCACACAATGAAAGGAAGCAAAATGTAGAAAATTAGAATAAATGCGAGATTCTTCTTATAACCATAAGAGCTTTAAAGGTTATAAGAAGAAGTATGCGTAATCAATTTTTTTCCACGTCTGCTCATCTCGTGATAGCGTTAATAAGATCTTTAAAGGTTTTAACGCGTGTGAACAGTTGTTGTTTCAAGTCAAAGTTTTACAGGGAAGATTTAATAGACGAACTTGAAATTTTTGGCATGTCTTCCCGACATCACTTAGATGATTTTATGCGTGGCCGAATTATTGGAAAGATCGAAAAAGGACGAAAAACAATAGATGTTGCCAGGGTGTTCGACATCGCTCACAGCGTTGTTTCACGTCTGTGGAAGTCATTTAAAACTACTGGAATGTGTAGTAGGCAGCACGGGGCAGGTCGTGTTAGAAGTACGACGCCTGCAGAAGACAGATATATCGTCCTATCAGCAAAAAGGAACTGGCGCGCCACAGTTCAGCAGGTGACAAATCAGTTTCTTGCTGTCTCAGGAAAACAGATCTCCCGAAAAACTGTTGCCCGACGTTTGAGGGGAGGAGAACTATATGCCCCACAGACCTGTTGTGTGTGTCCCATTGACAAGACAGCACCGTACTGCCCGTTTGCAATGGTGTCGTGAGCATCGCAATTGGAATGAACAAGACTAGATATGCGTACTGTTTTTCAGATGAGAGTAGGTTCTGTCTGTTATCAGATTGTAGGCACCAACTGATCTGGCGCGAGAGTGGTACTGCTTATCATCCAGAAAATATACAGGAAAGGGACCAATATCCAACATGCAGTCTCATGGTATGGGCCGGCATCATAATCAATGGCCGCATGCCCCTACGTGTGGTTGCGAATGGGACTATGACAGACCAACCATACTTTAATGAAGTTCTACTTCCTCGTGATTGTCTTTTCCATGGTATTGTCGGTGAAATTTTTTTATGGACGAGAACGCAACATGTCATCGAACACTCGCTGTTCAGGATTTTCTAGACAGCGAGTGTATTTAACGCCTCGTATGACCATCACGTTCTCCAGATCTAAATCCCATTGAAAATGTGTGGGATGCTTTGGGGAGGTAAGTTGCTTGTCGAAACTATCCTCCGACAAACAAGAACACCCTCATCCGTGCACTCACAGAGGAATGTGATAAATTGCCTCAACATCTGCTGGATAATGTTGTGCAAAGTATGACACACGTGTGGAATGTTGCATCACACTCCACGGTGGACATATCCCGTACTGATACCTTTCTTCAAGGTGACTTTTAGATGCATTGTTCCATTTTTCCGAATGCAGCATCAAATGAACATGTTTTTTTCCTTTCAGGTGTTCCACAGCTTTTGTACTTTCCAGAACAATAAATATTCTTTATTCTAATGTCTGAACAGTGTGGCAACTATATTTTATCCTACTAGGCCTCATGTCTCGCTTTATGTTATGCTACATTGTAATTTGTGATCCGTTCTTAGCAATTGCCCAGCAGTGTATTATAATATATAACTTATATTATTTTATTTCATATTTAAAAAATTGCAACATATCACTTTCTTTGATATTACAAATAATACTTTTATTGAAGAACACACATCTTTATATGTTGACACCTAATTCATCCAGCCTTTTATGATATGGTTTCCAAAACTGATTTTATTAAATCTGAAAGCAGTCTTAGATTCAAACTTATGATGACAAATGAAAATCATTGTTAAAGACAAAGAGTCTTATAGGTTATTTACTGTAATAAATTAGACAAAAAACTATTAGTAACCGAAACTTTTTTATTTAAACTTCGTCAGCTATAAATCAAACCACTCTAAAGAAATATTCAGCCTTTAGATATTAGAATCTTTTTAAGATTTGTATCAGACTCCCTCATTTAAATGAACCATTTCAAATTTTCCTCGTCAAGTAATTGCTTCTGTAATATTATTCACCATCCTTCAATCATGCAATTTTTCATTTTTATTAAGTTTTGATAGCCAAACTTAAGCACCAGGCATATGCATATCAAATAAGATTATTGCTAACAAATATCGCCACGCATATACGCACACATTAGGAAACCATGACACGTGATTTTTTTATTGTTTGATCTTTGATACTCACGTTAATTTACATTTGGTCGAGTTCCATCCTGGATTGTGTTTTTTTTTTTTTTTTTTTTTTTTTTTTTTTTTTGTGAGTCGAAAATGTCGAATGTTATGACTTCCAACCGCGATTTTCGAACAGCGTTAATTTTTTGTTACCATCTGCAGATAAATACTGCTAAATCACATCAAATGCTTGTAGAAGTATACGGTGGCAATGCTCTAAGCCATGTGCAGTGATGCAGGTGGTTTGAAAAGTTTCAAAATGGTGATTCGATATGAGAAACTAGGAGCGTGGTAGAACAGTAAAAAATTGAAGATACTGAATTACAAACATTAGGCGATGAAGATGATGGCCAAACGCAAGAACATTTTGCAGAACAATTGAATGTTGACCAGAGCACTGTTTTCCGTCATCTCAAAGCAATGGGCAAGATAATAAAGGTCGGTAGGTGGGTACTACACGAGCTAATGAACCGTCAGCAAGAAATATCATGTGTGTAATGTTGCTTGCCCGTTACAAACGCAAGCCATATCTCCATCATATTGTGACTAGCGATGAAAAATGGAGTTATTTTGAGAATTCGAAATGTAATCGATCATATATTGACCCTGGACAACCATCCAAATCGATCGCAAGGCCGAATCGCTTCGGCCTCAAGACAATGCTGTGCATTTTATGGGATCAGGAAGGGCCAATCTATTATGAGCTTCTCAAACCCGGAGAAACCGTTAATACTGATCACTACAAGCAACAATTACTTGATTTGACCGATGCTATACTCGAAAAACATGAGCAATACAAGACACACAAAGTGATTTTTCTTGATGACAATGCACCTGCCACCGTGTTAAATGGACCAAAAACATCGTTAAGGCACTCAGCTGTGAGTCTTTAGCGCATGCGGCTTATTCGCCAGACTTGGGTCCTTCCGATTACCCCCTATTTGTATTATTGGGACACGCATTGAATGACCAGCTTTTCACTTCTTACGAAAACACAAAATTTTGGCTTGATGATTGGCTGACCTCAAAAGATCGATTAGTTTTTTGACGTGGTATTCACAACTTGCTCGAAAGATTGAGAAAATGTGTAGCTAACGATGAATATTATTACAAATAAAGAAATATTAACAATTTTTGCATATTTATTGCGTTATTTTTAAAAACAATCGTCTCATTTCATTTGCATACACCTGGTATATGATGCAATTTCTACACATTATATTAGTTTAGAATACAATCAATGCAACACTATCATCAACATTTCTATTAAATTTTTATTTTCTAATTTTGTATTGGAAATAAAGATATCAAGTTATGTCTAGAACTTGATGCAGACATCTTAAAAATACATACTTAACCTTAAATCCTAATATTTCTCATTATATTGAAAGTCCACAGTCATTATTATGGGTTGTTGTTGCACCAGCATTCTTCCCTGTACCAAACCCAGAGTTGGACTCTACCAATTGGATGGAATCTTCACGGTTTTGGTGCCGGGACAAAATGAAGAATCCCAATACTTAATTAAAGTAAGAGTAATTCAGAGATTAAATTCAAACTTGATGCACTTGAATTTAAACTGTTAATTACTCTATTTTTTAAACATACATGTGTCCTGGTTGGTTAGGACACCGTTCTAATGATCAAAAGATTAGGAACTGAAATCCTAACTTAGACAATAATTCGTCGTGTTTACTAAATCCGTATGGCCACGTTAAGTAGATGGTGATAGCAGTGTCGAAATGATATCTCAGGGGATGGAAAGTCAAATATTGGGGGATCTTCTCATCCCTGCTGTTGCATTAGTATGATTTTTTTCCAGTTAGGGACAGGGAAATATACTGGTGTTCGCTTACACTTTTCAACATTGTCATCATGATTATCACGGGGGTATTTATTTGTTATTTTACCCTCGTTATACTATTTGGCCATATATTTGAAGCATTTTTCAACTTCTCTGTCAGTAAAGTTTAAACTTATTCAGCAGTGTTGTACAATGTGTGATTGCACATACCTTAGACTAGCGTTACGCACTTCATAACAAAAAGAATGCGGCATTAAATCCATAACACTTAATGCTTGATCTCTCGCTTCTCATTTCTCCCCGTTATCTTGACAAACATACTGATTACAAAAATAAAAAACTTTAGATCACACTTCTTTTCGAACCACTTTAGTAGCATTTCTTAAAGGGATTGTAATTTTAATTTTTCGTCATTGAGCTTGTTGCGCAACTGATTGATATATCAATATATCGTTTTTAATTTCATCAATTTTAATGAAACACATATTGGTTTTTTTCTTTTTATAAAATTGTGTCTTTGATTGTTCTCTTTTGTCTTGTCTTAAAATTGTTCTCTTTTAAAATTATGTAAATGCTAACTTCAACATAATTTTAAGAATTTTAATGACAAATATTAAATTTTTAATTCATAATATATCTGAATTGATCAGCAAATCTTACGTTTTTTTTATCGTATTCCAATAAGTGACACTCATGTCCATAAATTAAGGATAATTCAGAATCACAGAAATTGAAATCTAAAATAAAAAATTCATATGTAGAGTTATTACACACATCTTGAAGAATAACATGCAAATTAAAAGAAACAACCAAATGGCACCAATACTACGCGGCAATAACGAGAGTGTAAGAGAAGAAATGGTTGTGAAGAAGTAAAATTGTTCTCAAGCGCTTTAAAAGCTTTTCAGTGGAACAACAGCATAGTTATGGCACAAGGAAAGGATTTGAATGATGTTTTACGTGCTAGTATTATCAGCCGCCTGGAATGTGAACATACCCAGCTGAAAATATCCGAGGAATCGCCTAGAGTGTCATCTCATAGGCTTTGGCAACGGTTTCAATGATGATAATGTTGTTCCAATGATGGTAATGTGAGTAGACGTTAAAGCGCAGGTTACTACCGAGTTACAAGCCGAATGAGGACCGGTATTTGGCATTTATTGCCAAAAGAGACAGACGGAGCACACCATGAGATTTGTCTCGTCAGCTCTCTTCAGCTACCGGTAAGATAGTTTCAAGACAGATCATGTTCAGACGCTTGCCTAAGCGTCTGAACATGGTCTGCCTACTCGTAGTTCTGTCAGATGTGTTCTACTTAACGCAACTCTGTGTCTCCTGCGGTTAGCCTAGAGTAGAGAGCATGCATTGTGAAAACCGCAACAGTGGTCTTGTGTCATGTTTTACAGAGTCCAGGTTTAGCTTTCAGCCTGATTCTCGTCGGACATTCATTTGGAGAGGGCCAGGTACCCGTTACCAGCAAGAGAACACCATTGAACGACACCATTACGGTGGTGCAGGATTGCTCGTTGGTAAGAAATTAGTCTGAGTTCGAGAACTAACTTGCGTAATCAGAATGTAACCATGACAGGCCACATCTATTGGGTTGTCCTTCTGGAACTACATGTACGTTTGTTTTGCGGCAATATGATTGCAGAATTTCTGCTTATAGGTGACAGAGGATATCACCCGTATGGACTGACCACCATACTTACCGGACTTGAATCCTTTAGAGCATGTGTGGGACATGCTTGGCTGACGAATTGCAGCCCGTCAACCCCCTTCCACATGTCTACCGGAACATACCAACCATGTTATATTGGTTTTATTAAATAGGTTCTTTTTTTTAATTTGCTCCAGGCAGTAAAAATCGCAATTTTTATTAATGATATCAAACATATAGCATCTTTTTTGCTCTTTATCTTTTGTTTTATAAACAGACTTTACAAACAAGTCACATTTGCTTTGCATCTATCTCTTTCTTTGCTCGAACTTGCACTATCCTTAATTTATGAACATGAGTGTAGAACTGGAGTGCTTACAAGTGATGAAGTAGTATTTCTAATCGATTTATTCCAGCATATTTAAGAATTGAAATTTTCGATAGACTTATTCTCTCTCAAAATTTCTCTCTATTGCTCAAATTCTCCAGTTTTATTCACTTTTTACTTTTTTCTAGAAAATTTATAATTTTTATAAATATTGTAGTTCAGTTAGTAAAAATTGCCTTAGTCAGTGATTAGTTTATTCTTTGGTGTACATTGATCCCGTCTTCAAATCACAGAATATCTCATAAAAGATTGATTTTTACCAAGTTTTGCACTTTTTTTTTACTACTAATTCTGGGACGATAGAAGTAATTTAGTTGCGTATTTTTTAGTCTACGGAATCTTTTCTTAAGGAAATTGGATGTTATTATCCTCGCTTCCTCTGATGGGAAAAAAATTCTTTAATACATTCTATTTTATTCGTCGAATTGTTTCTGTTCAGTTTTCCCATATTGTACTTTACTTGGTTCCTTTTCTTTACTTTTATATACATAAATAACTTAAAAAATTGAAACCATTATATATATATATATATATATATATATATATATATATATATATATATATATATATATATATATATATATATATATATATATATATATATATATATATATATATATATATATATATATATATATATATATATATATATATATAAGGGGTATTTATGCACAAACGATATTTTGAAGTACCAAGTATAAGTCTCCGATTGAATGGTAACGCGTTATTTTCAGTCTTATCTTTCAGAACGTAACATATGCCTATAGTTAAAGGCCATTTCTCACGATTAAAGTCGGAAAAATCATGCGATCCTGATCAGACGAGAGAGAAAAAATTCGCCCCATGTTCACAGCTTGGGAGAGAGTGGGTTAATCGGGAGATTTCTCCATTCTCGTTTTACAACCCAGAAAAAGGCAATTACAACCCTCGTGGAACGAGATACGAGCAGGGATTAAAAAATCCCCATGGAATCCTCTTCGCAATTCCTACTTCCACTCCTCACTCCTGAATACATCCCCTGGTGACTAATGACGCGGACACTGCAGCAATTATTGGCAACCCCTCGATTTATTCAGTCCAAGGACGTTAAACTCCTCCCTATCCTTCGAAGCGGATCGCGCCCAAACAAACTGATTTCATCAACATCACTCCATTGATGAAAAGTGATCCATGTGTCCTCACCCCTTTTCTCCGTTCTTTTTCCTCCTAACATAAATGAAACAAGGGATGAAGTCCGGAATGACGTGTTTCTAATGCAACGTCACTATGTGTACGGAATGTGGACTGGCAAAAAGAAAATGAATGACCTTAAGCACACAGTTCAGTGGAATGACTTTCAGGGATCTTCATTGGAGATCTCACATCATTTGCTTTCACTAAACCTAAACTTCTGTATCCTTCAAGCAACTGATATTAATTTTGAATTACATTTCAAAATTTCAGGCAGTTTCACAAACAAATTTTGGGATAAATTGCGAAAATAAGAAACTTCAATAATAATATTATAAAATCGATGGCAATAAGAAATTGAAAGGAACATTTCGAATGTATGTATCTTAATAAATAAATACTGAGAGCATGTGTTAACTTTTACGGCTATATTTTAACATGAATTATTTACGCTATCACTTAAATACATTTCCAAACAATTCCTATAAATTGCAAACTGAACCAAAATAAGTCCCAACTAAAGGAATATTGTTCACTATATTTTATAATTGACTAAGTTTACATGAATCAATGAAATTTAATAGTTTAGTGATATTTCAAAGGTGTATCCCTAGGTATTGAATTGAGAGAATTCCTCACTCGTATAATGAGGTCTACACATCCAAATGAGAGCTCTATCATGAAGCTGCCTTAACTTGTTTCTAAAAATAACGTTGTTTTATTTTTTATTTGTTTCAGCTCACATCAAATTAATTAAGCCTACTCAATTGGTGATATCACAAAATGACATATCTTTCAACAATATTTCGTAATTTTCAGTCCGCACTGATTATTATTCGAGGTCTACTATGAACTTGTATCCTCATTTCCGGAGTTAATATCGAAGTATTTAGCATATATCTGAATCCACGCTCAGCTAGATTATTATAATGAAAAAGCAACATTCCAGGAAGCATCCACAGATAAGGCTCTGTAATATTGAATATCTTTCCATATGATAAGATTTGCATTTCGAATTTTGTGTGATGCCTACTATGCATTCTCATTTCCAGAGTTAATATTTTTGTCTTCTGTTTTGTAAATTTTAATTAAAATTGATATATAAAACATAATGAACCATATTGTGATGGTGCATTTAAAGATAAGACTTTGTGAATTGGAATCTCCTTTCATATAATGAGCTTCCCACTTCGAACATCTAGATCTACTATACTCATATATTTATCATATTTTAAATCCTACAAAGTAATAAGAAAAAAAGTCATCACAATATTATTTGATCTTGGCAACTCTGTACTATAAAAAGTGTTCATCAGGATTAGGACGAAACATGCTTGAACGTGCTTCCATCAGGAGTATCAGTGATTCGTGCAATAATTTGGTGGATATACCATTATTTCTTTACAGGCTTCGATTATTCGGGTAATTGCTTCGTGCATATGATGAATATAATTATAATACTTTTGTCAAGAATTGGTTGAAGTATTATTGATAAAAATTAAAGCTCATAAAGTAAGTGACTACATGAGTGGTTTCAAGAAGATAAGCTAAAAAAATAAGTTAAAACTATTTTGTCATTCCAGTTTGGCAACCTAAGGCTGTTGTAATGCATTTTAACGCCTAATTCTTCAATTGTCTTCCTTGAAGTACTTCCTTATTCATCGGACTCTAGAAGTTAGGTTTAAGCTGCTGAGAGGAGTCTAAATAATTTAGAAGAAAGAACCGAGTAGAGAAGATGATCAATAGTTCACCTCCCATTCCCAAAGGTATCATTCACATGGAAAACATTGCGAGCTATTTAACATGCCCCAGTTATTTTTTGGTGAACTCGATAGACCTTCCGTGAAGTCGGATTCAAACTCTTTACCATCTGATAATAAAAGCGACGCCGAAACCCTCCTGTCACAGTGTCTGCGCCTCCATAGGGTCATTTAATGGGCCGCATTCCTGAGTCATAGGGAAGTAAAAATTGAAAAATGAAAAGCATTCATCATGCAGAAGTGATAGAAAAGTAATATTCATTTTCTTTTGTATGAAAGGAGTGGTATCGAACTTGAAATCTTCCACTATGAAAAACACTCTCCTGCCACTAAGAAACATTGAAACTTACGAAGTAAATCTAATAAAGATTAATTTTAAAGGTCATACGAGGGTTACTCTGAAATTTTTGAGATACGCTCAGACGAGAATTTATAAAATAAAAATAACGGTTTCATTTTAAAATACAAAGTATTTTAACACAGAAGAAGATTTTTTACTGATTTACTTCAACTTGCTTAGCGTAGAATAAATTTTAAATAGAAGAGTAAATGGAGTTGACGCGAGAACATTATCGCGCTATGATTTTCTACGATTTTAAAGCAGGATTAAATCAAGAAGAATGCGTTCAATGGTTGCAATTAGCATTTGGTGATGAATCTCCAGCTCGCGTTACTGTATTCAGATGGTTTAGAGAATTTAGAAGAGGTCGCTATTTTCTTCAGGATGAAGAACACACAGGAAAGCCGCCGTCGGCAGTAATCTTGGATAATGTGTCTGCCATACGAAAAATGTTAATGGATGATAATCGCTGTACCTATCAAATGATACAGAAGGAACTTAACGTTGGATCCGCAGCCATACACAAAATCATTCATGAAGAATTACATATGTAAAAAGTAGTTTGCCGTTGGGTTCTCCTTAATCTAACTGAGCACCAAAGAGAGGAGCATGTCAGAATCAGTAAAGAAACTCTTAAATTGATAAATGTTGGAGGCCATCGCAGCATATCTAAAACTGTAACAGGTGATGAAACGTACATACCGTTTTTTGACATTCCAACACGTCAAGAAAACAAAGTATGGGTCTTTGAAAATGATCCCACGCCGACAATGGTGAGAAAACAACGCGCACTGAAAAAAGTGATGTATGCCGTTTTCTTCAGAAGTACGGGATTGGTCAAAGCCATCAAGTTGGAAGGACAGAAAACAGTTACAGCAAACTGGTATACCTCTAAATGTCTTCCAGAAATTCTAGAAGAACTGAATGTTAGGGGACTAATGCTTCACAATGACAATGCATCTTCACATACAGACGGATTAACAGTTGAGTTTCTTAAGCGAAAACAAATTAATGTGATCGAACATCCGCCGTATTCATCTGATCTAGCTATGTGTGACTTTTGGTTATTATTTAATCTAAAAAAGAACTTACGTGGACGTCATTTTCATTCAGAAGAAGAGATTGATGTGGTTATAAACGCATTTTTTCATTTATTCCAAGAAATGATTGGCTTGAGGCATTTAATCTGTGGAAAATTCGTCTACAAAAGTGCATGGGTGATGAAGGAGACTACTTTGAACACACCTAAAATTTTGTAAGTATAACTTTAAAAAACTTGTTGTATCTCAAAAATTTCAGAGTGACCCTCGTATCTACACTTTCTTAAAAGTAAAATTAACGAAGTAGGAAAATTTTTTCGTGAAAAGAAATGTAAGCCAAAATTAAATAAATTAACCTGAAACCATAATACACAATTGAATCGTCTTGAGTAAAATAAACATGTAGCTTAACAATAGCAGTCCAGAGACGGCTGCTGCTGTCGCGGGCATTGTCAGGAAACATCAAAATGTTCCCTGCAGAAGAAAAGAAAAGCAAAGATTGCAGGAATGGGAAGCCCTTCTTTCCCGCCATTGGAAGCAATCGAAATTCCGTTACTGAGAGGGATTGCGTAATGGTGGTGTCCTCGGGAAAACGATTTCTGAAGAAAGATAATCAGCGGCGAATAAAGAGAAGAGGGGGTTTGCTTTCATTAACGTCAATCAAGAGGAGGAGGACCTTTGTCCTTAACTGCCCTCAACAAAGGGGGGTTCTATCCTCCAGGGACATCCGCGGAGTAAGAAGAACCTCATAACTTCGACAGATGGAACATTCCACTTACTAAATTGCGCCGGTGATCGCTCTCTCCATATTGAATGCACTTTTATGACCTGCGTAGAGTTTCCTAAATCGTTTGCAGTTTCTCGTTTCGAATAATTAAGTTTCTGTTAAGCACTGAAGAAGGAATAATTTTTTAACTCATGGTTCCAACAGCTAAAATAAAATATACTCCTCTGAATATTTTAGGAAAACTAGTAATTTTACTTAGCGGCTCATTTACTGAAAAAAAAATTAAGAATATGATTGATGTCAAATTATTGAAAAAAAATTGCAATGTGAGATTGGTGTTATATTTTAGCTAGAGTACCCGTTCACACATTTAATCTATCACTATTTTAATTTGAAGTAAACTTAAGTAAATTCAACTATCAAAGGAAATAACTATGTCAAGGTCCAATTTTAGCTACTGTTTAATGTTGGAAAATGTTTGATAGACGTTAACTGTTAAATGATTCTATATGCGGTATCCTTTGAAAGGTCAAAGTTTAGAATCTTTTGACAATGATTATTGTTCCTTTAACTGTTATCGTCACTGATTCAACAGCTGTGAGGATCAAATTTTGCATTGGGTATTTGTAGAGTTCCATTTGAAACGCATGGTCTAATCAATCTTTAGGAAAAGAATAACCGTTGAGCGCTAAGCAAATCATACTGCATTGAGGTTTCTAATACCGTTGTCTGCAATCCTTGGAGTTCATCATCTAGATCGTATTCTTCAGTGTGGAAGATTCAAGTATTTGATGACGGATTTTGTCACAAGTAGTATCACGAGTAAAGTGTAAGTTTTTGATTTTTTTCCTTAAGATTTGTGAATGAGGAACTTTTTAATGCACACCTGGAAGGCTGCCATTATTAAAAATGCAGTTGTTAAATTTTATGCTTAAGTGTTTCTTAAACATTTCTCCCATGAGATGTGTAATAAGGTTACTTATCAAGGGACCTGGTCACTGAATGTGACCTTGTATTCATTATTTATTATAGGACATGTTTGCTGAACACAGGCTAGTATCCATTATTTATTAGGGGAATACGTGGCTGAACACAGCCTAGTATCCATTATTTATCATGGGACCTGGAGGCTGAAACACGGGCTAGTATCCATTTCTTATTAGGGGAGTAGGTAGCTGAAAACGGCCTAGTATCCATTATTTACTATGGGACTGAGTGGCTGACGATCTGGTATCTATTATTTATGATAGGACCTGGAGGCAAAACACGACCTAGTATCCATTATTTATCAGGGGAAAAGTTGGCTGCACATGGTCTAGTGTCCATCATTTATAATGGAAAAAATTCTCTTGAAAGACCCATGATGCTCAAATACCTTTCATTAAACTCGGGTTGTTAGGCTGCGAAATCTACCTTTTAACTATGCGACAATAATAATATTTAAAACGGATTGTAATGAGTATTGAAATGATTTTGTTTGAGAAAGCTCCATGAGATGATTTCTATTATTAATCTATACTTAATCTATATCGTATTTGTTTTCAAACTTATTGCCTAAAATTAGCATACAGAGCATGATTTTATAAAGACTTGGAAAAGAAAAAAAAATGTTTTTTCTTAAAAAATAGATTAATCAGTATTTAATTCCAAAAGTGCAGGAAATTTTTTTGCATTTATCTCAGTATATTCTCTCTAAATCCTGGGCATTCTCTTAAGCTGCCATTAAAGGCTTAGTAGAAAAAGAATATTTTTTCTTTATTTTGCTTGGGTTCTTCAGAGGATCCAAATCGGTGATACGGTGCTTCAACTGTCAACAATTTCACTATACGGCAGATATGTGCTATATGGCATCAAGATGCGTGAAGTGGGCAGGGGCACACAATACCAGAAACTGCCCTCATGAAAAAATGGAGACACCTGTTTGTTCAAACCGCCATGGCAACCACCTTGCTAATTATAAATGTTGCCCCAAATTTCCTAAACCAGGGATGGCGAACCTTTTTTGATGTCCGTGCCACAAAGTCATATAAAGTTTTTTTTTTAAATAGGTAAAGTGCCACAATAAAATTTCATTCGAAATATTAGCGTGATGAAACTATACGTAAGCATAATTAAACAAACAAATAAAAGAAATTCTTCTTTAAACAATTTTTTATTAATCAATGTTTTACAAAAAGCAATATGCTAGATACAAAATTCACGTTAAACACAATTGTTTTTAATGTGATTTTTCTTGCTGTACAAAAGAGGTTGGTTCATATTTAGTTCATTTTAACAGTATGCATGCAGAGCTCAACTCATTCGTCATTCCATTCCTGTATTTATTTTTTTTTATAAAATTTGATTCTGAAAATAGAGATTCACACTCCCACGTCGATGAAAATATTGATAAAATTGCCTTTGCTAATATGTTTAAGCAATTAAACGTGTCAGGAATTGAATTCCATGTAGTTAGAATTTCATCTTCTCCAATTTTATTTATTTTATCCAATAATCAATTATACTTTCAATAATTTCTAAATCATTTCTTAAATCAACAAATTTTTGGTTTCATATGGTATACTTGACTGAAATTCAACTAATTCCATTTCTAATTCCTTAAAATTTAACCACTAAAGGACTTTTAAGTTTAATTGTTCAAATGGTATTGTAGTAGGATATAAAAAAAATTTTTTAAAGTTTCTTCACAAATTCCTTAAACTGCGTTAATCTGGCAGAAAATTCCTGAATTAGGGATTGAATTACCATTGAAAATTCTTTCTTTAATGAATCTTTATACGGTTTTTTGTAAAATTCACTTTCAGAAAAAAATGTTTGCATTCGGAAAATATTTATGAGAGTTTAAAAGAATATCACAGTTAAAAATCTGTAATTTGACTTCGACCGCTTATTAAGTCAAACTTTACAATGACTGTTTTGTTAAGACCTTGTAGTTTTATATTTTTAATTCATTTAAGTGAGAGCATATATAAATCAGGGAAAAGATAACTTTGTTAGCCATTCTGCATCCAATAATTGATTGTATTGGTTAATAATGTTCTCATAATTTAAAAATAATCTTATTTCCTCCAAACAATCTACAAATCTTTGCAAGACATTTCCGTGGCTTAACCAGCATACATTATTAGTATAAAAGTAATGTATTGTGCGACGAGTGTACTTCATTTAACAATTCTTGAAATTTTCTTTTATTTAGTGCTTGTGCTGATATAAAATTGACTAATTCTGTTACGAAACTCAATATCATCAAACATTTTTAAACCTGTTTTGGCACATAACGTTTGTTGGTGAATAATGCAATGAAAAGCAAAAAGTGTGTGTCCAATACGTTTTGTAAATAAATTTATCAATCCATTCCAGTTAAGCTGAGGGCACCGTCAATTGTAACTGACACAATTTTAGAAGGACATATCTCTCTTTTTTTCCAATGCTTCATCGAATAAATTCCATCATAACATAAGAATAACATTGCATCATCGAATAACATTGCAGCCAAGCATCCTTTAAAAATTCGCTTTCATTAAAGATTTTTGCATATTGATCAATAGTTTTTGAAACTTGATAGCTATCAGCAGTGGTATTTGATTAAGTTCTAATATATTTCATTAAAGAAATAGTTTGAGCATTTTTATTTTTTAAGCCACGTAATATGTTTTGCTCTTCTACACTTTGATTGGGAAGAAATTTATGGTTGGTTTCATAATGTCGCTTTACTGAAAGTGCTCTACAGATTATATTCTTAGAACATAAAATACAAATTGCTTTACTGTCCTTTTCCCTCATACCGTATCCATCGGTTCACCAAGCTAGAAATTCTCTGCTTGTACATGTTTCTGTTAATTTCTATTTCTTCATTGAACTAGATATAATAAGAAATTCTAAAAAATATACATTTTAATAATGTTATAGTATAATTTATTCTGCATTCGTTTGCAAGAACATATATTGTCACATATTAAAGTACTACAAATACTATCAAAGCAAGAAAATAATAAATAATATTTTAAGTCAAGGTAATTTTAATGATTACTTCTATCTTTTAGACTGATTTAATGATAAAATAATTTCTCATAATATTGAAATATTTTATTGTTCAAAATAAGCAAAATAAATTATAAATTAATAATAGTAATTATAATTTATTTTGCTTATTTTGAACAATAAAATTAATTAGTAAAGTAAATTTTAATACCTTATGGTTGTTACAGGTTAAAAATTCAGTCTTGACGCAATATGTTCTTGCAAACGAATGCAGAATATAAAATATGAAATAATATGTAAAAATGTTTACCAAAAAATAACACTACATCTATTTACAATAAACGGTTATATTTTTTAACAAGACACTGAAGTTTCAATGACGACGGTTTACTAAAAATGACTAATGCAGTCTGTCATCTGATTCGAGTTCTTCGACTTGCAATAACATTAAAAGGAAAAACTGGATACGCAAAATATTTTATCTAATGCGCATCTTTATATACTTCGAGCGAATTCATGCGATATTTTAACAATAAAATGTATAATTTGACGGTTCTAGTTAACGTACTAAGATAGGTATTCAGTACTACAAATTTATATCATAAATTATAAATTAATAGCTGATTACTAATTTTTAATTCATTTCTATCTAAAAAGATAACTTATAAAAAATAATTTTGTTTTGGTGCGTGCTTTAAAAATTTTCAAACGTGCCACTTGTGGCACGAGTGTCATTGATTCGCCATCCCTGTCCTAAACCAAAGTCGGCCAAATTATTGACAAATATTACGGGTATTAACCCCCCCCCCCCAAAAAAAAAAAAAAAAAAAAAAAAAAACTAATCTAGTGAGTACGGGATTCTGATATGTTAGAGTTCCTCCCACCCCCGATTATTCAGCAAAGTCCTGTGTTGCAGAGGTTTCTGGAGAATTTTCTGATTTAATTACATTAATAAAAGAAATTAAAGCCATTCCCATAAAGAAACTAATCAATGAACTTACAGAAATGAAGTTCCCTATGGACAAACTATTTAAGCTAATCGCATATTTTCAATGTAATCTCATGTACAAAATATATTAGTCAAAAATTTTAAATAATTTTTCATTGATATTCCATTAATTTAACTAATTTATCACTTAAATTCAATATTTTATTTAATAATAACATCAAAAATAAAGATTTTTCACTCGATTAATTTTAACTTAGCTGCTCCCACTTAAGATTTTTAACCAATGATAAGCCAGTCAGTCCCAGCACATTGAACAGATCCAGAAGAGGTTCTTTAGACCAAGGTACCTCGAGGAAACAGGCGCAGCCAACCGAAATGTAGCGTGTATTGTTATAGGTACTATATCCGTCCCAGCCAATAAGTAGATGTGTTCACTAATGATGAGTTCGGCATGTAAAATAGGTCGTGGTTGCAATATTTCTCTTCTGGTGAGGCGTGAAGTTTGTTTTTTCCCCTGATATAGTAGAACAGGTGTGTTGACCTTATCTCTCACTCGTGGCTCAAATTTACAAAGCGATGGGATGTGTTTAAATGGATATTCAGTCAATAAAATGACGCAAATGGAAACGTATTGCAAACAAATAGCAAGATCAGCTTTTTTTTCACTCTAACAGCAAAAGCCATGCGTTTACTGTTAAGTGAAGCAAATTGATAGTATTTTAATTAATTGAATTCTAATTGAGATTGAGTGACTTCAGAATTCTTTTTAAACCATTCTCCTGCGATGAAATTTTGAATTAAAAAAATTCAACTTGAAAAATGTTGCAATGTACAGAAATGCGTTATATAAATTACTAATGTTATGAAATTATCTAAAAGAATTGGAGGAGAACAGCTTGTTGGCATCAGATGAATTCTCGCGACGACTATGAATGGTTCGGAATCTAATTATAACATCAGGTCCCTTGCTCCCTCGTTAAGAAAGCGGCAGACTGAGAAACATAACCAAGTTGCAGCTAAGCGATTGGTCTGTTCAATGGTATGTACACTGCTCCACAGTAAAAACGTAACATTTTTCTCTCGAGGAAACTCTTCTCGAAAAGCTTGAAAGCAAATCAATAAACATCTCTAAGACAAAAGAAAAGATTATTATTTTCAATATATAATACTTGTAGAAATTTAAGCTGCAGCAATTTGAGAAGTTTTATTTCCTCGGTTCCAAAAATGAAGAGCAATTCCAATGGATTTGAAACTCAACCAATGCTTTGGGGATTACTTACCTCTTATTTTGAAAGGATTGCAAAATCACAATAGTATCAGTCTTCAGACTACTCAGAAACGAAAACCAAAATAGTTTCCTCACAGTCTTTCCAATAATAAAATGTACTCTTCATACTTTAAACAAAAGGTTATTTGTAAAAATGTTCTGTTTTACTACGGGAAATTCTATATGCGATAGCTATTAAAGTTAATAGTACAGAAATGTTGAAATAGTATTTCGGACTTACTTTTAAAATATCGTATAACGTTTATTTTACTATGTATAGTATATTAAGTTACAAATAAAAGAAATGGAACATAATAATTTTATAATTCAGTATATATTATGATGTTATTAATTGAAAACTATACAAATACTTCATTGTTGAGTTTTTATTCTACACCAAAATGTTAACGAAAAATGTATTAATGTATTTAGAATACCATATTAAATAGAAACTTGTGTGTCCAATAATTTTAAATATACTTAAATAATTGTTACATAGCTTAGACTCTTTTGTTGTTTTGTTTTATTCTTCGAGACTACTCACAATAGAGAGGAAATTTACAAATAGCAAGTTTAATTTATTTTTTATATATTGGTTGCCAAAACTTGGATTAAAACTCTCTCTCTCTCTCTGTTAAGTATTTTAGAAATTTATAAATATAAACAACTTTCATATAAATTCTTATTGTATTTTATAAATTCAAAAGTTTTGGGTTTTTAATAAAGGACTCTTCAGTAGCATTAATAATGTATATTCAAAATTAGAAAATATTTCTGTATACTTCACGAAAAATATTCTTAATATATGAGATTTAGAGTCTGAAAAGTACTGCATGATATGAAAAGCTTTACTTTTTTTTATTGGGCATTTTACCGGTCAATGTATGAGAAGAACTGCTGTACTTATCACCAATCTGCAGCGGCTCAGTAGCATCACACCCCTTCTCCTTTAAGATCAGCCGAGTGAAGCATCATTTGCCGCGGGGCGTGACTGGGAGGGTGACCACATTAGTTCCCGCACTGTGCTGCTGGAGCTCCATGGGTTGGGATTATTATATCTGACGTCCAAAGTCCTACCACTTGTGTTACGTGAGTGAAGTGAGGAGGGTGCTAGTTCAGGTGTGACCTCGTTACCTGACTATGACTCAAAATGACTAGGCACTTTGCGATGGGCGAGTATTCCAAACCCTTTAACCTGAAGGTACTGCATCGATATATATTTATCTACTTGTTCAACAATGATAACGAAAACCTGAGTAAAACTCTTCTAGTTTTCAGCGCAATAGTAGGAATAAATCTGATTTCTATTAAAATAATCAGGGATTATATCCGTCTGTCAATACATGGATTCGATATAGTTTTCTTCATAACTTGGATAGGATCTAGCTTTTAACAAAACAATTGGATTGTGTGGATCTAGTTTTCAACACAATAATCTCATAGACTGGATTTAGTTTTCGGCACAACAGTTGCATTAAATCAAGTTTTTTTCAATCCACAATAATTAGAAAATGATCTAATTTTAAGTACTACAAACATGGATTGGAGTTAGTTCCCAACATAACATTCATGGATCTGATATCCAATTCACTATATCCCGTTGACGTGCGAGAACTTTTCCTCAGAAGGCCCCACTAAAAAATCTAATGTAAAAAACTCTAATGATTCTGAAAATTATTTTTATATTCTTTTGTCAGCTATCATTCCTTAAATTGACGTGCAATACTTTTCAAGAAAAAAACTATAGTGCACTCTTTCATGCTGCCCCACTAGAAATGGATCAAAGTATTACGTTGTCCAATAAATCAGAAGAAACTCATCTGGCAATGCGTTGCTCTCTTTTGCGTCGAAGAATTCATAGAGAAGACACACACAGTAGTGAGTCGCAATCGTATGCAGACATTAACTCTGTCAAATATTTGTTGTCGCAGAGAATAACACCATAGAAATGATTTGAAGTTTTTTCTTAAGTTCCAGCGTTGCGAATTCTTGTGGCAGCTGAGTTGGGGTGCGAATTATAAAAGCAGCTGATGAAAGACACGTGGTGTACTCACCATTATTTAAATGAAACTCCGAACAACAATTGTTTTAATTTTGATGGCCTGGATTTCAAGGAACCGTTCTCAAAACATCCAGAAAAAATACAATGGATTTGATATATTCTTCGTAAATCCATAGAATAAGAGTTTGTTGGTTCAATTCCTATCTTATCTGTATCTGTCTGAGTGCTTTGGAATCTACTTAAAGCAATATATTCAGCTCAAATTAAACTTCGTGTGTAGAAAAAGACATTAGAGAGACAAGCAAACCAAACCGCTTGAATATGAAATTAAAATAACTGGATATGAAAATAAAAGTTTTGTTAAACTGAAATCATTCTCAAAGAAATGGGTAAGGGGACTTCTTATTGAAGCATTGCCTAATATTTCAATTACAAATATTGAGTGTTACTTTTTTAAGTAAAGGAGATTAATTGGAATAAGAAGTTCTCTTAAGAAATTTAAAAGAAAATATTGCTCCTATTTTAATACCAGTTATGAAATAGAGTCAAATTAATTTTCAAAAGTAAAACGAAAACATATTTTTTAAAATATCAGTTATATTAGTTAAATATCAGTTAAAGTATTATTTATAATTAATCTTAAAACATATTTCAAAATATTAAATTAAATACCAATTTATAATCATTAATGAAATCACAGGGGTAATGACTTTACCTTTTTCCGACAAATTTACGTTTGTTTTAATACTAATCAGTTTAATTAAAATCAAACTATCTCGAAATACCAAGTTCCGAGCGTAATTCCCCATTTAGGAGAAGCACCAGTTGAAAACAAATTATACAACATTTGAATTTCCAATTATACGTAAGAAGCTCCCCATAGGTTAACTTGCCTTTAATAAAGCCATGCGTTGAACAGAAACATTAATCAAACAATTATTAAAAACTTTTGCAAACCATTACTTCATTTTATCTCGTGCAGCTTTTTCTCAAGACAGCAATGATTTCCTGAACGAATTTTAATTGGAGCTCTAATTTCAAAAAGCAATTAAATGATCTTCTACAGTGAAATACGTCATTTGAGTATCATCAAGGTAATTAACTGTGTAAATCCTATTGAAATAGATTGCGTTTCCCTAAATATAACCTTGAACATTTTCGTTTTATGCTTAATGCTAAAACTAATTCTTATTTAATTACAAAGCAACTATTCTGAATTCATATTTATCCCTATATATATAAATAAAAGATATTTAACTAAAAATTCAATATGTTTCATTCTAAGATTAGTTTACTCTTTTCTTTGAATAAATTTTTGCAGTGATACAAAATAATAGAAAAATTTGAGAACACCAATTTGAATAGCTTTTTATGATTTCTCTTTAAATTGGTGTCCTAAGACAAGTCACTTTTCTATACGTTTTGTTTTCAGAAGTGTTAAATACTAATTCATTGTAAAATCGGGTGCCCATTGATTTTGAGAAAAAATTGGTGATATATCTTGGCGATAAAATTTAATTTCTGGTAGATGTAATTTTGTATAGCTTTTGTGGCGGCCATTTTGTTACTCACATCTTGGCATCAAAAAATTGTCAAAGAATCAAGAGGTACCCGAGGATAAATTTTTACCTTCAAGGGTTACATATTTGTGATACAATCACATCTATCCAAGTTCTATTTCAAATGTCCTACAGTTACCACAATCAATTTTACACAATTACAGTCTGTTTTACAGTAATTACAGTCATTTTTATGAAAATATTCATAAAATTGAAAGCATGGTATAAGTGACTGATTTGCTTTTATCTCTTTAGTATCCGGGAATGAATTTGTCTGCGATCCATCGTTTGACACCGTGTGGTACAGCTTAACAATTTAAGGCAAATAAAGGACATTTTAATACCTAGTTACATTGAAATAGGACGTTTCATGGAGAAATGTATTCAAGTGTTGCCAAGGTGAAAACCCAAAAAACTCCCAAGCCCAACCTCAACAGACATACATCTAGAAGAAAGAAATGCATCAGACATCTCTTTTTGTTCAACCGTGACTAAATTCGAATGCTGAATATTTTGATTCAGATTGCTGTCCCACCCCATGACATACAATAGAATTCCAATTATCCACATCGTTTATAATTTGAACCGCTTTCAGAAAAATAAATTCGACTGAAGAACAGAAAAAAATGAGAAAAAGCTCCAGAATATCAAAGGTAAGAAAAGGGAGAAGATGAGAAAGAGAGAGAAGAGGAATACAAAACCATTTTTCCGAAAGTTCCTTGGTGTTTAGAAGTGAGTGCTGATTAAGAAGGTGAACTAAATGTCCAAGTTGAAGCAGCGACCATCAGACCATGACACGAGACCATCAGACAGTAAAGCATTATCTGGCTTTGACACTGATTTAAGTGGGTGGAGCTTTATCCCGAGTGTGACCTCATGCAAATTTTCATTGTCAAGCGGATGCATAATTTGGCTGCCCGAAAACGAATGACAGTAATGAAACAGCTTACTCTGACAGAGATTTTCTGTAAACCATAAGTTACAGTTACATCGCTGTTCTTATATACTGTATTAATTAATTTACTTCACTTATGTAAAAATATTGTATTTTCATTTAATTTATTGAAAATTTTCTTTAAAAATATGTACTTTTTCTCCCATTTTTATAATACAATAGTTAATTAAAATAAACCCTTTTTTCGAAAAAATCCAATTATCCTAATATTTGATTAATCCAATGAGGGCTGGTACTAACTGATTCGGATAATAAGAATTCTACTGTATATCCATTGGTTCCTTGGTACCTGCACTTTAAGATGGATTACGAATCATATAATATTTCCTTTGAAAGTGGGAATTGAACTATTAAACTTAAGTCCATGCAACTCTGTCATAATCGGCACAAATAAAATAACTCACATATATATCACTGTATTATATTCATAAAAATACATAAGACTGACACATTTTGGCAGATTAATTTCAAAAACACTATGGCAGATCATTGTTGCAACACTATTAGTTATATGTTACACATCTAGTATACTGTGTCCCAAAAACTAAGTAACTGCTAGAATATAACTAACTTAAAGTACAGCTATAGTCTTCCAGATCAAGACGAACAATTTTTTTTACAGTAAATAATGATTAGAATCATAATGTGGTACACGAAGTTTATCTACGGTTGCTGTTCGTAAGCATTCATTCATTAATTTTCAAAAATTAAAACATACAATGAACAGTGACTCATTTTGGCAGATTAGTTTCAAAACATCATTTCAGATGTTATCTGAATCAAACTTCTGCGATATATATACTCAAAGAACACCGGGGTCCAAAAAGAGAAATATTTGAAATACTTTGGAAATGTGCTTGAAAATATCTTCATCAGGGAAAGACAACATTTTTGGCAACATAAGTAAATTAGACGCACGCTTCTATCCGTCAAAGATTCAAGTGGTTCATCAATTAGAAAGGCCTGAAGTAGATATATACTCAAAGAACTCCGGGGCCCGTTCTACTGGTCCAAAAGGAGAAATATTTGAGATACTTTGGAAATGTGCTTGAAAATATCTTCATCAGGGAAAGACAACATTTTTTGGCAACATAAGTAAATTAGACGCACGCTTCTATCCGTCAGAGATTCAAGTGGTTCATCAATTAGAAAGGCTTGGAGTAGGGAACACTTGTCCTAAAATTTCTCGAGACAGTGACGGTTGATGATGCTGACCATTTTGTGGGCAGTGCTATTGTGCTGTCCTAAATTAAAAATATGATATAAATCAACAGTGGCACTAGTTATCATCAATTAATTCTGAAAAGAATAATGGACCAAGTCTCTGTGGTCTTTCATTTTTTGAGAAAAATAATCGAATGCAACTAACATTTATTTTTCTTAGCCACATCAAAATGTCTTTCAGGAAAATAATGATATTTTAGATCAAAAAATATTTTGACTATTTCACATTTTGTGCTGTATGTTTCAAGATGTCACGTAAAAGAGCCACGTAATGTCCATAATCATTGTCTTTGAGCTATTTTCCTCCGCCATTTACCCATGTTTAGCCATAATCATTGTCTGGACAATATTAATTTAAGATATAAATTTAATTACCAGAAAATAGAATAAGTAAACTAGCCGATATATTTAACTTTTTACTGACTATAATCATTCGCGAATTATATTCTTACAATGCTGTAGTCAATAGTCACTCATGTCCATAAGTTAAGGATAATACACAGAAATTGAACTCTAAAATAAAAATTTCACATTTAGAATTATCACACACATCTTGAAGAAAAATATGCAAATTACAAGAAACAATGACGAGAGTGTAAGAGAGGAGTATAAAAGGAATGGATGCAAAGAAGAAAAATTTTCACAAGCACTTTAAAAGCATTTCAGTGCAATAATCGCATAGTTATGGCACAAAGGAAACATTTTTATTATGTTTTACGTGATAGAACTATCGGCCATCTAGAATGGGGACGTACCCAGCTGGAAGTATCCGATGAACTTGGAATCGCCCGAAGTGTCATTTCCAAGCTTTAGCAACGGTTCCCAGATAATGATAATGTGAGAAGAAATTATATCACAAGTCACTCCCCGAGTTACAACGCTGAATGAGGAACGGTATTTGGCAGTTACTGCCAAAAGAAACAGTCGTAGCACAACATTAGATCTGTCTGATCAACTCTCTTTAGATTCTCGTACGACAGTTTCAAGGCAGACAATGTTCAGACGCTTACGGTACATTCGCTTATATGCTCGTAGGCCAGTCGGATGTATTCCCCTTACCGCAACTCACCGTCACCTGCATTTAGTCTGGAGTAGAGAGCATGCATTGTAGATACCGCTAAAGTGGTCGTATGTGATGTCTTCCGAAGAGTCCAAATTTAGCTTTCAGTCTGATTCTCGCCGGAATTTCATATTAAGAGAGCCAGGTACCTGTTACCATCAAGAGAACACCATTAACGACACCATCACGGTGGTGCAGGATTGCTCGTTTGAAGAGAAATTAATTCTGGGTTCCAGAACTAACCTGCATGTTTAGAATGCAACCATGACAAGCCACATCTATTGGTCATTCCGGAACAACATGTACATTTTTTTTCGGGATGCAAAGTTTCTGCTTATGGATAACAACGCCCGCCCTCATACCGTGCAAATTCGTCTACAATACCATGCAAACTTTGTAGACGAATGCCTTCTATCGGAGGATATCACCCGTATGGTCTGACCAGCATACTCACCGGACTTGAATCAAATAGAGCAAGTGTGGGACATACTTTCACCGATGAATTGCAGCCCGTCAACCCCTCCCACATGTCTACAGAACTTTGAAAAGCATTGTTTGATGAGTGTTGTAATATTCCCGTAGCTCAAACTGATAATTTGATATCAGCATACCTAGGTGTTGTACGGCCTATATTGCATCGTCTATGGAGTATATTATGTATTAACCAGCATACCAACAAAGATATATTGGTTTGTGTAAATAGGTTCTTTTTTAAATATGCTCGAGCAAGTAAAAATCGAAATTTTTATTAATGATATCAAACATATAGCATCTGTTTTGCTCTTTACCTTTTGTTGAATAAATAGACTTTACAAATAAATCACATTTGTTTTGCTTCTGTCTCTTTCTTTGCCTGAACTTGCATAATCCTTAATTTATGGACATGAGTGTATTTATACTATTCTCCGAATATACCAATTCTATTTATTCAAAAATAAAATAAATGAAAGTAATTAAAAATTTCTTAATTTGTTTTCACAAAAGAGAAATTGTATTCATATCTTTTTTCATGCTTATTCACATTATCACATTATGTGCTTTTTTTATTTGAAATAATTAAATAGTATTTACTTACATTAAATACAGAAAAACCTCATATTTCTTTTTTCAATGTAAGCAAATCATTAATATTTTATCAAAAGCACTGCTGCTTTTTTTAAATTTTTGGTTTAAGTTCAAAACAGATATTTTTTTCCAATGGTCGGGATGTATTGTCCCCTTATACTAAGGTACCAAGCTACCCGTACCCAAGGTACCGGCCAGACATAGCGACCTCTTTGCCGCCGAAGCGTTGCCCCGGGTGCACCACAGGGGGTGGGCCACCATCGCACTCTCACACATGCCAAAGGGACCCGTTTATAGGGTAGTCATCATTCATACTGCATTCACACACACAAGGAAAGGACAAAGACAGGATAGAGAGAGAGAAAGTACATCCATGCCTGAACCGGGATTCGAACCCAGGACCTCCCAATCCGTAGTCTGGCGCATTGCCCACTAGACAAATTGGCCGGTGATATATATATATAAATAAGTGCAAATCAAAAAGATTATATAAAGCAAAATAAATATTTTCATAGTTTCTTACTATAAATTTTTAAGCAAATGGTGTAAATGTCTATTATAGAACGCACATTTTATACCTCTACAGATCTTTAAATTTATTATCAAAACAGAAATCTAACATTTTTTTCTATATTTCAGAAACGCTTTTAATGATAAACATCTCTCTTTACTTACCATTAAGAATTTAGGATATATTTCCGAAAGTTAATATACATTTTAATTTAACAGATCAAAAAAAGTTTTAAAAACTCTTTTTATAAATAATTAAGCCTTTATCAATTTTTCTTTAGATGACTTTTTTCCCCCTGTAAATGAATGACAGTTCCCTCATTAATTTCTCTAAAAACTTTACAAGCTATTACACACATAATGTTCATCATCGTTATTAATGATTGTAGGCATTTCCGCTTCTTTTCCTAATATTCTTTCAAAAGCTTTTAATTATTTTCTGTATGAACTCTGTCTCCTAATCTTAAAGATAATTTTCATAACACATACAGTGTTTCCTATGCCTCTGCTATTTCTCAGGACTGCAATAAAGATGGTATTTCCTAAAAAAGTGATCTAAAAATACATTTTCATTTTCAAAATTATTAAAGAATTTTATAATTATATCGAGATTGTTAATTAGCAAAATTTGCTTGTATTAAAGTAACTGTTTCTTCAACCACAAATTACCTAAAAACTCTTGACTTAAAAGGTATAGTGATGCTTATAAGAGAATTAGCTGTGATAAAAAGATTCGTTAAATGTACCAACAGCCTCTGATCAGCCCAGAGAGCAGAGCTACATTTTTAATGACTCAGGCAACTAACGTACATTATCAAAGATAAAATAAATAAAAATTTTATATGCAAATTTCATATCTAAATATTTATGTGTCAGCAAGTTCTTAATATTTTTAATAATTTAGAACATTTTAGGTTGTACTTTTAAACTCTCTTATTGATTTTTAATACTCTATGTACAACACACACACACACACATATATATATATATATATATATATGTATATATATATATATATATATATATATATATATATATCTATATATATATATATATATATATATATATACACACACAATAAATCGTATATTGAACAAAAAATTGGCGAGAAAATATATTTACTTTAAATATAAATGAATAGTTAAATAAACATTTTATTTTTGTTATTTAACATTAAATTTTTTATTTTATTTATTATATGCTTGATAATTTTTGTTCAATCAAAGCAAAATTTTTTTCACTTAAATAGTTACATGGAATATATTTCAAAGCATTTAATTGCGAAAGAGAATATGTTCGAATTAAAAATAATAGCAGAAAGATTTTTATATATTATTGTGCCACAATATGAGGAAACAGTAGTTACTACAATCATTTCCATAAATTAAGAATGATTCAGAATCACACATAAATTGAACTCTAAAATAAAAATTTCACATGTAGAATTATCATTCACATCTTGAAGAATAATATGCAAATTACAGAAAACTACCAGATGGCGCCAATAGTACGCCACAATGACGAGAGTGTAAGAGAGCCATAAAAGGAATGGTTACAAAGAAGTAAAAATTTTTACAATGGGCTTAAAAGCTTTTGAGTGCAATAACCGCATAGCTATGGCAAAAAGAAAGCATTTGGATGATGCTTCTCGTGGTAGAATTATCGGCTATCTGGAATGTGGACGCACCCAGCTGAAAGTATCCGAAGAACATGGAATCCTGCAGTGTGTCATCTCCAGGCCTTGCAACGGTTTCAAGTTGTTGGTTATGTGAGTAGATGTTACAGCACACGTCGCTCCCGAGTTACAACGCAGAATGAGGACCGGTATTTGGCAGTTACTGCCGAAGGAAACAGACGGAACACAGCATCAGACCTGGCACGTCAGCTATCTTTAGCTACCTGTACTTCAGTTTCAAGGCAGACCGTGTGCAGACTCTTAGGGGACATTGGTCTATATGCTCGTGGGCCTGTCAGATGTTCCACTTACCGCAGCTCACTGTCACTAGCGGATAGCCTGGAATAGGGAGCATGCGTTGTGAACACCGCAACAGTGGTCGTTTGTGATGTTTTTCGACAAATCCAGGTTTAGCTTTTAGTCTCGCCGGAATTTCATATGGAGAAGGCCAGTTACCTGTTACCACTAGAAGAACGCCATTGGACGACATCGTTATGCTGGTGCAGGATTGCTCTTTTGGGGATGAATTATTCTTTGTTCCAGAACTAACCTGCAAGTTTAGAATGTAACCATGCAAGGTCACATCTATCGGGATGAGATTATTACGAGCGAAGAATATAAGGATAAAGGCATAGCAGCTAAATCGAAAGGCAGTTAGAAACAATACGCTGTAAACCGCCAAGCGAAATAAATGCAAACAGAACAAACGATCAAATTACAGGTGATAATAATAATTCAATGCAATTCGCGCAAATGTATAATTATCCCTTTAGAACTGAAACAAAAAGTGTAAAACTTCCAAAATTGAACATACAAACATTTTATGGAGATTGTAGTCAATTTTTAGATTTTTGGAATTCCTATGAAGTCGCGATACACAATAATCCTTCTCTTACAAAAACTGGAAAATCTACTTATTTCAAATCTTATATTGGAGGAGTTGCGCTAAGTGCAGTTAAAGGATCATCCCTCACAGATCAAAATTACGATGAATCAATACAATTAATAGAGGATACATTCGGTCGAACAGATATTTATGTGTGTGTGTGTCAGCACATATGCACAAACTTTTAATAATAGAACCAGTAAAGTCTTGCTCTAAAATTATTGGCTTAAGAAAAATATATGACGCCATTGAAGTACAAATAAGGTCCTTGCAATCCTTGGGAATAGTCGCTGACACATTCAGTAATTTATTGTGCCCTGTAATTCTGCAAAAATTGCCCGAAGAATTAAATTTAAATTATAATCGTCAGCGTAAAACAGATGAATTGTTTGATATCGTAAAATCAGTAGAATTTATAAGAAAAGTAGTTGAATGTAGAGAAGCGTCATTAATATTAGCTAATCCAACAAGTTTTAACGCAAAGGAATATCCCTTTCGAAACAAAGTAACAGATCAAAGTTACCCGAGTAAGCCTCATTTCTCGAACTCAAGAGGAAGTGACTCGAGCCATAAATTTAGCAGCGGGGTGGTCCTGGACACTCAAGTGTAATAAATATCCTTGCGGACCTCGGAAATACGAATCGAGTGTTATGTGTGTGTAGTCGCAACTTTTATAGAATAGAAAATAACCAAAAACGTATTTTTTGTTCACAAAATCACATGAATCATGATTGTTCACTAAGTGTTAATGATGAAAGGAAAGCTTTAATGTCAAAGGGTCTTTCTTTTATTTGTTTTCAAAGTCATATAAGAAAATTTTGCGACCGTAATTATCTAAAATGTGCGGTTCTCAAGGTCACAACTCCCTGCTATGCGGAGAGAGGTGTGAATGTTTTGCTGAGGATATTTCGGTTTCAGTCCGGGAAGGCGATTCGAAACATGAAGCTGTCTCGTCAATGGTTTCATTTTCCGCCAGGGAACTTCATGGAAACAAAACTTCGCAGAACTCTGTTTAGCTACAAACTTTTTCGGTTTTAGTGAAATCGAAAGAGGGCAGCTTACAGTTACGCTGCATTGTATACGGCAGACCGAATAAATCATTTATTTTAAAAGAAGTAGCCGACTCGTTAAATTCGAAGGTTATTAAGAAGGAACCTGCAATAATTCATACATTTGGATCTAAAACTGCTGGAAAACGAATATATAATTTGATCAAATTAACTTTACATAGTATTAAATATCCTAACGAATGTGTAAAAATACAAATTCCGTCAAAATGTCGTGAGGATCATTGCTTTTGAAAAGGGAATTGAGTTAGTATTGCTGAAAAAATTCACATTTTATTTGGTTCAGATTATATTTCAGAAATATTAGGCGATAATATTGTAAGAATAATAATTGTATTGTAAGAATAATAATTGTATTGTAAGAATAATCTTACAATATTATTAGGGGATAATATTGTAAGATTATTAATTAGTAAGAGATTAATTGTGCTCAAGAGAGCATATTTGAATACTTAATTCAAGGTATGGATGAAGATTCTAATAGCGAAGGGGTATCTGTGAATCATTTAATTGTAGGGAATGAAGGATGAGATTGTGATAGAATAAAAAAATTTATGACTATTGGAAACGATTGGAATTAATGGGGATAAGGAAATGTCTCTATCAGACAAGGATATTTTGGAAACCTGTAAGAAAAATACCACATTTGCAGATAAAAGATATAAAACAAAATTGTTATGGAAGGTTAGTAATAAGAAATTGAGCAATAATTATGAAATCGCAAAACGTCGTTTATCCAGTTTAACTCGTTCATTAATCAAAAACGAGGATTTATATGATAGGTACGATACAATAATTAACGAACATTTAAGGGATGGCATTGTTGAAATAGTTGGCTCGAATTCAAATCAAAATGTAAAAACTGGTTATTTCCTCCCACATCACGCAGTCGTAAGAGAGAAAAAATATAATTCTAAGGTTAGTATAATATTTGACGCTTCATCTAAAGGGAAAGACAAGTTGTCGTTAAATGATTGCTTAGAAAGCGGCCAAATTTAAATCCCGATTTATTAAAAATAATTTTGAGATTCAGTTTACACACAGTGGCATTTTGCGCATATATTCAACGTGCATATTTAGAAGTGGGAATTGCTGAACAAGATAGCGAGTTTTTAAAATTTTTATGGTTAAAAGATAAGGGTCCTAGTCTCAATCTCAGTCCTAAAAACATTTCAACATTTAAATATAAGAGAATAACGTTTGGTATGAAATGCAGTGCCTGTTTACTTACTGCAACCATAAGACTGCATTTGGAAAGGTATCAAGGGAAATATGATGAAGCATGTGAAATGCTTTGAAAACTATACGTAGATGACCTAATAAAGGGAACTTCTAATGTTAAAGACGCTTTGAAATTAATTAATCAAATGATTTTAATACTAAGTGAAGCTAGTATGAACTTTCGTCGATGGGTGACGAATTCTTCTATTCTTGATAAATACCTCAAGCGTACTAATATTGATTGTCGAGAAACAACAGCGGACCAATGTGTACCATTAAAAGTTTTAGGTCTAATTTGGGACAATGAAAATGATGACATTAGCTTCGATATTGATCAATTTTAAAAGTTTAAAAACCCAAAAATAATAACGAAGCGAATTATTCTCGCGGCATGTGGTATGTTATTTGATCCTGTAGGCTTAATAAACCCCCATTCGCAATAAGAATGAAGTTGAAATTACAAAGGATTTAGGAACTAGGCCTGCAATGGAATGAATGTGTTCCCCCAGAAAGGAAAACAGCATATTTGGACTGGTTAAGCGAAATGGAAATTGTAAGAAACTATGAAATTTCAAGATTATATTTTCAGGCAATCAATTGGGAATCTTTAGAGGTCCATAAATTTTATGACGCTAGCCCAAAATGTTAGGAATCAGTATGTTATTTTCAAAAGAAGCACTCAGATTGGTATGAAACGAGATACGTTTTTTCGAAATCACGTTTAGCTCTATTAAAGAAACTTATACTCCCACGGTTGGAACTATTAGGAACCTTAATTTTAGCACCCATGGGACATTATCTATGAGACACTTTTCCCCTGTTACGCAACAGTAACATGCATTATTGGGCATGCTCACAAATTTGCCTTCATTGGATCAAGGGAAACAGCGATGAGTGGAAGCAATTCGTCCGCAATCGTGTCATGGAAATCAAAGATGAAACAGATCCGAGCAGTTGGCGTCCCTGTCAAGGAGAGACCAATCCTGCTGATAAACTCACAAGGGGAATTTAGGCTCAAATTCTTGTGAATGATAGTATCTGGTTCAATGGACCTTCACGGCTTCTGGAAGGTGACTTCCCAAACTTAGAGACAGGTTTCAGACTGGATACTTTGCATTGTTTAGAAGAAGAAAGAAGAAGTGTAGCGGTGTCTTTTCAAACGAATATTGAAACTTTACAGCCTCTACTGAATTTTGAGGACTTCAGTGAATTGAAAAAGGTTTTTTGAATCACTGGTTACATATTAAGATTCATACAAAACTGTAAAGCAACCCATGAACGAGAAACTGGAGTTATCATTACGAGTGAACTAGCTAACGCTGAACGATATCGGACTGTGCAGCAAAATGATTTCGAGAAAGAATGCATTTGCCTTAAAAACAACTACCCAATTCCCTCCAGTTCAAAACTTTTTACTCTAAACCTAGTTTTGGACTCCAATGATTTAATCGTTTTAAAAGGGAGACTCAAGAACTCCGAATTCTATCATCAATCTAAACATCCAATTATCATCCCCTATAAATCAAAATTCACAAATCTTTTAATAGATATGGAGCACAAAAACTTGTACCATTCAGGTGTCTCCGATACTCTTACCCAATTGAGAGAACGATTTTGGATCATCCATTGCAGACAAGCTGTGAAAAATTGTCTAAATAAGTGTTTTAAGTGTAGACGATTTCAAATGAAGCATGGAAATCAAATTGTAGCACTACTACCTGCCGACAGAACCAGTGAAACTGATCCTTTTGAAATGGTGGGTATTGCTTTTGCGGGCCCCTTATAATCAAAGGACCGAGACAAGGTTTATATCGCCTTATTTACATATACTGTAACACGTACCGTTCACCTCGAAGTTGTCTCCGGATTACAGAACATTTTCTTTTGGCATTTAGACGTTTCATCTCTAGAAGAGGTATTTGCCGCATTGTTAATTCTTACAATGCAATGACATTTGAAATTGCTGAGACTGAACTTATATATATATATATATATATATATATATATATATATATATATATATATATATATATATATATATATATATATATATATATATATATAACTCTATGCAAACATAACTGAATCTGATATTCAGAATTATTTTGGAAGGAAAGGAATTAAATGGCAGTACATTGTTGAACATGCTGCCTGGTAGGGTAGTTATTAGGAGAGAATGGATCAAAGAACGAAAGTTGCATTAAGGAAAATTTTGGGAAAGGCATTAGTTTCTTTTGAAGAATTACAAACTATTTTGGCAGAAATTGAAGCTATAATTCACTCTCATCCTTTAACTTATAATGAACCATTCCCTCTCACACCTGCAAACTTCTTAATTGGAAGAAGATTAACTATCGTATCAAATTTGTCAGATAATTGAAATTGCAAATTGCTTACTGGTAAAAGAGATTTAATTAAAACATTTCTTTATAGAGAAAAAATCTTAAATAATTTTTGGAAAAGATGGAAAGGTGATTACCTTCTTCTATTAAGGGATGTAAATTTTCCCAAACCTGTCAATGTAAAATGTGTATTTAATGTAAATGATGTAGTTTTAGTAGGTGAAGATAAGGTTCAGAGACAGATGTGGAAGTTAGCCAAGATACTGTAAATCCATTCAGGCAGACACAACCAAATAAGAGCGGTGACCTTAAAGACTCCATTTGGGGTCATAAAACGTCCCATACAGCTCTTGTATAGTTGAGAAGTCCAAGAGTAAGTTGAAAAATTTGTTTAAAATGGGTGAAGAACCTTTATTATTGTTAGTGAATTGTAATGATTAGTGTTATTCAATTGTATTTATTTTGTTTCGAATTCATATTTCTTAAGTATTCAATTTATTTTGTAATGTAAGAATTTAGTTTTCTTATATTTATGTGTATAAATTTTAATATGTGAAGTGGTTTATTTTTGGTTGATTCTTTGTCGGGGCGGGAAGATGTGGCAACTTAGCCACGGTAAATCCCTAAAGAGGAAAGAGAAGCACATCTTGTCTATCCGATGGGGAATTTAGCCCAGTTGTTATTTGGATGCGGTCGTAATGATGACCGTATTGGCACCAGTGTATTATGGTGCGAAACTTATTTCTATGGAATGTAATCAGGAAAATTGCTATTCGTTAATTGTTATTGTTAAAATAAAATATCAAAGACAACAGGATTTATTAATGAATGCAAATAACACACAACTAATAAATATCACCACAGAGCATGTGTGAGACATGCTTGGCTGATGAATTACATCCTTTCAACCCGCTCCCACATGTCTACCGGAACTTTTGGGAGCGTTACTTAATGAGTGGTGTAATATTCCCTAAGATCAGATCGATAATTTGATACTCAGTATGCCTAGGCGTTGTACGGCCTGTATTGGATCGTCTGGGAGGCATACTATGCATTAACCATCATACCAACTAAGTGGTATTCGTTTTTGTTAATAGGTTATTGTTTGAAATTTACTCGTATATATATATATATATATTATATATATATATATATATATATATATATATATATATATATATATTATATATATATATATATATATATATATATATATATATATAGAAAGATAGATAGATAGATATATGTATGTATGTATGTATGCATATATATGCTAAAAATTTTACAGAATTTGTCAAAAAGATTGTTTTGAAGTTGGTAGAAATAGGCAGCACGGAACCTTATTGTAGAAAGAAATGCATTATAAATAGAAATAAAATTTTATTCTTGTTTTAACTGGAAACTAGGTTGTTAATTAGGATGCCAATATAAAATTAAAATTAAAATATGTTTTATGAGAAAAGGACTAGGGATTTAGAGTTGGGTTGCAATCTTAATTCGGGATTGTTTAATCATTCTTTTACAGATCTTGAAATTATTTTTAGCTGACTCTTATTACTTTACACGGTGCCGTAAGAAAGATGGTGGATAAATAAAAAAATACAATTATACAGATGATAATAACACATTTGTAGAGCGATTTCGATAAAAAATAAAAAAAGTAAATGTTTTAAAATAAAAATTTTTGGCAACTGCTTAGAATTTGAAATGAGATATATCTCGTCTGCTAACATTAAAGTCGCGCGTAAACAAGCTGAATTGAACGGTATGTTTTTGCGCTTTCCGAAGAGAAATATTCTTATTCCAGAATTAAAAAACGTTGTGAAATGCATGGCATTAAAATTTCTGAGTGCAAAATAAGCATCATTATTAATCGGACGGGTAAATATCGTCAAACATTATTTCTACATGGAAAAAAGACTCCAAACGAATATTCGTAAGATGTACATACAGTTTTAAATGCTTCTAAAGTGAAATCGCTAGTAACAAGAGAAAATCCTTCAGCACAGAAATCAATTGCAAAGTCTTTAGATAAATCTGTAGCAACAATAAATAAAATAATAAACAAAGATTTACAACTTAAAAAAGCTAAAAAACATTATGTTCACAGCTTTTGACGAGACATGGGACTCAATGTAAAACATTTTGTAGAACCCTATATGTAAACCATTTAGCAGGAGATGGAAAAACATTGTGACCCTTGATGAAGCATAGGTTTACCTAAATGACTGTAACAAAAAATGATCCTTTTACTATAGAAAACGAGGAGAAAAAATGTACATAAACCTAGTACCGTCAATGTAAAGAAAGTTTCAGTAACGGGTTCATGCCTGTCGCAAGTTTCTCCTACAATGGGAAATTAACAAGAAGAAGAGTGGAAAAAATCTTAAAATCAACTCCTCATCAAGAGAAGGTTTTACGTCCAATAATTATAGGAGAAATTACACTTCTTTACCCCAATGATTTTAAACGAGTGAAACTTCATCAAAACAATGGTACAAGTCATACTTCGAAAACTATCGCTGCATTCCTTGAAAAAAATTAGGACTAATACAAGTATTGCATGTATACATTTTCAACATATTTCTGCAAAGTCCTACTGACGTTTGATCTATGGACTATTGTGCCTTTGGTTTGTTAAAGGAGCTGTTTCAAAACACAAACCCACCGCGTTAGATGGACTCTGGAAAGTAGTGGATGAGAAAGGAAAGCAATACCCCTGGAAATTTTACGAAAATCTCTTCTATCATGGAAATAATTATGCAGAGTTATAGTCCAGGTAAAAGACTATCAGATCGAGCAGTTAAAAAAATAGTAGTTACATTTTAAACATTAATTAAACGGGCCCGAAATCGTTCTTAAAATGTGTTAATACCCTCAGTAGTTTGAAGGTTTCTTAGCGAAGCAATTCGGAGAGAAAACTTGCTATAGTGTTTTTGGGATTCGTACTTGTGTTTCTTTGAACATTTTATTTGCTTTGAAAATGTTCAAGCATTTATATGAATTTTTCAGAATTTTGGAATTCCAACAATATATTTTCTTCAGCACGTAAGCAATGGTATATTCCTCATGACAGACTAATTTAGAAATAGTAATAAACGTACATCGCTTTAATTTCTCTGATTTTCCATTCATCACATTTTCAAATACATCATCTAAAGCTTCTTTTCTTTTCTTAAAACCTTTCATTAGTTAGTTTCCGCGTTACATTTTCTCATAGTCCATGAACTACGCAAAAGAATGAGCTTAATGATGACTCCGTATGCAAGAAATCTGCTTTTATGAGGAAGTACCAGGAGCATAGCATCTTTGGTAACAGCAGCACCCGCCATTGGTGTTCGGATGTTGAGAAGCATTTTCACCATTAATCAGACTAATCTGGTATCTGAATTCATTAACCTTGCCATAATTACTTCCATTACATTTAAATTCGCATTTAGATACAAATAATTATTAAATACAATTTAGATATAGATTTAATAATGCTAAAACGTCAACTTTTCTTTCTGTATCTATGATATAGTCTTCGCAATCTTAACAGATAAAACTGTCTCCTTTGGCAGAAATAACAGATCTAAAAAGATTTCGCTCAATGTAACGTGATTTTATAACAGCGGAAAAAGATAATGAACAAAATTTAAATAGGATCGGTTCTGCTAAACAAAGTGCTACTTAAGTTTTGACTTTAATTTTCTTCATCATATATTATAAGTACACATTAATCCAACAAATGAATCCTAGAGATTTCATTACAATACTGTCTCTTTTATGTATTTACTGCATTTTCTCACATTTGAGTTATCCTCCCCCCTAATTTATTATTTATCCTATGTTACATACTTCAAACCGATTACATTTCAAATGTTTCTAAATTTGAAGTGTAACATCAAAATTTGTCGGATTAACATCTATATTTGTTTCCGTTTTATATAGTTACACAAATATCATACTTAGTTATCCTTTTGTAAATATAACTTATCACCAACTTAAACAAAAGTTATTAAGCGTTAAATATGATCACATTTAATGCTGTAATCAACACCAGCATAGTAACTTGAGGGGTTATGGAACATACGCTACGTAGATTTTTAGATGCTATCTAACACCATCTTCACACTGAAAAGTTGATAGACGAGAAATTTTATGAAAAAGTATTTTAAAAATATCATTAAGGTTGTTCACATTGCAAACTAACGATTTCACATTAAATTTGCGACAATCTTTACATAAATAAGTTTAAAATAATTACTGCATCTTTCATTAAATCTAATTATGCGATTACATTTCAGGAAAACGAATTTTCTTTTAATAATGTAAATTGTTATTTTCCTGAAATACAGCAAATATATTACAGATTGTAAAAATTAAATTATCCTGGTTAATTAATTAAACACATTCAACTAGAGTTGCCATCGATAGCATAATAGGGCACTTTTTCGAAAAAAATATGTTGATAATAGGCTTTAAGTTAAATAAGATTTAGTAGACATTATATTTTTTCCTTCAGAAACTGATGAGACTTTCTTTGCTTTTTGAGGCTATTATAAATGAATTACACACATTCGTTTAAAAACAGTTAATTTATTCGATGGAGGCAAATCAAATGCATATAATTTTCAAGCTAAATAATGTAATTTCATAAAGAGATTGTGTTTGAGAAAAATTAAAATTTCATAATTACATCTGAAAACTATCATTAATTAATTTCTTTGACATTTTAAAAAAGAATGTTAAGGGGGGATATATTCAAGTTATAAATTTTATATTTTTTAAATTTTGATAACTAAAGTGCACACAATAATGCATTATACAATAAGTTTAACAATAATGCATTTTGAAATCATCAAAAAAGTTGAGATAGCATATAATAAAGTTTAAAAAATGCTAAAATTTATAAATTTAAATTTTGAAACTGTTTGATTCTGTATAGGTTTTTTTGCAAATTTTGAAAATGAGAAATGTTTCGGTAGTTTTTATTTCAGCTTTCTTCCGATTGTTCAAATAAGAACTATTAAGATTTATTTATTTTAAAATTGCCTCATACAATTAGCTCTTACGGCATCCATCAGAACACGATCTTTTCAATACTTCTCAACAGTACAATTAAATCACTTAGAGCAGAGCCCATGTCCAAATACTCATCTGTCATTGGCTGACTAGACTCAAAAAATGTAAAGTCAAGGTAATTAGTAATACCAATGCGGAAAAGGTGACACCTCAAGCGGCAATGGCCAACTTAGAGTCTTAAACGTGCCACCTTTCTTGAAGATTCAAGAATACAGCATGAGTTATCACTAAGAATTACCCACCTTTTGATGCATTCCTAGCTTCCGGCTAAAAATTTTGCTTGAAAGTATGTTTGTTAAAAGTTTTTGGGAGTGAGATGTCAACTTCCTTTTAGATCTTTAGTATACCAAAAAACTTTTCTTATCAAAAAAGTATGTTTATTCATTTTCCCCAATACCACAGTGTGACGATACACACTTAAAGGGAATTTTGGCAGTAAGGTATTTTAAAATTAATTTGCAATACACAGTTTGGTGTGATTCACTATGGTAATTCTGTGACAGAGTCTGCAAATTTGATTTAGAATCAAAGCACAACAGCTCTATCAAAATCAGATTTTCTTATGAATAGTTGTTGAACCGCTATAACAATAGTTTCAATCTTTCCATCGAATGCAATAGGAAAAAAACCCACAGGAACTAAATAGTTAAAAAGCTTGCAGAAGATATTAGCTCTGACACTATGATATTTCTTCGACATCTACCATCAGTGTATACATGACACTTCAATTTTTGGAAATCTGCCCTTAATATGGCTTCTAGAGCCATTGATTTCAATTATTCAGGAATTATATCATTCGTTGACACTTTCTGACCAAATAAAAGCTAATATCAAGGTGGTTGTAATGGCATATTGGCAAAGGAAATACAGAAATTTCAAGAAAAAGCTCTAAGAGGAATGAGACCCCAGATTCAACTGGATGAAACCATTTTGTGGTTTTAAATTTCTAGTACTATTCAAGTTATAATTCTTCCAAAAATAATTATTAGGTATGCCAGGAAGTTTTAGGAAAAAAATTGCATTTCTTAGGATAGATTTGCAAGTTTGTCAAAATCTGCTTGGTAAATACAGCAATAGACTTCACTATACCAATATGATACGAAGGACACCTGAAACACCTCAATATATTGGATGGTATGTTTGGGTACAGATAAGGTGGACTTCATAGCAAAAGCTAATAATTGGCTGAATGAAGGCTTTATATATAGTATTTAAACCCCCAGCTACAGCCCACCTAACGATTTAAAATAGATATATTTGTCTCCGCCATGTTTTCGAATATTCATTATACTTTTTTCAAATTCAAACGGGAATCAAGAACGTATTTCAGAAAAGTGGTGAGATCACTGACCGGCAGATACATTTAAGATTCGAAATAAGAGGATGTTAGTTTAAAGGAACAGTACTGGCATTGCAGTTACCTCTCATTCCTGGCAATTTTCCTGGCACTGATTATTTCTAAACTAATTCTGACACCTAACTCTTTCATTGCAGTAAGTTAAGTTAAGACTGTCTTGATTCTTTTTCTCGGAAATATATTATATAAAGAAGTCCTCAGCAAGTAAAGCAGATTAAATAATTTTTTATAAGAGTCGTGGTAAATCATTCATATTTTCATCAATGATTTACCAGACGTTGATTTATAACGATTATTAAAAAGAGTTGGGCTTATTGCAGTACACTGTTAATTCCAATTTCAGTTTGCCTAAAATTCAAAATAGTTTTGTTGTATTTAAAGCTGGAAAATCTTTTGGAAATAAAATCTTTTATCCAGGTAAACATTTTCATACTCTCAACTGTTAAGGAATTTATGTAAAGACTTAAGCCCTAATTATTTGTCATGTGCTGACTTAAAGTCTACAAAGAGTTATTGTTTTTTATACTTTAAATGAGTACATGACTGTACAGACATACGCCTGTCAGTGAATCCTTAATACACTACTAGCCATTAAAATTGCTACACCAAGAAGGCGACATTCTACAGACGTGAAATTTATACGAAAGGAAGAAGGTGCTGTGATATGCAAATGATTAGCTTTTCAGCGCATTCAGACAAAGCAGTGCCAGTAGCGACACCTACATTGTGTTTAAATGAGGAAATTGTTCAGCCGGTTCCTCATACACAAATTGCATTTGAACGTTGTTGCCTGGTGAAAAGATGTTGTGATGCCTCGTATAGGAAGGAGAAATGCATACCAGCACGTTTCTGACTTTGATAAAGGTCGAATTGTAGCGTACCGGGATTGCGGTTTATCTTATCGCAGTATTCCTGCTGGCGTCGGTCAAGATCCAATGACTGTTAGCAGAATATGGAATCGATGGGTTCAGGACGGTAATACGGAACGCCATGCGGGATCTCAACGGCCACCTATCACTAGCAGCCGAGAAGACAGGCATATTGTCCGTATGGCCGTAATGGATCGTGCAACCACGTCACGATCCGTGAGTCAAGAAACGGGGTCGTTTGGAAGACAACAAGTGTCTGCACGTACAGTTCGACGACGTTTGCAGCAGCATGGATTCTCAGCTCGGAGACCATGGCTGCGGCTTCCCTTGTCGCTGCGTCATAGACAAGAGCGCCTTCAATGGTGTGATCAACGACGAACCTGGGCGCACGAATGGCGAGACGTCATCTTTTCAGATGAATCCAGGTTCTGTGTACAGCATTATGATGGTCGCATCCGTGTTTGGCGGCATCGTGGTGAACGCACACTGGCAGCGTGCATTCGTCATCGTCATATTGGCCCATCAACTGGCGTGATGGTATGGAGTGCCATTGGATACCCGTCTCAGTCACCTCTTGTTCGCATTGACGGTGCTTTGAACAGTGCACATTACATTTCTGGTGTGTTACGACCCGTGGATGTACCTTTATTCGAGCCCTGCGAAACCCTACGTTTCAGCAGGATAACGCCCGACTGCATGTTGCCGGTATTGTACGGACCTTCCTTGATACGGAACATGTTCAGCTGTTTCCCTGGCCAGCACATTCTCCAGATCTTTCACCAATAGAAAACGTCTGGCCAATCGTTGCTGAGCGACTGGCTCATCACCAAACGCCAGTCACTACGGTTGATGAACTGTGGCATCGTGTTGAAGCTGCATGGGCATCTGTACCTGTACATGCAATCCAATCTCTGTTTGACTCAATGCCCAGGCGTATAACTGCTGTTATTATTGCCAGAGGTGGTTGTTCTGGGTACTGATTTCTCAGGATCTATCCAGCCAAATTTTTTGAAAATTTAATCACTTGTTATTTCTAGTAAAATATATTTGTCCAAAAAATATCATTTTGTTATATGCATTTCTTCTTGGTGTAACAATTTTAATGGCCAGTAGTGTATTTTGCACCAGGAAAGCAATCTATTGAACCATCAAGTGATACCGCTTAAACCAACTTAGGAGGGTGAAAGAATGTTTTCATTCTCAAGGGACCTCGGTAGTTGAGCAACAGTCATCCTTTTAATAAGCCTTGAATATATGTTAGTCATGGTAATAGGACGATAACTTTCGACAAATCCAGTGGCTTGTTTCTTTTTTAGAAATGCGACTGCAAATGCTTTTTTCCATGCTACAGGCGTGCTACAATGTTCCAACTCAAGTTAAAAATTTCCAAAAGAAACGGAGATGGATTATTGACAAATACTTTATATATTTTAGAGGGTGGTTATCTGGTCTCGCGGCTCCAACCATTTCTCAAAAAATTGTCTCTTTTAATTCTTATGAATCAAAATTTCTGGAAAACAGTTACTATTCATTATGAGTTGTCGTTTAACGCCAGCAAATTTCCTTTTCAAATTATCCTCTGCTTCCTCTTAAGATGTAGTTCAAGTCATTGGTTGCATGAATCTAACTTAGAAAATCATTTGAAATGCCTTTGCCACAATGAACCATTTTTGCAACGTTCAAAGGCTCTCTAAGGAGGTTACATTTTATTGACATACTTAAAAACTCTCCTATTAGCTTTTCTATAACCAATCTTGTAAATGAAATTATTGAAAGAGTAACGCATATTGATACAGTATTTACATAATAATTGATACATACGATTGCAGTACTTCATCTCCCTTGGATCTTGCGCCTCATTAAATCTAATGAGGCGCAAGATCCAAGGGAGAAAATCTTATTGTTTCAGATTTCAGATAAGAAAGCTGGTCATTCCAAAACAGTTTGCAATTTTACTGTTTTCTTCTAGGAACCCAAAGTTTAGTTGTGCCAATAACAGAGTTTGGCAAAAATTAATGAGTAAAAAATATATTCTTCTATCAGCCATGTTTCCTGTAATCTAAAATTAAGGTTCTCATCTTGTGTAAAACAATTTCATTCAGCTTTTTCAAAATTCCATCTATTTGTCATTTTTTTCCTTATCGACATATTTTTCTTGATAAGTAAAAACAGTAACTATGATTCGATGACTGATCTCGGATCATATATGATTTTCTATAGGCATTCTCAGCAATATTAATAGCAGCTAATGTTAAGTCATGATTAGGGCAGGTTCCCATGTAGCTGAAGAGTTCGGAATCAAAAAAAAAATATTTCGGTAAATTAGAAAGTCTTATAAACCACAGGCCACACCAGATTCCTTCTCTTCAACAACTACTAGCAAGGAACATCATTCGAGTGAATTGGCCAGCCTACTCTCCTGATTTAAATCGTAAGGAACTAGTGTGGGATGCATTGTTTTTGCGGCATGCTTACATCCTCCTGTGAACAACTGAAACAGATACTGACTGAGGCACTCTTATCGCAAGAATTGTTGCACATTCCGGTTATAAAAGTTGTTGCAAAGCAAGTATTGCTACATGGGAAGATTAAATTCTTTACTAAAGAACATCTGGAACAATAGTGTCTCTCAAATGATTTCTCGTAAAGCAATGGGAAAAAAACCTGTTATTTAACTTTTGCACACCCTTGTAAATAATTTGCTTGATTTTCACAATTGACAAAAGGATTTCAGATATCAGCAAATCAATTTAGTTACCTTATTTCTTCAAAGATTAGTGTTAGATTGATTCTACTTTGATTCGTATAATTGTGTGCGTGAGAATAAAAAGTAATTTAAAATAGCAATTGAAATTAGTTATTTATTAAACAAAATAGAGTTGTAATTTATCTAATTTCTATTCCTATAACCACATCAAACACTGTTTTCTCTCATTTTTGCATATTTGAATTTCATTTTTCTCACAGAACTTCTCGAAAAAAGCAAAGGCATAAATACCACCTCTTGTTTAAATTTTGCTGATTAGTATCTATATATATGTGTGTGTGTGTGTGTTGTAGTGGGGTTGTCTAGGGGTTTGAAGAATAAAGATTGAATAATAACTAACAAAGATATTTAATAATACAAAAGATTAGGTTACAGGAGAGTTTGTACTACGTCCTGGCTAATCCATCTCCCCGCGCAATGTGTGGGTAGATGAGAGGAGCTCAAGTGGGGGGGGGACAGTAGCGGTGGCGCTGCATTTTCTGGAGTATACATCACTCGTCCATCCTGATGTGGTCGGTCCCCGACCAATTTGCTAATTATTAGATTAAAATATAAAAAGAAAGTAATTAAAGATAAAGATAAAACAATATTGAAAGAAAAAAAATGCTAAACTTAAAGTTTAATTGTTCTTGTTTGGCTGAAAAGTCAATAGTTTTTTTCTGTTAAAGTTCTTAGGAATTGTCGCATGGTTTCATGAAATCTGCAGGCGTGGAAGTCAAGTTTGGATCTTCTTATCTGCCTATCTTCTTGACATCATATTTATCATTACACCTGACCTTCACGATTTCGTAGGGGCCGAAAAATTTTGGGCCCAGTTTCATTCCTATATCAAACTGGGTTTTCTTTATGGCAACTTTGTTTCCTCTGTTATATGTCTTTGCTTCTTTTCGCTGTTTGTTGTATTGTCTTTTACTTTGTTCTTGTAACTTTAAAATGTTTAATTTGGCATCTTCTCTCAGTTGCTACTTATTCTGTTGTACCGATTGGTAATTTTCTTTTTCCAGAATTTCTTTGATTTTGATGTCATTTTTATTTTTCATTTTGATGACCTGTTAAAAGCTTAAATGGTGTAAATGGTTTGGTGGCTGTTGATAAATCGTTGTAGTGATGATGTGTGCTTGTACCATTGATTAGGATTTTCAAGTGTTAGTTTTGTTAAAACTGATATTAATGTTCCTTGAATTTTATCAACCTGTCCATTGCCGCGTGGTACTCCTGTGGTGATTAAAATAATTTGGATTCTTCTTCTTTGCAATATTTTTGAAATTCTGTTAATATAACTGTAAAAGTAAGTAAAAGCTGTTCCTTTATCACAAATTATTCGTCTTGGGTTTCCGAAATTCATTTGTTGTAGTTTCAATTTTTCTAAGGCATCATGTGTTAAAGTGGATTTGACTGGATAAATCCAAACAAATTTTGTAAAAGCATCTACTACTGTAAAAATGTGTTTGTAGATTTTGTTGGTGGATGGGAGTGGCCCTAGGAAATCTATGTGTCAAGCAGTAAGTCTCCTTTTGGTATTGGATGTAGAAATTCTTCTTGTTTGCCAAGTTTTTTTGATGAAAGTATGCAGTGGATGCAATTTGTGATAACATTTTCTACAGTCTTCCGTATCTTATGGAAATAGAATTGTTGTTTGACTAAATCTTCTGTTTTGTTTATGACAAAATGTCCTTTAGAATGTTCAAAATAAACAATTTGTTTTTGCATATCTAGTGGGACTATTAAAAATTCTTGATCGTTCACCACTTTGCACAAAATATCATTTTTTAATGTAAAATCAGTTGAAGTAGATGTTTGAAGTAATTGTTTAATGCTTGACGCATACTCATCTTTACTTTGTGCTTCTTTTATTATTTCGTTGTATTGTATGACCACGATTGGGTAACAGCTGAGAGCATCAACATGTTGCATTTGTCGTGTTGTTATGTGGAGTATCTCGTAATCAAATTCTTCCAAAAAGAGAGCCTATCGTACTATTTTGGGTCAGTTTTAGACATTGTTTTTTGGAAAGCTTGGCAATCTGTGTAAATTTGGAATTTTGTACCTACGAGGTAGTGTCGAAATTTTTTCAATTCTGTGATTATTGCTAAAACCTCTAGTTCATAACTCGTATATTTCTCTTCTTGTGGAGATGTTTTTCTGCTCATGTATTATATGGGATGGAAATTATAGTCAGAATCCATTTGAAGGAGTATGGCACCGAATTCTTTCGAACTGGCATCACAGTGTATTTGTAATGGGGCATTTTGCTGAAAAAGATGCAGTACAGGTACTGCGGACAGGATTTGTTTTAAAGTTATGAAAGCTTGTTTTTGTTCTGGGCCAAATGTAAATGGGATTTTTTTTCGTAAAACGTCATTTAAAGGTCTTGCGATTAATGCATAATTTTTAATAAATTTTCGGAAGTAACCAGTGAGTCCTAAGAAAGATTGAATGTGTTGAATTGTTTTAGGTTCAAGAAAATTCATAACTGCATTTGTTTTAGCTGTTGATGGACGAATGAATCCTTGCTCGATTATATGACCAAGAGAATTTATCTTACGCTGTGGAAAATTACACTTTTTAAAGTTGAACTCTAATCCATAATTAGAAGCAACTTGGAACACTTTGTCAAGCTTTGAAATTCCTTCAGATTCAGTTTTGATGGGATTATGAAGTCATCCATATAAATAATAACAGTATTGTCTTTAATGAGTTCTTTGAAGACACACACAGTTAGAACGTATTTTTGAAATAATTGGGGAGAATTGCATAGACCAAAGGGAACTCTTATGAATTCATATTGTCCGTTGTGTGTTATGAAGCTGGTATATTTACGACTATCAGGTTCAACGGATAAATGGAAAAAACTTGACTTGAGATCGAGGTTTGAAAAAAATATTGCTCCTTGTAGATTATCAAAAATATCTTCGATGAGGGGTAGTGGAAATCTTTGCTTAATAGTCTTTGAATTAAGAGCACGGTAATCGACACAGAGTCTTATTGTCTTTTTCTTAACTAAGACCAAAGGTGCGGCGAAATCTGAATTAGATTCACAAATGATACAGTCTTTTAGCCATTGTTCAATCTTTTTTTCAACTAAATTTTCCTCTATTTGTCCTAATATTCTAGGCGGTAATGCGATAGGTGTGTCATCGGTTAGAATTATTTTCATAGGTAAATTTGTATCTTTAATATTTTATTCGGCTTATAAGACTTAATAATTTGTTCTATATGTTTGCGCGTATTAACATTTAAAATCGGTGACAAATCAACTTCGGTGTAGATATTTGAATTCGGTAAATAACAATATTTATTTTCGAAAAATGAGCATTCGGTATCTTCATATAAGCGATTGCTTCTGTGGTGAGTGAGGGTGGTTTGGAGTCTGCTTTGCGATCGGGGACTAATTATGAGCAGATGTTTCCACTCGACATTCCTCTAATACTCTCTCTCTCTTGTGGTTTTCCTATAAGGGGAGCTCTTATGCGTTGACCTTCAACCCGTTGAGTAACACCGGATCTATTTTTAGAAACTAGCCTCGAGGGGCACTATGAGGGAAAAGGCTAACTTCACATTCATTTTCATTCACCGATGCTTCATGTTATGCAGAGTGCATAGAAGGGGAAAATCATTTTTAGAAAGAGTGACAGTTAAATTTTCTCTTTCGATTCTGATATATTCTTTCTTTGCATTTTCTAAATCCTCAAAAATATTAGGGGGAATTATTAAATCACAGTAAAGATTTTGGCACACGGTTGCTGTAACCGTTATCGGATTTTCTCGAAAATTTAGGAGGGCTAATTTTATTTTTGCTAGTTGCGCTTGAACTTCGCTGTTAAAAGCGCATGTGAGCTGCAAATAATTAGTGTTTGATGAAATAAGGTGGGATTTAATACAATGTTCGCTCCAAATCAATAAGTGTTTTTACGATTTTACCATTAACAAAAATATTTTCATAGTGTAATTCATTTATCGGCTCATTGAATGAGTTACTTTCTACTTTGCAAATAGGGTTATTTGAATGAACACTAGATCGAAGGTTTGAAATAGTTTTGTTTCTGTGGCCCTGTGAGTTGCTTATTGCGGCATCTCGTGAGTAATCTGTGAAATTTCTGTCAGGTGAGTAGCGATTGTATTTTTGAAATGAATTGTTTTTTTGTTTGTCCCCAAATGGCGGTTGGTGGGTTTCAATAAAAGATTTTCTTTTCGAAACAAAATATAAATCGCATTCTTTTGCTAATTCAGTTGGTTTGAACCAGTTTTCGCTTTGGCGTATCGAAATATGTTGTTGCGTTTCACGGTCAAGGGTGGAAAATAATTTGCCCGCTATCATTAATTCCCATAAAGTTTTAAAGTCTCTAAAATTACGAAGTTTACAATAATATTCGAAAGCACTAGTTAATCGTAGACAATATGAAGTAGATTTAGACAATATGAAGATTTAGATTAGATTTAGACAGTAGTAGATGTAGACAATATGATTTCCGTAGATTTAGACAATATGAATAAGGAAATTGAAAGCTTTGAGAGATTGAATAAGGAGAAAGAAACAAATGTCAAACAGACATGAGGAACCCAATGTGGCATTTATGCCTTCCCCCGCCATACAGGGATTTTCCATCGAATGTTGAGAGCCATTAAACTCTCAACATTCGATGGAAAATCCTGGCAAGTATACAAGACCGAGTTTACGATGGTAGCGGAAGCTAATGGATGGAAACCCCGGGCCCAAGCTTTTCACCTGGCGGCTTCTTTAAGAGGAGACGCGGCCGATATCCTCGAGACGCTTCCGGAAGAGCAGAGGCATGATTTCCAAGCCCTATCGAGTGCGCTTGAGCTGCGGTTTGGAGAAAAGTGCAATAAAGAATATACCGTTAAAATCCCGCTATCAAAAGGCGGGTGAAAGTCTGCAAGAATTGGATGCCGATATTCAGCGACTTTCCCATTTAGCATTTTCGGGCTGCCCAACTGAGACACGTCAAGATCTGGCTCTCCATCACTTCATCGATAGTGTGCGGGATCCGGAGATACAGAAAGCACTTAGTGACAAGAATTGCTCATGTGATTCATTTGTTAGACGTTGAACTCTACGGAAATTTATTAAGCATTCTTGCGGGATTGGTTGAAATTCACGTAAAATTATATTTTTAACTTTTTCGTATTTCGCTGCATTCTCTGGAGTATACAATATATATATATATATATATATATATATCTGTGTGTGTGTGTGTGTGTGTGTGTGTATGTGTGTGTGTGTGTATGTGTTTGTGTGTATGTGTTTGTGTGTGTGTATTGATTATTTGAATGCTTTAGATATGAGGTCATGTCCGAAAAAATTAAACTTCAATTTTTAGTCCCACGGTAACAAATGCTGGTGAACAGCGGAAGATTCAGAGATACTCTACTTTAAACTCCGTGGCACGACAGTCCATATGTGCCAAGGCTTACTGTGCCCATTTTTGTTTTTCTGAACGGGAGGCCCTGGAGTGCGAATCATATATCCCGCTTAGCTGCTTGGTACTCAATTTATTTACCCACTGAAGATATAAAAGGCTGATTCAGGGATAGTATATGATTATTATGCATATACTATCCCTGAATCATTAGCAGATGTACCAAGATTAAAAAATTTAACTTATGAATCTGCAATTGAATAAAAATTACTAAGCAAATAGTGTAGCTATTCTCAAACTAGAATTTTAAATTCGATTCCATTTTTAATGCCAAATGTCAAATATGTCGATAGAATATTTAACGGCATTGTTTAATCAAAAGGATGAAAATTATAAAAGTATGAATTAAATATATAAGCGATATATTTTTCTTATGTTTTATCAAAAATAAAAATTATAATATATTTTTTCGAGTATTGTTTTATTTTACAAAAAATTAATATATATATATACACACAAATTTTTATTTAAAAAACTATGAATGTAATATAACGTGTCTCTTTGAAAATAGATGATTGAAATGTAAAAGCTTTTCTTGAATCTATATTATTCCGGGATTTTTCTCTCTTTTAACAGTTACTTAACACTAAGCAACGATCAGTTACGGTTATGACCTGTTGTTGCATCAGCAGGTCCCCCTGTACCTAGCCCTGAATTGGGCTGAACTGGATAGATAGAAGCAGCCGGGTTAAGTTTTTTTCATTTTCAAGCAGGAACCAAGCTGAAAACTTCGCGAGATATTATTTCACTAGGAGGTCATTGTGACCTCTAGGATCTTCGATTGGATCGGGATTTGAACTCACCGTGGTGAGAGGCCAACAAAAATAAAAACACCATCTCAATGCAGTGAGCTCAATGTGAATTTATAACACATTTTTATGACTTCGAGAAATGACAAGATTACATAAGGCAAAAATTAAAACTGAATTTTTTTTTAGTTTCCAATATTCTATGAATTAAATATTTTTAATTTTAAATGTGTTATCACTAAGCAATGGAGCAAAATTGGGTTTCTTATCCTTAAATTGTTTCCGAACAACGCGTTAATGATCTGTGATTCTTCAGGATGAATAATAAGAACAAGCATTCGTGTACTTTTCCAATTACTTTCCACGATATAATTTTTAAAATATTATTTTCAGAATAAAAACATACCCATAAACTCTTTCTAATATCTTCTCAGATTATAAATACACTTCTGGCCACTGTAAATGCAACTCCCATTTATTTTTAATATTTTATATACTTATTCATAAATATTTATAATTTTTTTAATATTATTATAGCTCAACAAATCAGAAACAGCAAGCCATGAAAATGTTTTAGAAAGCTTCAGATATTACATTTATATAAGTTAACACGTTTATTTTTATTTAAATATTTATGCTTTATGGAATAATAATTTTATTTTCTTGTTAATATCTTAAAGTGTTAGAATACTCATAGTTGCTTAAAATTAATATTTATACACTACTAGCCACCGAAATTGCAATACTCAGAAGGAAATTTACAACATGCATTAAACTATGCAAATGATGAGAATTTCTGCACATCACACTAACCTGTGGAGCCACTTCAAAGCGCTATTTATGTATGGGAGATTTCGACAATTGTGTTTTTAAAGAAAGCGACTAACTATGCCTTGTTGAAAACAGCAGATGTTTTTTGATCAAGTGTCCCAGTGCGACAGAGGAAGGATAGCGGCCTACCGAGATTGTGGATTATCTTTCAGGGAAATCGGTAGTCGTGTTGGACGAAACAAAACAACTGAAATGCGGATATGTGATCGTTGGATGCAGACGGACCGACGAGTTCGATTGCATCCACATCAGAGTACCACTTCACGTGATGACAGGCGATTTCTGAGCATGGCAGAGACAGATCGCTCAGCCACATCACGAACCGTAACACAGCGCATTCAGTCTTTAACATATCATCTAGTGTCTGCGCGTATACATTCGACGCCGTTTACAAGAGAGTGGTCTGCCCGCAAGACGTCCATTGCTTTGTCTACCATTGACGAAGAACCACAGTCGTCTCCACCATCAGTGGTGCGATGAAAGAAGGAATGGAATGAAATTATCTTTATTGACAAGTCATGCTTCTGTCTGCAATACCACGATGGTCGCATTTGAATCAGGAGAGAACGTGGAGAGAGGATGTTGAATAGCTGAGTTATGCACCGCCACACTAGTCCTGCACCGGATGTTATAATATGGGGTGGTATTGGATATCACTCTCACACTCCTCTAATACGCATTGCCGGTACTTTAAGTAGCCATCGCTACGTCTCCGAGGTATTAGAGCCAATTGTCCTTCGCTATCTTCACGGCTTTCCTACAGCCATATTTCAACAGGATAATGTGTGCGACCGCACGTGGTACGCATTGTATAAAGGTTATTTGTAAATCTCCAGATTGAATTGATTCCTGCCCGGCTCGCTTTCCGGATCTTTCGCCGATCGAAAACATGTGGTCCATGGGTGCTCAAATATTGGCTCAGATTACATCCCCAGCTGCCACACCAAATCAACTTTGGCAGAGTGTAGAAGTTGTTTGGTCTGCTGTACACCAAGAACCTTTTAAAAGCCTCTTTGAATCAATGCCGATGCATGTGGCCGCGGTGATTTCCAACAATGGTGGCTTTTCTGGCTACTGATTTTGGCGGGAGCAACACTTCACTGAAGTTTATATAAATTCAATAATTTAATACTTGGTCAAAATTTTTTCTACAAATAAAATTTTGTGGTGACATATCTTGTCTTTTTTGGTGTTGCAATTTTATTGCCAGCAGTGTATTTTATTTTGCTGAATTTTTCTCAAATAAATCATTTCACATATATTTAACCATATAGAAAGCTTTTGTTTTTTGCGTATAAAATATAATAACATACTATATTCTTAGTTTCAGGACATTGATATCAAAAATAATTATAATTTTTTCCTAACAAGTAGAAAACTAATTTTTATTGATTCCCGAGAAAATATATTTTCGAAAAATTTAATTGAGTGATATAAAAAATGTTTTCGGCTCTTTCGTATATATCGATTGAAGTACAGTTTTCTATTGCTTATTGCTGTTAGAACTTGTGTTTTTTTCCAGACGAAATTATTTCTATACTTCTCTCATTACTTACTGAAAACAAATTATTTCGATGTAAGATCATAAATTATAATGCCAATTGAGAGAAAACCACATAGTATTTTTTTTTTGTTTTGTTTTTACTTTAAAAATAACTGCTTCGAAACATGAATAAAACTTCACAAAAATGTCAAAACTTTATTAATTTCAGTTTAAACAGCTCATCTTTTATGGCTTTAAGGTGAATTTCGTAAACCATCTTATGAATATTAAATTAAAGTTAATGAAAGTTATTTTAGTATGATCTAAAGTTCTATTTTTAATTTTTTTCAACACATAAAGCTGAATAAAATTTTTTTTTATTTATTTAAAACTTATAATCGTGTTAATTAATTATAAATCCAAAACTGATCCAAAAATTAAATTTTTTAATAATTTCTTAATTATTTACTTATTAAAGTTATTAATAAGATTATTTTAACCAACTCTATTTGTTTTCGGAAAATTAACATAAAATGTTTCATTTGAATATTTTGTATTTGAGTTTTATGCAATTGTTGGTCATTTTAACGAAAATAAATTGGCAAAATCAATCCAAAAGAATGAACAATGGTAGGAGAATAATAATTGCAGTCATTAATTTAAAAAATTTTATTATGAAAAAATGAGTATTTAAAGAAAAATCTTTTCCTATTATTTAATAATATCTTTATGATGTATGTTAATCCAACATTGAAGTTATCTGAAGTCAGTTCAGAAAGCGGATCTTTGTTTAAAATAATGTTTAAACTTTCCAATTTATTTGGGTATGTTGTTGTATTATTGTATAATTGCTAGCATTTTCACTTTAAGCACTGAAAAGGATGGCACCTCATATAAAATGCCCCCCCCCCCAGAAGTGGGTTTTCATAATTGAGAAGTATGGACCCACCAGAAGGCTTGGCCTGCACAGCCCCCAGAAGTATCATTTCACATGGAGGATTTTGAGACACCGACATAATTAACCTCCAGCCACCATTAGCAAACAGTTTGAATCTTCGATTGTGTCAGATTTCGAATTTACTCGCTTCCGTTAACGAAAACAAACCCCCTAACCAACCATGGCAATATGTTCTTTTTTAAAAATATAACGTAATTAAAAGTTTTATGAAATTTTTGAAGCAATTTAACTTTTTTGGAAAATAATAAATTTTAATCGGATATTATTAAGTCATTGAAGTTAGTAATAGTACATGCACCATGTTATAATGGACGCGCGTGTATTTTGACATAAAAGGTTAGGATCCCATGAACTTCATTAGCAGCCAACCGGAATACGTGTGCGGAGTAAAAAGAAATCGTCTCCAAAGAATTTCGAAATTTTTTATGACCCTTCAAATGAATTCCCTTGCAGCCCGCAGTCTGTTGCACGCATTCAAAATCAATCCTTCTTACCTCCGATAAAAGAACGAATTTTCTCATATTACTATCTTGAATATTCGGGTGATGCATGCCTTGCCACAAAAAACTTTTCCAGATTTATATTTTTTATTAACTTTGAATATTTATTTTCTTTTTTTGCTAGTCTAACTGTGAAGCCTCTGGCTTAGTCTTCATTTTCCATGACTGAAGCTTTGAAGAAAAATAGCTTCATCGAAAAATATGCATGTTTTTAAATTTCTGAAAATATTTGGAAGAAAATAAAATACTTTCTTCTATGCTAAACACAAGAAACGATAAAAACTAATATTTCCTTCCGCATGATTTTTATTTTTCATTTTTAAATCTTTCGTTTTGCCAGCATCCCAAATGAGTTTCAGAGGCTGTTAGTGGTAACTTACTAATGATTTTTTAATTACAAAAAATCGCAAATTTAAAAATAAGAAACTTTTTTAAATAATGGTAATAAAATATGCGTTACCTAAGAAAGGACTGAATTAAACACCACAAAATAATTTGATTTTTTATGAAATGTGTAGCTTGTTTTAAACTCTAATAAAAATGCTAAAATAGATAGGAAATAAAGAATCCCGATTTATTAAAGTAAAGAGGCAAAATATTTAAATAAAAGATAAAATGTTTTATTAATAGAAACATTTTATCTCACTTATTAAATGAAAAAACAAAATATTAAATCAATTATTTTGCTTCTAAATAGAGTATATATTGTTTTTCTTGTTTAGAGGTACTTTTATTGAATGGAAATGGTGCATATGGAAAGTATTCTTTGGTAACAAAGCTTAAAAATGTGTTACATGAAAATTTCTTTTCACCAGATACTTTTGACCTTTGAAATTGTGTTTACTTACTTACGAAATATTTTACGCCTAGTACAATTCAGAAAATAAAAGTGAAAATATTAGAAAATATTTAAGGAAAAATACATTTAAATTTGTTTCTCTTTGTTACAGTTTAATGTAATTAAATACATTTATATATTTAGGGTTAAATAATATTCTTTTTGATGTTTTATATTAATTCCCAGATAGAATAATAAATATTTGCATTGTGTTGATTTGGAGTTATTGGGCCAAATACACATTTTTGTAATTTATTTATTTATTTTATAATATATATACATTACGATTTTCTTTCATTCAAGAAAAGCCATAATCTGATTCCTCCGTGTGTTTAAAAGTTATATCACGTTTATTGCTTTTCATCCCAAACATATTGTTTCCAATATCCCTTAGACATACCATAAGTGAAAAAAATATAAGAAGGAAACGTGAAAAAAGAAGAATACACACACATAAATAATGAAGGGAATAGTATTAATTTTAAAAATAACACAATTTTAATTTCAATATTTTTTCTTTTGACATACACGATTTAGTCTATTACACTTACTAAATATAGTCTCGTAATATTCCTTTAATGTAATTTCAATTAATTTAAGCCTTTAAGAGGAAATCTCAATTTTAGTAATAAATTAATATTTTTCAAAAAATTTATTGTTTATTTCTTATATTTTACGTACTTATCTATATGTATTATCAATTTTTTAATAACATTATTGTTTCACAAATCAGAAACAGCAAGCCATGAAAATGCGCTAGAAAATTACAGATTATACAAGTTAATATATTTTTATTTAAATATTTATGCTTTATGGAATAATAATTATTTTCTTGTTAATATTTGGAAGTGTTAGGGAACTGAAGTTTTTCACATTCGCTTATAATTAATATTTATACACTGCTGGCCACTGAAAATGTACTTTCGAGAAAGCCTGCAAATAACATGAAATTTACAACATGCATTAGCGGAGGTGAGATGCACAAAGGATTAAAATTGATGATCACGCTAAGCTGTGGTGTCATTTCAAAGCACGTCTTGGAGATTTCAACGCTTTCAAGTTCAGCAATTGGGTTTTTCTTGGGGTTTTTTGTTCATAAAAAAAACGATCAATTATGCCTTGTAGAAAACAGCGATCATTTTTTGATCAAGTGTCCCAATTCGACAGAGGAAGGATATTGCCAAGATTGTGGATTATCTTTCAGGGAAATCGGTAATCCTGTTGGACGAAACCGAACTATTGCAATACGGATGTGTAATAGTTGGATGCAGGAGGGTACGGCGGAGCGACGTATTTGAGTGCATCTACAACAGTACAGCACTTCACGTGATGACATTCAAATTATGCGCATGGAATTGACGAATTGTTCACATCATGAAATATTCAGTCTTTAACGCATATTCCAGTGTCTGCGCGTACCATTCGATGCCAGTTACAGCAGAGTGGTCTGTCCTCACGACGTCCATGGCTCCGTTTACCACTGATGCATAACCACAAACGTCTCCGCTGCCAGTGGTGCTATGAAAGAAGGAATAGAATATCTTTACTGACGAGTCACGCTTCTGAATGCAAAACCACGACAGTCACATTCGAATCTGGGGACACAGTGGAGAGAGGATGCTGAACAGCTATGTTATGCACCACCGCCACACTGGGCCTTCACCGGATGTTATGGTATTGGATATCACTTTCGCACTCCTCTAGTACGCTTTAAATAGCCGTCGATACATCTTCGAAGTGTTTGAGCCCATTGTCCTTCGTTATCTTCAAGGCTTGCCTACTGCTATATTTCAAAAGGATAATGTGTGAACACACGTGGCACAAAATGTTCAAGAATTCTTCTTAAATGACCAGATTGAATTGCTTCCCTGCTTGGCTCACTCTCCGGATCTTTCTCCGAACATGTGGTTCATAGTTGCTCAAATATTGACTCAGATTTCATCCCCAGCTGTCACACCAGAGCAACTTTGGCAACTTGTAGAAGCTGCTTGATCTGCTGTACCCCGAGAACCTATTCAAAGTACCTTTGAATTAATGCCAAGGCGTGTGGCCATGGTAATTTTCAATAATGGTGTATAATCTTGCTAATGGTTTTAGAAAGAACCACACTTCACAGTAGTCTATAAATTTATTCATTTGATACTTTGTTAACATGTTATCTACAAATAAAATTTAGTTGTGATATCTCTTGTCTTTCTTATTGTTGCAATTTAGGTGGCAAGCATTGTAGTAATGAAAATAAGAAGGGAAAAATAAAATAATAAAACTTTCATGTCAAAAACTATATAAGTGGTGTTCAATGCGAAGTTATGAAAATGTCGTAGCAATGAAATCGCTAACATATTTGTTTATACCTTTATGGGAAAACGCAGCCAGTTATCTAAGGATGCGATTAGTGTGGATCAGGGGAGAGCAGTGGCTGTTATCAAGAGTGCCGCCGTCCAATGGATGCATCAGTAGGTGTGAGGACGGAAGGGTTTACTAGGTTTAGTCCCAGAAGACGAAGCTTTCTTGATACCTAGTACTCGACGGATTCTAAACGCAGGTCCGTCGCTGAAGCCACCCGTTTTGATAGGAATTAAAAAACCAAAGGGGCCCCAGCGTATAAGACGCCGGGATGTACTCAACACATGCCTTGTCAATATTTTCGTGAAAGATTACCTTATGGTACCAAGCCATTAATTCTTTATTAGTTCCATCAATTGCTATACTATTTTTTAATTTCCCAATCTTCGACCGAGCCACCTTCGGTAGCTAGTTGGTATTCCGTCATTGGAATATCATTCAATATAATAGACAATATTCTTTTCAGAACAGACCAGTTATGACGGTCCAATATGGTACTCAAGTTTGCACAGATTAATATCCAAAAGTATATTAACCTGCCTCTTTCATCAACAGCCTTAGTACAAACCAAAACGAGGTGGTCTCTAACCACATTGAATGAGCGATTTAGCTCATCAGTCGGGTATCTCATCTTGTGGAGGTACTCCAGAACACGTTCATGTCCAACCACCACTGGAGCAATGATTCTATTCCCAAATGCTCTTTTTAGACATAATTCCACAGAATTGAAAAGCCTACTTCTTAATTCCCTCATTTCTATTGCCAAACACGTGGTGCTTCTTTATGCAACATTTTTAGTAGATATGACCTTGGTTGTGACAGGTCCAGCATTGGCTCTGGTAGGCTCTTTTTCTAATCAATCTGCCCACTCTTAGCCGGGAGTACCTTTATGAGCGCTGCTGAGCTGCTCTCTTAATAGCTTCAGACTACATGGTAAGAGTCCTTCATCTTATTAACCAATATGTTCTGGTTATTTGGATCGGTCAAGGATTACAAGATCGATAACAAATCGCTGTAGATGTTACAGGCATCTCTGCCAGATTTTCCTTTGAACCAGTTCAGTGCCTTTCCGAGTGTCATAGTCTCATTGCGAAATCTGACAATTGAGGGGGTATCCGATTTCTAACTAAGGAAGGAGTTAAGCCGCCCGCTATTCATCACCAGATGGTGACTGAATACGAATGATGACTTACTGACTTGTCGTACACACAGTCATTTCCGGATGATGACTGCGTGTGATACAAGTCAGTAAGAAAAGGGAATAGCCAAAACGGCTATTCCCTTTTCTACGCTATCAGATGGAGTGTGAGTGTGTAGTGGGTTCCGAAACATCTCACCGACCAGAACTGTGTACAGGGCTATACTCTTAAAATCTGTTTCGTTATCATAAATACTCCGCTTTTTTGAGCGGATAGTAACAAGTTATGAGAACTGGAGACATAAATATATGCCTGAGACAAAGCGAGACAGCATACAATGGAAACATGCAAAGTGACCTTCTCCTAAAATAATCAAATCCTTGGCATCAACAGTCAAGGTGTTGCTCACCGTCTTTATGAACCTCTAAGGTTCGCTACTTGTAGAACAGAAAAACTATTAGCTTTGATATATAATGTGGGAAAAAACCCAGACACTTACGCAATTTCATCAAAAATAAAATACCGGGGCTGCTCACCGTGAGTGCCAATTTATTTGACTTGCCACTTCCAGAGACCTTTTAATGTGCCACCTTACAATGGATCAAACTCCCTGTCTTTCGTTTTTTTCTTTGCCTCATTGCATGAGGCAAAGAAAACTCATGGAACTGAGGCTGCTTATGCAAGGACTTCATGTCAGTACAAATGAAAGCGATCCTTTAAATCTTCCATTTATCGAAACGAAAAGTAAAGCATTTCTGATGATATCAGCCGAAATCTATGTGAAAGGGTGACTTAAACATATAAATCATTGAAAAGGGAATATAAACTCTTAAAATTAAGAATCGTTGAGGGTTTAGAATTTTACGTTCTAATTTTATAACTGAGGGGAAATATTAAATTTAAATCCGTTGACAGTGAAGAAAAACTTTTAAAACACTTCTCTGCTTAATGATTGTTTTTAAAGCTTGCCAAGTTTACAATAGTCATGAATCCCTTTTAAGCCTGAACAAATGATATTTCATGCTTAACTCATGGAACTGAGGTTGGAACAGTTATTGGGAAAAGCTTCTTTTCTAATGTTTTCCACAATAACATTTCTGTGTCAGATGTTATTGTGGAAAACTCATAGTCAAATGATGCTCCATGCATTAAAAGCTATTGAGGAAAACTACCGGTCAAATTTTACTTTATGGTTTGATAGTTATCGAGGGATGCAATCGGCCAACTGAGGTTTCGTGTGTTAAAAGTAATTAGGGAAAGTCACTGATGAAATGTTATTTCATTTGTTAAAAAGGATTATTATATTAATGAAAACTTCTGCTCGACTGACATTTCATATGTTAAAAATTGCTGTGTAAACAGCAATTTTTAACATATGAAATTATAGTAAGTAGACAAATAAAATTATAGTGTTGCAGAACATAGTTCATAATCTAGGTATTCTGCATCCAGACACTATGTAGAAAATATTCGTAAAATGGCAATTCTTAATTCCCTTTTTGCACGTTTCTTTTCAATTATTCATCCGAAATATACGCAAAACCAAATGAACATCCGATTAATTATATATTAATTACATTTCAATTTATACAATTCATTGCTCTGATCTGTTGCTCTAAATTTTCATTCATTTTGCTCAATGATAAAACATTTCTTGGCAACCATCATTAATTTTAAAATAAATTCCCTTTTTTTCATCAGATATTGTACTTTTATATTATACACTAATTTTATGATATGTTTTTGCCAAAGGTTCACTCTGTTACGCTTTTCATACTGGAAAATTTTGGGTTCGAACCCAACTAATGAGGAGATGGGTATTTAGCTCTGAATGCATGTCTCAGGAGATTGTCTGTTTCTTTTTAGGGTGTCTTTCATTCCAAGAAGTGTGGTTCCAGGAAAGCGCAATGCGCCTTGTGATAGATTTTAGTTATCAGGGGCTGTCTTCTACCCGGTGTCTCAACGTGCTTTCACCGATTTTTTTTTATACAAATATCACATGATAAGGTCTGACCATGTGCAACATAATTTTTAAACATTCTATTAAAATATAATTCGTATTTTCATTTCAATAATTTTCCATTAAATAAGATTAAAATATTTATTAATTTGTTATAATTTACTTATGATAGGTATTGTACACTGCCGTCTTAACGAAATTAACATCTGACCTATTAACTTTATTACGCAATACTTACACCAATAACTCATGTCAGATAGATCATCCATATTTTAAAGCGAAGTATATATATATATATATATATATATATATATATATATATATATATATATATATATATATATATATATATATATATATATATATATATATATATATATATATATATATAGATAGATAGATAGATAGATAGATAGATAGATAACAAAAGTTTATTTTTATTCATTACTTCAACAGCTAAACTCTTCTGATCAGCTTTTGTTTTGGGAAAAATAATCTACGAGAATTCTTGTCTTTTCAAATATTTCCAGAACAAATGGTCTGGTACAACAAATGGAAATTTAGCAAGTGTTGTTGAAGTAATTAGAGTAAAGAGTGTCATTTTAAAGCAGGGAAATCCATTTCAAGAATCTAGAAATTTTAATATTCAGCTGAAATGATGTTGTAATCCTATGCTTAACAACGCGATTATGTAATGATTCTTTAACAAACCCAAAAGATAAGTGCTGATTTTAAAATGACGGCCTCTCAGCAACAAGTTAAATAATTTCAATTGAGATTGGAAGCAAAGTAATTTTTTGTTTGCTGGCGGTTATTGGCTTAGTTTGAAATATAATACGCGATTCGTTTTGATATCAGAAGAGAGGATTCTTAAAATAACTTCATATTCACTCAAGAAAAACCGCATTATGAATGAGGAATTGCTAATATAATTGGAATACCAGGTGGGAACTGCTTTATCATTCGGGACGTCTGCCGCGATCAAAACGTCTGCCAATTGCCAGGGGAACAAGACACGTGCCATTTTCGACAAAAAGAGTCAGAAGACAGGTCCCAACTGTTGCTAACTTAAAGGCTTGAGAATAACATGAAATACTCCTCATACATAGCTTACTCATATCAACATTAGCTGACACCTGAAATGGAAATAAAATGCTGCACTTATTTCGTTTAGCTTACTAAAATCCAAGGTATACTTAATTTTCTCACATACATGCTTTCATTATTAAATAGTCTTTATTTGACATACAAATTTTAAACTACAAGTTTTTGTTGTTCTCAAATTCAGTTTTAGCTTTTAACTTAATTATAAATACTTTTAGCAAAGATCAATAAATAAATATTAATGTGGTTAAATGACTTAAATAACTTTGTACACATGCTTTGGAGGTAAGTCCATAATGGCTTGGTTGATTTAGGTGTTCTTTCTCGTTATCGGATAGGAAGGAATTTGAATCCCGACCCAATCTAAAATCTAACGTGTTCGGTAATAGAGGGTGGTTATATAGTTTATGATCACAATGTCTTCCATATGAAATAATATCTCTTGCGATGGCAAGTCAAATCTTCTGTTTGATCCATGCTTCAAAATTATGAAGGGCCACTGTCTTTCGGAGTCCAAGATGGGATATCCACACTAAGTGACCCTCTACGGAAAATGCCATCACCCCCCCCCACTTGTACTGATCAAAAGAGGGGAAAGGATCCACATTATCTTTTAATTAAATAAAATTGAATAGCATACTGTGTTAGAAAATGTATTGATAGTTTTTACACGAATGAACTTCTTTTTATAGGAATATTAATTCAAAGTCCGAATATCAATAGCAGAAAATTTGTATTATTGCAGTGTAATTTCCACTTTTATGCATTAAAAATGTCTTTGGCAAAGTAAAATGACAAAGTGGTTACAAACTATACATACCCCTTTTCTTTTTTTAAAAAGTATTTCTGAATTTTGAAAGTAAAATTCTCTTAAGCGAAATATCTATAAGTGATAAAAAATAATTGGTATTATAAAATATTTTTTCATTAAATGCGCTTAATAATAAGAAAATAAGTATTTAAAATTCTAATTTATTTTATAGATGATGTTTTCCGCATAATTATTTTGAAAACATCATCTCAATTATTTATTTCTTAAATGTATTAATAAATAACCTTTGATTTATTCAAATTAAAAACTAATAATAGTTATATAATGTTATAGTTATTTTTTCAGTGTTTCAACGGAAACTTATTAGAAGTTTGTTTGAAGAAATTTTCTCTCCCTCTTATTATTTTGAGGAAATATATATTTCAAGGAAAATAAAATGACATATTAAGTCATAACACACACACACACACACACACACACACACACACACACACACACACACACACACACACACACACACACACACACACACACACACACACACACATTACATGAATTAATTCAAATAATCACTTGAGTTTAAGATTTATAATGATATATTGTTAACCACACAGAAACCAAATCATAAACATATTATGAAATTCTCTACGATAAATTCCTCCACATTAGTTACAGTTAAATATTTCACCAATTTCACACACACACACATTCGCCAAATCATAATATTTCCGAAACAATATTATGCATAACTATTATTCACCAAGTCTTAAAATACGTCCAAAAAATTAATTGATCTACAAGAAATACGAGTCTGCACGTGTTTCGCCTTTGCATGGAAACAAACAAACAAAAAAAAAAAGATTCGCATTGCGTTCTGCTCCCATCTCAATATTGCGTTCACAGGAATTGCTTTTAATGTTAATGTCTTTTGTACCAGCTTTGCTTAAGGAAGCTGAAAAGGGAAAATACAGATCTACACTTGGTTTGATTCCATTAAATGGAAGCAAATGTGCTAATCGGAAAAGAATTTAATGCATTACAGCAGGTTGATACATTTTATGAGTGAACCGATAATCATGGATAACATGCTTATAAATTCAAACGTATTAACGTTAACTTTAAATGAAAGTCCATTTGCATATTAAGTACTAAATTCACAATATTTTCCAATGGAACTTGGTACATCTGCTTAAGAGTGGCTTCGTGTAAACTAAAACATTTATGTGTGTGTGTGGTTCAAGTTTCATAGATAAAATATTTTTAAGTGTATATATATATATATATATATATATATATATATATATATATATATATATATATATATATATATATATATATATATGTGCTACAAATTGATTTAAAATATTTTAGTCCTACGGATTAGCTCCTCTAAGATTCTAAGGATGAAAGGATTTTTTTACTATGAAACTAAAAATAAGCGGCACATTATATTTTTTAATGTAATAAAAAAATTTGTGTGTTTAAATAGTTTTGTTACTTTATAAGTGATGTGTTTAAATAGTTTTGCTACTTTATAAGTGAATAAAAGGAAATTTCTACTTATTAAAACAAAGCCAGTTTCTGCTTCTATTTTCAGGGTTGGATCTGGGTAGAAAAAATAAAATAATAAATACACAACGCAATTTAAAAAAATAATACCTTATAGTAATTTAAAATATCATTTATTATTGTTATTCAATAACAGTAATCATATACACAACAAAATGGTGCCGTTTAAAGTGGATTTTTAAAAACTAGAAATGGAATAAGATTCTGGCTTAGTTTTAAACATGGTTGGCTATTGGAAGGTTGCGCGTGGTACATCTCCTTATTTAATTATTTACAGTAATCTTATTTTGTTTATTTTATATTAAGGGGAACATTGTAACTGTTGTGAAAATTAAAATAAATAATTGTATGAATTTCATATATTTAAATTAGCATTTGTTAAGGTAAATTACTTTTTTAAGGTAAATATATTTAATTAATGTAATTATGAATAGCGAGACTGAAACAACTTCATGTGTTGTGTCATTAGACACTCCTAATATTGGTGAATTTCTAAATAATATTCCCGTGTTTGATGGTAGTTGTAAAGATGCTTCATTATCACAATTTTTGGATAGAATCGATGAAATTGGTGACCATTTCTCATGGCGCTCAAAAGACAAATTATCAGCTCTAAAATTGAGAATTTCTGGTGAAGCGGAGGAATTTTTATCAAGTCAGGGTGACCTTAACAAGCACGGTTCATATGTAGATGTTTGCGCGGCGCTTCGTGATAGGTTTAGCTTCAGTTACTCTATGACAACAGATATTTCTCGTTTAACTACGAGTTACTGTCAGAATCAGCACGAAGATATTTTTCACGAATCAAGGGTTTATCGTATAAATGCGTTCCTAGTGAACGAGAAGTCGTGAATTAGAGCAATATAGATTAGATTTATTATTGTCTACGACAAAAAATGGACATAAGCCTGAACTTTTAAGAGGAATTACGCCTTTAGCTCTCACGGACTATAGTGAATTCAAGAAACAAGTCATTCTCTTAGAGGAATGCATTCCATTAAATAGACCGCCAACTACACAGTTTGAAACAGTCCATGCTGTGACTCAAATAAATTAGATAGGTGAACTAAAATCATTAATCAAACATAACACAGAAAAAATCTCAGAAATGCAGGGCATGTTTATAAAACAAATTAGTGACTTACAAGCTCAAACAGCTGAATTAAAAGTAGGTCAAATACAAACGCAAGATAGAAACCAAAGAATACCTAGTTTGTTTTGCGTCATGTGTAAAAAACATGGGCATGAAGAAGCCACATGCAGAATATCATTTTGTTCCATCTGCCGTAAAAATGGACACGAAACGCAAAGATGTTGGTATTCCAACAAACAAAACAATTTCCAAAAAAGTAGAAGCAATAGAAGAAATCATTTAAACTAGCAATAGGGGGAGAGACGGCTGCACCTCGCTACTCCGAAAATAAACCCACGCAGGTGCCTTTATTTGTTACATCCACAATAAATGATAAATTGTCAGTAATTCAAATCTCAATAAATAATGTAAAAGTGAATGCTGTTTTAGATACAGGCGCATCTTGTAACCTAAACGAACGAATTTTTTTGAAACGATAGCTAATCAAAGTAGGTAATGCTCTCACAATGTAAACTTCAAACTAAAGGTATATCAGACCATCTGTTAGAAATTGAAGAAACAGTAAATTTAAAAATTAAAATAAATACTACTGAATTTCAAAGCGATTTCTATATTACTAAAGATAGTATTTCAAAAAAAAATAAAAAATAAACTAATACTAAGTAGTGATTTTTTTGTACAACATAAAATGATAATTGATTATAGCCGAAAACTATTATATAATGCAACTACTTCAATTAAATGGAATTACCAAAATCCTGACAGTGACGAATTGAAAACTAATGTCGTGAACATAGGAAATAACAATAGTTGTATTTTTGGATTTTCCCTTACCAAAATAAATATATTTCCTGGAACCGAAAAAATTATAAAAATCAAAACAAAAGAAAAGTTAAATTCAAATTTAGATTCAGTTTTAATAGAGCCTGCAAATGACCATGCAGGTGATAGAGTATGGGTTGCTCGCTCTGTAAACCTAGTATCTAAGGAAGGCAATTATAAAATAAGGGTTTCAAATACATCAAAAAATACTATACACATAAACAAAGGTTCAAAATTAGTTTCCATTGAACCTTTACAAACAAAAAAAAGTTGATACTAAAGAATGTAATACTTTTTCTACTGAAGAAATAGGTGATGATTTCGAAACTTGGGGCGGAAAACTAGATTTATCTCATCTATCCGAAGATAAGAAAAGTAAAATATTTCCCCTGCATGAAGAATTTAAACATGTTTTTGCCCATTCTATTCAAGATTTGGAGGGCTGTAATACTATACAACATGAAGTTAATTTGACAGACGATATTCCAGTTAGGCAAAAATTTTATAGGTCTCCTCATCACCTAAAAGAGGAATTAAATAGACAGGTCAACGAGTTACTAGACATATGATTATTAAAGAAAGCAATTCGCCTTATAGCGCACCAGTACTTATTGTCAAAAAGAAAGATGGTTCATTCAGACTTAGTACCGACTTCAGGAAACTAAATGAAAAAACTATACCAGACTCTTTTCCTATTCCTAATATAACGGACTTAGTGGACAATTTAGGAAATGCTATTCTATTTTCTTGTATGGATTTATGTAGCGGGTTTTTCCAAATGAAAATTGATCCTAAAGACATATATCAAGCCGCATTTGCAACTGAGCATGGTTTATATGAATGGAATAGAGTACCTTTTGGTATGCGCAATTCGCCTAATAGTTTTCAAAGATTAATGGAAATAGTACTGTCTGGATTAAAACCTCTTCTTATAGCAGTATATTTAGATGATATCATAATTGCTTCTTCTGACTCAATAGATGAACATTTAAATAAATTACGGTTAGTTTTTAAGAGATTAGAAGAATATAAATTGAAAGTTAAACCTTCCAAATGCTGTTTTCTAAAGGAAACTATAAACTATCTAGGTTTTACTGTTTCAAAAGGGACAGTTTATCCCGATAAGAAAAACATACAGGCTGTGTTAGATTTTAAAGTCCCAGCTGCTCGTAAGTTACAGGATTTCTTGGATTGACATGGTTTTACAGAAGGTTTATAGAAAATTATGCTGAAAAAGCATTACCTCTAACAAACTTGACGAAAAATGATTCTGGATTCAGTTGGGATGATTCAGCTCAGCATGCTTTTTACACTTTGAAAAACTGCCTAATTTCTGAACCTTGCTTGAAACTACCAGATTTTTCAAAGGAATTTACATTAAGTACTGACGCTACAAAATATGCTTTAGGAGCAGTTCTTTGCCAAAATGACGAAAATGGCTTCCCACGTCCTGTTGCATACGCCAGTAAAAAAACTAAAAGATGCGGAAATTTGATATAGTACAGTAGAAAAAGAAATGCTCGGGGATGTATTCGGCGTTACCCACTTTAAACAATATTTGTACGGGAAAAAATGTATCATATATTATGATCAAGCAAGTCTTTCCTTCGCACTCAAAGTGCGAGATCCAACTTCTAGAATAGCCCGATGGGTAATGACTCTGCAACAATATGATTATGTCATTGTACATAAACCGGTAAAATTAAATATAACTGCTGATTACTTGTCTATGGGTGTAAACGCAGTAGAAATAATAGCTTCCAACAACGATTCTGATTCCACAATGAAACATCGAATTAAAATTCATCAGGAAAAGAATCCAAAATGCCAACAAATTATTAATTATCTGAAAATAAGGAGACACCATCTCCTTATCTTATGTTATTGTTTGAAAAAAAATGATCTTTATTGTATACCAAAAAAGGCCCCCAAACATCGTGGTGACCCCAAAGATAAATTAGTGATCCCCTTAACTTTAGTATCAGAAATAATACGACAGTGTCATGATTGCCCAGTGGCAACCCATCAGGAATTTCAAAAGACTCTAAACAAAATTAGAGAAAATTTTTATTGGGATAATATGTATAAACATGTTTTAAATTATGTCAAATCATGTACTTCTTGTGTTGAAAAGAGAGGTCATAAGCCCGGAAAAACTGGCCCCATTACAGAGCGTTCCAGTCACGCAACGACCAATGGAATGCATAGCTATGGATGCCCTGGGTACACTTCCTCTAACTTATTCAGGAAATAAGTATATCTTGGTGATTTCTGATTATTTTACACGCTGGCCGGAAGCATAACTGACACCCGATATAAAAAGCGAAACCGTTGCCAGAATATTAGAAGATTTTATTAGTCGATATGGTGTGCCTTCTCGTCTAATTTCCGATAGAGGCTCTAACTTTATCTCAAAATCCATTTCTGAAGTGTATTCAAAATTAGGTATTGAAAAAACACAATACTACTGCATATCACCCTCAGAGCGATGGAATGGTAGAAAAACTTAACTCGACTTTAATTAATTCATTAAGTCATTTAGTGAATTCTACTCAAACAGATTGGGACCGGCATGTACCTTTCGCCTTATTTGCTCATAGATCGGCACGACATTGTACAACAAACGAAACACCATCATATCTCTTGTATGGCAGGGATATCCAGTTACCGTATTCTGTAATGTCTCAACCCGTAGCTCATAACTATGCGAATGTCCGAGAGTATGCTGGAGATCTAGTTGTACGTTTGCAAAATTCTTTTCAAATTGTCAAAAATAATTTAATAGCTGCAGCAGAAAAACAGGAAATCTATCGCCATAGGACTGCAGTTGATAAACAAATAGAAATAGGTGATGTCGTATATCTATATCTTCCCGAAACAAAAGCAGGGATTTCCAGGAAATTAATGAGACCAAATGTGTAGGCCCTTTTAAAGTTCTAAATAAAAAATCACCAGTAAATTATGAAATAGCATGCGTAAAAGAACCCTCAAAAACCCAAATTGTTCATGTAGATCGACTTTCAAAAATTAATAATAGAATTATATTCCCGACTTTACACGAAACTAATTCTACACCTCAGCAATCTACTGACTCAAATGAAGAAAGTAAAAATACTTACCTCGTGGCTAATGATAGCTTGCGAAGAAAAGGTAAAAAAGCGTATGTTTTTAGCCCTGTAATTAGTCCTCAGAGCAATAGTTCAACATCAATTCCAAATAAAGGAATTTCATCTGTCCCAAAATATGATCCTGGAACATCTCGACAAATAAAACATAATTATAATACTCGTTTCTCTCGAAGGAACTGTAGCACATAATCGACTGAGTAATGCAAACATTAATAAATGACTGTATAAAGTTATGTACAGCAATAAATAACTTTTTAGTTTTGTAACTATATATGTTTTTATGTCTTGAATTATTTATGTAACTGCTGACTGAATTTATTAATTTTAGCAGTCTGTAAGAAGTTTTTATGTTTTAAAGTAGCCAAGATTATATTGTGTGGTATATAAATGAATACTTTATGTGCTATTTCTAAGTGGAAATCTTATTAATTATCACTTTATGTATGATTTTAAGCAGAAAACGGGGATGTACAAAAAATAAATAAATAAATGAAATAAAATAAAATGTTAAACAAATTAAAGCCATGCCAAAATAGTTTAGGTATTATATAAGTAGATCATAGAAATTGTGCATTAAATTTGGAATATAAGACATGATACAAAATAGATAAATATTGCATTTTCCCTGCAAACTCCCTATTGCCAGAGAAGTGATTCCTATTCGACGGAGAGGAGATTCACAACATCACCTCTAAACATGTATTCTAGATTGTGACTGTTTTAATTGGATTGTAAATGTGCGAAAAAAAATCTTCGATTTTTTTTCCAGGTACATTATTGGTGTTGTATTTACTGGCTGGATAATTTTTACAAATTAAACTGCCTATTTTTTTTCTTTCTGGCTGGAAGTCCTTTTTTTTTATTATATTCTATAATTCAACCCCCCCCCCTCATTTTGACGAATTGAGATGCCTTAAGGTAGGACTTGAAGGAAACCGTTTTCGCAAGGTGAAAGTGAGGGGAGGAGGCAGAAGGGACTTGTCAGCGCCAGAGGAAGGAGGAAGAAAAAGTCTGCAAGACATCACCTCAAAAAGGGACCCTGTTGGTGATTGAAGCCCGACGCTTTAGTGGATTCGATTAGCAGAAAAATTGAAGTTTACTGATAATAAAAGCCTACATATTTTACATATAATTAAAGTCTGAAGAATTAGAAGAAATAGGCCTCTGTTGTTTTATTCCAAAGAAACTCAGATAACGATCCAGATAAAGGAAGTCTCGTCGTACTAACGATCAAGCAGCATTTTGAAACCCTCTAAAAAGGCCGGCCTAGTCACTGTTTGAACGTAAATTAATATTTTTAAAAAAATTTTTCCAGCCAGTTTTTTTTTTTTTTTTTTTTTTTTTTGTATGGTACCACCTACTTTATAACTTTAAGTAATAATATAAATATAACTTTTGGCAATTTAGTGTCATTACGAACTCCACGTGAATGCTTAATCGTGTTGGTAGCAAAGTTATAATATTGAAATAATATAAGTGATTTATAAGTAATTGAGTTATATTGTGTTTAAATAGTTTTGTTACTTTATAAGTGAATAAAAGGAAATTTCTAATTATTAGAACAAAGCCAGTTTCTGCTTCTATTTTTCAGGGTTGGATATGGGTAGAAAAAATAAAATAATAAATACACAACGCAATTTAAAAAAAATAATACCTTATAGTAATTTAAAATATCATTTGTAATTGTTATTCAATAACAGTAATCATATACACAACAGAGATAAGAAAGGGACATTCATCTGAAAATTTTACCAAAATTAAAACTGTGAGTTTTGTAATTTTAACGGAAAAATTTCAATTAAATGGAGATGCATATTGTAACTTAAATTTAATTTGCAATCTATTATTTAAAATCTATGGGAGCACAAACTTATTCTGTTACATTAATTTTTCTTCATTCGAATTAAAAAAAAAAAAAACAAAAAAAAAAACATACGATTGATGAGGATGTTGTGAGAAAGTTTGAAGAGAGATTTTATGTTTTGACGCAAAATAGTTACGACTACTTTTCTTAATGGGAAATATATTTTAAAATTGATATCGGAGTGTTACATATATCAACAATATACATGAGATTTCAACCCACGAGCTTTTGAAGTGAATGCTGATATGCTGACTTGGATAAAATTACAGTCATCTCTGAATAAAAGATCGAAATTCGGGTTCCTTATATAGCATTTTTTCCCTTTTGAGCACAATGTATAGGATTTATTAATATTTTTGGTTTTTCGCATTTATTTCCCTTTAAGATTGATATTTGATGTAATAAAGAGTTTGAAATATAATTTAAATGATTAAAATACTTCAAGCCAAGTTTTATTTCTGAAGAAATGCTTTTAATTATATCATTATGAATATCAAGCAAAAATTAAACAAAGGATTTTATTGGGAAGTTTTAATTTAATTTAAAGTACAACTATATTTTTCCCAATAATATGAACATAATTTATTTTATTAACTTTCTTTCTTAATTGTAAGTGCAATGTCTTCCATTTTGTATTTCATTAGACTTTCTTGTTAAATAATGAGGTAACACTAATTTTTTGCTTTTGACTTCAAATCATTTAAGATTTCTCTTAAAAAGGATTTCAGTTCAACAGTAACATTGTTGGTCATATTGCGGGAAACACTTCATTTATTTTTTATTTAAACGATAATATATGTAATGATATTTCTGTAATGATAATTTATAAACTACAATTGATACAAAATCATAGTGCAAGCGAAATTTCCTTTAAAATCAATGTTAGAAAGTGCTTTCTTTGTTGGAAGAGGCTTTTCACCATATAAGGATGTCACTGCGACTATAAAATTATTATCAACTTCTTCAAATGTATTAAATAGAGCTCTTTTTGTTCTCATCAACATATTAGTATTCCATTAATACAAATGAAATGAAATACACTTGAGTGAAAAATAATACTTTATATCGTGATACTTTCAGCAAAGTGTTTTGTAATAGTATGGTTCATGTTTATTGTTCCACTTTTCTCACGAGGACTGTTTGGTTTTGGACTTGCAGTTTAAAGTGGATCTCAAACCACAAGCTCAAAGTATGTCTGATTCAAACTCACGAACTGTTGAACTCAGTATCATTCAAGGTTATTATGTATTACATTTGGATTTCCACCTAAAATAACAAAATAATAGACTTATTTTTAAAAAAATAAAAATAATAAAAGGAAATAGGAGAAATTAAAAAATATTCTGCAAATTCCGAAATTTTTGTTTGTGATTTAGATAATGACGCGTTCTGAGAAAAGAATCAAAATCTTGCAGTTTAGCCATTTATAGGAGTAAATTAGAGCTCTTTTGTAGAAATAGACAAAAAGAAATTCGTCACACTTGAAATGTAATAGAAACGTGCAAAAATACATAAAATGTTTCATGAACATGACATGCGAAAATTGATATTGTGGAAAACCATTCTGCCTTCCGGAGGCTTGCTGAACTCAATTCGTTGCCGCAGAAGCTTCAGGATCTTCTTTGCAGAAAATAAAACCTGTGCTTGGAGAAAAGCGAAAATATTCCCCGAAACAGAAGAAAGCTGCATGCGGGCACAACATTAAAAAATGAATATCCATTTTTAGCACTGATGGTCAAAAGAAAGTACCATATAAATGCTACTTTACTACAACACCCCTTTCAGATTGCACCCTGTAAAATTCTCTGTTGAGGTTATTTTAAATAATTCCTCCGTGCAGAATTGTAAGCTCGCAGACCCCTCAGGGGGTTTACCTTCTTTAGGTAAACACGGGTGTCACAATCCCGAGGTACCCTAGTGATCTTTCCTCTTCTATATTTTCTTCTCTCCTCTACTCTTCTGCTTTTCCCTCCTTTTCTCCCTCGTTGTGGTTTCCTCGAAAGAGGTTGAGGGTCCTTTGAGTAGCTTTCGCTCTGTTGCTATTAGCTACTCTTGAGGACTAAATCACCCACGTGTTTGCTGTGCGTGGAGACCCGTGTCCCTGGAAAGGAGGATCCTGGTAATTGAGGCCTCCTGAGACCAACACATTGCTTTGGCCTCTGCTTCAGGTAAACGGGAGGTGTGTTGTGGTCCTCAGCACATCAATCGGCTTTATGGATCAAGCGATCGGTACATCTACTGGGTGACTCGTTAAGGGTGGAGTCCACTTCAGGGATGTACCGTGAGCGTATTGGGACTGACTAGCACTGTTACAGATAACATGTATCCCCTCGTAGGGCTCGTGGTGGGTGGTGCCGTCTGGTCCCTGAATTCATATTCATCCTATATGGATAAAAAACTTTCTCCTCACTCCTCGGGAGCAACAAATGTCAAATTAGTGCGAAGTATTTTATAATAACCAGAATTGGAAATACCTTCGAATATGTTTCACCTTTTCTCATTGAAAAGAGTATAACTTCTTACTTGGGAGAAGTTAAATCTATTAAGAAGTTACGATCGGGTGTTTTATTAATAGAGACTGCATCAGACAAACAATCTGTACTACTGCAAAACCTGAAAGCAATTGGTGACATGGCAGTAACTGTGAACCGCATAGAAATTTAAATTTTTCATTTAGGTGTTATTTCTTCGGAGGACTTGTTTCACACTCCCACCGAAGAAATACTGGAAAATTTGAAATCACAAAAGTCTGCGCTGTGAAAAGAATTACGATAAAGAGAGATGGCATTGTACTAAACACAAAGCATCTCATTTTGACATTCTCTACACCAGACTTGCCACAAAACATTAAAGTGGCTTATATGCGATGTTCGGTACGGCCTTTATCCCTAATCCGCTAAGATGCTTCCCAGTGCCAACGATTTGGACACTCTAAAATGGCTTGCAGAGGAAAACTCATATGCGCCCGTTGTTCTGATGTTGGCCATGAAAGTACCACTTATGAAGCCAAAGAAGTGTGTGTCAACTGTAAAGGTAACCACACTTTTATTCTAGATCTTGTCCTGTTTGGCAACAGGAAAAGGAAATTGTTACCATCAAAATCAAGAACAATATTTCCTATTTAGAAGCTCGCCGATTAGTTAATTCCCGTACTCCCACTCCAGGTGTTAGTTACGCTCAGATAACCAAAAAATAACCTGATCCTGCAGCACCCAAACCGACACAAACTCTATTCCTACAGTTAGATTGCTCCCAAAGCAAAAAACGACAGAAATTTCTGCACTCTAATTGCCAAATCAACTTTGGCAAAATCAACAGCTTTAAAGGCTAGAAAATTAAAACTGGCCAAGGAAGGCGTTCGAAAGTCTTCCCTAACTGCCAGAAAAGCTCTTTCTGTCTATGGATGCAGACACTGTCAAACTGCATCCTTCAGATGATGATTTCATGCTGGAAGATTCATCTGAGATGACACTGAGCAATAGTGACAACGGTTAGACTGTATTCCATTAATGACTTCCTTTGTTTCATGGAATTGTCGTGGTTTTCGGCCTCGAATTGATGATATCAGATCCATTATGTCAGCCTATAACCCTGCATGTATGGCTCTCCAGAAACATTCCTGAAGCCCAATATCATCACCAAAATGCGTGGGTTTCAATGCTACAGAAAGGATAATGGTGGTGATGCTGCTGTGTCTGGTGGCGTTTGTATATTTACATCAAACACTTATCCCAGTACAGCACATCAGTTAAGAACTACTTCTCCAGGCTGTTGCTGTGAGAATTCACACCGCATTTCTAATTACAGTTTGTAGCCTATATTTACCACCGAATGATGTCATCCAAGAAGAGGAACTAAACGACTTACTTGATAAACTCCCAGCTCCATTTTTATTGCTTGGTGATTTTAACGGGCATAGTCCTCTGTGGGGTAGTGATGATACGAATTCTCGCGGTCGTCAGATTGAACAGTTAATTTCTGACAACTGCCTCTGTCTCCTGAATACCGACGAGAAAAAACCTATTTTCACGAACCTACACGGACATTTCACTCTCTTGACTTAGCTATTTGTTCTCCATCACTCCTGCCATTGCTGAATTTGCTGTTGGAAATGACCTCTATAATAGTGATCATTTCCCTCTAATCGTGACTCAGGCTGGAAGTAATAGTGTGCGTCACAAACCACCTAATTATGTGTACAGTCGAGCTGATTGACACTTTTCACGCAATTGGCTGTGATCAGTGAGGCAAGAGTTAAGACAGATATGATAGATGATGCCATTAAATATATCACCGACACAATAATCTGAGCTGCGGATGTTGCTATCCTAAAATTCCATCATTCCACATAAACACAGGAAACCTTGGTGGAATGAAAAGTGTCAAATCTCCTATAAGAAACAAAGGAAGCAATGGAATATATTCCGAAGATACCCTACTACGGAGAATCTTGTTGCTTTTAAGAAAGCCAAAGCTCAAGCTCGAAGAGTTAGACGTCAGAGTCAAAGAGAATCTGATCCGCTACGTGTCGTCAATCAATTCATCGACAACAAGTAAACAATTATGGAGGAAAGTTAAACAGCCAATGGTATCTATCAGGATTATTCCATTCCTGTATTAAAAACCGGAGCTGCAATACACTCCTCAGCGGTAGATATTGCTAATGTCATCGGTGAAACCTTTGCTAGTAAGTTTCCAGCTCTGATTCATATAATCCTACTTTTCTAAGGATTAAAAGAATCGCTGAGCGGACACCCCTAAGCTTTCATGATCGACATATTCTACCCTATAATTGTGATTTTGAACTGTCAGAATTGAAGTCTGCTTTATCTAAAAAGCAAACGACACTAGCCCAGGACCAGATGGAATCTCGTATCAAATGTCTCCGTCATTTAAATCATGATTCTTTATTAAACATACTTTCATTGTTTAACAGAATCTGACTGAGCATGCTTATCCTACATCATGGAGAGAAGCGATAGTGATTCCAATATTGAAACCTGGCAAAGATTCAACTGACCCTCTGAGTTATCGTCCAATAGCTCTTACGAGTTGCTTTGTGCAAAACGTTTGAGCGTATGGTCAATGCTAGACTCATTTACGTCTTAGAGAAGAATAATTGCACACCCTTCATCAAAGCGGATTTTGAAGAGGACGATCCACTATTGATAACATAGTAGATCTGGAATCCCAAATTCGAAATGCTTTCGTGAGGAGAAACCATCTTGTTGCAATTTTCTTCGATATTGAGAAAGCATACGATCGTACGTGGCGTTATGGTGTTCTCCGTAATATGCATAATCTTGGATTTAAGGGTAATCTTCCAATATTTATACAAAATTTTCTAGCTACTAGGTTATTTAAAGTACGTATTGGAAGTACAGTTTCCAATACTTTTACTCAAGCTGAGGGTGTCCTCAAGGTAGCGTTTTAAGCGTAACCCTTTTTAACCTTTTCATCAATAACATACTTCATCAGTTACCAACTTCAGTTCATAGGAATTTATATGTTGATGACTTACAAATTTCATATCAGGGTTCAAACATGAATATAATTGAGAGACAATTGCAAACAGCTGTAAACAATTTAACTACTTTGGTGTGAACGAAATGGTCTTAGTATATCTCCTAGTAAGAGTCACTGTGTCCATTTCTGTAGGAAAACTAGTCTTCATCCCGATCCTGTGCTTCACATAATAGACCTATTCCTGTGGTCAACGAGATAAAATTTCTCGGGGTAATTTTCGATAAGAGTTAACTTTCCTTCCGCATACTTTATATCTGCGGAAGAAGTGCGAGCGAATGCTCAATATCCTCAAGGTGTTATCTAATACATTTTGGGTGCAGATCGCACTTCATTGTCTGAATTTACCAATCAATCATTTTATCTCGTATTGACTATGGTTGTGTTGCTTATGGATCGGCTAGATCTTCCATTTTACGTAGATTGGATACCGTCCACCACTCTGCTTTAAGGATTTGCTGTGGAGCATTTCGTACATCACCCGTCCAGAGTCTATATGTAATCTGCCAACAATTACCATTAGACCTGCGGCGGATACAGCTGTCCTTAATTATTATTCAAAATCATATCCACTCCTCATCATCCCTTACGTTCCACGATTCCAAGTGCTGCTCTTAAGAGATTATATAATGCTAGACCATCAAGCATTCAACCTTTTCTCTGTCGTATGAAATCTATTATTTTGCTTTCTGACCTATGTGATGTCCGAATTGAGTCTACTGACCTTTACGCACATTCACCTTGGTACAATCCACATTACTGTGTTAAATCCCTTTGGTAAGAATAAAAATCAGACACAAGTACTGCTATTCTTCAACAGCTTTATTCATTCCATCGCTGTCAGTACACTATGTACACTCCAGTATTTACGGATGGATCCAAATGTCCAGGATCAGTTGGCTGTGGAGTTTATCTTCATGATACCTCCTACAGTTATAGCCTTCACAAATCCTGCTCCATCTTCACCGCTGAGGCTACGGCTATATACCGAGCACTTCAGTTGGTAACAACAAAAATGTACGTAAATTTGTGTGTACACTGACAGTATGAGTGTCTTAGAAGCTTTGAGGAATAACAACTATAATTGCCATCCAGTTGTGTCTAAGATATTCAAATTAATTGATACTCTACTAACAAGGGATTTGAGATACTGTTTGTTGGGTACCAAGCCACATAGGTATAGATGGCAATGAGAAAGCTGATGCTGCCGCTAAATCTGCAGCTACTTCCATTCTGCCTTCAATACCATCAATGGACATGAGAAAAGGATTCAAACATTTCATATATTCTCTTTGGCAGGAATCCTGGGACCTGCAAGTCAGCAACAAACTCCATTCCATATTTTCATACATCATTCCATTATCTGTTTTATCTCCACGAAGCGCAGATGTCAGACTGACTCGCTTCGAATTGGTCACACGCGTTTCACCCACAAACATTTGATCTTAAGTGATCTCCAACTGTGGTGTGAAAAGTGTGATGAAACCATTTACAGTATATCACATTTTAATTGTGTGTCCAGATTTTAACCATCAGCGTTTTAGATATTTTAATAGTAATATTTTAGCATTAGAAGATTTGCTTGGGGAACTACCCCATCGCAATTTATTTTATGTTTTTAAAAGACATAGGATTTATGAATTTTATCTGATTTAGAAATATTTTATTTAAATACAAGTTTTTAATCTTATACATGTGTATATTGTATGTTTAGATACTTTTAATATATATTTTAACTATATTGCTATTTTATACTTTTTATGTACATTTAAACTATATTTCTATTTTATACTTTTTATGTACATTTTAACTATATTTCTATTTTATACTTTTAATGGATGAAAAGAAAACTGAGGTATAATATCTTGTGATTGGCGCAGCTTGTCCTTATCTGGACCTTGCGCCATAAAAAACCAACCAACCAACCGTAAGCTCGCAGATCTATGAGTTGTTGAATGGGATACAGGAATAGGTTGTATACAGGATAAGTTATAGAATCTACAATATATATTAGTATAATCACAGATCTATGAGTTTTATAAGGGATATACATAAGTATGTTGTGTAGTTGTGGGTAAACTGTGAAGAGGATAAGAAGTGGACTCTATACACCATATAACTTTGCGTGCTCATAGATCTATGGTGTTGAAGGGTGTACAAGAGTAGGTTGTGTACAGGATAAGTTATAGAATTATTCTGGATCTATCTTAAATATGGAGCATCTTAAATGGGAATAAAATGAGTTTATTAATGAATTATTCACTGATAAACCTCGGCATGATGTACAATCTGACTATAGATTCACTCTCTTGTGCACATAAATATATTAATTTGGAGGAGGAAGAATGTTCTAAGTTTTATTTCCAGAAATTCCTAAAATGATGTCTTCTGTTTGACAAGGCTGGTTGACGGGGCTATGCTTAGGGTGGGAAGTTGAGGAGGGATCTAAGCTTGAAAATAAGACCAGTACCAGTCACTAGCAAACAATTGAAACAATATTACTAGCTAAGGTATCAACTGCTTCCTCGCCGAAAAAAGTGAACTAGTTTTTGAAGCAGTCCATTTTTTAATACATTTTGAATTTACAAAATTTAATTGCATAATATAATCATACTTTGGGTAAAGTTGGGGTACAGATGTTCAGAATGCTTTAGAAAGCCTTCGGTGATGGGATGTTGAAAATAATACCAAACAAAAAACACAGGCAATCTCGTTGTAAGAGATTCCTGTTAACGACAATCAAGACCTATAAAATGATTGTGTGAAGCATTAGCAGTGGAGCTTAAAAATCGGGGCGGAGGATACTTTGGAAAGATCCGATACGTTTGCAGATAAATATGATAAATGCGAAAAGACTGTAAATTAATGTTGAATAAATGATTTTAAAATATCCGAGAAATTTGGGGGTAAACTCATTTTTATAAGCACATCATCTAATTCATTGTCAGAAACGCAGAATTAATTACTCAGTGATGTAGAGATGAGTTCTTCCGACAAATTGTAATCTTTAGCCCTGCTGCAGCGAGGATCAATTATTTATCACAGCTGATATCGTCAGGCAAGCATCCTGTTCAACTAGTTGGGAATCGGTTTCTTCACGATGGAAACCTTCTCAAAAAGATGCATCAACCTATTTCAGCGGTATACAATACGTATGAAAAATTAATGGGTTAAAAATTGCAAGTCACGTGTCCCTACTGAAAACATTTTAGCACTCTATATCATGATCAGCTCAGTCTTTCTTTGATAATTCAATTGATTTTAAGTATCGAATGTATGCGATATTTTCTTTAGTCAGGATAAATGAAATCTGTAATTGAAATGCACTTTTATTGAAGGATTTGCTTAATTTCGTTTGTTTCAGTTTGACAAACATCGTTGATAAAATTTCATTATTGTTTCCTCGTATTTTCCTCTTCTTCTTCTTCTTTTTTTTAAAAATCTTTTCTATACATGTACAACATTAATCCCGAAATAATTTCCCATTCTACAATTCATATCCAAATTCAAACTAGTCTCTATTTTTTTGTTTGTAGTGAGGAATATGTTTTGCTTTCTTAAAGAGTATTTTTTTTAAAAAGGATCATATATTCCAAATCAGCGATATTTTATATTACATGTAAACATTTTGGGAACGTATTATTTTGTAAATTAACATCTGTGTGTGCAGACCTTAAAATTATATTACATTATCCCAACTGATTTTTCACATATTTGATGAACGCACGTTTAGAAAGTTTTATGAAAAAATACCGCAATGTTTTCTAAAATATCATCAACTTACTTTGAATTTAGTAGGAAAAATCATTTTTAATAGACTGGACAAAACATTTTAAACATAGTTTTCATGTATAATAAAATAATAAATACGGAAGCAACTTCTATGCCTGAAAGCGTTAACAAATGCTGGAAGCTTTTATTCTCTTTTTGCATATCCCAAGTCCGGAAAATTTTTCATTTTAGACACAGATGCCAGCAACGAAAATATCGGAGCTGTTTTGTCGCAGGAAATTGATGATAAAGAATATGTCATTGCTTATTGGAGTAAATTTCTGTCGAAACCGGAGAGAAATTATTGTACAACCTGGAAGGAATTACTAGCAATCGTTAAAGCCATAGAACATTTCCACCATTATCTCTATGGAAGAATGTTCTTGCTTCGGACAGATCACGCATCCTTAACCTGGCTTTTAAATTTTAAAAATCCAGAAGGACATGTAGGCAGATGGATTCAACTAATCCAGGATTTTGACTTTGAAATACATCATCGCAAAGGCATTCTTCATGGAAATGCTGATGCTTTATAAGGGAGACCGTGTAATGGAAGCTGCCGATATTGTTCTAGAGTAGAGAAGAACTATCAATTAGCAAATCCTTCGGTACGCCAAGTTACTGTTTTACCGCCATCGAAACCAGAGCTATGGAGTGATGAAGGACTTAGATAAGCCCAAAAAGAAGACCCAGATATAAATCCAATTTTTGAATTAAAAGAATCTTCCAGTATGAGCCCAAGTTGGCTGGACATCTCCACCTACAGTCCTGCTACAACACAATATTGGGCTTTTTAGGACTCACTCCATATTAGAAATGGCTTGTTATACAGGAAATGGGAGACAGATAATGAACTAATTTCAAATGGCAGCTTGTTCTCCCAAAATCAAGAATATTAGATGTTTTGAAAGAATTGCACAGTAGCTCAACTGCCTGCCACTTCGGAGTAATGAAGACTCTTCAGAAAGTTCGAGAACGCTTCTATTTGAACAAAACTAGACAAGATGTAGAGAAATGGTGCCAATCTTGTGATGACTGTGCGGCACGTAAGGGACCAAAGAAACGTAGCCGAGGATGGTTGCAGCGGTATAATGTAGGAGCACCTTTTGAACGAATAGCATTGGACATTTTGGGTCCTTTACCACGATCTTTAAATGGCAACAAATACATCCTAGTTGTCATGGACTACTTTACTAAGTGACCTGAAGCATTTTCAATCCCTGATCAGGAAGCGACTACTGTAGCCGAGTTTCTAGTGCAGCAATGGGTTTCCAGATTCGGCGCACCCTTACAAATTCATTCAGATCAAGGGACAAATTTCGCCTCTGCTGTGTTTAAAGGAATGTGTCAATTTCTCGGAATAGACTAGACGCAGACCACGCCATTAAACCCGCAATCAGACGGCATAGTGTAGAGAGGTTTAACCGAACCATCTTAAATAATCTCTCTTATGATTTCCAGAAATCAGCAAGATAGGGATTTGAAGCTACCGCTGTTTCTGCTTGCATATCGCATTGCTGTCCAAGAGACTACCGGATATACTCCATCACAAATGCTCTTTGGTCGTGAAATTCGACTCCCTAGTGATCTTCAGTTTGGATGTCCACCGGATAGATCTTCATCGCCAGAGGAATACCTTCGAGACCTTCAGACACGTCTTTTTATATGGCCATAACTTCTCTCGAGACCGAATCAACCTGACGACCGAAAGAATGAAGACAAGGTATGACAAAAGAGCGACAGGACATGAATTCCAGGAAGGTGATAAAGTTTGGTTGTGGAACCCGATTCGACGTAATGGACTTTCTCTAAAGTTTCAAGCCAACTGGGAAGGTCCCAACATAGTCCTAAAAAGACTGAACGACGTCTATGTTCGTATAAGGAAATCATCTTCTTCAAAACCAAAGATAGTACATTATGACAGATTAACTTCTTATCGTAATGTAAAGTAAAAATTAGTAGATCATAGTCTCATTGTAAATAGTATAGATAATTTTAATATTTTCTATTTTTTTTATTTGTATCTTTAGTTGTTTTTGTATGTAATGTGTTCTGTATCCTCTTAAAATGTAAATTCTTTTACATTAAATTTGGTCTCCTATCAGGGGATTGTACTGCCCGGGACGTGCAGTCCTTGAGAGGGGGGCAATGTTACAAATTTATAAATAATTATTGTATATGTCTTAAAATATCTCCGACAGATCGGAAATACTCACATGCTGGGCAAAAATTGCGGTATTTAGACGTGTTATACGTTAAAAGCGGGTTTTCTAATAATTTGGTGACTTGGCGATGTTTTGGTGAGAAATCTTGGCGACTTGGAGACATTTGTTGGGATTTTTGGTGACTTGGCGAGAAATAGATATTTTTGGAAACATCCATCACCTAAACTCTAGGACTAATATTTAGCGAGATAGCCTAGAAACTTCCAGAACATTGCCGAAATTGATAGATTTCTCCACCAAGTCAGGTATTAATACAGCAGCCCGACATAGAAGGAGATAGTTTTGTGAACACAAACAGTGAATGAAGACGATTAGTCGTGACTGCTAGTCTAGAGAAGCTGTTCTCTGTTTGAGGTATTTGAGACATGTGATTGGAAGCTGTTACATATAGTATCTGACGAATTGTAGCTGTATAATTGTGATTGATACATCTGGTATTTCTAGTGGAATTTTTACGAATAAAAGATTTGTGTTCATTGAGTGTTTGCTTTATTCAACTCTCAATCCACACGAACCCCGAAGCTCGGTACAATATAATTTTAGAGAAAGGTGATAAAATTTTATGGGTTTCTATTGAACTCTATGCATTTGGAAAATCATCTTTTGTAACAATATGAGTAGGGAAAAAATAAGATTTCTGCGCAAAGAGGAGCATTGAGGAGAAGGAAGGAGAGACCCTTCTCCTTCCCACCCACCCTTTGCTCCCTCTTGCGGAGGGACAAATTATTAGCTATCGTTGGTTTTGGAGATATTACATCATGATAACTTGATAACCATAACTTTGATGGCATCCCAGGTATGTTTACGTGTCGCATTTGCAAAAAATCCTTTTAATGCCGCAGAAATGTAAAGAGGCAAGTGAAATCGAAACATGCCGATAAAACTTATAAATGCATTCAATGTAATAAATTGTTCGTGAGATCTGATAATTTAAAGAGACATTTAAGAATTCATGAGCCAATTCCAGCTCAACCTGGACCATCAACCAGACCCTGTAGTGAACCTGTTAGAAAAAGACGACAAATTCTTAAAGATTCTCAACTAATTGGGAAATCTAACTCGAGAAATAAAAATCGCAGTTTAAATGTTTTTAAAACGTATATCATTTTGCCCACAGAAGATACAAATAGTGATATGAGAATTTTTTTAAACTCAACTTAAACAGAAATTCGTGATAAAATCCTGGAAGATAATACGCCAGATATAAAATGGTACCTCACCGTTTCCATGATATTTGTTAGAAAAATATCTGTTTATGATTGTGAAAAGTGTTCGGCCCACTTCCCATCAAAGTGTAAGATATATCTCCCAGGACAACCTCTAAATACAGATGAAGCTTTTGAAAAGGCAAGAAATGTTTTATCTTTTCAGATTAAACTTTTTGCAAGTATTATAAATATATTATTTTTACTTTTATAATCTAATGTTTATTACATTTTACTTAAATGAATGAAAATAATATATACTATTTGTCAAATTTTTATTTTTATTTTTTATAATGTGATTATAAAGATTATTTTGTGTTTCTAAAACAAAAGCATATTTTTTAAAACATTATATTTTGTAAAGTATTGTTAAAATAACTATTTGTTATACTTAATCTTGTCATCTTAAACAAAAATTATTCAGCATGATTTCAGTTATTCATACATATTTGAAAATTTGTAATAAGTATAGAAACACACAATAAAAATAAATAGCATATATTCTATCTATTTCTTGTATAAATCACCTAAAATTATTTATATTTTTAGGTGATTTTATCATTTAACTGGTATGACGGAAAAGGCTCCGGATAGAATTTTGAAAAAATTGAGAATGCCGAAGTAAAAACTGCATTATATGAACCTTTGTCAGCAGTGTCATTCATTTCCTTACCAAAAAAAATTGCTTCTAAAACGTGCTCTCTTAAATATAAAGAACTATGATGAGAAATGTTTACTTTGGTCTGTTTTAGCTGCTGTTTTTTTGAATTGATTGGGTGTAAACCCAATCAATTCAAAAAAACATCCAGAGCTAGTGAAAAACTATGTGTCTTTTGAAAAAGAAATAAATGTAGAAGGAATTGACTTCCCCACTCCAGTAAGCCAATTACAAAAATTTGAACGTCAAAATCATTTTTCCATAAATGTTTTTGGTTACGACAAGGAAATATTTCCTTTATACATCACAAAAGAATCATCAGACCAACATATTAATTTACTGTCGTTTTCAGAAAATGAGAAAAATCATTATTGTTTAATTAAATGTATGAGTCGTTTACTTTCGGATCTTACACTAAATACAATGACAAAGTATATTATTTTAAATATTGTTTGCATAGATTTATAAAAAAAGTTAATTTGGATAAACATATTGAAAAATGTAATGAACACGGACTGCAAAAGGTGAAGATGCCTTCTGAGAATGAAAAATGGTTAACTTTTGATAAACCGCAGTATATGAACCTTTGGCAGCAGTGTCATGCATTCCCTTACCAAAAAAAACTTCCTGTACCTTTTGTCATTTATGCCGACTTCGAATCTCTTCTAGTGAAACTAGACACTTGTTTGCCAAATACATCGAAATCTTTTACCCATCCATTAAACAAGCATGTGCCTTTGGGTTACTGCTGCATAATTGTGGGTCCAAATGGCAATATGCATAAAAATCCTGTTGTATATAGAGGCTCGGATTCAGTAAATGCTTTTTTTTTTTAAATTTTCTAAGAGAAGAAGAGGAAATTTTAAATATTTTGAAATCAAGTGAACCTATTCATATGACAGTATCTGATATATAAAATTTTAGAAACTCTACCCACTGTCATATTTGTGAACTTCCATTATTGAATGATAAATTCGTGATCATGATAGATTAAGTGGAAAATATCGCTCTTCAGATCACTCCGAATGTAATTCAAAATATAAATTAGCTTCTTGTATTTCTGTAGTAATACCTAAGTTAAAAGGATAATATGATAAATGTTTGCTATCAGCTAATTTTGACATAAGATTGTCGATGATTATAAGAGCGTCTGAAATATGAGTAATGTTTGGAGATAATCCCTCCATGAATTCTACATTTGATATTAGATCGAAAAGTGTTTAATAAGCACCAAAACACGAAAGTACTTTAGAGGTCTTAGGGTGAAAAATATTTGATTCAAGTAATTTTTTTTAACAAAATATGATTTTCCAGAATTAGATGGACCACAGATTAACATGGAAAAAGAATGCTTTAACTTTGGAAACTCCATGTTGAATGTAGTATTGTCTTAAAAGTTAACCTATTTATTTGATTCCGTTTCCCCACCACCTCTAGAGGTAGGAAGCATGGCGCATATTTTTTAAGGAGGTTTTGCCTGTAGCTGTAATCTTCCATATCTATCATTGTTAAGAAATGTGAAATTTATTCAGTGTGTATTTTAAAATGTAAATAAGGAAGAGATGTTATCCCATCTGATAATATATATTGTTTCGTATCTAATGGACACAAAGTTGATTTTTATACTGAAACAGTTTGAACACTATGATTTATACTAGCAATTCTTTTGGTCTCTGAAAGTGTACAATGTTGATTAAATAAGCAATTTTTATAATCCTCATAGCGAATTTGTCTTTTGATAATTTTTGTTGATACTTCTTTTGCTGTTCTTTATTCACCACAATCGCTTTTCAATCTATACATTTTTGGTTTCAGTCCTACAAATTCTAACGCTATTCTACATTCCAATTCGTACTTCATCTTTCCTAAAACTTTCTTATTATCATTGTTATATAGTAAATGGTTTAAAGAATAATTTGAAAAGTCAAATAAGTGTTTCTCATTTTCCATATCTTTATAAATATCTTTTGCTTCCACTTCGTAGCAAAGAGAATCTGTATCAGTAAATAAGAGTTTGGCATTGTTGGCATATTTTTTTTCATATAATTATAATGAGAATCATACATTAAGGTTTTAGAAATGTCTAAAATCGAAAATCCGACGTAAATGGGTCTATTCAGCAAGATGGAAGTTTTTTTTTCCTTTGAATGGATACGAGATTTTCGTTTATAATACTATATGATAAAAAGCTGGGGGTGCAGTCAGTTTCTTAGCTTTTTTCTCTTCATGAACTAAATCGATTTGAGACCTAAGTCTCAAATTCTCCGTGGTTTTTCTCAAAACCGCATTATTTAGAAGATTAAATAAATCTTTTTGAAAATTATTATTAGCCTTTTTCCTTTGACTTGTATTAAAACCAATACATGTTTCAACCAAGGACTTTGATGAAACTTTAAAATTCTATATATATGAGTAACTTTTAACCCTAATGAAACATATTGCTTCGTGCAAGTTCCTATAATGAATATAATGTACTTCTTTTTTATATTAAATTTGAAATCAATTTCTCAGAATTATTTAATTTAATATTAAAGTTTTTAGCCATTTATTTATTAAAGGGAGATAAAATATCTTCCTTAACTATAATTCTTTCAGGTAACAGAGGATAATCCGTATGCTGGTCATGCAATGATGGAGGGTACTCTATGTCTACTTCAAACATGTATCCCTCCTCTGCATCATCATCTATATTCAAAAAATCTATTGGAGTTGTCACCCATTGGAAATCGTGTGTTAGCAAATACTGGAACATTGCCCAGCCATATAAATTATTGGCATCTATATACATAATGTACTTTGACGGTTTTCTAGGGTCAAAATTACTCATATATACATTATTAGCTTGACTAATCTTTGACTAATCATTTATGCCTCGCTCGATGAAAAGATGTTCATCAACATCTGTTAAAAGTTCCAGCTTAACTTTTGACATTCTTAATTAATCTTGCCAAGCTCTGGAGCTGTATAATTGTGGCAAGGATCAATTTTATAATATTTAACGCATAAATTTCTGAAATTTTCAAAAATGTCACCTAATTTTAATACATCATTCATAACATAAACATTATGGTATTACCCCATGCTTTTTATATCGAATTCTTTCCAAACAGTTTGTGCATGAAAATAATCTTCATCTGTGATATTTTCACGGGTTAAACTACTGAAAAATTCCTTCTTTGGGGCAAACATTCAAGTTTAAATTTTTCAAAATTATCCATAAATTCATACGGATATATATCTTTTCCCAGCATGAATTTTGTTTTATTACCAAATTATAGTATGAGTAAATTTCATTTCTTTGGGAGGTAAATTGCATTTAAGTTTTTCAAGAGAAGAATTCAAAAATTGCAAAGAATCTATAAATCTTAAGTTGCCGAGACTAAACGAAACAAAATTCTCGCTATTGCTCGGAATACAACTTATTTTACGCGTTTTACATTTTCCAATACCTTGCAATATGAGACGTGAATCATATTCTTTTAAATTATGTATTACTATAGGAATGCAAGAAGCTAATTTATATTTTGAATTATATACATTCATAGTGAGCTGCAGAGCGATATTTTCCACTTAATCTATCATGATCACGAATTTATCATTCAATAATGGAAGTTCACAAGTATGACAGTGGGTAGAGTTTCTAAAATTTTATATATCAGATACTGTCATATGAATAGGTTCACTTGATTTCAAAATATTTAAAATTTCATCTTCTTCTCTTAGAAAATTTAAAAAAAAGCATTTACTGAATCCGAGCCTCTATATACATCAGGATTTTTATGCATATTGCCATTTGGACCCACAATAATGTAGCAGTAACCCGAAGGCACATGCTTGTTTAATGGATGGGTAAAAGATTACGATGTATTTGGCGAACAAGTGTCTAGTTTCACTAGAAGAGATTCGAAGTCGGCATAAATGACAAAAGGTACAGGAAGCTGATACTGTGGTTTATCAAAAGTTAACCAATTTTCATTTTCTGAAGGCATCTTCACCTTTTGCAGTCCTTGTTCACTGCTGTTTTCAATATGCTTATCCAAATTAACTTTTTTTTTATAAATCTGTGTGCAAACAATATTTACAATAATGTACTTTGTCATTGTATTTAGTAAGATCCGAAAGCAAACAACTCATACATTTAATTAAACAATAATGATTTTTCTCATTTTCTGAAAACAACAGTAAATTGATACGTTGGTCTTTTGATTCCTTTGTGATGCATAAAGGAAATATTTCCTTATATTAACCAAAAACATTTATGGAAAATTGGTTTTGTCGTTCAAATTTTTGTAATTGGCTTACTGGAGTTGGAAAATCAATTCCTTCTACATTTATTTCCTTTTCAAAAGGTCGATAGTTTTACTCTGGCTCTGATTTTTTATTTTTATTTATTTATATTTTTTTGAATTGATTAGATGTAGAGCAGCTAAAATAGAACAAAGTAAACATTTCTCATCATAGTTCTTTATATTTAAAAGATCATGTTTTAGAAGCAATTTTTTTTGGTAAGGAAATGAATGACATTGCTGACAAAGGTTCATATAATGCAGTTTTTACTTCGGCATTCTCAATTTTTTCAAAATTCTATCTGGAGCCTTTTCCGTCATACCAGTTAAATGATAAAATCACCTAAAAATATAAATAATTTTAGGTGATTTATACAAGAAATAGATAGAATATATGCTATTTATTTTTATGTGTATGTTTCTATACTTATTACAAATTTTGAAATATGTATGAATAACTGAAATCATGCTGAATAATTTTTGTTTAAGATGACAAGATTAAGTGTATCAAATAGTTATTTTAACAATACTTTACTAAAATATGTTTTTGAATTTATATATTTTGTCTCATAGCAATAATATTTACATTGAACGAAATACAATTATGAATAATTTAAAATACTTAAAAAATTTTCCCAAACTACACATGGCTATTAAACTATCATAAGAAATAGATTAAAATTATTAATAAGTAAATGATTGCTTCAAAACAAAAGTATTTACGTAAGAACTATAATTTTCTTTTAAAAAAGTAAAAACTCTCAAATTATAAAATTTTACAAAATACAATGTTTTCAAAATATGCTTTTGTTTTAGAAACAAAAAATAAACTTTATAATCACATTATAAAAAATAAAAATAAAAATTTGACAAATAGTATATATTATTTTTATTCATTTAAGCTAAATGTAATAAAAAAATTAGATTATAAAAGTAAAAATAATATATTTATAATATTTGCAAAAAGTTTTATCAGAAAAAATAAAACATTTCTTACCTTTTCAAAAGCTTCATCTGTATTTAGAGGTTGTCCTGGGAGATAGATCATACACTTTGATGGGAAGTGGGCCGATCACTTTTCACAATCATAAACAGATATTTTTCTAACAAATATCATGGAAACGGTGCGGTACCATTTTAAATCTCGCATATTATCTTCCAGAATTTTATCACGAATTAATTTTTTAATTGAGTTTAGAAATATTCTCATATCACTATTTTTGTCCTCTGTGGGCAGAATCTTATACGTTTTAAAAACATTTAAACTGAAAATTTTATTTCTCCAGATAGATTTCGCAATTTGTTGAGAATCTTTCTGAATTCATCGTCGTTTTCTAACAGGTTAACTATAGGAGCTGGATGATGGTCTAGGTTGAGCTGAAATGGACTCATGAATCCTTAAATGTCTCTTTAAATTATCAGATCTCGTGAATAATTTATTACATTGAATGCATTTATAAGTTTTATCGGCATGTTTCGATTTCACTTTTCTCTTTACATTTCTGCGGCATGAAAAGGATTTTTTGCAAATGGGACACGTAAACATACCTTTGATGCCATCAAAGTTATGGTTTTTCAAGTTGTGATGATATAATATCTCCAAAATCAGCGACAGCTAATAACTGGTCACTAAAAGGTAAATCAACCTTATTAAAGATATCCTCGACAGAGTTCATCTTCGGAAAAATTATTTTACTAGACACTTTAAGTATTTACTTTTATGAGTAAAGTTTCAACTTTAAAATAACATGCAGCACTTAGAGCATTCCCAAGCAACAGGGGATAGTGAAATGCAGAGACAAAGCTGATCAGAAACTATGGAAGTAAGAAAATTCGCACTCCTTATATAGCACCGATTTCATTGTTAAATTCATATTTGACCTTTGATCTGTTTTCATTTTTTCTCAACGAATTATATTCATATTGAGGGATATTTTTCCTTAAAAATATTTTCCCTTTCTGAGCAGTGTGAGATGGAGGGGTGAAGAAACTCTAGTTGACAAAAGTGGAGAGGGAAGATAACAAAGAAATATTTAGATATTATAGTATGCTTTACCAATTCCCTGCCGGGGTAAAAAAAGAGTGATGCATGGGGAGCGACGACAAAAAGTAGCAGTGATAATACTTTCCCACCTCTTTAATGATATTAAAGGATAAAAGTCAAATGGCCCTAAAAATTGGAATGCATGAGAAAAAATGTGGAATGTAATCGTTATAAACAGCGATAAATATTGTGCTTTTCGGGTGTTGGGAAAGATATTTTTAAAGTAAACTTTTCTTACAGTTTCTTTCTATTCAACTATTATCACAATGTATTCCAATTCAGAATATATTCTTATTCATATTTTGAATAATTTAATAGTACAACGCAGCTGCATGGTTGAAAAGAGGTTTCAGTATTTAATACTTGTATTCATTTCCTTTTCACATATTGTTACAATAAATAATTTTCGAAATGCATAGTTCAATAGAAGTTCATAAAATTTTATTACCTTCTTCTAAAATTATATCACTTTGGGTGGAGAAAATGTGTAAAATAGGTCGGTATTTATGTGTTAGATCATTTCTGAAACATCAATGAAAATCATATTTTCAAGAAAAATATTTTACATTAGTATGATTTTAACTTTGTTCGAAATTGACTAATAGATTCCAATAATTCTTTCTTGTTCTATAGAAAAATCCTTTAACAATTTTAATAATAGAGTTTAACCCAATCAGTTTTTGTTGACCACCTGGCCGGTAAAATTAAATGCGATAGGCGAAAATAAGTAAAATAAAAGTCATTGAATTTTGAAATAGAGTAGCTAGTTCAAAAATTAAGAAACCTAGTTTTCGTTGTAATTTAATAGGCATTTAATAAATTGAAAGTGAAACTATATTATATGTGAATACTTCCTAAATATTCCTCACATATAAAGAGTTCAATATTATTAGCAAATGTATAATAATGTCCATGAACTTTCAGTGCAAAATTTTGTGTTAATTTGGTAATAATTATAGTTATTAAATGTATCAAAGTATAAACATTTCATAAAATTAAGCATTTTTTTAAGAAAGAAATTATAAAAAAAGTTCCTTTCACTCTTTTTACTTAAATATTCGAAGTTTTGAAAATGATTCTATCATAACGTTTTAAAATAATTAGTAAATATCACCGCATACACAAAGGAATAAAAATATGTAAATGAACATTAAGTAATTCATACTTATAAAATATAAATGTGAGAAAATAATGACTTAAATTATTGATATGTTAAAATGAATTCTATTTGAAAGTAGGTAATTTATCCTTAATTATAGACGATATAGGGGAAATAATAGTATAATAGAAAGATAAAGTTTATTACTATTTCGCTGATTTGAATAGTAAAAAATGTAATATTCATATTAAAAATTTAATTGTTTTCACACATTATTCTCATCTCCTAGACATAAATGATGATAATATCTAAGGAGAGGGAATAGTAGGGGGGGGGAGTCACCCCGTATGAGGGAGCAAAGGGTGAGTGGGAAGGAGAAGGGTCTCCTCCCTTCTCCTCAATGCTCCTCTTTGTGCAGAAATTTTATTTCTTCCCTACTAACACACATTCATCAAAGTTAGCGATTAGGTTAATAATACGCGGTAATTGTTAAATAGAATTATTAAAGCATTTTTCTTGTTTGGACATTTCACTGTATTGTGTCGAAGTTGAAGCATAAAATGAAGCATTTTACGAACTATTAAAATTAGATGATTTGATATCAAAATGTAACAACACCCAGTAGAAAAGGAATAACATTGCCTCAATATCATCTGGTTCTTCAAATGTTAAAAAATGTCGAATATTGTAAATGTAACATTTATAGATTACATCTAATATTACTTCAAAATAATTTAGATTAGATATTAATTTTGATAATATTTCTATGGCATAAATATGCAATATCTCCTGTACTACATTTTTATTGATTTAAAATAAAAATAATAAAGTATGGCATATTTAAAAATCATTATCCATTTTCAAAGCACGCAGAACTTTATTGTGTAGATGCACTGCAAGTTCTGTATACTATCTATTTAAATAAAAAATTTCACTAAATTTACTATAAAATAAAGTAATTTAAATTAAATAATTTAAAAACAGAAGGCTTAATAATATTACCAAATGATGTTCCTAAATATCTGTATTCAATGTTAATAAACATTGGTATTTATAAATATTTCACAACATGTAGCAGTGTTCAAAATATAAAGTGTTTTAGTCCATAAATATTTAAAAAAAATATTTGGAAATATTTTAAACGTAATATTACTTGGGAATAATGTTTTAATTCATGTTAAATTTGAGTAAAAAACGGAAATATGGTATGATATACTTCCCAAGAGATTTCTCACCAAATATGGCGTCCTTTGTTTAGATTATAGTGTTGCCAATTTGAATTTTTGTTGCTTTTAATGTTTTTATGTAGCCAGGTTTCCTTTTTTTTGGTGTTTTGCATCATTGTTTCATCATATGTATGGTTTTTTAATGGTAACAGCGTTTCAATTCGGTGGACTTTGAGAGATTTCCTGTTCCGAAAATATTTCATACTACTTTCGAAAATATTTTAGGATTTTAATTTATAAATGAAAAAAGAGAAAAATATAGCTATACTTCTATTTATTGAAGACAATGAATATGTTTTTCTTGATTTCTGAATAGAAACTTATTTTATGCATAGAAGATATTTGACATAGATTGAAAATGCATCAAAAGCAAATGATTATTGTAAAATAGCTCAGTTTTTAACTCAATTAATACTCACTCAAGGACTTTATAAAACACGCACTTTATTTCTCCGATGGCTACTGCCGGTTTCTTTTTTATGACTCAATTGGGGCGGGCGCCTACATTCCGCCCGGCATTGACATGGCACATTTAACAATTTGATATCTCAAGAAAAATATTAACACACTATATAATATATAAGCGCAATGATACACACTATTAATAATAAACTACACTAAATACATAATGATACACAGATATATTTGATAGAGTTCTCACTCCTTAATTGGGCAATGACAAAATGCAAATTTAATTAATGCTCCTTTTAAAAACTCCTTTCTTTGTTTTGACTAAAACTACTCTCACCTTCTTATCCTTTCCTGGGAATGTTTGCATTATTCTGCCCAATGGCCAGTTACAAACCTGTACATTATCTAATTTTAAAATCACCATAGTGCCAACTTGCACATTCTCTCTGGTGAACCTCCTCTTTCATCTTTCTTGTATTGCACTTAAATAATTGTTAGACCAATGCTTCCAAAATATCTGCACTATCTTTTTTTAATTTTTGCCATTGTTTTAATTTATTGTCATGTAAATTTAGGATGTTGGGTTCTGCAATTGCTGTGATAGGTCTGCCTAGCAAAAAATGGCCAGGTGTCAAGACATCATAATCATTTAAGTCAGATGATAGGGGATGCAATGGGCGGGAATTAAGAATTGCCTCAATCTGTTCAATTACAGTTATGAATTTCTCAAAGGTTAGCTTTAAATTGCCTACTACATGTTTAAGATGGTATTTCGCGGATTTGACACCTGCCTCCCAAAGTCCACCATGATTCGACGATTTAGGGAGAATGAAATTCCACTAACCTTTTCTTTGGACAAATAATTACTCAAGTTTTCATCTGCACTGCTAACTAATTTACTCAATTTCTTTAATTCGGAGTTACTGCCAACAAAATTAGTAGCGTTATCAGAAAATATGTGGGTACTTTTCCCTCTTCTGCTAAAAAATCTCTTAAGTGTAGCTACAAAGGCATCACTAGAGAGGTTCGTTACCATCATTAAATGACAAGCTTTAGTCACAAAAAATGAAAATACACATAAATTTTATTACAAATTCCTTTTCTTTGATTTAAATATTTTATATAAAAAAGACCAAAAAAATCTATCCCTACACAATTGAATGGAAAGTTTGGGGTTACTCTCTCTTCAGGTAAATGTCCCATGAGCTGTTGACAAGGTACTGGTTTAGCTTTAAATCGAACAACACAATCGTGCACTAGTTTTCTACAAAGGTTACGTCCACTTAAAGGCCAAAACCTTCATCTAAAAAAAACTATAACCCTTGTGGGCCACTATGTAAATAGCTCTTATGAAACATTTCAGCAATCATCACACTCAATTTATGATTGGTAGGTAAAATTATAGGAAAACTTTTATCAAAATTAAACTTACTGTTGACTAGTCTTCCACCAACTCTTACAACATTTCTTTCATCTAAAAATGGGAAAACATTTTTTAACTTACTATCTACAGGCACATTACCATCCTTCTGAAGTCCTGCAATTTTTTTCTTAAAACACTCTTGTTGAACTAATTTTACTAAGACAAATTCAGCATCTTTAATTTCTTAACATTGCAGGGGGCCAGTTATCTTTTGCTGTGATTTGCAGTTATTAAGGAACCTATAAAGAAAAGTTAAACACGTACAAGTTTAGTATAATTGTTAGTATATAATACTAAGTAATTCATCAGTTAAAGAATTAAAAGTCACTAGAAAAACGGGTCTCTTGAACCTTCGTTCACTCTTAACCAGTTCTGCATTAAAATGTTCTAAGTCCTCGTAATTAGCTCTGTATAATTGTTAAGCGTCTCTACTTCCTCGATGATAAGTAGTGGTCCATACCGCCACAAAGAATTATTTCTCAGTTGTTCTGCATTTCAGCCACGGGAAACGATGTCTGCAGGATTTCACTCCGATGATATATGCTTACGTTGTGAGACATTTGTCAGAACTTGTATTTTAGCCACTCTGGTAGCGACAAAGGTTTTCAATTATGCTGGAGACTTCTGAATCCAGGACAAAACAATTTTGCTGTCCGAAACATACCAATTTTTTTATCTATTTTAAGTTCTATGGAAGTGCTAACCTTTTTCATCAATTTAGATAGCAATACACCTGCACACAGTTCAAATCGTGGAATCGAAAGTGTTTTGATTGGAGCAACTTTTCCCTTGCTGCACACTAGATGTAAAGTTACTTCACCACTTGCTGATTCGCCTTTTATATAGACTGCTGCACCGTAATAGCCCTCTGATGCATCTGAGAATCCAAAGAGTTCAATTTTTACAACCTTTTCTGTAGCATACATCGATTTATTTTAATACAGTTAATGTCACACAACCCATCAAAAAACTGTAACCATTTTTGTACGACATCTGATGGCAGTCTTTCTTCCCAATCTATTGATAACCTCCACAGACGTTGCCTAAAAACCTTAGCCTTTGTAAGCACAGATCCTATCAAATCAAGTGGGTCAAAAATGCAGGCAATTATGGACAAAACTTCTCTGTTTGTAACCATAGAAGCATCTTTTTTAGGCATATTGTAGGAAAGTTCATCCCTCTTGGCCTTCCATAGCAACCCTAATGTTTTTGATCAAAGCTATAGTCATTTGAATCTTCAAAAAATTCTCTTAACTCTGGACAGTTACTTTGCCCTTTATGTAGTTCCATACCACAAGTTTTAAATATTTGAGTTAATTCTTGCTTTAGACACTTAACACTTTCTAAATTTGACCCTCCACTCAATATGTCATCCATGTACATATCTTTCTGAACTACTTGAGAAGCCAATGGAAATTTCAGTTGTTCATCAGTACCTAACTGTTGAAGACATCCCTGAGCCAAATATGGAGCACTTGTGGTTCCATACGTCACTGTGCATAATCGATACGTTTTAATATTCGCTTCCTTACTATCTTTTCATAAAATTCTTTGCAAGTCTCTTTGTGCAGAATCAATCCAAATCATTACATTTCTTGAATGTCAGTAGTAAAAGCAAAAAGATGTTTTCTGAACCTCAATATTATAGGAAATAAATCATCTTGAATTACACCACCATTTAGCTGCATGGAATTTAATGACTCACCAGTTGAAGTAATTTGTGAAGCGTCGAACACAACTCTATATTTCGTACTCTTTTTTTGTGGTCTATAAACTGCATTATGAGGTAAATAGTAGATCACTTCAGATTATTGCGTCATAGGAACTTCTTGCATATGATTAAAACACTCATATTCACTCATAAATTGACGATATAATGCCAGAAGTTCTGAATTCTTTTCTTATTCCACAAGGAATTTAATTTTTTGATTGCAATCCCTCTAGACTCTCCCAGTAATTTCGGATCTTTTTTAAATGGCATGTGTACCACAAATTTTCCTGATTTATCCCTTTTATGAGTTTTTATAAAATGGTTATTAGCTTCAAATCTCTCAATAGTTTCAAATTTCTGTGTTTCTACAATTCTATTTCCCCAAAATTCCGCATAATTTTGTTTAAGTCGGCACCCTCGTTTATAAGCCCACAGTGTACATTAGTCTCAGTTGCTATTGGTACTCTACCACTCACTACAAATCCTAATACTCTGTTTTGTAAATTTAATTTAGTATTAGTAGGGTAAATTCTGTCAGGTTTTAATAGTCCATAAAAATTCTCTGCTCCCACAATTAAATCAGGGGGATCAAATTTTTAACACTGGTAACAATCAAAAATTCTAAATCCAATTTGAAATTTCTTATATCATTAAAAATCATAATATTAACTTTAGATTTAATTGTCAGAAACATTCCATTTAAACCTGAAACTCAAATATTTATTTTTTCCTTTCTTAAATTAAGCTTGTCAACGCAACTCTTACTCAAAAAATTAGCACTGGCTCCAACGTCTAATAAACACGAACGCGTAAAACATTTCCCTAGTCATCGGTTAAAAAACAAATAAAAGTTCTAAGTAATACAGACTTCGAATTTGTTGACGAAGTATAACTAGTCACTGCCAAGCAATTTTGATCCTGACCCCATTGCTCTTGTTTATTGCCAGTAGGAACGAATTCTAAAGCTGTGGGAAAGGGGAAGAAACTCACTTTCACATTGAGAGAGTATTTACATTCTCATTAGGCGCCGATAAACGTTCTTGTTTTTGCTCTGACTGAAAGTGAAGTGTGGCATGATGACGCCGCTTACAGATATTACACAAATGTTTTGATTTACACGTCGTTACACTATGATTATTCCCCAAGCAATTAAAACGGAAGAGATTTGATTTTACAAACTCAATAAGCTCATTTACTGACATATTTTTATAATTAGGGCATTTATATATGGGGTGATTCTCATTACATGATAAAACACACTTATTATTTTTAACATCCGAAGGAAAACTCTTGACGTGTATTTTAACTCGGACAATTTATTAAACTTAGAAATTTCCACCAAAGTCTTGCCTCGGGAAGTAAAATATGAATCAATTTCTTTCCCTAATTCAGAGGGTTTACCATGCGTCAGCTGTCTCATATCAATATGACACGTAGTTTCTCTAAGGTCTGGCATATTTTTATCTGAATTAAATCTTTAAGAGTTTTGAAATTTGTTACCTTCCTCAATTGTAAATAATATTCCCAGCTCGTCGTTAATCGCGATGCTAATTATACATATGCTTCATTTGGTTGGCGATGAACTTCCCTAAAATGTTCTAAACATGATTGAGGGGTAAGCTCAAATTCTCGGAGTACTATTGTTTTTACTTTAGAACACTTATTTAACTCGTCATCGTACTAATGTGTACGTACATTAGTCGCCCTTTCCCCTAGCAAATTTAACAAAATCTCTCTGCTTTGTGTTTATCAGGTACGTTTTTTGAAATAAAGGCTATTTCTAAAGATGCAAAAAAATAACTCCAACCCTCATGTCTACTAGGAGTTTTAATAGTAAAAGTACAAACACTTTTTATGAGAGAGTCTAAAGATTCAGTCTGATTATTTTCAACATTTTCACCTTCTGAATTTGACTTAGATTCCTCTTTCACGGGAGCAATTTCTAATTCCATTTTCGTTCTTTCAAGGTTAATTTTTTCTTAATTTTAATTGTTGAAGTATTTCAGATTTTCTCTGTTCGAGCTTAATTTTCTCCATCTCTAGCTGACGCAACTCATCGGACTTTCGATCTTCAATTATCGTATTTGCTAATTCTACAACGGAATCTTTCTCTGTCACGTACTTCTGGTTTTGTTTTATAATACTGCTTAGGTCTGAAACAGTCATTTTCTCATTGGCATCTTCTCCTAACTCAATAGCAATTAATAATCAATCCTCTTTTTTACGCCTTTCAATATTTTGAATAGTTATTAATATTTCAATATTTATATAAAGATCTATTCTCAGAACATGTAAATTATTCAGTCACATACCTCAATTACGCTGACGATACTCAGCAGAGGCCTATATTATCTCTCATAGCCATTATTTAGATCCATAGGTTCCTGGTTTTCTCCTGCGAGACCATGACCATTGTAAAATAGCTAAGCTAGTTGAATTAAATAGCTAGCTTTTTAATTCAATTAATACTCACTCAAGGACTGTATGAAACACACATTTTATTTCTCAGACTCTCAATGGCTACTGCCGGTTTCTTTTTTGTGACTCAAGGGGGGCGCTGCGCTCGCTAGCGCCAACAGTTATTTTGTGAATGATTCCATGATAGCTTAGATATTATACCAATCCTGAATTGTAAATCTCTATTTTAACTAAGAAAATATATTTTATATAAACAAAGAGGAAATTTAATTGATATCAATGACACTAAAATTTTTTAAAACAAACTTATTAACCATAAAATGCATGTTTCTTTCGTTCCAGTTGATGTCATGGCTACATCACTTTATTGAAATTCTCATTGGTTTAAAATACCCATGACGTCAGATAATATTTCATCTCTGTCACATCCTATTGAGACGGCGTCGTAAATCAGACTTGTCGACGAATTTGCTGCCTGCCTTCAAATCGCATTCTTCGAGAGGCAACAAACAAGGCGATGCTCACCATCGAATGTCTGAGAATAGTGTCGAAGTTCATTTTATTAATGAAACTGTTTCTTATATAAAGCCTCCATTTGGGAAGTCGTTTTCTATTGATTTAACACATGGACAATAGAACAGCAGGAAAAGCAAAATGAAAAAGACAAGACAAAACATCCACTTAATGGTAAGTTTAAATTGGCAAGAACGATTTAAATTTATAAAAATTTCATTAACTAACAGAATTTTAAATTAATAATTACAATTTTCGTAAACAATCTCTTTCAAATCTTAAGACTAATGCTTTGCTTACGAGAATATTAAACATTGGTTAAAATTTATTGTTTGTGTATGGTCAATAGTTCTGTTAACTAAACAATGGACTGTATAATTTTAAATATAAAAAATAATCTTTATTTTTCGTAGCTGATTCTTCTCGCTCATTTTACAACTGCTCTCCTCAGAGGCAATAACTGGACTCCTTCCTCTCGCACAGTTTTTTGTTTCGTTTTTCTCACATACAAAGATGGCGCAGCCGCAACAGCTCTTCATGGGTACGGAACATTTAGTATTAATTTTATTCTGATTTAATCAAGAGGGATCAAAATATAAAATATCTTTAAATCATCCTTCAGTATGCTTAAATTTAATAAACAAAATATAAAAAATATTCAGCAAATTTCTATTTGCAGTACATGTCAGGGCACTCCAATCTTTATTTGCGTCGCATTGTAAAAACTTTAATTTTTTAAATTTTATTAATTTGTAAAATTTTAACTTTTTAAAAATGTGTTTAATTTAAAGCTCTTAAGATTAATCTTAATCATTTAAAATTTGTCTGGAAAAAAAATTTTTTTATTTCTTTTTTTCAAAATTTAGATTTAATAAAATAAAGAAGTTGAAATAAGAATACAGACAAAAGGTTGCACTTTGGTTTCTTTCTTATAAATTAAACATACATGTCTTTTTAATTATTTATTTATTTATTTGCTAATGAACAGATATGTTTGAGTAAATATTTTTCCTTCTAATTATTTCCAGAAAAACATGTTTAGCTTAAGCGAAAAACGCTGGAAAGAATACATTTTAAGCATTTCAGGTTTGAAAATCAAATTTATTATCTCGAATTTATGATAAAAAATTATTTAAATTTATCTAATAATAATAAAAATTTTTAAGAAAATTCTTAAACGGTTTTAAAAAGAATATTAATGCAATTTTTTATATTCATGATGATAATCATTTTTCAATTATTATCATCATAAAATATAAAGTTTTATGCAAATTTTTATATATTTGCATGAATTTGCTTAAAGTTTATATAAATTATGTTTAAATAAGTGTATATATATACTAATAATATCACTCTAGTGCTTCAAATTTTAAATTTCTGATTCCCGATTGGAATAAAATCCATTGAAATTGCAAAAAATTCATCTTTCCAAATAAATTTCAATTTTTTGTAGTGCTATTTTACAAAATTGTGAGAGTATTTTTGAAAAATTAATTCCCTAACTAGTGTTTAATTACAATGGGCGCTATAATAATTGGAAAACAGCTGGGAAAGGCAGCAAAGTAATAAAGCAGTGATTTCATCTTTCGTCAAAGGTCGAAAAATCGTCATCTATGAGAGTGGAGTAGCTTCACTTCGAAGAATATCGAAAGCACTAAAGAAAATTTAATAAATGATATTTTAATTGATGGTTACAACTTTTCTTATTGCCTTCAAAGCCATTTATTTTGAGTTATTCTCTACTCTTGTGTCATTTTTCTTTTAAATCTGCAGAAGACCCGTGCATCTTTAATAACTCATTACTGTACTGATAACGGTTTTTCGTTTAAACTTTTCAATATTTCTTTTCAATGGGGTTCATTTCCAAGAAACGCTAATTATTAAAATTTGAAATTTTTATTAGTTTTCTTGGAATATAATTCATGGCAAAAAAATTCTGAAAATTATCCTTTGTTAAAAAATTTTCGTACATGATAATTATAATTAGTAAGCCAAATTCCTGTGGATTATTGCATTTACATGTCAATTTATCTTTAGAATAATAAATTATTTTAAAAACCATTTTAATATTGTTATTTTTTTGTATTTTTATAATTTGATTTGTAAAATTCTATAGTAAATTATTATAATTAAGTAAAATTTTCAGTATATCTTGTTTCCGAAATGCATCTTGTTTTCAAAGCCATTTATTTTGAGTTATTCTCTACTCTTGTGTCATTTTTCTTTTAAATCTGCAGAAGACCTGTGCATCTTTAATAACTCATTACTGTACTGATAACGGTTTTTCGTTTAAACTTTTGAATATTTCTTTTCAACGGGGTTCATTTCCAAGAAACGCTAATTATTAAAAGTAAAGTAAAAGTATATTAATGTTTTATAATAAAATTTATGTAAAAAATGATAAAACCTAGACACACATATATATTTTATTAATCATTTTATATGAAAAATTACCATTATTAGAAGATAACATAGAAATTACAATAATCAGCATGTAACTGGCTACAAAAAGTTATAATGCATACATCTTAAAAAAGAATATTATATCTATATTGTTTAATTTAGAGTGGAGGAGAATTTTTAGCACTTTTACATAAGGTGCATCTTATTATTTTAGTTTGTATATTTATATATAAGCAGACACCTTGTAGAGTATAACAGATATAGAATCTTTAAGGTTTTTAAGTTTTAGTATTGTTGTTACTTATCCCCTTATCTTAATGTGTACAAGACAAGGTGAATTTCAGAAAATAAAAACAAGTGCAGGAGTCTTTTAGAAGTCCAGGCACTCAAGAATATGTGCCGGTAATACCGGTTCATTTTGTCATTTAGGACAATTTGGGTATATTTTGAGATCTCTCTTAAAATGAAGTCTCTTTAGGTGGCCACTGAAGAAACGGAAAAGTGTAGTCTGAGCATATCTATCGCAATCAATAGCAAGAGATCTTCCAGGACAATCAGCTTGAAACCATGGATGACTCAGGGAAATGAGCTAAATTTGCCTGTCTTCTAATGGAATACAATTCAAGTTATGTCAGTGAATTAGTAACTGGTAAAGGTTCTTCAGAACCTTCTTTCACAAGAGCGTTTGCCATTTCATTCCCCACATGTGAACATGCGAAGGAATCCATTGGAAATGCACTTCACAAATTGACGAGATATGCTAAAGTTCTGTAAAAACTGTGATTTCGACCCTATCATCAACTCTTCACCAATTAGAAAGGTATTCGATGGTGCTACGACTGTCAGACGAAACCCACAATGCCATCATATCTGTATAGGATTCTCAGTCCCTCTTCGATGGCTATAAGCTCACTCTTGAAAACCCGATTGAAGTCAGGATTTCTTCTCTTTAGTTTGTCAATTCCATTTGTGGATTTGATAACAGCACCGTTGCCGGAACGAGAGTTTTCACTTTTATTCCTCTCAGTATAAATAAGGGAAGCTTCAGCGAAAACAGCGTTGATAGTTTCCAAGGAGCAGATTGAAACAACAGAGCCGGAATATCATTTTTCTTGGAGACTCCAGACGAAATTTCCGTGTGAAACCCGATTCTAGAGAGTTCCTCAGAGGGATCTAAACATTGTCTCAAGGAGAATGCTGTTCAATATTACAGTCAATTAAACTAGAGTACTAAATTTTACTAAAAGGGCAACTTTTCTTAAATATTTAGATGCTATTGTTGTGTGCAGGAATTCTGAAATTCTATTTTGTCAGTCGTAACTGAAAAGTTTATTATGATATTTTACAAGGCTTACATTTCTTCTTAGACGGAGGGGATGAAGGTCTGTTTCATACACTGCAATTTCATTTGGACATCTGTTGCGTAAGCCAGAAATAATTCGAGAAGTGCTAAGCTTGACTCTCTCCAATATCTGAAAATTGGTGGAGGAAGTACAACAATAACTGCGGAAATCATGTCCCAAAATAGGTCGAGTGAGAGATGGATAGGTAGTTCTCAAAGTACAAGTATTGGTTCCCCAATCATGTCATGACTTATACTTTAAAACATTGAGTCACTTTCTACTCTTTAAAACCAGTAACTCTAAATTTTTTCCTTGTTATCTCTGGAATGAACCCCAAATATTTGATATTTTTTTCATACGTAAGTTCATAAAAACATTTGTGATAATTATGCATCCCCCTAATGTTGATAAAAAAAACGAAGAATATACTTAGTTGGACTAAAACTTAATTCATGGCCTTTCGAGAATTTACACATGTCTTCGAGGGTAAAATTGATGTTAGTCTCGGTTTCACTCACATCAGAGCCAGAGCACCAAGGGCAATACCATCTGCGAATAAACAGATCTCACATCTCTCCTTGATATAATTTTCTCAAACTCAGCCAAATACAAACAAAAAAGAATTGGGATCAATACAGAACCCTGGGAGACGCTTTGTCTAAGTTTAAAGGTGTTTGGCATAGTGGAATTATGCTTTACTTTTATCAGTCTCTTTCTCAAGAAATCTGCGATCAAGGTCAAGGCTTTACCCCTAATACCAAAGTCTTCATAGAGTTTAACAATTAGTTTATATTTCTAGACACGGTAAAATGCCTTTGATGATGAATCCAGAAATGAAGTCATAGTATGATTGGTCGGTCGCATATTTTGGGCATCACTTATCTTCAGATATAGATAAATTAATGGATAAGTGGTACTATGACCTTTTTTTGAAACCATATTGTTCTGTGGGTAGAAGGTTATGGATATTAGGATAGAAGAGCAACCACCCTATAATAATTTTTACATGATTTTACATGAAATGGTGGTTAAAGAAAGAGGCTTATAGCACCCAGAGGAACCATCCTATTGGCCAGGTTTCCTAACAGGTATAATTTTAGCTATCATCCACTTTTTAGGAAGGCGTCCAAGATTCCAAAACTGATTCACGATATTCAAAAATTTCTTTCTTACGTGGATTCCAAGATGTTTAACCATCTGGCCATGGATGCTATCAGGTCCAGGGGTTTTGGTCTATTGCAGATCGTTAAGTGCCACCTCCAATTTATGTATGAAAAAGAGCTTAAAGAAAAGAGGATTGCCCAAGACAACACTACAATAAACATGGACAAGATCTCTAGACATTTTTCTACTTTAAAAATAATCTTATTTCACCTAGAACTGAACTTCTGTAAAAGTCAGCTCCCTTATCTTCAAGTAATGTGTCCCGAGGAGATCAAACGCAGCTTTTTTATCTTTAGAGATGTAAAAGATTAGTGTGAAAGATATTGATAACACTTTATCCCAAATATTGTTAGAATTTAATAGTAACAAAATATTTTACGGTAAGCCTTAAAATATATTAATGAATAAATCAGGTTGTCGCTAATCATTTATAATGCGTTGTAATTCACAGACTAACTGAATAACAATATTAATCAAATGCCATCTCACCACTCACTAAGAAAGAATTAATTTATAATCTACAAGTTGAACGTGTTTTGTGATTATTATTGTCTGGTTCTAGTTGAAAGAGATTAATTTATAATCTCTTTCAATTAGAACCAGACAATAATAATCACAAAACACAATCGAAATTTTTATAAGAGCTCATATAAAATTAATCAAAATTTCAATGCTAAATTATTTTTTCATCCTCAATAATGCTTCAGTTTTAGGTGACATTTGATTAAAAAAATAATCTCTAATATCACCTAGAACTGAATTTTCTTTATTAAATAAAAACATCATATTTACTTCATTTAAAAAAGGGAGGAAATTTTTTTAATAAAAGAATGACTTACGCCATTTAAATTTTCTTGGTGCATCTGCTCATTATTCAGTTTTCCATTCAGTTTCCAACATCAATCTTTACAGTTGAAGCAATTCTCATGCCATTTAAATAAACTCGAAATTATTCACACCTGTTCTAAATTTATTCGCTAAGCAAATGAGGAAAAGACAAAAAGTGGCAGAAATAAACGTTATCATAACTGAGAGATTTATAACATTCGTAAATGCTACCAATTCTGACATGGGCGCATGCTAGAGTGATTTTTTTGGCCAAGTATAAATTGTTTTCTTCCAAACAGTAGTTTTATTACAACATATTTAATTGTTCAACAAAACTTTAGTTTTTCTTTGCTTACAATTTTTAAAAAAAGTTATTTTAAAATGCATTCGTATATAATTTAGTAACGAATAATTCACAAAAATATGTTTGCTTTACGAATGAAAGTTTTGGAAGAATAATGCAAAATTGATTAGAAATGATTTTCTCGGGAATAATGCAAATGGAAATCTGTTAATTTTTCGCATTTGATATAGTTAATCGAATAGTATTTGGAACACCAGTAAAGCAGTAAAAAAGTACAAGTAATCGTTTTCATTAAGAATAACTAGTGCACATATGCAATGTCGGTTAAGAAATAATTATAAATATCATTACACATTTTTAAATAAGTATACTGTGCTATTATTATATTTTAAATATTTTCCTATGAAAAACAGATATTGGTGTACATCTGAATTACGACCGCAAAATAAATAAAATGTATTTTATTTATAGAAGTATATATAAAAGTTATTTGTACATATGAAATATAAAAGAGTATATATATATATATATATATATATATATATATATATATATATATATATATATATATATATATATATATATATATATATAATATTTTTATATGTTCTAGAGAAACAATGAATACTTCAGGCGTTTTCATGATTTATTAAATATGAAGAGCAATTATCAAAGGATAAAAATACAAGTGTTGAAATCTACAATTAAAAGAAGTGCGCAGCAATTTCGTGGTGATAGCATTAGACGTCTACGTCTACAAAAATAAATAGAAATAAATTATCTTACAGCTAACGACTTTGAGTATGAATTGCATGAACATAATGCAAAAATTGTGTGTGTGTTGCTGTTTTAAATTTTCTTCATTTAAATATCTTTAAATATCTTTATAAACTTTAAATATCTTTAACTTTATAAACTTTAAATATCTTTAACTTTATAAACTTTAAATATCTTTAACTTTATAAACTTTAAATATCTTTATATAATGCAACAACGAAGTTGTATACAAAAGTCCTTCACTGTTCTTGAGATTCTTAAAATAACTTCTTGTAAGCCGAGATTTTACAAACCTGTTCTCCCATCAAACTTGGATTCTGATGGGATTTTTTTCCCCATTGTCTCTTCACAAACTTAAGCAGTTAGCATTTCATTCCTTAAAAATAAAAACATTCCGCGAATTTTGAAGCGGAATAATATGCCATCAGTTTATTTTTCACACACGCACACAGTGTTATTTTGATTTTTAATATAAAATGTTTTCTTGCCTTCCACACAAGCAATTTCTTTAAGGTAATAAATAAGTATATACATTCACAGTTAAGATTAAATTGGTGTAATTTGTGCAATACTGCTTGTATACATGATTTTTTATGTGAAGTTAGCATCAGCTCGGCTTAATCTGTGTTAGACAAGTATAATAAATAATAGAGTATTTTTAAAGCTTGAATGCGGAATTAGAAAATGTAAACTGGATTTTATAATTTCATAATATGTTGTTAATAAGTTGTAGGTATTTAAATACTTTTGGTAATTTGACACCAAACAACTATTTTAGTTCCGTTAGTTGAAACCGCTAAAATCGTGTTATTTTAACATTTATTTCGGTATAAATTTTTAACTCATCAGTTTTAATTCAATTAATGTTGAAGAAAAAGGGAAAAATATTTATCTTTAGAAAGGATTCTTCATTTATTTCAGAAAAGTCAAAGCATATAAGACTAGAAGAGATTTGCAATAAAGTTTAAAAAGCTAACAATGTTTTATCGCAAATTTATAAAACAATATTTACGACAGTATACATAAATGTCAGAGCAAAAAATTTCTTCTATTATTTATAAATCATATTCTTATTATTTATCATACTGTGCGACTTTTTAACAAGTACATATATGATAAAAGTTTTTGGTTTATATACTTAACAGGATCATTGAACATTTCTAATCAATACAAGCATATTGTATGTGAGCATGCAATGCTTAATAAATAGTTTAATGAATGTGTTTTCCTACTTCAATAAATTTCGAAGAAGAAATATGCATAAATATTGTTAGAGGATGTTGGTATATTAAAGATTGACGTTCTGTTCTCAAAGTCAAAAATTGCCCCATAAAGCAATTTTTTAGAATTTATTCTAGCTTTTCATCCACCATTTTCATATAAAAATAGATGGATATTCTTTTCATTTATATGCAAAGATGTTGCTCTTGTATTCATTTCGTATTGATTGGATTACAGCGTTTATTCATAGATACAAAATTAGCATAAAAAATCCAGTTAAGGAGAAAAAAAACCTGTTTCCCCCTAAAATTACATTTGGCTGCACTTGTCATTGAAGAATTTCTACTCTGTTTTGTACAATGGCTTGAAGCTAATTTCAACGTCTTTTTATAGAAACTGCAAGTTATTCGTGAAATCAAAAGCTTTAGTTGTAATTGTTGATATTCATCAAGCAGAAATGATCAAGAAAATTTTGACTTATATCAATCAGGACATATATATTCATAAATATCTTACTTTCAAATTCTTTTCTAGGTTTCATTTTTATTTCGAGATTAAGAGCCATGAAATGAATGTTGCTTGAAACACATTAATAATCTCAGAGTAAAAATAAAAAAAGGAAGGAAGAAATGCAAACATGATGCCCGAATAAAAATAACTGTTGAATATTCCAACATTTTCACCAAAATATTACAATGTAAAAGAAAATTCAAAAACTAAAATTAGTATTAAAAAAGCAGTAAAAATGCATCACTAAATTGAAAATTTGGTTGGGAAAAGCAACAGTAGTTGTTTATCAAAAATATGTGATGAATGGAATATTTTTTGATGCTTGTCCGAAAATGCAATTCATTACAAATGCAATCATTTTTTCTTTAAGTGGAACACAATTAATAGCATTGAATATAGCTCATAATTTCCACTACTAGAAAAATTTATTGGATTGTAAATATTGACAATCATAAGGAAAATGCATTTGGATATTATGATGTAGACCAACTCTTACCGACTATAATTAAAATTACTGAAATTAATTAATTAATAATGGAGTTAATGAATGAAACTAATTATAATAGTTAACCACACACACAGTCATTTAACTATCGCAGTTCCAATATATACTACAATAAATGCCACATAGTCCTTGTCTTAAATAAAATAAAATATAAAAAAATAAAGATATTTAAAAATTTTTCAAAAAAGGCCTCCAATTATACCATTTTTCTATTTAGACAAAGATGTAAAATTTTTCTGAGTATAAAAGGTAAAAAAAAAGTTAAGTATTGTGAATAATTTATTCATAAAAAATATAACTCTTTTCTAATGCTTTATTTCTAATATTTTCCGTTCAGAATATACGAGTCAACTCTCAATATAAGCTTTATTCTTACTTTATATTTTTAGCAGAAAGGAAAGCTCTTCTGAAACTTATAATAACCTTGCAAAAACTTTATTTTGGCACTAGAAATAAGCAATTGAATTCTCCGACATCTTATACTGAGATATCTCTACAAACTATGTGTTTCCCATTTCAGATATCTAAATTCATTTTCAAAATCAAGTTTTTTAATTTGAAACCGTTCTGCTCTAAGGTTATCATCAAAGGTATACCATGATGTTACTATGTCATACTGATTTCAACTTCAACAATAGTTACTGGCTGATAATATTGTTCAAATAATTACGAAAAATTTGAGTAAGTTTGCAAAAACCAAATGTGATCCATGTCTTTAATTCATGAACAACTCACCCTGAACTGCGTTGTAATTCAAGAAATGCGGAATTGGAGATCCTTTATTTCCTTCGATAAGTCGCAAAGAAATTTTCTGTTACTCAGGATTCCGCTTTTCACTCATTGTTTTTTATTGTTATTTCTTTTACGTAAAATTTTAACTCTTTGAACAGTGGATCGAATCCCAACCTTCCCAATTTTATGTTAAGCCTACGATTTTCGACTTTTTTTTTTTTTTTCTAATTCACACTCTTTATAAGAGACGAGGTTCAAATATTATTTTTAGCTATTTTTTTACCCTTCTTTTTCTTTTTAAGTAGAAATGAGGGGAAAAAGTCTAATTTCTGCATTATTATTATTATTAAAATTTTTGTTTATCTGCTTGATTCAATAAAAATATTAAATTCAATCTGAAAGTAATAATTTTTTTTAAGGATATAATTTACGCAATATTGATTCCATGAAGTTCAAAGTAGTTCCGTCATCAAAAAGATCTATTAAAAGTAGCAAATTTATTTGTGTATGCAGCCACAATATTAAATGTTATCCAATCAGAAAAATAGTCGTTCTTAGCAATGCTGAATTTCTTATGAATTAGTGTTAAATAATTACACATTCATTTATAATAATGGGATTCAAAAGTGTTTGGTAATCAGAATATTGAAAACACTTTACTATTATTTTTTTCAATTAATAGTTAAAAATACTTAGTAGTTACTGTTATTAGATTTACACAAAATTATTAGAGTTTTAGATAATCATAACGTGTAAAACGCATTATTTCCATATTTAATGTTTAATGTTTCTAATGTTAGCAATTAAATATGATCGATATCATACCATAACTACATTTATATCAAACGATGACAGAATAAAGGATGTAAGACAATTCTGGTATAGAAATAAGATTAGTTCCATGTTTAATACTTTTAATATTAATAATTAAAAATTGTTAGTATCTGACTTTAATTACGTTTATATAAAAAAAACTCAATTAGTCACTAAGTATTAGGTAGTTATAGTATGTAAAAAAAATATTAATCTGAATTTTATTTCGAAATAAATTCAATATTTAATAGGCATATGAAATATATCCCTCAGTAAAATGAAGTCTTGAATAAATTTTTCATTACATCCTATTTATCCCTACTATTGTCTTTTTTTCATTAGTGTTTCACATGATTTTTAAATTTTAAAGTAATTTCAATTTTAAAACCATGGAAATGATATGTGGCAAATAGTGGATACACATATTTATTTTTATTTTCCTAGAAATCATTTCTTCTATAAAGAAATTTCCAGGAATAGGGAACTTTATTATAATTTATATGAAATTTTAGAAAGATAACCACTGTTAACTGGAAAAAAACTAATTCCACTGATTAAAAATTTAGATCATTCAACAGTGGAAAGATCCGGATTATTATGTTTTAGGAAGAAATTTTCTGCAGTAATCTGTATCGAAAAAAATAATTAAATTTACAACAAATATTTATTTAGGACTATTAAGTATTTTTTGAGAGAACCACAGTTTTCAGTCCCTCTAGGGACTCGTAATTGAAATCAATTTTGATGAATTATTATGTAATTTATTTTGCAAGAAGGCAACAACTTTGATCTTGAAAACGATAAGTAGAAACGAGAATTCTTCAACAACAGCATTTATGCCGTATTAATTTGCGTTTAATTTATTATTTAATAAATGTGTTCATAAGAATGTACTAATTAATATTTATGGAACATCAATGAAACCTTTTACACGCTTCCTGCAACTGAACATGAAATCCAAACATCTATTTTAATTTGCGTTTATTTTCCTAGCCTAGGTAAAAATTTAAAATAAGCCCACGTGATATTAATTTCAAGGTTCAATAGAAGATGCTTTTTATAATGCTAAATAAACGTGTTTTCTGAAATAATTGTTAAGAAATATGGATACAAATAATTTCTATTTTGTTATCACTTTTGTATCCTGATAAGCAAAATTCTAATCATTGGCATTTTTTGTTGTTGCTTTGCAACTTTTTTTTTAAATAAAGTTTTTGTAACATTATATCCATTTTGATTGTCTTTTTAAACGGTATCCTTTATTACTCTTCAACTGTTTTTGTAATTTTTTAATAGATTTTCTTGGAACAAGTTTGATATCCAACATTAGTGACCATAGAGACTTTTTCGACGCCAAATTAAGTGCATCTTTTTTAACGCGGAAATTTTCCAAAAATTAAAAAAAATCTATGCATTTTATAAAATTTTAAATCACATAATAGTATAAAGAATCTAAAAAGCATTACTGGAAAATGAATGGAAATTTTTTTGTTGAGTTTGCCTTCTCTTCAAAACAACCGGTAAAAGAGATAAATAAATAACAATGATGGACTTACTTGATATGACTTCAAGCTCACCTATCAAATATGCTCGGTGACAGTGTGGAAAATTATATAAGAAAAAATATATCAATAAATTAACAAAGTTATATAATAAAAAAACAATAATAAATAAGTAAAAAAAATTTAAAAAAAAGAAAAAAAAAAAAAGAAAGAAATTGGAAAAAAAAAAAAAAAAAAAAAAAAAAAAAAAAGTATACAATGTTGAAAATATAAATGAAAAATATAATAAAAATTTTAAAAATATATAAGAAAATTTTACAATAAATAAGCAAAATAAAAAAATAAATAAAAAGAAATTGGAAAAAATAACAGTTTACAATGATTGGATACTGGCGACAGCGAAACACAGCAACAAACGTAGAACAAAACGTTCAAATACTGTTACCACTGAAAAGAACCATAAAAACGATGTTAAACGTGAGAAAAACCAAATATGCTACAAAAATTTCTGAAAAGTAGCAAAAATTTAATTTTGGCAACACTATAATCAAAACGAAAACTCACAAATTGTCAACACTGTAATTAAAACAAAGGACGCTAGATTTGCGAGAAATCACTTGGGAGAGAAGAAATGTCATACATACACCGTTTTTTTTTCTTTTCTTTTTATTTATTTATGTTATATATATATATACTGTAAAAAAGAAAAAAAATTACTACTGAATAACGAATTAAGAAAATTATTTTATAATAAATACTTGAAAAAACAAAAACATATGTATAGTATTTGTATCATACAGTATTCTAAAAGAAATTGTTACCAAGATATAAGCAATGTAGACCGACGCAGGTGGCCAGGACTTGGTTTTTCACTTCGCAACGCAAACTTTCCGGCAAATATATTTCCCACAGTGCAAAGATCTTTGCGAAAGAGAAACTTAATCTCTGTCTTAAACAGAGCTCCTCATGACAGAGGCTGCTTGCCCTTTCTGCGAGGTTTTATGAAATATCTATTTCAGTGAAATCCTTGGCTATCCATGGCAAACAGACACAAACATCATCGCAGACGTTACTTTACTAGGGGAACACAAAACAACAATTGAAGGAAAACTGCAATGAAAGTCTGGATTTGTTATCCCAATTGTGTCATAAACTCCAATTATTAATCTGTCCATCTGAATTCCTAATTATGATGACTGAGCCAGGAAGGGAAATCTCCAAAATTAAACTCTCGCATCACAGTAGACAAAAATAGCTTAAAAAATGACTGTACTTGAGAATCACAATAGATCAAACACGTTCTTTCCTCCCTCATATCCATCTATTAAAGAAGAAAATGTTGCCAATTGCCCAGAGGTCTCGCACTTGAATTAAAAAGATTGGGGACTGAAGAGAAAAACCATAAAATCATTTACCTAGCTTTCATAAAGAAAATATTGACTTACTGTTCAACACTGCGGATACTTACCACGACTGCCATGAAAGACAAATAACTAAACAGCCTTTAATTGTGCTTTACCATACTGATTGCTAGGAGTTATAAGACAAAAACAACAACCGCACTGTCAACATTAGTGGGATTCCCACCACTCCTTTTAAAATAGCAATAAATGTTTTAAACTATAACCAACAGCCCCCTTGGATTAATTAAAACATAGCAGTCGTGATTATGAGAAACCGGAAGACACGACCCATTCAGCAACCAGACTCACAGGCCTTCAATACAACAACCTGGTACACCCCTTCCTCCAATTCCGACAACGCACAGCATTTTCACTCATGGCTCCAAGAAGGAAGTCATCCTTCATTTTGCCTACCTTACATCAATGGAGCACCGGGTTAAGCTAAATGATGAAAACTCTGGTTTTCAAACTGAAGCCATTAATCTTATAACAAAAAATAACTAATTCAATGAGACAGTATGAACCGACAGCCTATCGGTGTTATATATTCTAAGCACCCTTTATATGTCAGCGCTAATTTTCAATATCCAACTGAGACTTGTAACAAGTAATTTCAAGATAACTTAATTGGATAAGAGCTTACCAAGGCTTCGATTGAAATAAAGGAGTAGATGCTGTAGCAAAATAATCCCCAACATTTAATATTTCTCGAGCAATACTCCTACCATTTACACGACCACACCTCCTTCAAATGCATATAATGCAGCACTGGCAAAACATATGGAATAACGCAATATAGGGACATTTTACAAAAAATCATTACTACCAGAGCTACCGATCACAGTGACAATCCCCCTTTAAAACAAATTTTTACCTCTAATGGGCCATTCCCAACCTGATTCTTTAGAATAAAGAAAGTGATATCGCCTGCTTGTACCTATGGACATTGTGGGATCTAGTGTAAGGGATCCCTTACACTAGATCCCACAATATCCACAAACACCACATGTTTCCACATCAACAAACACTCTGAGCAAACAGGTGTTCATTTTCTAAAATTCTACCTTGCGAGGCGGGAAAACACTTGTCCAGTTACAGAAACACCAATCCGTAAGGGGACTTGAACTCTGCAGTAATATTTATATTTCACCTGATCGATCAAAAACCTCTATTCGTTTCGTCTTGTCGATCGAAAAACGACAAAAAACTTTGTCGTTTTTCACAATGAATAATTGGATTAAGGAGAATCAGTATTAAGAACACACACAAATACTTTATAAATTTTCCTTCATTTTTCCCATGCCAATTAAGTAGACTTTAATTATTTCAATTATTATTTTATATCAATATATTTATTTATCTAAATTTTCTTCATATTAATGTACATTTTACAAGGATTATCCCCCATTCTCTGAACCTACAAGTTTTACATGCTATGTCCTTGCAATAAGTGTTCAAATGGTGTCAAGGAGACGCAACCTGTTAATCCTATGCTACACTCCGGAGTCCTTCTGCGCTGTTGTCTGTCTAATATTATTAAAAATGAAATTATTTCAACCCGTCTTTGACGTTAATTCCTCAGAGGAAGCATTTATCAGTCAGTCGTGAACAATGTTTCGGGAGTCATTAGCGAGCGACAAATCTTATCAGGCCGCCGGCGAAATTTTATGTCAAGTCAAAGGTGAGATCATTATTTTTTGCTGTGGGAGTAAATGTTGGAAGATTTGATTGCTTTGAACAATTTCCTTATTTGGAATCTGTATTTCAGCTGCCTAGATATTTTAAATGCTTAAATGTTTGAAATAAAGATAGAAATAAAAAATTTTGTTCTCTAAATAATTTACAACTTGCATTATTAATATATTGCTTAGTTTTCTTTCATTTTATTGAATAAAAACAATAAAATTTCTTATTGTTAAAATATTATTTTTGTCAAAAAAAGTTGATAGAAGGTAATTTGTTTAACAATACGATGATTAAATGTAAGCTATATATATAGTATACTTACATAATATAGTAAGACATATATATTTACATAATAAGAGTAAGTAAAAATATCCTAAATGTTACATGAATTTTCTCTCTTTCTTTTGACTTCGGTAATTTCGATTAATAAAACTTCAAATTGTTTTTAACAATAAAACATTGAAAGGTGTATTATATATATATATATATATATATATATATATATATATATATATATATATATATATATATATATATATATATATCAGTGGCGTGCAGTCCATATGTGCAGGGTGTGCAGTTCACACCCTGGCAAAATTATGAGAAACAATAATTTTCTGCACCTATGTTTATCTATGGTATACAATAAATATTATTTATAATATATTATGTTGATTTGTTTATACTTGCATTCCCGCAGTGCGTGCTGTACTAGGTGCTACACCCCGTAGCGCGTTCAAAAGCAAACGAACATAGGAAATTTTGATGTGTACACACAGCGCACTAATATAAAATAGCGCTTTCTATGTATGGGCTACTGGAGAAGCACAACATATTATATAACACTGAAACAAGTGCAGCTATTTTTCCTGCACTTGGCATTCAGAATCATCGGAAGGCTCGGTTTATTAAGCGTTGTATTAGAGCGGGGACATGTGCGTTCTGAAGCGATTTTCGTTTTTTAACTGATTAGCTGGCCATACGATTTTGTAGATAGTTAATGTTTATATATTATAAGATTTTGTTTTCCTTCTAATATAAAAGAAGTATTTAATCAATATAAAATTAAATGTTTTAGTGTGGTAATTTCGGTGATGTACAGTGATCCCTCGTTTTTCGAGGTTAATAGGGACCAAAACCTTCCGCGAAATAGGATTCGCACAAGAAATTTTCGAGTATGCAGTCACACGAATGCTTTAAATATGTAAACATTTATAATAATTTACACTTATATGTAATACTTATATGTATATTTATACCTATATGTGTTTATACTTATATATAATAATTTATACATAAGACACTTTTAGACACAAATTACAACAGTATACGTATTAATTGAAGCGTGTCTTCCAAAAAAGGCCTGTCTCATCCAATGTTGAAAACTTGTTGAGGGTGGCAGCCTCCCTTACTGATAACTCTTCCTCCACGTAACGAGAAGAAGCACATTTGTTAGCAGAGGGAGCCTCACCATAGAGAACCACGTTTCGAAACAGTCGTTGCTGGCTGAAAAGTGTCGTCCTTTTCAGCCTTTTCATTGTCATCATCAGGCAAGATGCTACGGCCAAAACCTTACCCCCCCCCCTTCTTTTTTAAAAAGTAAATGTCCTGCGACCATATAATAAAAACAAGAAAACATTAAAAAAATGTTTTATTAAAATTTCAAGCATTAGATAATAAGATTATCAATTAAGGCAAAATAACATAAATTAAAGTGTAGTAATGCTAACTAAACTAATATATCCCATGTTATAAATGAATACTAACTAACCAAAGTAATTGAGATACCCTTTTTCTAACTTTTCTTTCTGCAAACAAACGAACCAGTGATTTCAAGCCTAATAATTTGGTATTCTATAGCTATCATTGCCAATCGATTGAGACGATTTTGCATCTGCATCGTTCTGAGATAATTTTTCATTATTTTTTGTTTTGAAAAGCTTCTTTCTCCTGAAGCCATAATGACTGGTAATGTAAATAGGATTCTTAATGCTATGCTATGATTTGGTGCGAATTTAAGTGTAGTAATAAATTTTAGAACTTCAACAGGGGTTTCCTTTTTGTTAATAATGACGAAACAATGCTTATTTCACTGGCCAGTTCTAGAGCGTTAAGATCGCTTGAATTTCCATCAGTTGTAACTACTTCCAAATCTTTGCAATGAGCCAGTTGCTCATTTCTGGGCATGTCTTTTAGACCAAAAATATTATACAAAAATCTGAAATAATTACTGTGAGTATTTATCAAAGTATATCTCTTTTCCAATGCATTCATTGCTTGATTTATAATGTGAAAAAAATCTATTTTACATTTTTGTTTGAGGTCTTAAACGGGTATATCCGGGTTGTTTGAGATTTTTTCGGATATTTTTGTTTGAGGTCTTGAACAAAAGATCTTCTAAAATAATGCATGCTTTTAAAAGTATCATCTAATCTCAGGTTTTCAAAGAAGTGTTTCCAGTTGCTAACCATATCAAAATTTACAGATAGCAAAAGTTTGCTGATGGGGTTAATATGACTCAAAATTTTGTACAAGATGACAACAGAGCATGAAAATTTGAACTGCTTCAAATTATTTATTAAACCGCTAGCCTCGTCTCTGATTATATTATCGATTTCTGAATCGTCATATATGCTGTACAAAGCATCGTTAGTTCGACCAATTTGTAACCACAGAGCTTTTAAAGAGTTGATTCGACTTTCAAATCGGTATAACTCAATGGTTTTAGGTGTAAATATCAATATATTTCATTAATATTTTCCAACGAAAAGAAGAGAAAGAAAAATATGTATAAAACTTTTGAATAATATTGAAGAAGTTGGCTGCCTCAAATGAGGATTTTGGCATATCATTTACAACAAATTTAGCGAAAGGCTGCTGCATGGAACATAACATGCTCTGGAGTGTAACATTTTTCTAATAACTCTCTTATTGCTAATCATGTTTATCGAATCATCTTAATAGAAACTAATTCAAATTCTAAATGAGTTTGCCTTGAGCAGGTTTTTAATTTCTTTACTAAACATAGGACATACTTAAACAGGACAAGACGAAGAAAAGGATAAGACATGGAACAAAAATCATCTACATAGTTCAGTGCAGAATCTTATTCTGTTTGTAAACAAAGATATTCGTAGAGGGCGCCATCTACAGACATAAAGTTGCAACATGGGGTTTATATTTCTGATTCTTGTTTGTAGTCCAGATTTTTTCTTCTCTCATATTGGAACCGTTGTCCCTTGACCTCACATGTTTTCTAATTTAAGCCTATTTTTCTCAAGCTCTTCTAGTAAAACCTCCGACAATTCTTTAGCTGTTGATCTCTCAATGTGTAGAAAACCCAAAAAATGTTTCTTGATATTAACTTGAACTCCAGACTCTGATTCTTGTATGGAAACAAATCTTCCCACAAATGCCATCGGTTTACTTTACTTGCATCGGGATTACAGTCAAGAATCACGGAATAATACTTAGTCTTTTGAATTCGCTCATTGATGTGGTGCCTTAGGTTGTCATGCAATAATTCAATTATTTCATTTTGTATAGTTTTCCCTAGGTATGAAGCTTTGATTTGTTCTTTATTGAGTGGTCTGCGAACGTGTTCCTCCATTTTTGGATCAAATTCAGCCAACAACTGAATTAACTTCAAAAAGTTTCCATTATTGTTATACAGTTTATTGCTTGTTCCTCGAAAAGCTAGAGAGCTCTCGCCTAGCACTTTAACGACTGATATAATGCGTAAAGGAAATTCAGACCAGTGATTTATCGCAGAATCAATGAGTCTGTGAGAAACTGCATCTATTGTTTGATCTATTTTCAATCTTTGCTTCAAATCAAGCTATGATTTCAAGCAATTTATATGAATTTTAGCATTTTCATGATGTGCTAAAGAGTCCCCTAAATATTTCCAGTCTTTAAATCCCCGATTGCCAAGAGCACTTAAGCTAGATGGTTCAGCAAAATGTCGACATAGAAAACAATACAAAGCGTTTTGAAATATTCAATATACCATCCATTCTCTTAAAAACTCTTCTCGATTTCTAAACCTTTTCTTGTAATGTTTTGGTGAGAATCTTATATACTGTTCATCAAAAGTAAAATCAAAATTATACAAAGGTGTATCTGGACCACGTTTAATCAAAAATAAATAAATAAATAAACATCTATCTGCTGCACGCATGACTTCGGCCTATAATCCTGGGTCAGAAGAGTTACTTTAGACGCGCGCAGTAGCCTTTTCTAAATGTACCTCTGAGGTCTGCAAAATTTACGAATTTTGATTTTTGGAATTGCTCGGAACTGCATCATTACTCGCCAAACTCGTTTGAGATGACTTACGCTGCTCAGTTATGCTGACGGTTGCGTCCAAAGTGAGATCCATATATGGAAAGTCAGTATCTAGTTGCTGGGTTAAAATGTTGCTCGGTTGGGGGAGTGTTGAAACTACCTTCTTTCACGAAGTTCTGCAGCGCATCTGACTGTGAAGCTGTGTTTGCTCTTTCAATCTCCGCTTTTTAAATTTTCTCCTTGAGGGTTTTCTCTTAGCATCGGACATTTTGGTTTCTGGAAGAAGTTACCTAAAATAAAAAAATTAATGCTGATATAATAAAAATAATATTGGTATTTTGTCTCCTGTTTGGTAGTTTTGTGTAAAAAATATTTTTGTTAGGAATTACGCCTGCGGCACGTTTTTAATTTTTTTTAAATTTTTGATCCAGATAAAATATTGTATAAAACTCGTGCCAAAAGTACGCTTTTTTATGCTCGCTATTTCTAAACACTTGCTGCGCTTTTCTTTTTTGCTCTCCATTTCATACTTGACAAAACTATATATGTACATATATTTATCCATGTATAAATTTATGTATGTATATATATATATATATATATATATATATATATATATATATATATATGATGATATATATATAGATATATATATAGATGATATATATATGCATCGTTTTTTATCGGAAAAATCTTGGGAGCATTTATCATTAAATAATATTCAAAAGCTAATGATTGCCTTTATTTTATTATAAAAAATTAAGATTTCGTTAGACCCAATATTTAATGCTATAACGGCTGAGGTGTCAAATTACTTGCATATAAAAAATTTCTATACATCTTCAGAAATATCTCATCTATATCAAAATAGTTAGTTGTATTTAGTATAAAATGTTCATTTAAAGATAATATTCATTTTATCACAGTAAATAAATTTTACGACAAAATATCTCTGTATATATTACTTCTAGTGACACAATGGACTTGTGATTCGCATGATCATCATCAAGTTCAAGATTCCTCAATATCTGGAGAGATTTCCTTTTTATGGGAGAATGCATTGCAGCATTTAGTATTGAATAAAATTCTACAGATTGTGAATATATTTATGTTTTATAAAATTAAATACTTTGATAAAAATCTCATTGCTACTGTTACGGCAAGTGTGAAAATTTATTTCCATTCAGTGTGATCAATCAATTTCAAAAATTTCAATATAACTTCAGAAATACGCTTTCTGTATTACACTGCTTCAAAGAATAATTTCATTCATTTTTCGGTTAATAAAGCTTAATTGAATTCAGTTTCTTAAAAATATTAAGGAATTGATATTATTAAATACATTTTTAATGAAATTTTACTTTTAAATAACTTGCACCCATATATTGAAATTTACAAAATGTAAACAAAGCTTAATAAAGCAATTAAGTATGCATTTTAAAATAAAAAAGAAGTCAATATTGTTTTAATATTAAATATTTGCCAATAATAAGTCTTTGAAACTTATAAACTGATTTATTTTTAAAGAGTTTATACAAAATACAATAATTGTACACAGTCAAGAAAAAATCAGTTATATATATAGATTTCACAAACATAAAACAATATTTCATACAGATTTAAAACGAATAATAGTCTTTTAAACTAAAAAATATCGCTAAGAAAATTTTTTATGATTTGCAAAGTGTAAACAAACACGGAAAAAATTTCTTTACGTTAAATTAATAATTTAAAATATGAGAAAATTTTCATAAACTATTTCAATTTCGTAGTTAATCACTCCTTAAGTGTTAAATTAGAAATAGAAACTTTTTAAAAGCGATTTCTTCGAGTTGGTCAAATGTAAACACAACTTTAAAAAATTGTACTTTTACCATAATTCTGAAATGGGCGACATAACCAACGGAAAATTTTCAAAGTAAAAGGCAATTTTATAAAATCTAATTTAAAACACTACGAAGAACTTTAAAACAATATATTTTAATAGATGCCTCTTTTGGATATTTCGTGTGGACTTAGTCTTTAAATATAAAAAATCGAGTTGAAAATTTTAAAATCCACGCTTCGGTGGCATTACCGTAAGCTGTACGCATAAGTTGATTCCATTTTACGTCGACGAAAATTCCGTCCGGTCGTATTTCGAAGGTGGTAGCGATTTCCAATAAGTTTTAGATGATCGCCTGTGCTTATGGACTTAGCAATTTTCTTCAATCTTAGTTTGATCTCGTGTGCTAATATACTCATTCACTTTTTAAAGTTGATCTCGTTTGCTTATGGACTTCATTTTTTGAAAGTTTAGTTGAATCTCGTGTTTTAATGTACTTTATTATTTTTTTTCTAAATTGATTGTGTGTGCTAGTGAGAATTTCTTTTTTAATTTTCAGTTGAATCTTGTTTGTTACTATACTTTATTAGTTTTTCGTTAAGTTCTTTTCTAATTTGGTTAATTTTTTAAAGAAAATGTATAATAGTAACTCGTATAAATTTAAATATTTATAGATATTTTTTTAAGAGAAATTGCATAGATTTATGTTAGACAAATTTATTGATACGAAACTGCACAAACATAAGCTTTTCTCCACATCACTATATTATTTGGAAAGCAGAGTTTATAAAATCATTTCAATAAATGTGTTGTTGTATAGTATGTCAATACCAAAGATAAGATCCTGAGATGATATGAAAATTTAATTAGTTTTTTAATTTATAAAACTTAAAAGAAATCTAAAGATTTTTGTATTAAAATTAAACGTTTCAGTTGTGTATAATTTGGTAAGAAGTTCTATATTAGCAAAATAGTTGCTTTTGTTAACTTATACACTGATATTCAAAATACAATACTTTGAAAGAAGTATGTAAACCACCTGAAATTAACATCATGCGTTTTCGCAATGATACATCGGAATCATAAGCATTGAGAAGGCCTTTCACACAGCACTAGTGACTTTAGTGCCTCCTGAAAACTCTATACAAGTAGAGATTATGATTTATGTTATGCAGATTTTTCACTTTCTTTCATAATCTTGTGCATCTATTTCTGGTAAATGATATCAAGAGTCTTTCAAACAAGTTTCTGGATATGACGAAAAAATAACAACTTATTGTGATTAAAGATTATTGTTCAAAAATATAAGTGATTTCGTTATAAACCGTGGTACGAATTGCTGGATGTGAGAGGGAAAGAATGACCACAAGATACCAATCGCACGCATAAAGCGCTTTCGAACTTCATGGCAAACATCCTGTGCGACGTTAATGATGGATCATTCACATCATGAAACATAGCTCAAAAGATTAAGTCTGTTGCGCATCATTCTGTGTTAACTTCAGTGTTGATTATAATGTCCGCAAATAATTTTATTTATCATTAAGAGTGTGTTAGTTTTGTTTATCATTAACTTAAAACACATGATTTTACACTAAATTGTAAGGCAAAGGAGGACGTTGACAAGAAGTGGATTCTTTACTGAGGCATTCTACTTTCCCCGCAACACCACGATGGTATTATTCGAATCTAGGAAAATCACGTTTAGATTCTGTTGAATTCTTGCGATATGTATCGCTACAATGGTACTGTTTTAATTATAGTTTGGAACGATAATGGATTTTATTCCCATGTTTTCCTGCAGGCATTTTTGACAAGCATACGAGGCACATTACGTTCAAGAATTCTTTTTATCCGTCAAATTGCATTATTTTCTTGGCTTGCTTATTTTTATAGTCTGTCGGCAATCAAAAAAATTTGTTCCATGCTTTCATGAAAACTAGCCTCGGATATATCACATGCTGCTATATTAGGTCAATTTTTGTAAATTCTTGAAGCCGAATTTACTAAATATAGCCTAAGGATAGTCTATTCTGCATCTTCTATGTTATTATATTGCCATATAAAACGTCTCATTCCCATGATCGCCGAAGGTCAGTGGTCAAGGCAGCGGATTTCCATCGAGTCTGCCAGCGTTTGAATCCCGCACGAGTGGTATGGACGTTTTTCAGTTTAATTTCATGTTCGAATATTCTAGAAATTTCTTTGGTTTACTGGAACGGTGTTCTAGAGCTTTCTTATGTCATATAAAAGAGCAAGTAGTTCAGTGTGTAAGTTAATTGTCACCTCTATGAAAGAAAACTAACTTTGAAAGAAAAAGCTTTGTCTTACAAGTTTCGTAATTATTCTACGCGACATCTTTGTTGGAAGCGCCTGGTAAATCCTTAGAAGCTACCGTGGAACAAATACCTGAGTCACGAAGAAGCCGTCGATGGCAAGGACTCTCTCCTCGTTGCAGTCTGTACGCTCCTCCTAGATTGAAAAGTATGACAGACTCCGAAGTCAAACCTGTGGTTGTAATGCACCTTTCACAACAATTGCGAAATCCGTCAATCTTCATTGGAGAGCTTTGTCAATACCCAAGCAAGTGTTTCAAGGAATATGAGCGAGTGGCGATGTCTCTTACTGGAGACGATCATATTTTGTACTACTTATATTTTATACTTATACCAAAGGATAAGAAATGCCCAAAATAACAAGCCAACCAAACACACCACTGCGGTATTTCTGGATATCACCAAGGCTTTTGGTAGTCTCATGAAACTTACTACTAGTGAAAACTTCATGACAATTTTGGTATCGAAGGCAGTTCCCTTTCTTGCGCAGCTGATTTCTTGAGGGATATGCAATACACTGTTTAAATGCAAGTACCTTCTTTTTAAGAGGTCAGAAATGGATTAATATAAATATTCGAATATTATAGAAATATTCGTGTTAAATATAAAGAATCTATTCTAGATGCTATAGAATGCATCAAGCACCCTTTGTCCAACCTTGTTTTTATTGTATTTGATTGAGGTCGAAAAGAAAATATCTGATAGAGGGTGTGAAGTTTGAATGGCCCTGATGACATTGATGACATTACTCAGTGGTGCTCTGGCTCCAATTGGTGAATCTTATATAGAATCAACTCTAAATTCAATGCTAATTATGGTGAGGAACTTAGTAAATAACCACAAGTTGGTTTTTAATATCTCAAAATCATACTATGGTTTCTTTACCATTAATAAATGTTTGTACTCGTATTGCCCTCAAGTTTTTTCAGCGACCAGTTTCTGTCTTATGTCAAAAATAAAAATTACCTGGGTTTCGTTTTAGATCAGGAGGTCACATGCACTGGGCACATACAAAATTTGGTAAACAAGAGTCACAAGGGACTGAATATTCATTAGCATATTTCTGGAAGAAACTGAGATGCTGATACAAAAACCCTCAGGGTAGAGTATATTGCTCTTATCAGGCCTATCATAAAGTATGGGTTCCCAGTATACTTCCGTGCTTCCTCAACTAATCGCCTTTAATTAGATAGGATTTTATTAAGTACTGCTCGTAAAATAACAAGTCTGAAAAGCAGCTGCTCGAATGACATAGTACTTTCTGAAGCAAATCTTCCATGACTTGGTATCGTTAGAAACTCAAATTTGATTAAATATTTTAACAAATTATAAAGCTATGATAAATAAAATAAAGTATCTGAATATTTATGCATATGGAAAAATAATCAAAGATTAAAGAAGAAAATCCCATTCAGTTTGTCTGATAAAATGAAGATAATTTCCTAATCAATAGAGCACTTTTCTTTAGGACTTTGTGTCAGCCCAATTGAGGGCCTACCTGGAGTTCACTTCACTGAACTTAGATAAGTCACAAGCAAAAATTCAGATGCTCACGATTACCTAAAACAGTTGGCTCTAGGAGACATAAATGACATCTCCAGTGATATTTTGATTCACACAGATGGCAATAAAGACGAAATGAATGACACTGGGATTGGTGTCGTTATCGAGAGTCTTTCTGTCCAAATTTCTAGACGCTACCCGGTAAACTCATAAGTATTCAGAAGCTAATTAATTTATATAAATGAAGGATTAAATACCGTCTTCCACGTCACTGGATCTTGTGACATTTGAATCCTTATTGATAGTTGCAGCTCAATTCAATACCAACAGGACTGGAATAGTGTCTGCGACTTTGTGGGCATACAGATCATCACTAATCTTAAAACTCTAGACAAATGTGTATTAATCACTTTCGGTGGGTTCTTTCTCGTGTTATAGCATCCAAGGCAACGAAGCTGCAAATATCTTGGCTGAAAGAGGTTGCACAACAGAAACTACACTCTAACTTATAAAGAAACTTTCGCCATAAAAAAGAAGATCGACAATTCTGGATCACCCCTCCCGACCATCCCTGGTTCAGCAAGAAGACCCCAGGTTGGTTGGTTGGTTATGTTTTATGGCGCAAGGTCCATCATTGGACACACTGCGCCAAGAGTAAGAATTTTGTAGCTATGTTTTTTATTTTATTTAATTATGTTTTTTTTTCAAAGAAAACCCAAGCAACATTAAAATTTTAAAAAACAAAAATCAGTGCATAATTAATTTTAAAATCTGATTATAAATTATAAAAAGAATAAAATTAAATATAAATAAAAATAGTTTAAAAATTTAATATAACAACTAGATATAGTGTAAAAAACCTATTGCTCTTAAAAAAGCGAATAGGTTTCTATGGGGTGGAACCCCTATTAAATCAAACAAAGTTATAAAATCAGTATTAAAAAAGTGTAGACGTTCTTGGTTAAAATCATAACATGAAATTAAAATATGATGAACACAGTAAATGGTTCATCACACGTTTCACACCATGGATTTAATTAACTTAAAAACAAATGTCTTTGTGTGAAACGTGTGTGTCCGATACGAAGACGAGTTAATCTAACGTCTGCACTTCGTAACGGTAAAATTGAAAATGAAGTGAGTGATGAGAAAATGCTATAAAGTTTGTTTCCGACCTGTAAGCTCCATGATTTTTCCCAAAGTGAATAAATAAATCTTTTTATACCCTGTCTCACATCTGAGAGCGGAACCGATGGTAAAATTGGATCTTCAGCAGCCTTTGCAGCTGCAGCCGCTCTCTCGTTTCCATCAAGACCTACGTGACTTGATATCCAACAAAATATTATTTTGTATCCCTTGCCAGCAAGGGAGTCCAATGCTCTGAAAATTCTCGACACAACAGGATGACATGTAAAACTATTGTTCCTCAAAGCTTCAATAATACTCATGCTGTCAGTGTAAATACAAAATTCATGACAATCATCTGTATTCACGTGCTGAAGTGCGTAGCAGATAGCGGTTGCTTCAGCAGTGAAGATGGAGCAGGATGAATGTAGGTTGTAACTAAATGCTGTATTATTGATAAAAATGCCACAGCCCTCATGTCCTGCTGTTTTAGAGTCATCTGTGAATGCAGGTTTGTATGATTGGTACTGACAGCGGTAAGACAAGAATAGCTGTTGAAAAACAATAGGTGTTATGTCCGATTTTTTATATTGAGCAAAGGTATTAATAAATGTATTTGTTGGGTTATACCAAGGTGGATGAGCAAATTGGTCACAATTGGATTCAATCCGAATATCACATAGGTCGGTGAGCAAAAGTTGTGATTTTGCTCGTGTGAGAAATGGTGGGATGCTCATTGGACGAGCATCATATAGTCTCTTAACAGAGGTGTTAGGAACCATGGAACGTATAGGATGATGAGGGGTTGACATGATCTTAGCATAATAATTGAGAGACTGCTGCATTCGTCTCAGGTCTAAAGGTAATTAAGGGCATACAGCGTATAGACTCTGGATGGGTGATGTGCGGAATGCCCCAGAACATATCCTCAAAGCAGAGTGATGAACTGTGTCCAATCTTCGTAAAATAGCAGACCTAGCCGATCCATAAACAACACTTCCGTAGTCAATGCTGAATAGAATCAATGACTGATAAATTTGAAGAAGTGATGTGTGATCTGCACCCCAAGATGTATTTGGCAACACCTTGAGGATATTAAGCGATCGCTCACACTTCTTCCGCAGATACAGAACATGCGGAAGAAAGCTTAATTTTCGGTCAAAGATAATTCCCAGAAATTTTACTTCATTGACTACTTGTATTGGAATGTTGTTGATATTAATAACTGGATCATTATGAAGGCTATTTTTTCTATAGAAGTGGACACATCTGCTTTTGCTTGGAGATAAAGTGTGGCCATTCTCAGCACACCATGTAGCTAGTTTATTTACAGCTGTTTGTAATTGTCTCTCATTATTCATTTATTAGACCCCTCACATGATATTTGCAGGTCATCAACAAACAAAGTACCGTGTACTGATGACGGAAGTTGATGAAGCATGTTACTGATGAATAAACTAAAAAGTTTGACGCTTAAAATTGAACCCTGAAGTACACCCTCAGATTGTGTAAAAATATTGGATGTAGAATTTCCAATACATGCTTTAAAAATACGGGAGCTTAAGAAATTCTGTAGGAACATTGGAAGATTACCCCGAAAACCAAAACCATATAATATCCGAAGAATTTCATATCGCCATGTACGGTCGTAAGCCTTCTTCTCGATGTCAAAGAAAATGGAAACCAGATGGTTTCTACGCACAAAAGCGTTGCGGATTTGGGTTTCCAATTGTGTCATATTGTCAAGAGTGGATCTTCCTTTACGAAAGCCACTCTGATTGACATGGATATAATTTTTATTTTCTAAGACATATACGAGACGAGCATTGATCATACGTTCGAGAGACTTACACAAGCAACTCGTCAGAGCTATTGGTCGATAATGTGAAGGAATAGAAGGATTCTTACCAGCCTTTGGAATAGGAATCACTATTGCTTCACGCCATAATGGTGGGAATTTATTTTCAGTTCAGATCCTATTGAACAAATAAAGTAAATTCAACAGAGAGTCTGGACTTAAATGCTACAGCATAAGATAACTTATTCCGTCAGGTCCTGGACTGGTATTATTGGCCTTCTGTAATGCCTTCTTCAATTCAAACATTCGAAATTCACAGTTGTATGGTAAGACTTGTCGATGGTTGAAGCGAATTGGTACTCGCTCAGCACGTCTCTTAGTCCTCATAAACGAAGGACTATAAGAGTTCGAGCTTGAGACGGATATAACTAACGTCCTTGGCAAATGCTTCACCAAGGACGTTAGTAATATCCGTAGGAGAAGAGTATACAGCAGCTCCGGATTTTAAAATGGGAATAGAAAATTCCCTATATATTCCATTGGCTGCTTTCACTTTCCCCCACAACTGTTTACTGGATATTGGTGATGTTATTGAAGATACGTATCAGGACCAGGATTCTTTCTGGCTTCGACGACGAGTTCTACGAGCTATTGCTTTTGCTCTCTTAGATGCGATAAGATTCTCCATTGTGGGGTACCTCCGAAATAACCCCCATAACTTCCTTTGTTTTTATAAGTTTTTTGACATTCGTCATTCCAACAAGGAAGCTAAGTCAGCTGCATTTATAATTGTTTAAGTGACTTTACTAACGGCTTTATTGATACTCTCAATCAAAACCATTTCATTACCAATAACTGCCAATTGTGTAAATAATGTCCAATCTGCCCGACTGTACACGTAAGTAGGTGGTCGTTGTCTTACACTACTACCTCCAGTCTGGGAGATGACGAGAGGAAAATGATCGCTGTTATGCAAATCATTTCTTACTGTTAAATTTAACTATGGCAGCAACGATGGTGAACAAATAGCAAGATCGAGATAATGAAATGTTCTCGAGGGTACATGGAAATATGTCTTCTCGTTGGTATAAAGCAGACAGAGACTGTTGTCTGAAATAAACCTCTCTATCTGCCGACCGCGAGAATTAGTATCATCACTTCCCCACAAAGAACTATGGCCGTTAAAATCACCAAGCAACAAAAATGGTGTTAGCAGCTGATCAATTAAAACATCAAGTTCCTCTTGGCGAATGACATCATGTGGTGGTAAGTACAAACTACAGACTGTCATTAAGCATGTTGTGTGAATTCTCACAGCTACAGCTTGTATTGTACTATTGATTGGATGGGCAGTACTGGGGAAATTATTTGATGTAAATATACAAACAACACCAGACACTGCAACATCATCACCACAGTCTTTTCTAAAGCAATTGAAACCACGCATGGAAATGTTGTTTGAAGACTTCGGGAAAGTATTCTGAATTGCTATACATGCGGAGTTATAAGCTGATGTTTGAGACTTGATGTCATCATGATGTGAACGCAAACCATGGCAATTCCATGAAACAAAGGAAGTTATTTTTTACTTTGAAAAGCTCCTCTCCCGAAACTGGAAGGCATGTCATCAGACATCTCCTCGAGCGATAAGTCTTCGTCCGAGGGATGTAAGGAAACAGCGTCAGCCTCCAGGGACAAGGCTTTACGGGTGTATATTGAGGATCTATAAGAACCCTCCTTTGATGATTTTAGTTTGTATGCCTTTATAGATTTTGATTTCGCAGAAGGAGCTTTTCTCTTAGTAATGTTTGTAGCGGAGGTTTTTGGTCTTGGAGTTGGGCTTCGGGGCAATGTTGAGGAGGTAATTATCACAGTATCTGTTTGGTTTTGCTACTGGATTTACAAATTTTCCTAGCGGCGGTTGCATAACTTATTCCAGCTTGAGGTGTTCGTGAAGTGACTCTTTTTCTAGCCTCAGGGTATGAGATCTTTTGATTGATTTTAATTGTAGCAATCTCTTTCTCTAGTATAAAGTTTGGACAACTTCGAGAATAGGAGGGGTGATCACCATTACAGTTGACACATCTCTCCTTCGCTGTACAGGTCAAACTATCGTGGCCAATCACCGCGCATCGAGCGCAGGTGAGTTTGCTCCTGCAAGCGCTCTTCGAGTGTCCGAAACGCTGGCAATTAAAACATCGCAGCGGGTTTGGAATAAACGGCCTAACGGGTAAATTCATATAAGCCGCTTTGGTATACTGCGACAGGTCTGGGGTCGCAAATGTCAGAATGAGATGTTTAGTTTAAATTTACTTGCCATCTCTTCTGACTAATATGCGTTTAACGCCACAGATCTTCTGATCTTGCAGATTTTCTAGAATCTCAGCCGTAGGCGTATTTAACAAATCCCTTGCTGATATGACGCCACTTGAGAAATAGAGATTGACACGAGGCATAAAAGTCACTTCTAAATTTGCCAAATACTGCATATTTGCAATAATGCCTGCTTGAGTATTTGAGGTAACCTCCACTAGTAAATCACCAGAGCGCATTTTCTGGATATTTTTTACCTCTCCAACTACTCCCGATATTCCTTTTGATATTAAGAAAGGATAAACAGATATAAAATTATTCTTCTTCCTTTTTTATTACAAAAAACTTTGCATTAATTTTATTTAAAATTTGCTGCCGGGGGAGATACGATAAGTGCTTGTTCTCCATTGAATATTTTATAAAATTTCGGGACCTGACCGCACCACCCACCACCGAGTCCAACAAGGAGGTGAAAACCAGCTGCACCAGTGCTAGCCAAGTCCTATACGCTCACAGTATATCCCTGAAGTGGCCTCCACCCTTAACGAGTCACCCAGTAGATGTACCGATAGCTTGATCCATAAAGCCGATTGATGTGCTGAGGACCACAACACACCTCCCGTTTACCTGAAGCAGAGGCCAAAATAATGTATTGGTCTCTGGGGGCCTCAATTACCAGGACACTCCTTTCCAGGGACACGGGTCTCCCCACACGGCAAACACGTGGGTGATTTAGACCCCAAGAGGAGCTAATAGCAACAGAAAGGCGATAGCTACTCAAGGGGAGCCCTCAACCTCTTTCGAGGCAACCACACTGAGGGAGAAAAGGAAGATAAAGCAGAAGAGTAGTGGAGAGAGGAAAAGAAAGAAGAGTAAAGATCACTAGGGTATCTCGGGGTTGTGACACCTGTGTTTACCTAAAGAAGGTAAACCCCCTGAGGGTCAAGAAGACCCCAGGGTGAGCGTTAGAATTTAGGGATGAGAGACATAATGAAACGACTGTCTCAAGACTTGTTAGTGGACATCTGAAAAGCATGACATTTAAATCTGGACTTGAGGTCTTTTTATTGTGCATAAATGCAACCTGAAGCCGACTTCCTCCGATCACATTTTGGGTTGTTTACGATTCCCTCTGATGGATATTTGCGCAAGTACACTGCTGGTGCTTGACTTTGCTAGGGTTCACGGTGTCATGGATCTGATCTTACTGCCTCCAGATCTTTGAAGGATTTTAAACAACAGTACGTATTCAATAACACTGGAAAAACTGTTTATTGAGTACATACTTAGAAAGTGATATACATTTGTTGTTAATTAAATGAGATGGGTCATATATGATTTCAGAAATTATCTTTCTTATTTTTACATCACGAGAGATTTTCCGATACTCGGCTGACCTTTAAAATTTAGTCAGATTCAGAGCTACAAGAACTGAAGGTGATGGCAACTTTCTGTAATGGGGCCAGTGAGCATACTATGCTTATCCAGTAAATGAAAGGATATAGATGTACACACAGAAAGAAAAAGCAGTATTCATGTCCAAACCAGTATTCGAACTTGGGACCTACAGCTAGATTAGTTATGGACGCTAATCCTTCCACCATCAGTCGGCTTATTCGATAAATATTGTTCAATTAATGTCTAATATTTTACGCAATACTATAGGTGAATATGAAATAGAACAGCTTTAATTTAAAGCGAGAATTTCTATTTTACTTGAGGATATTTTGTCTCTTTTTATATTATTTATATATGCTCATTTTTTCATAATATTTGCTTGATTGCTATGTTGCATTCGCTTCCAGAGATCTAATTTTTGTAACATAAACAATAATAAATATTCAACGAGTAGAATGCAATAAAAAGAAGTTGAAGTTTAGAACCACAGTCGAGTAAACTTGAGCTAGCATCTTCAGATCAAATTAGTTGAAAGATATTGTGCCTTTCAGAAAGTAGGATTTTTTAAATGATCTTGCTTACATTCACAGCTCTCTCTGTGTGTGTGTGCGTGTGTGTAGGTGAAACGCAATTTTGTACTTTAAGGTTAATGGGTTTTGTTTGCTCACCTATTGCCTTGTAAGTTTGAATCAAGACCAGGTATCGTGATCTCATATCTGAACTGGGTCCCTCACTCTCCGCCACACAAACGCGAGTACCTTGGATGTCACAGATGAAGATGGACACTTCCCCAGCCTCAGGACTCTAGCAGCCCATAGTGAAGAAGAATAGGATAAACTTCTCAATCGCTGCCCACGACAAGCAGTGTTTCATTTTGTTGGTCTAAGTAGTGGTGTAGTGAAGCTACTGAGCCATTTATGTGTTCTGACAGGAACACATAAATGGTTCATGTGATGAAGAGCTGTACTTAATACTACCGGATTAAATATCTTTAACATCGAGGGGATGTGTTCTAACAGCAGGACTACCTTCTATTGTTTCACCTTTTCGGAGATATGGTAGAAACCCTTTACTAACACCTACCATTGTGCTTATTATTTTTACACTATGATAGAATTATTTACATACAAAATACAAATAATATTTATTTGAACATGCGTGATAAATAACTAAAAGCAAGAGATTGTTGTAAGGCATGTGAACAACCGACATGCATTATTTTCCAGGAAGACTTATTTGGTACTTGATATCAAATCAGAACATATTTTTTCACTTATTAAATGATGGCTATGTTCACATCTATAATTTCCCATTCTAAGCAGTTTTACTAACAGCTCATGATGAATCAGAATGGCCTGTTTTTGCCCATTAAATTTATTCATATTTCATTTCAAAATTTTGTACTAAATTTGTAAATATTAATTCTATTCATCTTAAAATATTTCCGACAGATCTAAAATACTTAAAATTTGGATTAAAATTGCGAATTTAGGCGTATTCTACGTTGCATAGTTTCTAATGATTTGATGACCTTTTGGTTAGATTCTTGAAGAATATGATTATTTGGGGAAAGATAGATATTTGTGAAAAATTTTATCACCGAAGCTTTAGGACCAACATTAAGTGAAATTGCCTAGAATTTTCCAGAAACCTTGATGAAACTGCTATATTTTTATTCCAAGTCAGATATAAATACGGCTGTTTGGCACAGTTTTGAAGTCTTGTCTAGTCCATAGAAACTGTGGTATAAGACTTCTGTATTTGAAAGCCATTTCCTGTTGTATTAGTTGAATTGGAACCATGTAAATGAGATTTCTACAGTTGAAATTTCCAATATCTTGTAGAAATTGCTATGAGTTAAAATCCTGTGAATTTTAGCAGATTGTTTTATGGGCTGTCAATTAACATTTAAGTCCGAAACGTGGTATAATATAAATGTGAAAACAACGTGTCGCACACAGGATTCCAAATTTATTTGAATCTTAAAACTGATCTTTCTATTTTTTATCCAATCTCTTAATATTAATTTTTAGTATGAACGCCAATATGTTAAAATTTTCGAAGTTTGGTAAATTAAATTTTAAGAACTATATGCTCATTCTATTGTTGCTCCAGCAAATTTCCTTGAATCCTGTGTGCGACAGGATTCAAGGAAATGATTCATTTCCCAGAGTTGGACTCTAATAACTGTCGCGAGACTGCCTTCGTAATTTAAGAACCAAACCCTTTACGATTTACCTGCAATCCTCAGAGGTAGCATTTCACATCCATTCACTATACGTTAACACGAACAACAATGCATTCACTATCTATTTACTTGCCCCAATCACCTTTGGTTAACACGACGGATCTTCCTTGTAGTCAGACTTCGTGCTCACAACCCTCTAATAATAAAAACGACGCTCTAACCAATAACGCCATGGTTTTCTTACACACATCATGTAACAGTAGCTTATTCATTAAAATGCTTTCAAAAAAATTTCCTTATTAAGAAAAACAGTCTTAGAATTCTAATTCATCTGCATCTTTCTTTTACTTGATGTTTTTTTGTATATTGATTGATTGAATATTGCTATATATTCTCATATTGTGTGTAATACACACAGCTGGCTACCATAAATGCAAGTTTAATGAAGGAAGCATGCTAATAACATGAACTTTACAACATGCATTAGAAGAGATGAGATATACAAACGATAAGAATTTCAGCTCAGACGCACATCACGAGCGCCTGTGGCGCTGCCTTAAAGCGCTCTTTAAGGCTTGTAGATTTCAAAGATTTCAAGTTCGGCAATTTTTTTTTTCTTAAAAGAAAAAAATGATTAATTATGCCCAATAAAAAAGAGCAGCCATTTTTTAACAAGTATCCGAATTCGACAAAGGAGGGATAGTGGCCTACCGAGATTGGGGATTATCTTTCAGGGAAATAGGTAGTCATGTTGAATGAAACCAAACAACAAAACGAAACAAACAATTACGAAACCAAAGAATCGTTGAATGCAGGAGGATATGACGGCCCAACGTATTCAATCACATCCACCACAATTCACCACTTCACATGATGACCGGCAAATTGTTCGCATGGCCAAGACGAATCGCTCAGCCACATCACGACGATCCATAGCACAGCACATTCAGTCTGTAACGGATCATCCATTGTCTTGGCGTACCATTCGATACCGTTTTCATCAGAATGGTCAGTTCGCAAGGCGTTTATTGCTTCGTCTACACTTGACGCAGAACCACAGACGTCTCCACCACCAATGGTATGATGAAAGAAGGATGTGGACTTCAGAATGGACTGAAATTATCTTTATTCACGAGTCACGCTTCTGTCTACAGCAATTCGATGGTCGCATTCGAGTCTGGAGACACAGTGGAGAGAGGATACTGAACAGCTATGTTATGAATAGAAAACATTCAGTCCATGGTTACTTAACGATTGACCCAGATTACATCCTATGACAAATGATATTTGTAAAAATTATCCATTATTGTGAATCATATTAATCAACCATCCATCGACATAAATAATACGTTAAAAGTTCGATTAATTTTTAACTTTAAAACATTAAAAATCTGATATTTTTGAATTTAATTTACAATAAATATTTATTTTTGTTCTATCAAGCAACATTAGTTGAAGTAAAAAAGTTGCAGATTCATTTGAAAAAAAAGTAAATTTTAAAGATATCCATGAGAGAAAATGGTTATTACTTTGACATTTTGAATCAAAAGAATTGGAATTTTTCGATTTGAACTGTATTACTTTCGTACAAAACCGTTCTTTCTGCTTTTAGTTAAAAAGACACATCACTCATATTCAGAAAAATGTAAGCAATCAAAATAAAAAGTCAGTTATTTGTAAATTGTTATTGATTCAATGTGTAATATACTAAAAACAATATTTAGCTTTCGAATATTTCCATATTTATTTTCGCTTTATATACAGTTGCTTTGATTAAAGTCAAAAACAAATTACTTTTCATATTCGACATTTTATTGGATCTTAAGAACCAAAAAAAGAAAAATCAAAACTAAACTTTCATCTTTTCTGACTTAAACTTGCTTCTGACTCAATTTTGATTCACAAGAAGTAGACAAACTGCCAATAAATGTGAGAAAAAAAAAAGGAAATTAGTGTGCTCAAGCACAAGGGAAAGTAATATTTTGATTTGATTTTATTTTTATGCGAGGATAAAAAAGCGAATATTTTTGTTAAATTATTAGGAGTTCTAAAGAATAGAGCAAATATTTCATTTTATATCTTGCGGTACTTTCTTTACTCTTTAAGAAATTCACTTTCTTCCAGAAAGAAGAAGGAAAATGTATGCAACTCAATTACATGTACAATGGAACTCAATTACATGTCAGGAACAAGAGATTTTTGGAATTTACTTCTTTCTACTTCACCATCATCGACATTTTCAATCGAGAACCTAAAATAAAAAGAGATTAAGTGAGAAAATAGGGACCATGCTATGAAAACTTGAGCTAATAGTTAAAAAAATTTCTTTCTAAGCTTTTTCTTTTTTACTTCCTATATGAATCAGAATATTAAATTCATTCAATTTTAATATTTAAGTTTAATTGCTTTATTGCTCATCATAAAAACTAAATTTCTCAGATGAACAATCTTAATCATGAATAAAATATTATGAATATGTTTTATTTTTTTCTACACAAAAATGTGTATTCCAACAAATGAATAATTTTTGTTTTCATTTTATTCTGCAACTATTTTATATATGTTTTGCCCACTATGAAAAAATAAACATTTGTTTCTTTTCATTGAAACATTACTTTGTATGTAAATACCCAATTGTAAAACGTATAAGGCTGCTGGTTCAATATCTGCCCAGGTCGAAACACTTCAGATGAAAATGTGCATGGACGTTAAGCCGTCATTGTATGGAATATCCCATAAGCATATATTTGTATGTAAAACCAGGTTTTATTTTGTTCATTGTCAAATATTAATGAGAGAATCTATTAATCCAAATCAATCTTATGAAAATAATTTGAAATATTCTGTTTGATTTTATGAAAAGATGCTTTTCACTGTGTTAGGTTTATGTTCAGAAACAATTAATCAGATGCGTAAGGAATCAATTTCAATTCACTTTCACAACACCACATGAAAAGCCTGACATGAGATTGGTTTTGCTCTAAGAAAGAAAAAACCTCAAAATTTAAGTATTGCTGTTTAGTACAGTAACTCCACATGAAGTGAAAGTGGACTTGACAACATATTTATAAATAATTTAAAACGTTGCTCACAGATCACGTCACAAATGATATATTCTGAGGAGTTCGTTTTCTTAGAATGTTAAAAAAAATATTATATATATATATATATATATAAACTAATTTGAGTTTTTTCGCCAAAAACATCGCCAAAACTATCACTAAATGTTGTCAAATCGTCAAAATTATTTTTTATTGTTTGATTTACGAAATTAACATCTGCACTGTATTTTTTCTGTGAAAATTACGGTTTTTAGAACCGAGAAATTAGTCTGTACGGCTTAAAACTGTATGATATGGTGACATATGGTAATACTTTTGACGATTTGACAACATTTAGTGATAGTTTTGGCGATGTTTTTGGCGAAAAAACTCAAATTAGTTTTTTAGGTTTCGAGTCAATTTAAACAATAGGAGCCCAGTTACACAAAGTTTATAGAGGAGTGTTCTGAAATCTTAAAGAGCCTATATTAAAGAGCTTTGAATGTGAGTTCTCAGCTAACCAGAGAGTTTGTTGAGAGTAAAGTTAGAAGCCTTTTTCATCAGCTCTGAAATCTGTGGTATTTCTATTTCTTATTGCAGAAACTGCATAGGTTGTAAAAGCTCCAAACTGTAGTAATTATAGCCAGTGGAACTGAACATTTTGAATAAAATGTTAGTTAAAAAAAGAAAGTATAATTGGACTGATATTTGCGTTTAAAAATAAACCTTTATTTTTAAAAGGCATTTCATTATCTATTTGAATACCTTACGCTTGTTTTGGATGGTTTAAGATTACGATATTATAATGTTTTGGATTTATAATATATATATATTCCATAAATATTTTTAACGGTGACTTATATTTGCACACATTTAAAGGAAAAAATACAAAATTATCAAGCTTACATTCCATTCAGACTGTGTAAAAAGCTCCTTATATAAAGACCACAAACTTTAAATTTGAATATCTAACTTCTAACACCAGCTTCTTTTGTTAAATAACAGAAGATATGCATTACATTTATGTGTCGTGAGTATGTGAAGATTTTTTAGAATGCATGAATAACCCATTATTTATGAAAAATCATCCAGCAGTTATTGTTTCTCATCCTCTTGAACTGCAAAGCTGGATCATGTCCATGAGCGCATTCACCCTGAAGAAATCCAATGCCAATAGGGGATCTGGAACCAGGTCCTTCCAGGAACTAGGAGCACCAGACAATATGAAATATAGCCAGGGAAGAATAATATTTAGTGAAAATTTTGAAGCGTTTATTACCGCCAGCGAAGGTCAGTGTTGACTTCTAAGGAATCGGGCAAGGGTGGTTTGATCTTGTCTACTGCCTCCCCGAATCAAAGAGTCAATAGGGTACTTACTCTGATACTAAGTGGGACCATCCAAATGCCCTTGTTCTTTGCCTTATATTTAGAATATAGCTCCACAAAAGCAAGAGAAGCGGTAGGCACTGCTGCCTCGTCAAGTACCAGCTCTAGCCAGACTGTCCGCAATTTCATTTCCAGCAACAACCATGTAAATCCACTGGAAGTGGATCCGATAAGAAAGAAAAAGTTGTTTTACTTTTCAGATTAACTGTTCCATTTACTATCCCCCATATTATGCCATTTGGCCAAGTGTAGGACTGCACTTATACTGTCCGAAACGATGCAAACGTCTTTAAACTATATCAGCAACAGGATGGAGTTCAAACCCTCTCAAATTGCAATGAATTCGCTTCTAAATACCGAGAAAGAGTCTGCATTTGAATTACTTGAGCTTAAAATCTAATAGAAAGGCCACGACTAGAACAGTCACTATCTAATTTACTGCCATTCGTGTACATGTGAAGAGCATCGATGGCGACAATATTAATTGTTTCGATTGCTTGAGGGAACCCAACAATAAAGTCATTTTAGGAACTAAATGTGAAATAGGTGTGTTCGTATGCTTTACATGGATTACAGTTGTTAATCATCCTCGACACAGTGTCAGAGTATAAATTCCAATAATTACATCTACAGAAAACAGAAATATGACAGTTATTTCCCTTTTTCAACAATTATTAGAATCCAACTTGCGACCTTTCAAGAGAAAGAGTGAAACATTACGGAACACAATGTGAATTTTTTATTTCTCTACTGTTATTCAGTTTACAACAGAATTTTTCTCTTCAAAACAATTTGAATTCCATACATTCTAAGTCTGTTTCAGGTAATTTTCATTGATGCTACGTGAAATATAAATATGCAATCGAATTTCCATAAGTCTCAAGCAGTATTAATCTATTGCATTCATATTTTTCACTAAGTTATAATAAACTTCAGTTAACTTTATTTATAATTCAGATGAATCTACATGCATGCATACATATTTATGAATGTGAACATATAACTTATAATTTTTTACTGGGAAACTTTTACATGTGTCAAAATTATATATATATATATATATATATATATATATATATATATATATATAAACATATATATATATATATATATATATATATATATATATATATATATATATATATATACACATATATATATACAGGGTGTCCACTAAAGTCTCTTGCCACCCTCTTAACTTCGGAATGGCTGTGCTGCTATATTCATAAAAGTGGTGTCTAGGTATAGTAAAGCAGCCATGCGCTACTGAATAAAACAGACTACATGCCACCTGGTGGAAAACAGTGGAGTTAGCATTCCTATCTCAAAAACGGAACGAGATAGGGAGAAAAAGTGATTTACAAAGTAGTAGAGCATTCTCGATTTAGTACAAAAAGATACATTGTAGGCATTAATGTGAAGAATACAACGGTTAAAACACGCATTTATTGTTCAATGCTGTGACTTCACAAAACGATTTAAGAAAGAAAAAAGGAAATAATTATAACGATATACTTTATTTAAGATGTTCAAACTTCTCACCGTCAGTTGTAACGCACATTTGGATCCTCGCTTGAAGATTACGTTGCACACGTTAGAACACGCGACCGTAATGCGTCGTTTAATGTCCTGCAAATTTTGTGGTGGGGTCGCATACACCTGCTGTTTCAAGTATCCCCACAGAAAAAAGTCCAGTGGAATCAGATCAGAAGAGCATGGAGGCCACTCTTCGAAACTGCCATACCCTAGTATTTGGTTGCCAAATCCCTTGACGAGGTACTGCTTCACTGGAGATGTCTTGTGAGCAGGCACGCCGTCATGTTGAAACCATAGATTTTCAAGATTAAACAACGGCAGGTTCTCAACAAAATCGGGTAATACATTCTGTAGCAATCGTAAATATTGTGCACCCGTTAGCGTGCCATTGTAGAATATTGGGCCTATCAGCTTGTTATTGTAAATTGCACACCAAACGTTAATAGCATACCACATTTGATATTGAACGTCGACGAAACATTTAGGATTTTCCACGGCCCAGTAATGGGTGTTTTGCCTATTGTATATATCATTCCGTGAAAATCATGCCTCATCCATCCACATTATATCTGCCAAGAATGTTGGCTGGACTTGTATCTGATTCATTGCGAAGTTGCACCATGCATAGCGTCGCTCGGCATCCCCGTCCATTAAAACCTGTTCAGGCATTGGTCGATATGGATAAGCACCTGATTCGCTTAGGATTTTCCAAACCTGATTTTTGGAGAGACCACAGTGTTGACTGATCTCTTATACGCTGCATTTCGGATATGCGAGTGCATATGCTAATACCGCATCCGGTTGTACTTGCCGTCCTACCTTAGCTAGTCTGCCAGATCGAGGATAACTAGTAATGCAACCTGACTCCCTTAAACGTTTTGCAATAGTTAGAATGGTTTGATGAGAAGGAGAGAGATTCGGGCCTGCAGGGAAACGTTGGTGGTACAACCTTGCTTCTGATCGTTCGTTGCGTCGAAATTCACCTTACAGTAAAACCATCTCACAATACTCAACTTTGGAATATTCAGCGATGATCATGAGCATCAACATACTAAAGCCACAAGAAGCTGACTCTTTTATAGCTGTCTCAGGTGAACAGGCGTGACGTTTCTTACGCATTTGCATACTGCATTCAAAATGTTGGAATTATTTTTAATACTTCTGTTCTTCCCATTTCGAAATAAAAGTGAAAAATTTAAGTCCGAAAACGACTTTTTGTTTTTTTTAATCATGCACACGTACGATGTGCTACGTCACAGCACGAAACAACAAATGTGCGTTTTAACAATTGTATTCTTCATATTCATGCCTACAAGGTATCTTTTCGTACTAAATCGAGGATGCTCTGCAACTTTGTAAATCACTTTTTCTCTCTATCTCGTTCCGTTTTTGAGATAAGAATGCTAAATCCGCTGTTTTATTCAGTAGCACATGGCTGCTTTACTATATTTAGACACCACTTTTATGAATATATCAACAGCCGTTCCGAAGTTAAGAGGGTGGCAAGGGACTAATAGTATTCGTCAACTGTTTGCAATAATTTTGACAACATGTTTTCCAACACAATCATCGACTCTGTGGGAAATATATAAGAATTATATGACTGAAGATATACTGCATCGAATTAGACGAACAAATCAATGCCCAAATTTAGAGAGATGTATAATGAAGCATTAGTGTTGTTCGATGATTTATATATTTTAATTTCAAATTTGCCATTTTGTCATTATGGATACCATCACCTGATCGCATGGCAGCCGCCTTATTAACACTGATTTCCAACGAGAAAAACAGTACAATGACGTTGACTTAGTTACAATTATTGCGAATAATGAGCCATTAATGACATCCGAACAAAAAAAATATTTATAATTAGATAATGCTGACCGTTGATGCTGACCAAGGGTTTTTTTTTTTCCTTAGACGCACCAGGTGGAACAGGTAAGACATTCTTAATATCATTAATTCTTGCAAAGATATGATCCCAACAGAAAATTGCTTTGGCAATTGCATCGTCAGCCATTGATGCAACTTTGTTAGATTGTGGACAAACAGCATGTTCAGCATTGAAGTTGCCATTAGACATTCATAACAAACCAAACGCAATGTGTAACATCAAAAAAAGCGGTATGGCTACAGTGTTGCAAAAAAGTGTAATTATAATTTGGGATGAGTGTAGTATGACTCATAAGCATTCCCTTGAAGCATTTCATAGAACAATGGAAGATATGAATGGCAACAATAAACTTTTCGGTGGTACTGTTTTACTACTGTCAGGTGATTTCTTGCAGACTTTACCCGTTATTCCTCACTCTACTTTTCCCGATGAGATTAACGCATGCTTAAAACAATCGTTTTTATGAACAAGTGTTGAGGCACTTCGATTGACTATGAATATGCGAATACAATTGCAAAATGATCCATCGATCAGAAGTGTTTTCTAACCAATTTCTGAATACTGGAAATGGTGAAATTGAGTTGCATCAAAATACACAGTACATAAATTTACCAGATAATTTCTGCACTGTTGTTGAAACGAGAAATGAACTAATTGAGAATGTCTTTCCGGATATATTGAATAATTATTTAGATCACAATTGGCTCTGCAATCGTGCTATTTTGTCAGCAAGAAACATTGCGGGGTGAACGAAATTAACTTCCATATACAACAGATGTTGCCCGGTGATTTGATGTCTTTTAAATCAATCGACACAGTTATTGATGAAAACGAAGCCGTAAACTTTCCAACTGAATTTTTGAATTCTCTGGATATGCCAGGAATACCACCACACAATCTTCAATTGAAAACTGGTTCACCAATTATTCTTCTACGTAATATAAACACACCTCAACTATGTAATGGTACACGTTTAGTCATAAAAAGAAGATCGAAAATATTCTCGAAGCAACAATTTTGACGGGAAAATTTAAAGGAGAGATTGCTCTGTTGCCACGTCTAACGTCAGAATCTCCAATACCGTTTAAAAGGCTCCAATTTCCGATTTGTTTAGCTTTTGACCATAAATAAATCTCAAGGCCTAACAATGTCTATTTGCGGTTTGGATTTGGAAAACACATGTTTCTCACATGAACAGATATATGTTGCCTGTTCACGTGTAGGAAAATCATCGAATATCTTCGAGTTAACAAAAGACAGGTTAACTAGGAATATTGTACACAAAGTTGTACTTACATAATTTTTAGTTTTAATAATTTAAAATTGAAAAAATAATAATTCGATGTCAATGTTATATACCTCATTTATAACAATTTATTTATATATTTTTTTAATTTATATAGTATATTTTGAAAGTAAGTCACTGTTTACAAACTATAATTTTATATAAGATGAATAAAATGTAAATTCAGAAAGTATAGGTTGGTTTGTGCTTAATTTCAACATTTTGATACACTTTACCTGTTACTTTTAAATTTTGGCGAAACGTTTTATTTTCAATCTGATATGAATGAATCTATTTTAAAAGTTTTACAAAATATTAATTTGATTGCCACTGCAACGCGTGGTTGGTTCAGCTAGTATATATATATACATATATATATATATACATACATATATATATATATATATATATATATATATATATATATATATATATATATATATATATATATATATATATATATTTGCTAGAATTATTTAATCGTATTATTACTATAAATTAAATTATTAAATAATTATTTTTGATAGTTTGTTTCGTGACTCGTAAATGCGTAAAAAATATCTCTATTCAGTACAAATTCTATGCACAATTTGTCACAAATATTAAAAATGTGGCATTTAAGATTTATTTAATTCAACTAATATTTCGATTATTGTTTTATTTTTGAATAAGATCAATTAAAAAATAAATCATCAAAAATAAGAACTTAATTTAAAAGTCTCTAAGCAATCCAATAGAAAACTGTCCCAATTAAATACTGATAATGAACAGCATGATAATAAGTTTGACGATTTTCATGGTAATGAGAGTTTAAAGATCCCCCGGGAAAAAATTATCAGAAAAATTGAAGTATATTAGTATGGTTTTTTCATTCTAACGAAAATTAGAAGGTTGGCTTGGAAATCAGTTTCAGCAGAATTTAGATAAAAATCAGACGGATGTTGTTAAAAATAGTGTTTTCTAATTGTTGACAAGTGTGTTTTCTAGTTGTTTACTTTATTTTATCCATTTGTGTATCATTAATACACTTAAATGAATTAACTGTTACTGGAGTTTCTCTTTGAGTTGCATATTCTGGGTTATTCTATTATTTCTGCAGTTACAGAAGAATATTATTAAATTTGTGTTAACTAATTTTTCATAGTGATTATTTTTAGTTAAAGAAGAAAATAATAAAAATATAACATAAAGGAGTTACTTTAAATAATATTTAAACCATTATGTAAAATAATTTTATTATAAAAGTCGTGCAATTACAAATTTTGAATAAATAACTATTTTAAAATTTTTATCCTTACGTAATTTTTAAATATCACCTGACGGTGAGTTTTATTTTAAAAACATTTATTAAATCTCATGCACAAGCAAATAAAGTAGATTATTAAAACCTGGATTATTGTCAGTTTATAAAATAAAAATTAAGAAAACACATCACATATGATGGACGCAGCTACTGAAAAAAATTTAAACTATTCAAAAAGCATAATCTAAAAAACTCAAATGTTTTGATATTCTGTTGAAAAATACAATTTTGTGCATTGCAGAAAACGTGTTATTAAAAATGATGGGAAAATCTTAAATAAACTATGAATTGTAGAAAAATAAATAAAATTGTGAATAGCGAGGAATATTAAATAAACGTGAACAAACACATTTTTTACCAATTAACAATTAAATAATATTTGCCCTTAGGATGTACCTGTTGAGCACTATAATGGGCGAAAACATCTCATACAGTAGGCGTGCCACCTTCTCCCCGAAAGCGAAGCACATACACAGACAGCGAAAGGAGCATCCATGCCCGAATTAGGATTCGAGCCTTGAATTTCCTGCTTCGAAGCTCCGCCATCAGTGGTTTTCTGTCAGATTATATGTATAGCATAATAGAAAATCGGAATGGGTTTTTTATTTTATTTTAACAACATGCTCATTATTTTAAATAAATTCTGTTCACACTGGAAATTACGGTCCACTCACCGTTTTCTGCATTCAGGACACTGCGCGATGCAAAGGGATGACTTCCTTTGTGTTCCCCTCTCAATAGACATTTTCTGCACATTAGAGTTAATCAGATTGGAAACCATGGTTTCATGGGGGGATTCTTTGCCACTGAAAAGGGATTTGAATCCACGAATTGTTGAACCGAAGGTAAAAGAGCTGGCTAATCAGCTCGGCTCATTTCATAGTAGTAAAATGGAAATGATCAAAATTATTTAACCACAAAAATACAATAGTTTTTTTTATCGTAATTATAACAATTTAAAGGATCGGAAATCTGTTTCGGTAAACTTAATATTAAATTCACTATGGCTAAATTGAATTTGGTTTCAGTCGGTCATCTCACTCAACACATTCTCTTTTGCACATTGCGAGCAATTAGATGAAAATCTACAGTTAAAAAAGGTATTCCAAACCCTTACAAACAGCCAAGCTAGAGGTGGGAATGAAACACACAATCTGTGGAACAAAGGTTAAAGCACTAGTTATTTAGATAAAATTACGGGCTTAATTAGCTATTAAGGCAAAGGATTTTGAGATCGATCTCTGTTATTATTGAACAATGGAGATGGATGTTGCACGCACACTTTCTACGCGTTCGTCATCAGTGTTGGAGATTCGAAGTTTACCCGATTTCCTTTTGTGCATTGCAAACATGCCTGTTATGCAAGGAATATCTTCCAGCTAGGCCTAATTGCTACAAAAACTATTGCAATATCTTTCAACAGACTTTGCATTTCAGAGTGTTAAAAGTTGAAAATCAAAACAAATACCGGGAATAAAATGATTCTTCTGTGTTTTAGAAGAGTTATATTGATGTACTGCCAAAATGTTTCGAGTGAACTGACTCTCCCCCTCTAATGATGTTGTACTTGTTGCTTAAGCAATAGGTTATATTAATATTGGTTTCACATTTTTATCAATTTTGTTCGCAGTTGAAAAGTTATTGCCTGTTTTAATTCTTCCAATCATTTTCGAAAATTCTCTCAGTATTCATCAGGGATGACAAAAAGTAATTAAATGTTCTTCATATCATCCACGACTATAAATAGAATTTTCGAAAATGATAGAAATAAAAAGGGAACATCAACTATAAGATGTAAAGCAGATATGAATATTACTATTTGAAATATAAAATGATGTATCATTCATAATTTTTTAAATGAAATTTTAAACTCGCATGAAAATGCAAAGAATTTTGATTTACTTATTGTATATAAAACTGTTTACTCTTTCAGTCACTAAATGTCTCTCTAACCTTGCATATTTCAAAAAGTAAGCATGATCTGTTATGATTTGAAAAATAGAAGTGTTAGAAGAGATATTTTGGGAAAATTGTTTTATTAATTTATCTCAAAAAATTAAGATTATAATATATTTCATGATAAAAAAACTTATTTTTGAAAATCATTGTTTGTAATAGTTATAATTGTTGATCATTTTTAAATTTAGAAATAGATGAGTGTCGAAAAATCTCTTTTTAACACCGAAGGACGCATTTAAATTTTTTCTTAAATATTATTTATCATGTACAATGTGCTCATAAAAATTCATATAATATTTAAAATACATTTTAATTACTTATGTAATTACTAAATTGCTTATGAATGATAAAACAGATAATACTTTTCTATGCACTGAATTTTTTATGTAAGTCAGGAACTGTTCACGATGCAATTCATAAATAATATAGTAAATTATATGAGTAAAAAATTATCCATTTTTACTAAATTATAAAATTAATAATTTATCTACTTACTACAAACTTAGAAATTTTTTGCAGTAAATAAAATCTGTACATTCGAAATTAGATTTACCTAAATAATTCACAAAATTAAAACCATTTCTTTCTTGAGTATAGTTCGGTGTGGACAATAATTTTTTTCAAATAGTATCTGCATTACGTTGAAGATAAAATTTCTTTAAAATGAATAAGAAGCAAATATTGGACGTTTTCTTGTTACCCCAATGTGAGCGGCTTGACTGACTTCAGTTGTTCAAAGCATTTTAACATCAACTACGTAATTCATTTCATACATTCTGTGCCAAGTTTACATGACGCAAGCGATGAAACAAACAACATTTCAAAACACCCTACCCAACACAGAGAATCCAACTCCCGTGGCTCAACATGGGCTACAACGAACTCTCTAATAAGTTGCATCTGATCACTAAGCCAAGGTTATTAAGAGGTGACCTGGTGGATCATCCTCATTATCGGAGTGTAGTGAATTTGAATCCCGATTTAACCGTTATCGTTCATGGCTGGAGCATATTAAAGATCGTTATCGCAATGTCCTCCAAGTGAAATGATAGCTCTAGAGGGTCAAGTATTCGGGGATTTCTGCGTTGTCCCTGATTTTAAATTACAAAGGCTTCCACGGCTGTTTCTACCTAACTGGTTGGTAGAACCAACTCTAGAATAGATGCAGGGAAGTATTCTGGGAAACAACCATTAATCTACAGTTAGCAAAAAAAAAAAAAAAAAATGCAATTTTATGCAAAATTAGTATCAAATTGTTATATTAAAAAGTTTTAAGCAAAATTGCGAAAATGCACAACTTACCACCCATTAATATTCCTACACCAGGGTGGAATGTAAATAACAATTTGATATTTATAAGATAAATATGTTATTCTAGACATAACAAGTAATTCAATTTTAAAGAAATTTTGAAGCACAGGTACTCAGAAATCATAACTCGGATCAACCCCCACTGGTGGCAATAACACCTCATAGACGCCTGGCCATTGAATTAAGCAGAAACTGAAGGATAGATATAGCTGCCCATCTTCAACACCATGCCATAGTTCATATGCCAAAGAGATTAGTAAAGAACCAATCGTCTGATAACTATTGACCAATTATCTTCTACAGATGAGAGAGATCTGGTGAACATGTTACTTAGACCAGGCATTTACTATATCAAAAAAGGTCTAGCAACACACGGGGGTGAAGTATCCTACTAAAATGTATGGTTTGTGTAGCGTCAAAGGTAACCATTGTTGCTTTTAATAGTCGAGAATATTGCAAACGTCCTCGAACTATTTATGCAGTTACTTGTTGTTTAGCCAGATACTGGAATTTCTTGACTTAGAGATGTGATGTAGAGCATCTATATTACTATTAGGCGCATGCAAGTAACATGTTCATCTCAAGGGCTGCTCATGATGGCAGACCTTTGAGAAACAAGTGTGTATGGCCTGATTGTGATCTGAACCCTTATATTCTTCAAGAACTATTAGGTCTTGAAAGTCTTAAGCAGAAATGCTGCAATACGATAAATATAATACTGGTCGGCTGTAATAAGACCCTTTTTGAAGCAGAACATTTCTTCTTCTTCTTGAAAAATGTATCACAGCAACGTTTCACCAGGCTTTCAAATGCTATTGGGTGTGAAAAACTTGAAACATATAAGCGCTACAACTTTTTAATGTGAATGCATTAAAATACAATCATTAACATATCACGGAATCTTTTGTAAATTTCATGTGTGCAGCATATCACATTCATGGTGTAGTAATTCCAATGACCAAAAGAGTGGATTGAAAACTTAGAATTCGAAAATATCAAAGAATATACTCCACGGGTATGATTTTAAAATTACACTCTGCCTATTATAAACTAAGGTGATTTATTAAGTAAATTTTGTACACTTTGTAGGAACTATGAGTCATTACAAACTCAAATTCAAATAAAAATATGGGTTTCCTGTTGGTAATGTTGAATATTTTCACATTACTGAACAAATTATTAGGTTAAAAATCTTAAGAATGAAAATAATTTCTTTTCACGAGATTTGGTATGCATGGAATGAATTTCATTGTCGATATCTACCTCCGTGAGATAATGTTACGCTCACAGAGGATATAACTGAACTGCTATAATTATTTTATCATTTATAAGTTACCGTCCTTAAGCTGCAATAGCAATTATTGAGACGTCGGAAGAAAGAAAACAGAAAATTTCCAAGCTCACACTTCCAATTAATATAAAGTAATATTATAATGCAAATAAAAAATAATCCGAATTTAAAAAAATAAACTATCTATAAATATATAGAAAATAGAAATTAATCACTTTCCTTCCTCTGCCCTTGAAACAACCTGCACATTCAGTTTCGAAAAACACCGCAAAATACTAGAATAAATGTCTGTGAATTTTACAGTTTTTTGTTATTTAGGAAAAAAACTAATAGAAAATGTTGTTGGAAGTCCTTCAACACCCATATCAATATCATTTGAAAAGAGGGAACCACTCCATAATGTTAAACGTATTCATGTAATAAAGAGATTAAAAACAATTAAACTCCTACCTGACAAACATGTATGTGAAAAGCACTCTGACTCCAGAGAGGTGGTTTTAAGCTTCCGATTGTCAACTTTCAAGAATCGAATCAACCGCTAAGCTGCAGTGGACCCAAATTTCTTGATATATAAAAATTTTAATATTTTATAGTTTTGCAAGCTTATTATAAAATATAAGAACTAAGCAATTTTAAAGCAAATATTAGCTAAAAAATAAAGGGTCATATGGTGATTTACTCCATTGAATATTACGTGTAAACATCAAAATGTTATAAATTTTCAAATTATATTACACTTTTACATCATTTATTTAAATGCATTACAAATAGCAAATATGTTCAACAAGATGTATGTAGCTTTTTTTTAGTTATATTTTAATGAAGTTACATATTTAATTTTATGTATACCCACACAAACTAAATAACATTATTATAAAATATACGAAACAACTAATCCAAAAAAAAAATTCATTATCAAAAACAAGTTTTGCATAAAACGTAGAAGATTTTAATTTCTTTCACTACTCCTTTAGCAGAATTATCTTTAGGAAAACTCAGATATTTCTTAAACTAATTACACACTATACATTATAAAAGTCTACATGAAAAATGTAAAATTTTGTAACCGAAGTGCTGATTATAAATATGAAATCAAACAAAAAAATTCATAATAATTTTCCTAGTCAAAAAAATAATCATTAAGTTGTAGAAAATTATTGGAGTAAGTAAATAATTTGCCACCATTTTTAAAAAAACTGTTTGTTAAATCCATCTCCAGCAGTAAATTGAAAATTTAAAATAACAGCGAAAAACTGCAACGTTTAGAAATCTGTATTCAAATTTTATGACGAAAAATTTTCAATTTATTAAGAATCATTATTATATGAGTAAGGATATTAAAAGTGCTTCTACATCCAAACTTTGTCGAGCATTTATTTCCTAACTAAGCATGATAAAATTTACATAACATAAGTAATTAACAACTTTTTTATCAAATTAATTTGTAAGAAGAAATGGTTTATTGAACATAAAACAGCTGTAATTACTTTGGATATCTTAGGCAAGAAAATAATTTTTTTTCATCAGGTCAGTACGCAAAAATCCTGTTTTATAAGAGCATTAAAAATTATCACCAGTTCACTGAAAATATTTATAAATAAATTGCTATATATTTCAAACAGAGGTGTTGAAGTATTTAACGTAATTAATTAATTAATTTAAAGAAGATTTCAGAGCTGCTTTTAATTTATGTATTTATTTAAAAATTGTCTAATTTATTGGCATTAATTTTTTAATCGCATTGGCTAAAAATTAAAAAAATGTTATATGATTTTATTGTTAAACATTTTAAAATTTTAAACTCCAATTATTTAAATAACTGTTATGAAGATTTACCATCATTTTAGATATTTGTCAAGAAATTTTATGCATAAAGGAATTAAAATCATTTAAAGTAATGAAATGAATAGCTAATACCTGCCTTGTTATGCATCTAATTTTGATTAATCATTCAAAATTTAGGAATGATTATACAGTTCCACCATAATGCCATGATATTTATTTTCACTTTTAGGTTCTCATGCAGTAAAATAAAAGACTAATTTTAAAATGTTTAATTTTAATAAAGTAAAATTACATATAATAACCTTCGATATATTCAAACCTATTACAATCTATTTGGTCACGAACTATTAATGCTTATAGTCATTTAAATTAGGCATTTGAAAATAATTTATATTTTTTATAATATAATTTCTTTAAAAATTAGCATTTCTGATTAATTATATCTAAATTCCAAAATAACGTTTACAATTCCAGTATTATTCCACTCTATTATAGCATTTTTACGCCAAGATAATGAGTGACTACCAAATTATATCTTCTAAAATTCGTAATCAACAGCGAAACTTAATTAAAACCTCCATAGAAACACCAGATTATTTCAGAAGTAACAATAAATGCATATTAAATTATATATGGGAGAATTTTACATTTTTCAAAGTTCAAAATAATATCCTCACTTTAAAGTAAAATAATGTATTTCCTTCAGTTGTAATTTCCATTTCCGCATTTTTCACCACGAATGCTATTTTAGAGCATGCAAGTAAATTAAAAAGAAAAATTCAGTTATTATTCACTTTGTTTACGCTATTATTTAATTGATTATGTTCAGAAATTTATAAAAATGATTCAATAACTTTCACATTTCATAGAATTTAATTACAATCCTAATTAAATTACAAGCAAATTATGTAATGTTTATTTCATGTTCTATTTTTCAGTATTGTACATTTAGAAATATTTAAGAATTAATAATTAAATAATTAAATAGTAATATTTAAATAAGAATTTGGTAGTTTTTGATCTTCCCCATGTTAATATTTTCACAAACATTCGTACATCATGGTTTGGTTATTAAAGTTATCAATTGAAACTAAAATATTGGATAAATGAATTTTTATGCTGAAATTAGTAATAGTTTATAACTTATAATACTAAACAGTTTATAATTAACTTATGACTGATATAAGTTTAAATAAATTTAATAAATGAATGAGAGAGAGTTTACATAATTTACTTAAATTTGCAATTATAATTGCATTAATTAATTTCTTCTTCCATAGTTTCTTTACCCTTTGCAATATTTAGGAATAACATAAAATGAGAAGTCATAGTTTACATCGGAACCCCTATTATATATATATATACACTTTCAAACATTTATAGACAAATAAGTGCCTATGTTTTCACTATATTCTGAACATATTCTTTGTCAAGATAGAGTGCTTTATAGCTAAATACCTAATTGGTATTTGCTTCACGGTCAATCGTTATGGTAGATTTAATAATACATCTACCGCCAACGGATTATGACTGACAATGCTATATTGAAGAGGAACACGTTTCAGGTTAATGGCTCATGTTTTAGCTAAATTATTGCTGCATGCAATAATAGTGGGGAAAACCGCTTCTCCGTATGTTTATATGATTTGTTTAAAAAGAAATAAATATTCTCCAAAGATAAACGGGACTTCATGTGGTATAAATGTAGAGATAATTTTATTGCATATTAATTAGTTGAAATCAATAATTAATATCATGTTTTATAAACTTAAATAAAAGGCTACTTAATCATTTTTAAACTAAAATATAAGTACTGACTTCAAAACAAAATAGGAGAAACATTCGTAGTTTGCTGAAAGTTAAACACACCCGTATATAATGGGTTTCTTTCCGCATATTTTCAAGAAGGACGTTTGGTAAAATGAAGTGGCAGTAACTAGAGGGAGAAAGTTGTTGGCAGACATTCTGGCTGAGTTATCAATCTGCACTTGGGTGTGTTTTAAAAGGATTTATGTAAAAATGAAATTTAAAATGCACTATTCCAAAGAAATAATAAGTGAGGTGAAAATAGGAATTTATACTTCAATGACTATTGGAAATTTATAAACGTCATTACTTATAATAACGTTTTTAAATTTCCAATTGTCATTGAAGTAGAAATCTTTATATTTTCATAAATGCCAGTAATTTTCCAATCATTGATGGGAAACATTCTGAGCAGTTTTCCATTCATTAAAACACACATTTTAAAAGTAATCCAAAGTAAAATAAGGAAAATGTTAATAAATTAAGCAAATATAAATCATGTGATAAATATTTTGTTAGTATTTTAAACTTATTTTTGAATATACTAAAAAGTATTTTATAGTACGTTTATTAAACTATAATTCATTATAATTTCACCTAAAACTTTACTTACCGATACTATTATTAAAAATATTTAATTTGCAATTATGTAAACAACCGATATATGTATATTCCATATCTGTTACAGATAAATTATATTAAAAAAATAATTAATAAATTACAAAATTCTGAAATTAATAATATAAAAATTATATTATAAATATTTTATAAAAAATGAATAAAATTTAGGATGTGAAATATAATTCATCTTCCCAATCATTTTATATAACATAAAATTGTTTTATGCTACTTAGATTGACATATTTTTAAAGACTGGTATTTTATAAGTTTGCTTAGTTTTTGGTTATCAAACCGAAATTACACCTGAAATATCTTGACTTTGTGCTTGACTCTGAAATTACATGTAACAAGCACATCGACTCGCTAGTAAACAAGACCACAGAAAGAGACTTAATAATTCATCTTCTTAAAATTATCTCAGGATATGAATTGGGTGCTGACGCCAGGATATCAAGGACAACTTACATTACATTAATCAGACCCATTCTTAAATACGGATACCAGATACATCAAGTTGTCTCAGATACAAATCTCCAAAAGCTAGAAAGAGCGCAACTAGATGCAGAGTGCTTAGTTACTGGACTTCGTAAAAGTACGCCATTGTCCTTCATTAGGCTGATTTGAAGCCTCTGCAGCTTAGATGTATCCCAAATCTTACAAAATGCTTCAGCAAGCTCTTGAGCTATAGAAATCAAACCTTACCGCAAAGCTTGTCTGTTGATGGCAAAATAACCAAAGACTAAAAAGAAATAGTCCCTTTAGTCAGGTTAAAGAAGATCTGTTGAAACCTATTGTTGAATTTAATTCACTAAGGCCATAGATTTTTTGTCGGAAGTATATTTCCATGTTGAATTACTCACGTATACCAATAAATCTTTCCATCATCCAGAATACTTGATTTTCTGAAGGAGTTGACAGTATCCCTGATGCCCAGATTTATACAGACAGCATCAAGAGGGATGGTTACACTAGCAGTGGGGCTGTTGTCAGATTAGGTAATTCTTCTCAAACGCCGGAATTCTGATAACTGCTCAGTTTTTACCTCTGACATGGCTCTAGACTTCGTTTCTAGGTGACATTTATCGAGCAATATATGGATACTTTCGGACAGTCAAAGCGCCATCCAATATCTAAAAATTATGAGACTGATTATAGAACAGGAAATATTAAGAAGCTCGGGACCCTCTCCTTGTCTTATTCTCTGCCACAAATGCGCCTAGCCGATAAGTTTACAAAACAGAAGAGAATGTAACAATCATACTTCTGATGTCAACAAGAATTGAGTTGTTATCAAGAAGCAATAAGAACCGCAAACAGGGGATCCAGCTGCTGCCAAGTGAAGTATTGAAATCCAATGACTTTTGGATTTCTTTGTCACTCAACAGTTTTTTTTTTTTTTTTTTTTTTTTTTTTTTGCGCTACAGGGCGGATCAAAAGGGGAAAGTTTAAAGTGAATTCCGAACTACTACAAAATCCTTGCCCAAAATGGCATTCAATTCCAAAAACCATTGAAACGAAAGCTCGGCTGCTAACTTGACAATGAAATCCAATATCCCTGAATTAGGCATTAATTATAATCCGTCCTTACATATAATCTTTCCATCATCCAGAATACTTGATTTTAATCATCCGATACTTAAATATATTTTTGCGTTATGAGCTATTATTGACAATATTGACAAAAGTAATTTTCAACACTAATCAAAAGTTGATTTTATTCCAGTGATGATTGCAGAATTACATATACGTCCTTGTACATTATTAAGTATCACACAAGATCCAAAGAGGTAACGAATCGTTCACAAGTTTTAAAAGGGAAAACAGATAATAAGAAAAATAGTAAACTTATTTCGATTTTTCTCGTGTACCATATTTTACAGAAAAACAAGAGCAAATAAATTATAGTAAAAGTAAAATTTTTTAAATTGTAATGAAATTTTAAAACTAAGATCCTTAAGTAATACATTCCTAGTATAATTTCTCCTGGCACTGTAATAATCGCGCTTGTGCTATTACTGTGCCAGAGGAAATTATTCTATATCTGGTTCTAGATTATTATTTAACATTTTGCTTCGAATTAAAAAAAAGGTGAGTGCTTTGCTCTATTTTTGCTTAATTCCTAGCAAGGATTTTGCTCGCCGTCTTTGTACGGGATAAAGAAATGATCGGAAGAAATTCACGAAATAAACCGTTCTCATAAATCTTCAACTTTATAAAATGATCCCACGCAAAATTATAGTTGATGTCATCCGCAGAAAGTTATCAAAATATCACATACTTCAAGTAGACTTATTCAAGATAGTGTAAAGTAGCAAATGTTAAAATTTTATTTCAGTAATAACTCTCAAAACAAAATTTCTATGCACATCATAATCATATTTAACTTTTAAAAACCAAATTAAAATATAAATAATTTTAATTTTCAAATTATTTTTCGCAAATTTTTAAATTAAAATAAAAAAATAAATGCTGTTTCTCTTGAAAGAAGAAAAATTAAATTAAACAGTCTTTATTAATTTGATTCGAAGTAAATGGTTATTTTCTATGCAAATTTATTTATTTTTTCTAAAACATGCGAAATGTTTTATATTGATTAAATTTATATTTCACATTTTAATTTTAAGGAAAAGGAGTTTTTATTAAGAAACAAATTTTAAATAATTGATTTTATTGGTGCACAAAATTACTTAAAATAATTTCGACAGTGAGAAATAAAAATTTTAAAGAGATAATAATTATAAGAAAAGAATTTTTAATTAATTTATTATTATAAATTCTTTCTTAAGACCTTAAATACTGGTATTGATTTTGAATTCAGTTTAATGTTTTGAGAAAATAGTAAATACATAAACATTTTCAATAAATATGCAAAAAATATTAAGATTAGAAATTTTGATATAAGTTCAACACAACTTGAAAACACTTTTAACAATATTCCTCATGGTTGAACATCTATCTTTAAAATGTGAACTTTCATTCCCACTGTAGGAAAAAGTTCAAATGAGAAATATGGCAAAATTAAAAATTCTTTTATTTGAAGTATCCAATTAATTCAATTTTGTATTATAAAAATTTTTATACTCAATGCACACTTTTTTTCATTTAGCAACGATTACCTTCATATTTCTAATCCAAGCATGCTGTTATCTTGCTTCTGTTTTAGCCTCACATATTTACTTTCACTTTAATTATCATTAAAAACTAACTACATAATTCTATCTTTTTTTGTTATTTGAATATGATTTATATTTACGCAAAAAGAAAGCAAACAAATTTTCCCTAATATTTAGGTATGTTTGGTCTTTTATTCTAATTCGTAGTTTATTTAGTTGTTGTTAACAAATTCTGGTTATTATGCTGTTTCATTTCTTACACTTCATCGCTTTGTTAATGTAAGAAATTATTTTAAATTTTTCAGAATTTGTTATTCGTTCGTTTCAGAATGCCCAATATGAAAACTTTATTTGACTTTAGTATCGGTTACTGCGAACAATAACAAAAGAATCAAAACTAGAGAGTAAAAATGCAGACCAAGCAACTTGAGAAAAAAAATTACTTTTCTTCCTTCTCCAAATAAAAAAACAAATATTCTTCGATGAATTATTCGCAAGAAAATGGAGTGCATAGTTTTTTTTTTACGTTTCTTTTCGCTTATCTTTTCTAAAATCTTTATCTGTTAAAAAAAAAAAAAAAAAAAAAAAAAAAGAAAGAAAGAAAGAAAGAAACTCTGTCAAGAAAGAGGAGGTGCACTACTGAATTACACCTGAGAATGTTTTTCTAGAGTTTGTTTTTGGAAATCACAGTATTACGACATCATTTTTTCCTTGAAAAAAATGAAATAAAAAATTAAAAGAAATGAGACTGCTAAAACACATACTCAATGCATTGAGTGCGATTATCTACCACTCATTTTCGATTTATTTTACTGTCCACATGACACACACAACAAATTAGGAAAAAATTTATGCATTTAAAAGTTGAATTTCATTTTATTTAACTTTTAAGAATATTTTTACACGACAAATTTGTTTTGGAAGAATCTCCAAAAATGTCAGGTTCAATTTGTTCAGTTAACTAAATGTAAGCGATATGAAAACAAATAAATCGAAGTATTTTGATAAGAAATTGAGCTGACATGGCAGTTTCATATATGTAAACTAAACTTTCGCAGTGCAGTTTTAGACTCTGACCATCTGATAATAATATTAATAATTTCAATTTAGTACTAATATTCTATTTCTTTTAAAATGACTTTTCAAACTATAGAATGGCTATTTTTGACACGGAAAAAAATATTTTTTTCAACAGATTAAGATCCTCTTGATTTTATAAGTAATTAGATGCAAATTAATTCCGAAACTAATTTGGTTGGTTGGTTGGGTTTTATGGCACAAGGTCCAAAATTGGACATGCTGCGCCAAGAGTAAGTTTTTATAGCTTCATTTTATCTTAATTTTTTTTTAAAAAATTATTATTAATATTATTTTCTTAAACCCAAACACAAGCAACATTAAAAATTTTAAAAAACAAAAATCTGTGTAAATGTTATTTTAAAATCAAATTCTAAAATATAAAAGAAAAAAATCAATTATATTTACAATTTTAAAATTTAAAATGAAAATTTAAATAAAATGTATAAAACCTATTGCCCTCAAGAAAGCGAATAGGTTTCTATGGGGTGGATCCCCTATTATGTCAGATAAAGTTATAAAGTCACTTTTAAAAAAGTGTAAACGTTGTTGGTTAAAATTATAACATGAAATTAAAATATGATAAACATTGAATGGTTCATCACACGCTTCACACCATGGATTTGATTCGCTTAAAAACAAATGTCTGTGTGTGAAACGTGTGTGTCCGATACGAAGGCGAGTCAATCTTACATCTGCACTTCGTAAAGGTAAAACAGGTAATGAGATGAGAGATGAGAAGATGGTATGCAACTTGTTGTCAACCTGCAAGTTCCATGATTCCTGCCAAAGACTATATATAAAACTTTTTATATCTTTTCTCACATCTGAGAGAGGGACTGATGATAAAATTATGTCTGATGCAGCCTTTGCTGCTGCATCTGCTCTCTCATTTCCTTCAAGACCCATGTGACTTGGTATCCAACAAAATACAATTTCTTTTCCCTTGCCAGCAAGGGAATCCAATGCTTTGAAAATTCTCGACACAACAGGATGACAGGTAACACTATTGTTTTCCAAGGCTTCAATAATACTCATGCAGTCAGTATAAATAAAATATTTATGATAATCATCTGTATTCACCTGCTGAAGCGCGTAGCAGATAGCGGTTGCTTCAGCAGTAAAGATGGAGCAGGATGAATGTAGGCTGTAGCTAAAAGACGTGTTATTGATAAAAACTCCACAGCCCACATTTCCTGCGGATTTAGATCCATCCGTGAATACAGGTTTATAATATTGGTACTGACAGCGATGAGAATAGTATAATTGCTGAAAAACAATAGGTGTTGTGTCGGATCTTCTGAATTGCGCAAAGGTATTTATAAAGGTATTTGTTGGTTCATACCAAGGAGGATAGAGAAACTGTTCAATAGACTCTATCCGAACATCACATAGGTCTGTGAGCCAGAGATGTGATATGGCTCTTGTGAGAAAAGGAGGGATGCTCATTGGACGAGCATCATACAGTCTTTTAAGATAGGCATCAGGAACCATGGAACGTACTGGATGGTCAGGGGTCGACATGATCTTAGCATAATAATCGAGAGACTGCTGCATACGTCTCAGGTCTAACGGCAATTGATAACATACAGCGTATAGACTCTGGACGGGTGATGTGCGGAATGCACCAGAACATATCCTTAAAGCAGAGTGGTGAACTGTGTCCAGTCTTCGTAATATGGAAGATCTAGCCGATCCGTAAACAACACATCCGTAGTCAATGCGGGAAAGAATCAATGACTGATAAATTCGAAGAAGTGATGAGCGATCTGCACCCCAAGATGTATTTGACAACACCCTGAGGATATTAAGCGATCGCTCACACTTCTTCCGCAGATATAAAACATGCTTTAGAAAGGTTAATTTTCGGTCAAAGATAATTCCCAGAAATTTTGTTTCATTGACTACTTGTATCGGGATGTTATTGATATTTATAACTGGATCATTGTGAAGGCTAGTCTTTCTACAGAAGTGGACACACTTACTCTTGCTTGATGATAAAGTATGGCCATTCTCAGCACACCATGCAGCAAGTTTGTTAACTGCTGTTTGCAGTTGTCTCTCAATTAATCGCATATTAGACCCCTGACATGATATTTGCAGGTCGTCAACATATAGTGTACCATTTATGGAAGGTGGTAATTGATGAAGGATGTTACTGATGAAAAGACTAAAAGCAGTGACACTTAAAATGGAGCCTTGGGGAACATCCTCGGCTTGAATAAAAGTATTGGAAAGTACAGTTCCAATACGAACTTTAAAAACACGGGAGCTCAAAAAATTTTGCAGGAATATCGGGAGATTACCCCGAAAGCCAAAATCATATAGTAAACGGAGAATTCCATATCGCCATGTACGGTCGTATGCCTTCTCGATGTCAAAGAAAATGGAGACCAGATGGTTCCTCCGCACAAAAGCATTGCGGATTTGGGTCTCCACGTATGTGATATTATCAAGAGTGGATCTCCCTTTTCGGAAGCCACTCTGATTAATATGTATACATTTATTTTTTTCTAAGACATATACGAGACGGGCGTTGACCATACGTTCGAGAGTCTTACAAAAGCAACTCGTCAGAGCAATTGGTCGATAATGTGAAGGGTCTGAAGGATCTTTACCATCCTTAAGAACCGGAATCACTATCGCTTCATTCCAAGCTAATGGAAATTTCTTTTCATTCCAGTTCCTATTAAACAAAAGTAATATGTTCAATAGGGAGTCTGGACTTAAATTTCGAAGCATTTGATAGTTGATTCCGTCTGGTCCTGGACTGGTATCATGGGTCTGCTTTAATGCTCTCTTCAATTCCAACATCCGAAACTCACAGTTGTAAGGCAAGGCTTCACCATGGTTAAAACGAATTGGTGTTCGCTCAGCACGACTCTTAGTCCTTAAGAAGGAAGGACTATAAGAGTCGTTACTTGAGACGCTAGCAAAAGTTTCACCAAGGATATTAGCAATGTCTTCGGGAGAAGAGTATACAGCAGCTCCGGTTTTTAAAATAGGAATTGAAAAATCCTTATAAATCCCATTGGCTGCTTTCACTTTTCTCCACAACTGTTTACTAGATGTGGAAGATGTAATTGAAGATACATAGCGAGACCAGGATTCCTTCTGACTCCGACGACGAGCTCTGCGAGCTAGTGCTTTTGCTCTCTTAAATGCTAATAGATTCTCCGTTGTGGGGAATCTCCTAAATAACCCCCATAACTTCCTTTGTTTTCTATAAGTTTCTTGGCATTCTTTATTCCACCAAGGTTTGCAACGCCGTTTTGGTATAGAGGAACTTTTGGGTATTGTTACATCAGCTGCATTTATAATTGTTTTAGTGACTTTTCTAACGGCTTCATCAATACTCTCGATCAAAACCATTTCATTATCAATAACTGCCAATTGTGTAAATGACGTCCAATCTGCCCAACTGTACACGTAAGTAGGTAGACGTTGTACTACACTACTACCTCCAGTCTGGGAGATGACAAGAGGAAAATGATCGCTATTGTGGAGATCATTTCCTACATTTAAATTTAACAATGGCAGCAATGATGGTGAACAAATAGCAAGATCGAGGGAATGAAATGTTCTTGTGGGTACGTGAAAATATGTCTTCTCGTCGGTATTAAGCAGACAGAGACTGTTGTCTGAAATAAACCGCTCTATCTGCCGACCGCGAGAATTAGTATCATCACTTCCCCACAAGGCATTATGGCCGTTGAAATCACCTAACAATAAGAATGGTGTCGGCAGCTGATCAACTAATTCATCGAGTTCCTCTTGGCGGATGACATAATGTGGTGGTAAATATAAACTACAGACTGTTAATAAACATGAAGTATGAATTCTTACAGCAACAGCCTGTAGAGTAGTATTCAATTGATGGACAGCAGTGGGGGAAGTATTCGATGTTAATATACATGCACCTCCAGATGCTGTACCATCATCACCACGGTCTTTTCTAAAGCATTTAAACCCTCGCATAGAAATGATGTTGGAAGACTTCAGGAATGTCTCCTGAAGTGCTATACACGCAGGGTTGTAATCTGACACTAGAGACTTGATGTCATCAAGATGTGATAGCAAACCATGGCAGTTTCAAGAAACAAAGGAAGTTATTGTTTATTTTGAAAAGTTCCTTTCCCGGAGCTGGAAAGCGTATCATCTGACATCTCCTCGAGCGATAAGTCTTCGTCCGAGGGGTGTAGATAAACTGCGTCAGCCTCCAGGGACAAGGCTTTACGGGTGGATATGGAGGTTCGGTTTAAGCCCTCCTTTGCTGATTTTAATTTATAAGCCTTCGTCACTTTTGTTTTATTCATAGGAGCTTTCCTTTTATTCAAAGTTGATGTGACAGATTTTGGTCTTGATGATGAAGTTTGGGGTAATTTAATTAAGGGAAGTGAAATCGACTCGGTTTGTGTACCAGTCGATTTGGTGACTCTTTTTGCAGCGGCCGCATAACTCACACCACGCTGCGGTGTACGAGAGGTAACTTGCTTTCTAGCCTCAGGGTAAGAACATTTATTTTTCACCTTATAAGTAGTAATTTCTTTTTCAAGTACCCATTGAGGGCAACTTCGAGAGTAAGAGGGATGGTCACCGTGACAGTTGACACATGTCTCCTTTGCTGTGCAGTTCGAGCTATCGTGGCCAACTGCTGCGCAACGTGCGCAAGTCAGTTTGCCTCTGCAAGCACCTCTCGAGTGCCCAAAACGCTGGCACTGAAAACAACGCAAGGGATTTGGAATGTAAGGCCGAACGGGCAAATTCATATAAGCAACTTTAATGCTGTCTGGAAGGTCTGGAGTCGCAAAGGTCAGAATGAGATGTTTAGAATCCATAATCTTATCATCTCTTCTGACAGTAATGCGTTTAACTGCACAGACCTTCTGACTCTGCAAGTTTTCGAGTATCTCATCCGTCGGCGAGTTCAACAAATCTCTTGCGGAAATTACTCCTTGTGAAAAATTAAGATTGCCGTGAGGCGAGACAGTTACTTCAAAATTTGCAAATATCCGCATTTTGCTCATTATAGATGCTTGTGTAGAGTTAGCAGCCTCTACCAATAAGTCACCCGATCTTAATTTATGTACATTCTTCACTTCACCAATTAATCCCGATATTCCCTTTTGTATAAGAAAGGGGGATACTTGTTGAAAGGAACCCTCCTTTCTCTTAATTACAAAAAATTTTGTTCCAAGATTTTCTAAATTGTGCTCCCGTGGGAGAGTTGAATATTTTTTATTCTCCATAATATTTTGTTAAAATTTCGGGACCTGATCGCACCACCCACCACCGAGTCCAACAAGGGGATGCAGACCAGCTGCACCAGTGCTAACCAGGTCCTACACGCACTCAGTACATCCCTGAAGTGGCCTCCACCCTTAACGAGTCACCCAGTAGATGCACCGATCGCTTGATCCATAAAGCCGATTGATGTGCTGAGGACCACAACACACCTCCCGTTTACCTGAAGCAGAGGCCAAAGTAATGTGTTGGTCTCTGGGGGCCTCAATTACCAGGACCCTCCTTTCCAGGGACACGGGTCTCCACGCACGGCAAACACGTGGGTGATTTAGTCATCAAGAGTAGCTAGTAGCAACAGAGCGGCGAAAACTACTCAAGGGGAGCCCTCAACCTCTTACGAGGCAACCACAATGAGGGAGAAAAGGAAGAAAACAGCAGAAGAGTAGAGGAGAGAAGAAATGAAAGAAAAGAACAGATCACTAGGGTACCTCGGGATTGTGACACCCGTGTTTACCTAAAGAAGGTAAACCCCCTGAGGGTGAAACTAATTTGAGTAATAAAGCAATAACAGTGAGGAAAAAGCTGGACAAGGTCGCATGAAGAATTCTTACTTAACTACACTAATTTAAATAAGGTGATAATAGCTGCTCTTTTCTTAAAATGATATTTTAAGGTTTAGAAAGCAAAATCTTGGCTAGAAATAAAAAAAATCCATTTCATTTGAGAGAATGAATTCCGAACTCTCCTCTCTATAGCACCATCTATCAACAATTCAAGTAGACCTAAAAACCAATCAGACTAAAAAAGGAATTAATGAGGCACAAAATGCTTACAAAAGAGCATTTTTCTTGAGTAAATATGCACACATTAGTGAAGGCCAATGCATGCTCAGTAATTATCAGTTATATTTACAACAATTTATAGCGCTTTTTAACTGATATGCTAGGTATGAGACAAAATTTTGGAGCAGCGATATATATATATGGGTAGAGATAGGTATGGATTCCCAAGAACAACATGCTACATAGGGTTCATATTATGGCCTTTCTAGTATTCCTTTGGACACTTTTGAACTCTCTTTCTCGCTCAAGTAAACAAAGCAGTTTCTTTCCTTCCTATTCCGTATTATTTTCAACTATCTCCTATAAATATCTTTATGTATCAAAAAACTATAAAAATTAACCCGTAAGTTATATTTATAATTACTTATTGGTAATTATAAAGTAAAAAATCTCTTTTTTACTAATCCCATAGGACCATCGACTCAGTCGGAAAAGGACTTAAATCTAAAAAATATGGAAACAACTGGAGGAATGAATCGGACCAAATGGCAATGACAGTTAGGGGCGTTATTGGCCTGTATCATGCTGCTGTGCCTTCGAAAAAGAATATTTGTAATTCATAACATGAATTACAAATATTCTTTTTCGAAGGCTATGATCTCAAATGATAAATTATATAGAGCATATTATTTTTATAAAAGTGCTATGGAATATGGACAAAAATATTTTTTAAAAATTAAATAAAGTTTTTTATAAAAACTTTATAGTGCTTTTTAATGGATATTACCTAATTAAAAATAGAGCTATTAATTAATAATGTTCATTTAAGAATACTTACTTGTATATTGCAAGCATGTACATCTGGCTAAGGAATGCACAAGACTCTTAATACATAGAACTTATTGATTCCTGTGAAACAAAATCACAACTATAATTTGGTATTTTAAGTAAAGATAAATTCTACTGTACGTTAGAAAGAAGTACGCGCCGCAGTTTCTCTTTGAAATAACTTTGATTAAGTTAAAAGGTATATTTGTTTTATTCTGAATGCTTGTACATCTGGCTAAGGAATGCACAAGACTCTTAATACATAGAACTTATTGATTCATGTGAAACAAAATCACAACTATAATTTGGTATTTTAAGTAAAGATAAATTCTACTGTAAGTTAGAAAGAAGTACGTGCCGCAGTTTCTCTTTGAAATAACTTTGATTAAGCTAAATGGTATATTTGTTTTATTCTGAATGCTTGTACATCTGGCTAAGGGGAATGCACAAGATTCTTAATACATAGAATTTATTGATTCCTGTGAAACAAAATCACAACTATAATTTGGTATTTTAAGTAAAGATAAATTCTACTGTACGTTAGAAAGAAGTACGTGCCGCAGTTTCTCTTTGAAATAACTTTGATTAAGCTAAAAGGTATATTTGTTTTATTCTGAATGCTTGTAAGTACGTAATTCTTAAAGACTTTTGGTGGAGAAGCATGAAATTCCTTTTTATTTCAAGATGAATTCGAAATGAAAGTGGTTAACTAGTTTAAATATTTGAAAAGTATAGTTTCTGCTTTTGGAGATATAAAATTTTCTATAAATATTAATGAAAAAAATTCCCCGATAGGTAAAGAATAGAGCGCAATATTCAAACTCTTATCTTGGGCAGTTGAGAGGAAAGGCTCTTTATATCCTCACCTGGACAGTTGCCCTTTGCATGAGGTGCAGAATGAGTTGAACACTAAAGGAAAGAATCTCAAGGTAAAACTATATCTCAGAGGAAAACTAAATGAAAATAAATTATTTGGATGTTATTAGTTGACGAGAAACTCCAAATTCATTTTATCCAATACGTTGGAAACATACACTTTTATGGCAAAGCCCGGTTGGTTAGAGTGTCGAAAAGCAGGGAGTCCTGATGTAGCCGAAAATCTGCCGCGTTCACTAAAACATTAAGTAGATTGAAATCGCAATGTCCTCCAAGTGAAGTGAACCTATGAAGTTGGGAGGCCAAGTATTGAGAGGTCTTCTTTGGTCCCTGCTTCTAAATGACGAAGACTCTCACCAAAAGCTTCCATCCAACTGCCAGAGACTAACTCTGGGTTTGATACAGGGAAACATACTGGTGTTCACTCACTCACAACTTTATTAAAGAAATTTTATGCAATCATAAAACAGCAAAACTATCAATAATCTTATAAGGAGAGACGGAAGAATATTTAACGGAGAAAATCTTTAATTTTTCATTTCCTGTTAATATATTTACACTAATTCATATTAGTAGACGCTATAATTATGTAATCACTTTCTGGAAAATGTAGGATAAGTGCCCAAATAATTCAAAATCATTATCTGAAACTTTCAGTATTTTCATTTTATTATCTATCAGAGCGCTAACGATTTAAATTGCAAAGAAAGTCGCTCATCAAGAAATTTAGGAAACTGCTATTTAAAAGTGAAAAAAATTCGAAAGTTATTCATCCTAGTTCTTGGAAATAACAGGAAGCCAAGATTTTTAAATCACTTGGTTTTAAGGTCTGTGTCCCAAAGTGGTAGAACAACAACCTACGGAAGTAAAGATCCCAGATTCTATTACAGCCACTATTGAACAACGGAAGATGGGTGTCTACATTCTTCTCGTACGTCTGTTGTAGTGAGTATTTTTCAAGTTTCTTTTCTTACGACTAGTAAATGCAGTCATGGTCAATTAAATACACAAAGCCGTGTAAGCTTGGAAATCATGTGATTTGACGTCACGATGCCTGACTTGGGGAGAAATGAGCGACACTGAGTGATGAAGGAAGGATTTCTGTCATTTATTGAGTTTGTTCGAAATTCAAGCAATTTCAAAATGCCTGAACATTGCCGTGCTCCTTACTGCAAGTCAAATTATGGAGGAAGTGGTTCTTATGCATCCTGCTTCATATTTCCGAAAGAAGAAGGCAACCATGTGGTTGAAAAAAGAATTCCACCAAAAAGATTTTTTCATTGCAAACGATGCTATGTTTGTAAAAAAAAATTCTCTGATGATCAAATTATTAGATTTGATTATCTTCTATAAAAATGGAGGAGAGTTCATTAAAATACCTCGAGATATCCCTAAATTAAAAGATAGATCTGTTCCCTACGATATTTTCTGGCACAGCAAGAAAAGGTCGTCAAAAGAATGAGCAGAGAGGAAAAATTGCATACTCTGTCTCCAAAAGATTTATCAGATGCTGGGATTGCAGACGAAGTGTAGTCTTTTGAAGAAAGAATTTTCAATCGGTTCTCATTCTTTCAAAAAGTATTGAAGGAAACATTGATTTTTCCATTTCAATTTTCGCTGAAAGGGTTGCTCAAGAATCGACAAATTTTAATAATTTGTTCAGTGATGGTAAATTGGTGTCACGCAGTTAGAAAATGTTATACGAATGCGCTCCCCCTGTCCGTCCGGAAAGATTATGAAATAGCTTTGTCAGAATGGAGAAGTTATAAGAACGAAGATATTTCTGAAGATTAGGGCCGAAGAAATTTTATAACTGAGCAAATGACGCTGTGCTCTGAAACAAACAATGCAAAAAGATACCGCTCAAATATTTATCAATTTGCTGCTGGCTTGTATATTATTTTACCTTCTTTTATGGTACTTCAAACTCTAAAGTTTTAGCTTCTCCTAAGACTAAAGAAAACTTGAAATATTTTAACCTTAAATTCTTCTTGTAACAACCTTTGATTTTATATATATATATATATATATATATATATATATATATATATATATATATATATATATATATATATATATATATACTAATTTGAGGAGTGGAAAGATGAAGAGAAATTAGTGAGTTCGAAAATTAATGAGATTCACGCCTATCAAAAATTAACCTACTGAGGTAACGGGTTTTGCAGAAAGTTGTAAAACTACTCATTTGCTTCCCTTCCTCTGAAGGAGTTGTTTCTTTAGTGCCAGTACTGTCGATGTTTGTCGAAAATTTGTTTAATTTGAAAAAAAGAGTTTTGGATATACTTCACAAATACGGTTTTGAAATCTTGTTTATTGTTTCCGAAAATAACTCTGTTAACAGACACGTGTTTCAGTTGATGTGTGAAGTTCCTCTTTCTAGTAATGCGGTGAAAGTTCCAATTACTGATAAAACTTTATGTCTCGCTTTTGATACTGTACATGTCTTGAAGTGCATCAGAAATAATTGGATATCTCGATTTGACTCAGAAAAACTATCCAAGTGTTGATGGAGTGGTTAATCGTCTTTCTTTTGAACTATTGAGACAACTTTCGAAGTTTAATTGTTGTTAAATATGATTTTAAAAAAATTAAATAATAAATCCTTATATCCAACAAATATTGACTAGGTGGCTAAAAATACTTTTCATGAAAGTAATCCTATTTCCTTACAATATCCCGAAATATACCTTCCAAAAGATCCATATAATTTTAAAAATACAGTGTCTTTCATATCTATATTAAAAAAAAATGGTAGGAAATAATGAACGACTCTTGGGAGGATAAAGCAAAATTTAAGAGAAATGTCCATTCACTGCCTTTTTCGTTAAATGATTCCTAAACCGTGACATTTTTAAAACATTTTACAGCATGGCATTGAAGAATATGAAAAGCTTTTTAAAAATGGTTATTTGAGCAAAAAGACTTTCCTGCCAAACTGAAGCTATAATAAATGCAACTTGGCTTTCAGAACGATCCTCAGATGCATTTATAAGCTTCCACTTGGAGTTCTGATTTTCTCACTATCGACAAATGTCTCACTGTAATTCTCAGATTTCCCTTCAGGAAATGTTGGCAATCAGAAAGATAATTAAAAAATGAAATGTAGTCTGACTTTGTTTTTCAGAAAGATATTCCTGTTAGACTGCTTATCAATGATATTCCTAACTTAATAGACAGGATGTCAGTCTTAACATAAATGATATAAGTCTTATATTAAATTGAAAAAAATCTTCAAAATGCCTTAAATACTACAATATTATGGAAACTTTCTTTGGAAATAAATTAATAATTTTAATGAGAGCTTTTATGTTTATGATGAATACTGCAAAAATATTATGATTTATGCAAAAATAGTGCTATATTTCCCAAGATCTATTCTATATATTCAATTTCTATATATTTAAAAATCTTATATATTATATTAATTTGATAAAAATGAATTTGTAGTTTAAAAATGACCATGTATTTTCATGTGAATATTCTTAAACATAATATTTTTACATCATATATTACTCGAAAAGCCGCAGACCAAGGAAATATAATTGATCCATCTGAACACGGTGCAATTATTAAAAAAATTTCAAAAGCCTGAAATTGACAAGTGAATTCTTAACCTTTTTCAGAGTGTTTGGGTGAGGGCGTGTAAATTTTCCATCAGAGATAAAGACGCGTGAATTTTTAACCTCCTTTATAGTGTTTGGGAGAGAGGAGCGAGTAAATTTTCCGTCAGAGATAAAGACGCGTGATTTTTTTAACCTCCTTCAGAGTGTTTGAGAGAGAAGGGCGTGTAAATTTTCCATCAGAGATACAAGACGCGTGAATTTTTAATCTCCTTCAGAGTGTTTGGGAGAGAGGGACTAGTAAATTTTCCATTAGAGATAAAGACGCGTGAATTTTTAACCTCTTTCAGAGTGTTTAGAAGAGAGGGGCGAATAAATTTTCCATCAGAGATAAAGACGCGTGAATTCTTAGCCTCCTTCAGAGTGTTTAGGAGAGAGGGGCGAGTAAATTTTCCGTCAGAGTTACAAGACGCGTAAATTTTTAACCTCCTTCAGAGTGTTTGGGAGAGAGGGGCGAGAAAATTTTCCATCAGAAATAAAGACGCGTGATTTTTTAACCTCCTTCAGAGTGTTTGAGAAAGAAGGGCGTGTAAATTTTCCATCAGAGATACAAGACGCGTGAATTTTTAATCTCCTTCAGAGTGTTTGGGAGAGAGGGACTAGTAAATTTTCCATTAGAGATAAAGACGCGTGAATTTTTAACCTCTTTCAGAGTGTTTAGAAGAGAGGGGCGAATAAATTTTCCATCAGAGATAAAGACGCGTGAATTCTTAGCCTGCTTCAGAGTGTTTAGGAGAGAGGGGCGAGTAAATTTTCCGTCAGAGTTACAAGACGCGTAAATTTTTAACCTCCTTCAGAGTGTTTGGGAGAGAGGGGCGAGAAAATTTTCCATCAGAAATAAAGACGCGTGATATTTTAACCTCCTTCAGAGTGTTTGAGAGAGAAGGGCGTGTAAATTTTCCATCAGAGACAAGGAGGTGTGAATTTTTAACCTCCTTCAGACTGTTTGGGAGAGAGGGGTAAGTAAATTTTCCATCAGAGATAAAGACGCGTGAATTTTTAACCTGTTTCAGAGTGTTTGGGAGAGAGTGGCGAATAAATTTTCCATCAGAGATAAAGACACGTGAATTTTTATCCTCCTTCAGAGTGTTTGGGAGAGAGATGCGAGTAAATTTTCCATCAGATTTAAAGACGCGTGAATCTTTAACCTCCTTCAGAGTGTTTGGGAGAGAGGGGCGAGTAAATTTTCCATCAGACATAAAGACGCGTGAATCTTTAACCTCCTCCAGAGTGGTTGGGAGAGAGGGGCGAGTAAATTTTCCATTAGAGATAAAGACGCGTGAATTATTAGTCTCCGTCAGAGTGTTTGGGAGAGAAGAACGAGTAAATTTTCCATCAGAGATAAAGACGCGTGAATTCTTAGTCTCCGTCAGAGTGTTTGGGAGAGAAAGACGAGTAAATTTTCCGTCAGAGTTACAAGACGCGTAAATTTTTAACCTCCTTCAGAGTGTTTGGGAGAGAGGGGCGAGAAAATTTTCCATCAGAAATAAAGACGCGTGATTTTTTAACCTCCTTCAGAGTGTTTGAGAGAGAAGGGCGTGTAAATTTTCCATCAGAGATAAGGAGGTGTGAATTTTTAACCTCCTTCAGGCTGTTTGGGAGAGAGGGGCGAGTAAATTTTCCATCAGACATAAAGACACGTGAATTTTTAACCTCTTTCAGAGTGTTTGGGAGAAAGGGGCGAATAAATTTTCCATCAGTGATAAAGACGCGTAAATTTTTAACCTCCTTCAGAGTGTTTGGGAGAGAAGGACGAGTAAATTTTCCATCAGAGATAAAGACGCGTGTATTCTTAGCCTTCTTTAGAGTGTTTGGGAGGGAGAGATGAGTAAATTTTCCGTCATTGATAAAGACGCGTGAATTTTTAACCTGTTTCAGAGTGTTTGGGAGAGAGGGGCGAATAAATTTTCCATCAGTGATAAAGGCGCGTGAATTTTTAACCTCCTTCAGAGTGTTTGGGAGAGAGGGTTGAGTGAATTTTCCATCAGAGATAAAGACACGTGAATTTTTATCCTCCTTCAGAGTGTTTGGGAGAGAGATGCGAGTAAATTTTCCATCAGATTTAAAGACGCGTGAATCTTTAACCTCCTTCAGAGTGTTTGGGAGAGAGGGGCGAGTAAATTTTCCATAAGACATAAAGACGCGTGAATCTTTAACCTCCTCCAGAGTGGTTGGGAGAGAGGGGCGAGTAAATTTTCCATTAGAGATAAAGACGCGTGAATTATTAGTCTCCGTCAGAGTGTTTGGGAGAGAAGAACGAGTAAATTTTTCATCAGAGATAAAGACGCGTGAATTCTTAGTCTCCGTCAGAGTGTTTGGGAGAGAAAGACGAGTAAATTTTCCATCAGAGATAAAGACGCGTGTATTCTTAGCCTCCTTTAGAGTGTTTGGGAAGGAGGGATGAGTAAATTTTCCGTCAGATATAAAGACGCGTGAATTTTTAATCTTGTACTAAGGAGAAAAGGGTTATACAGCTGGCACAAATATCTTATGAATTATAAATAAAATCATTATTTAAACCACTGAAAGCTTTAATATTTAATGGGTTACAGAAATTCACTAATTTTATATTTAGATGTATAGTAAAAATTGAATAATTATGTTTACCATAAGTAACATTATTATTTTATTATATGTACATTTTTTGTCGCATAAGTTTCCTCTAATAATTTCACACTATTTTCGTCCAATTTTGACGCGCGATGAGAAATGTTTTAGCAGTTTAAACTTGATTACAATTTGTATATCCTAACCAAATTTGTGTTTGGAACAAGAAATTATATCAGAGACTCAAATCAGTCACAACCAGTTATTGAGTGAGCTTGATAATAAATTAAGTAATTTAAAATAAGCAGAATAGAGTATTTTATCACCGAAGTTAATCGGAAGTTTCATAATACCAAAATGAAGAAAGTTAGCAATCCAAAGTTGTCATTAACTAAAAAGAAATTAGGGATAATGAAATGAAGAAAATCATAATTACAACCATAGAAATAAAAATTATTTATTTATTTTCGTTTCCTAAATTCAGTTTCACAACTGTTGCTATTATCTTAAAAATTTCCTGGTAATTAATAATTAATTAAATAAAAAATTAATAATTAGTTAATGGGATAAGTTGTTGTGAGAATATCTTGATAATTAACTTAAAAACTTTTTAGAATTGATAGTGAAATTGTGTGTGATATTCTCAACATATGTAAGAAATTTGTATCATAATATTGCATTATTAATATATTATTCGTATAATAATATTACATTATTATTATATAATTACATTCTTTATTTTATATAATTGCTTTGCTTAAAATTAAGCCATTATATGAAATAAAAAATGATAGCTTCCAATTTTTTAAATGGTTTGAATTCTGTCCATTAATAAAACTGAAATTCAATAATTAAATTAAATTGCATTGTAAATAAAGTCATGAAGTAAACTTAGTCACAAGCTATCGCTTAAAAATTGTCTTATTATAAAATATGTATTTCATAAGTAACTTAAAAAAATGTTGTTTGAAATTACTGCATCCATCATTAACATATCTGTATCTAATGTGTACCACTCTTAATCATTTTCACAGCCACAAAAACTGTTCGTAAATACATAAAACTCACGATTACTATATTGAATTAATTACTATATATGACGATTATTACAAAAACTGCTCATTAATAAATAAAACTCACGATTACTATATTAAATATTTAAAATGAGAGTTTTTCACCTTCACGTGAGTGATTCTTTCATAAATTAATTATCCAAATTACTAAAAATACGTGGATACATACAATATAATAATTTGTATTTTTATTCCTCCGGGGAATGGACTTGCAGCACTTCTTGACATTCGGGAATGTTCGATAAAAGTTAAAACTTAAGCTCTGAGACAGTTAAACTTTAAGCAATGATTAATGAGTAAATCCTCAGCAATTTTTCATTTTAATTTCAACGGGTGTTAAAAGTGCACTCAGTTCGAAACAATTGTTACCATACACACAATTTGATTTTTTTAAGTGCACATGATTATGATATGTGAAAAATGGCAAATCCTCGAAGTTTCAGAAAACAAGAATATATGAAATCTTAAACACTTCTTAAAATTAAAACATTTCATGAAAAGGCAAATATTTCTAATTGCTTCTTAATATATTTTTAACCAAAAATAGGAAGAAAAAGATTTAAGAAAGCTGCATGTAGAGAGAGAGAGAGAGAGAGACGTGTGCAAAATATTTCAATTTCTGGGAGATCAAAGCTTTGTTTTCAGTTTAGAGTCCTAAAATGAAGCGTACAGTAATTATTGTCTGAAGGTGAAATATTTAATACAATTATATTTGTAATAAAAGTTTCATTAAAATAATTCAATAAAGTTTGTGAAATTATCACTTTTCAGCATTATCACAATCAATAACGATTGTAGGGATGATATTTCTTTTGCTGTAATTACAATTTAAAATCACTTATGTAAAGAAACTTATCTTATTAATACATAATGATTTTATTTTTAATGTAATGAATATGTATATTAAGAAGAAAAATATTTTTAAAATATCTCATATATTCCTTAAGTTTAAATCCCTCTAAATACAGTAATTAGCTGTAGCAATTTTGGGAACAAAATTATTCAACAACTTGACAAATAATGTTAGAACTTAAAAATAAATAAGTTATACCTGTATCTTAAATATTAAATATAATGTAAAATTTAGGAAACATTAGGTTTTGGAAACAGTTTTCCAGTAAAAGTGCAGAATAATTAACTTTAAGTATAACAAAACCAATTTTGAAACTCAAGTTATTATAGTCTTTACGAAACTGTCACCTTAAAAATCAATAAATAAGCGTTTCTCCGAAGTTCTGGAAGGTCCCAAAATGACATCGAAATCCCCGGGAAGATATGTTTTCACTTGCGAAGTCCATTAGCAAAATTTTTCGATTACACCTCGTCCCAATCAAGTGTTTTCTTAAAATGGCGGAGGCTAATTATCTTAAGAGAGAACATCTTCACCCAGCCCTATGTCTCCCTTCCCTTGTTGAGTCAATGTCTTAGACGTTGACGGAGGTTTTCCCTTAATTAAAACCGAGAAAAGGCAGCGTCGACGCCATTTATCTTTCTATCAAACACTCGGGGAAAGCAAACTTTGCCCGCCACCACAAAAGCTGCTCTCCACTGAACCTCCTTTCGCTGCTTTCTCCATGAAGTGAAAAGAGGATCTAAAGCTAGTTTATTACCAGATAGCGAGTATTTTTTCCCCACTTGGGATATAAATAAATGAATGATCCACAAAGTTTTTAACACTTTATTGAGAGAGAGAGAGAGAGAGAATGAGATGAAATTGTTACAATTTAAACTCGCCAGACAAGTAATAACGATTCATTTGGTACATAGCGCTCTTGTTTTACCTTTTGCTTTGAAAATCTGTACTTTAAATTTGAGGATAAGAAAACTCTCAAGTTAATTGGGTTGTTTCTTCCTGAAACTCTACTGGTGGCTTCTGTAAGGCAATTATTCACATCGAAAGACCAGAAACTAAGAAATATTCACAGGATATGATTAATTCTCCCCTATACTAGATGTGTATGAATAAGAAGTTACAAAGCAAGTATGAAAACTCATTTGAAGGCCACATCATTTCATCAGTATGATTAAGCAACTGAAACAAGTAAAAACAATCCGTCGCAAGAAAATAATTTTATTTCCTAAATATTTTCGTATTTTGTTTGAAAAGAAAACGTTAAATAATTAGCGTAAAATTGCTTTGTAGGTTTATCTGAGTCCTACATGTGTCTTTAAATTAACTCACCATTGTTTTTAAATCCTTTACTATGGGAAAGAAAATATAAAAATTTTAGGAGTCGCGTTCTCTGTGGGATGTTTGAAAAAATATCCGCCAGATTGGTTTGATTTTACAACAAAAATATATCCCGTCTCGAAAAATATTTTTTACAAAATGTTTCGCATTTGAGAGCCAGTAAGAAATGCTTCCCGCACTCATTCAGTGCGATTTCGGAAACAAATAGGGAGAAACTGAACCGGAAGTCCTCCGGAGATATCTGAAATCACAGGTTCCTTGAGCTTCCATCGCATACGTGGGTTTTTTGGAATAACAATTTCATTTATGGTTGGAACGCATCGAATTTTCTCTGAGGAACTCAAGAAAATCTCTATCATCCCACGCGAGTCCAAAAATCAGCACTCAACTGCGGTTGTTCTGTTGTATCGGGTACTAGACGCTCCTCTTAGAAGAGCCTGGATTTTTATGAAATAAATCGATACCTAAATAAAATAATCAAAATATCAATTGAGACATTTAGCCGAATAATTTCCATTAACTTGATAGGAAAATGATACAGTGATAAGTCAGTATTTGAAACGTTAATTTAAGGAATTGTACACTATTATATGTGTCAAGCATCATTAATTAATGAAGAAAATAATAAAACTATTATGAAAAACAAGCGAATGTTACTTTTATTTTATGTTTAATGTTGCAAGTAATTCAACCTTCCTGGAATCAACTCAGAACTTGGGTTTCTAACATTGACAGTAACTTATTAATGTGTTCAAGAGTATTATTTTTATTAAGGATTATTTAGTTACATTTCATTAGTATCAAATATGGCTTCTTTCATTGAGAAAAACTATCAAAGACAATAGGTAATTAGTCAAGATTAATTAAAAATTTAACTTAGTGTAATTAAGTCATTAAAAGTTTTTGGTAATGTGATCCAAAAAGTCTTTGAATATTCATTAAATCAATAGTAAAAAGATTTAGTGGCTACGCTTTAAGTTCCAATGAAACAACGTCACCATTATAAAAAAAAAATTCAGTTAGTAATCATAATTTTAGAAAGAGTGTGTGTGTGTGTGTGTGATTCAGATACTTATTTAATTTCTTTTTTTTCTATTTTGCTTGAATGTTATATAGCTGAGTGTTCAGTACTCTGGTCTCAACAGTTCATCGGTTCCAGACCAATGTTTGGAATTTATTTTAGACTATAATTTCAGGCCTAATTAGCCCTCGTGTGTGCAAAAAGTGACAGCTGAACAGCAGGCAAATTGTGAATGCTTTATATATTCAATATCAATGCGAAACAAAATGCGCCATCTACTCGTATCTCAATTTTTTGAGATTTATTCAAGTATAAATCAAGCAATATTAACTTTAAATAACTTTTGTTAAACTAATATTTTTATTTTCTATTACTTAAATAGATATAATTTATTAAATAAGTGTGTAATTTATACACATCATCAACTATAATATCTTAATTAAATTCACTACCTATAAATAATGTATAAAAATCGTGATTCGAATCATTTCTTTTTAAGTACAAATAATCAGTCATCTTTAAATCTTGTCAAAGATATAATTTACCAACTAGTGCACATTCTTATGAAGATCAATTTACATAGCTTTATATATACAGTTGAACAAGCAAAAGTAAAGTGCCTGATGTATATATATAGTTTAATATATATATAGTTTAACCTATATTTTATTCTCTAAAGTTCAGAAATGTTTAGGTATTTCCCAAGTGAAATTTAGTTCTCGAAACTAATTTCTTACACATGTATTAAATGTTAATTAATTGACATTCATTTTTAGGAACGAAATTAAAATACCTGTAATTACTATTGAGAATCTATTAAAATTTGTTTACAATGAACCTTGTTAGTTTGCATAATTTGCTTTTATTATGAAATAAAAATTCTCTGCATTTTGAAATCTTGAGGAAACATAGCTCTTGCTCTAGGGAACACTTGAATAAAAATAGTGAAAGAAAATTTAATTGCTTTATATTAAGTAGAGTTTGTTTAACTTAATTTAAACAGAAAATCTAATCTAGGGAAAAGTTTGCTGTGCAATAAATGTTGTGAAATACCATTAATTAAAATTCTTTCAAAAATATTTAAATTGCAATTAATTATGTATTTTATGGTTGCATATCAAGTGAATTTAATACCGATTTCCCAACCAGAATTCTTACGAAACAATTCAAGTTTTCTAAATTTTTCTCTTTCAAGAAAAAAACATCACGTTTAAAGTTTAAAACGAAAAAAGGGTGAAATTCCGTTTTGGAACACTGCTTTGTGAAAATAGGAGAAAATAGCGATAAAATTTCTAATATGTAAGATATAGGCAAAATATTAGCAATATCAGAAAAATAGTTCAAATTACTACACAATAGAAAATATTTCAAACAATAAAGTTTTTACACTGCTAGTCATCCAAATTGTAACACCAAGAAAGATAAGAGATATCACAACAAAATTTATTTTGTAGATAACATGTTGAACAAGCATCAAATGTTTAAATTTATAGACTTTTGCGAAGTGTGGTTGCTGCCAATATCAGTAGCCAGAAAAGCCACCATTGTTGAATATCACCGCTGCCACACGCCTCGGCATTGATTCAATGAGACTTTGGATGTTGTCTTGGGGTACAGCTGAACAAGCAGCTTCCACACGTATACAAAGCTGAACTGGTGTGGCAGCTGCCAATGTAATCTGGGTCAATCATTGAGCAACCATGGACCACATGTTTTCTATCGATGAAAGATCCAGAAATCAAGCCGGCCAGGGAAGCAATTCAATCTGGCGATTGATGAATAACTCTTGGATAATGCGTGCCACGTGGGTTACTGTTTAAATATGGCTCTGGGTAAGTCCTGCAGGTAAAAGGACAACTGGCTCTAAAACCTCGGAGAGGTAGCGCTGGCTGTTTAAAGTACAGGCAATGCGTGCTAAAGAAGATTAAGAATAATATCCAATATCGCCCCATAGCATACTACCATCGTGGTGTTGCAGACAGAAGCGTGACTCGTCAGTAAGGGCAATTTCATTCCATTCCTTCTTACATCGTACCAATGGCGGTTGAGACGTCTGTGGTTTTGCATCAATGGCAGACGAAGCAATGGACATCTTGCAGGCAGACGAAGCAATGGACATCTTGCAGGCAGACGAAGCAATGGATATCTTGCAGGCAGACGAAGCAATGGACATCTTGCAGGCAGACCACTCTGCTGTAACCGGCGTCGAATAGTACGCGCAGACGCTGGATGTAGTGTTACAGACTGTTTTTGTTGTTTGGTTTCGCCCAACACGACAACCGATTTCCCTGAAAGATAATCCACAATCTCGGTAGGCCACTATCCTTCCTCTGTCGAACTTGGATCGTTGATCAAAAAATTTTCCCTATTTTTTACGAGGTATAATTAATTGTTAAAAAAAACTATTGCTGAACTCGAAATTGAAATCTCCAATCCTTAAATAGCACTTTGAAGTGGTACTACAGGCGCGTGTGCTCTGAAGTTCTAGTCGTTTGCATATCTTATATATATATATATATATATATATATATATATATATATATATATTATATATATATATATATTATTCAGAAACTAAAACACGGAAAAAGTAATGCACAATGTGCACCACGTTGCATAATGATTGAACTCCCATGTATTTTCAGCCTAGCATACAGTAAATGGAATAAATATTTGAAATAAATATTTTTATTGAAAATATACAAAATAAGAACGACAATAACAAAGTAAAAACATTACTCATGTTTATATTTTCATGTAATAAAATAAAAAACACAAATTTTATGTCATAAAATTATAGTACCACCCATACTTTTTGGTGGAATAATCGATCCCAGAGAAGCATGCGCAGTTGTGTTTCAACAAACAGATATATAAAAGCTTCGTTTGATCAACTAACGTAACCTTACTTTCATTTATTGTGAGCACGTATTGTTTATTGATTTGAAAAGGTGTCACTAAGTAAGGGTAGGAAAAAACCGTTATCTTATTTTAAAAAGGACAAATTGCGCTTTTTAACCCAGCATGATTGTTTTCACGGAATATAGCAAGACTTATTGGGCGTCACGTGGTCAATAATTTTCTCCATCTTAGATCCAAATATGGGACAAAGAAATGCACAAGAAGATCTTGAAAGCTAACAAACCGGCAAAAAAGATAAGTTGTAAAGAAGTTAAAAGCTGATGAAACATTAAACAGACTATCTCGAGACCCCACCATCAAAGTTCACCAGTCAACTTCATCCAGAACAGCTCGACAGAAGGAACATCTTGAGTACACGAAAATGAAAGCACAACCGAGACTTATAGGTCTTCACAAACGCGAAAAAAGGTGCAACGGGCTAAAGAACGCAAGACTTGGAACGAACAGTGGACTCAAGTAGTTTTCAGTGACGAAAAAAAATCAATCTAGATGGTCCTGAGGGTTGAGCATTCTATTGGAGAGATCTCCGAAATGAGCCCCACCCATTTTTAAGAGACAGTGTGGGGGAGGATCGTTAATGGTTTGGCAATGCTGGGCGGCCTAACATTGCCTTTCCTACTGGTCGAATGAGAGCAATGGACTATCAAGACTTGTTGGAAGAAAATTTGTTGCATTTTGGAGAAGAAATTGGAGGTCCATTTTGGAAGTTCCAACTGGAAAATGTTGCAAACTCGTCTTGGGAATGGTTCCTGGACAATGGAGTGTAGGTAATCGAATGGCCTGCTTGTTCTCCTGACCTGAACCCCATGGAAAATGTCTGGGGTATTCTAAGCAGGACCGCATCCGGTTAACGGTAAGCAGTATTCAACGGTTCAAGAATTGAAAGACTATTGTTACGAAATGGGAAAATCTGAATGTAGATATACTCAAATACTTAGTCGAAAGCATACCTAATTAATTTTTTGAACTTATAACCAAAAAGGGTGCTCTTAACAAAGTATTAATTGAAAGCGGTTCTATTATTTTGCAACCTAAAATTTGTATTTTTTATTACATGAAAATATATACATGAGTAATGTTTTCACTTTATTATTCTCATTCTTATTTTGTATATTTTCAATTAAATTATTTATTTCAATCATTTATTCCAATTACTGTAAGCTGGAATGAAAATACATGGCGGTTCTATCATTATGCAGCGCGGTGTATATTATTGTTAGGGTGTTCAATCTTAAAATTTTCTCAACAGATTTTAGCAAAATTTGAGACTAATTATACAGTAAATGTTTTTTTTAGGTATTATAGACGATCTATACATTATAGAGAAGTGTTTTTACTAATTAAACATAAAAATATAATTATCTTTTAAAAATAAAATTTTTAAAAATATCATTATATAAAAATTATAAAACTTAAATGTTTAATAAAAATACACAATTTCTTTATTAGAAAATAAAAATTACGTTTTATACATTAGCATTAAATTTGTTCATTTTGAACAATCCTCTTGAAAACCAAAATTTGTGGGAATAAAACTAACGATATTTGAGAAGAAATCATGATATATTAATGATGTAAATTGTAAAAAGAAAAGAGAAACTAAATATATGTATTTTCCTCAAAATTAGCGTAATTACTTCTCGATTTCCACAGTTGTATCTAATTTTCGATTCTAGGAAAACAGTTCTTTACCTGGAATTTTTAAAAGAAATTCCCCTTTTCTTTCATTGGCTGTCAATTTTCATAATCGATGGTTTCAGATAGAGCTAGATTAATGAGACATATTTTTCTTTAGGAATTTTTTCACGAATATAACGTGATACTAGACTAAGTGGCTAAAATGGCGCTTGAGATTAATAGATAAAAATTAAAAAAACAAACAAACCCGCAGAACTTTTATTTTGAGGCGATGTACAATTAAGAAATGTCATAGACTTCTTAAGACTCAATAACAAATGTTTCTATTATGGTTCTTGATACTAAAAGTGAACCTATGACTTCTCTGATACTATCAGCACATTTAAGAGATAATTTTTAAGAAATATAATTGACTTGAAAAATTTATATTGTTAAGAATTTGTTTCCAAACTTTTTTTTTCCTTTCCTCATCCTTGTCACGTTTCTTCTTTGCTTGGAAAGGAAGGGATCAAAGTATAAAATTAATTTAATCCTCAAATAAAAAGAAGTAGAAATCATTTCAATTTTTTATGCAATATTAATTTTTCTTTTAAAATGAAAATTCTCTAAGTTTTGGCTTACAATCATCCAGATTTAGATTTGATGAAGCCCTAACTATTGAATATAATAATATATTTAAATAACTATTAGTACTTTATTCATTTTTAGGATGTTACTGAATATGTCCTATTTAGTGGTTTAGGAAGTGAATAGCCTAAATGTTTCTAAAAAAGTATAAATAAAGGGATATAGTTTATTTATCTGATAAAATTAGGTATACTATAATTCCATTTTTATATAGTCTAATTGAAATTGCAGCGAGTAAAATAAAACATAACTTACATATTCATTCATTTTATAAGAAACGAAAATTTTCGCAGTTTATTTGTGTTTCTTATGCTTATTAAAGATGCAAATTTTAACGATATCTAACGAAATTTTTTATTCTGAGAAGATTTCATTAATGATATTTCAGTTTTATGAAATTTTTTCTTTTTTATTTACAAAAGAAAATATAAAATATTAACAAGATATTGCTTGTTATTAGTGATAGGAGGCATTTTGTAAATTACTAATGACTGATTTAAGTGGATAAATTTCCTTAATGAATAGTTTTTAAATTCCAATAAAAGGGTTCGGAATTTATGGAAACAGATAATTTTACCACATAAACTGCAATAAACTAGTTTCAATAGTAAAAAATATTTTTTATTAGCTAATGAAGTTAATTTTTCATAAACAATTTAAAAGGTAATATGAGAGATAATATTTTTACTAAGAATGCTTAGTTTCTTATTAAGAAAAAGCAACTTGGCCAGCATATTTCCGGAATAATAATTTTAATAAAATAAATAAGTAATACTTGGAAGTAATACTTCCAAGTAAAAAAAATATAATTAAACGAGAAATATTTACAAGTAAAAAATATAATTAAACGAGTAATACTTGCTTATTTTTATTTTACTTTTATTTATTTTTTCAAAATTTTAATTATAGGTAAAAGAGGATAAGTAAAAGGGAAACACGAATTTACGTATAATAAAAATTTGAAAAGGAATTATAATTTATTAATAAATATCGAAATTTATTTAGGCTGTTGAATTTAACTTAATTGTATAAATTTCGAATTTCTGTTCTAGGATAAGTATTAAAAATTACATGAACACAAAAAATTACAATTATGAATTTTGAAAATTGATTTTTAAAATAGATAAATAATCTATTTGAGTCATTTTTAAAGTGATATAAATGAAGAAAGAAAAAAAAAGAAATATTATAGTGGTTTGATGCATATGTGTGTGAACTATTGAATGATAGAAAATTTTTCAAACCATAGTATGATTCGTTAAGATGCTCAGCCCCGAAAATCAGGGAAAATTCATTATTGTAATATACAATGAAAATCAGCTATAATTTTAGGAAAAATAGAACGCATATTAAATGTTAAACGATATATCTATTAAAAAAAACTAATTTTATTTCATTTAATATTTGTGATTCAGGTTCTGATTATAATTTAAGTTTTTGGAAATAATTGAAAAATTGTTTTCGGTAAGCAGCTGAAGGTAAATAAATTAAGCATTCACAACACTCAGCTCTTTAACAATTTATATCACTAAGAACTACTTTCTGAATGTATATATTTAAAGTAAATCGTATTCTTTTAAGAGAAAAATTTAAAATAAAATTAAAATATTGCTTATTCAAAAGCAAATTTTAATTTTCATATTTAAGAAAATTACACATAAAATTAATCTTAAAATACTCTCTAAAGATATAATTACCATAAATAAGAATAAATTATAAACTGTGGTTATCAGATCTCATTAAATTCATTCAAAATAACAATAATGTTTTTCATAAGGTCATCAACAGTTTTTAAATATTGGATAAATCTGGCCTTCAAAATCTGTGTTACTCTTGCGAAAACGCATGCGTAAAAGATACGAAATTAAAAACAAAATGCATGAAACTACTGATTTCTGGAATCATTATTGATAATATTATTATCATTTTTGTAATAGATAGAGTAATAAAATAAAAAACATTGTGTTTATTTCTAATTATCAAAAAATTAATAAAATAAAAAATAACTTTCCTTGCTTTGGTTAGTACAAATCTGTAAATATTTATTCCTGTTATAAGCTTTATTTTATTACAAAGTTAATTCCACACTTACTAAAAGTTAGAAATTAAGTACTGAATTTAAATTACTTTTATCAACTGAAATTTTATAAATTATTGAAATATATGAAGCTACAAATAAAAAGCAAAATAAATTGACAAAATAAAAACAAATTATTAACATGAGTTTTGATGAAGTAAATTGATAAATGATAAGGTTAGAAATTTTAATTTAGTTAGATAAATGATTTATTTTGATTTCAGAATTTATTCCGTTCAAATTTTATGCAATTCAAAAGAAAGATAAATTTTACAATCATTCTGTTACAAATAATTTATTAATCATAAATATTTGAACTTTTTTTATTAAAGAGAAAAAATTTAAAATATTTATCACTTATTATAGTTAGCGATTTCAAATATTATTGCATTAATGCTTTTTATTCAAAAAATATTTGCTTTCGTTTTTCACATTTGCTTACATTATTAACTCGCTTTAGTAGCTGCCGCACCCCTTTCCAGACAATTCCTTTAAGTTTGTGTTAAATAAGAAGCCTCATCAAAATATACTTTGTACGGTTAACTCTGAAAATATATATATATACGATTTCCCGTAAACTCTCCAATTTCGTGAAGAATGAATTCATTTCTGAACGGTTATTAAAGTTGTAATTCTTTGACGTGAAACTCGTTGTTCGCATTCTGTCTTGACCTCAACTGTTCAACTCTGAAAACATTCAAATTCATATATTGTCATAGGGAAGTGAAAACTATTAAGTTAAAGAGTAAATTTTAAATTGAAAGCTATAGGGCAGGCAAATGAAAAACTGTCCACAAACCTGTAATGTAACATGAAAAACAAAGCAGGCGCGATACAAAACAAAAAAAAAGGTATTCCATGCGCAGTTAGAAAATAATCCATTTCTTTCTTTTAACTATTAGCAAAACAAGTATAGTTTATTTTTAAAACATGTCTAATCTCATTTTAAAACTTATTAAAATCTTAAAATTGATAAGATTCACAAGAATCTTCTCGGACATTGATCGATATCGTGCTTTCATCTCAGTTAATCGCGCTTTGCGTTGAAGTGGATAACTCAACGCAACAGATCATTATCAAATAAATCTTTATTGTTATGAATGTTTTTTCCCGTAGAATGTATTATATTTTAATTATAATGAATATTTTTTATTTTATTTGGCACCAAATTATGAGCAGTATAAATTTTCAACCATTTGTCAGAAAAATTACCCCAAATTATGCAACTTTAAAAAAAAAAAAAAAAAGCTCAATCAAGCCCAATCGAGAATATCTCCTCGCATATTCTCGACTACGGGAGAACAGTAAACTTTATCTGGTGCTCTTCGAACCAAACACGTACACTGAAACTGTAAGACACCTCGCATTGTCCTGTTGGTAGATGCCATCCTTTTGACGAAAAACAAGGCACATATAGAATTGGACATAATCCGCATCGTAGCTTCCACAATGATAAAAGAATAAGAATGCATGCTGCAGCTTTGGAGGACGCTGGCTGAGCATTAATTTGGGAGACACTGCTGGTGGCTCATCTGGCAGGGGGGCAGTTGCTCACAACGGTCTATTCACCGCTGAACGCTTCTCTTGCACCCGTCCTTCACCTTTGCCATCGACAGCCAATGGTGAACCGTATGTGCGACGTCGCTGATTTTGGACATCCCCATTACGCCATGCACGTTACACTTTTACCGGGGTAGCATGCGAACAGTTCTCAAATTCAGTCATTTCGGAAATACTCCCCCCCCCCCCGCCTATAGTTCGAAAAATCAATGATCATGGTTTTTTTGGACTGGACGTGGGATAAATGATTGCTCCGTTTTTACATTACACCAGGGATTGCAATGTTTTCTGGAGCCCCCTCACATCTTTGATATATACATTCAATTGCTCCTGCCTTCTGGGATTGCTTATCTAACTTCGACATCAAAAATGCGCGGTGGTTTCACTCATTTTATGGCAAAAGGTAATTATGAAAGAGGTTATTAATACAACATTTTCTTAATATTTGCTTTTTCAAACGGAATAATTTTTCGAACCAATGCTTTTTAATTGAAACATTTATATAAGAAAATATTTCTCTACCGCCTCATTTTTAAGACATCATTTAAAAATGACGCAGAAACTTATAGCAAAAATAAACGTTTTTTTAACAGCTTGTACGAATTTAAGATTTAAAAACGAGTCAAAAAACTCAATTAAGTATTGCTTAGTTTTAATTTGGTGAATAAAAAGGTAACAAAGATTATTGTAATTAAAAGTTTGAAGCTACGCAGTATCAGAAAGTTTACTGAATATTTCATGCAATTTTTTCCCTTCAAAGTTTTATAATGTTTTAGCAACTCTAACTTTATGTTGAATGATATTTTCTCATCAAATCAACTTGAAAGTCAATTTGATGCGAAAATATCATTCAACATAAATCCGCAAAAACGACAGATTATTAAGAAAACATTTTGATATATGTTATCATATTATGTGCTATTTTCCTAAAACAATAAAGTTTTTTTTAATAAATTATAAATAATTTATATATAATTTGCAATTCTACTTTCTTGTTAAGAAGTGTGAGAGAGAAAGATTCGGGTTCTGATCAATTTTCAGTTTCACCGGTGCAAGAGATAATCACACCAAATGAAAAAGCATTGAAGCAATATATCAGTTTCTTTTGCCATTGTTTTTACCTTTTACACAAACGTTTTAAACAATGAAATAACAGATATGTCGTTGAAATTAATTTTTTCCAACGAATAATTACTATTTCATTACTTGTTTTACGTGGAATTTTTACAATAAATGGAATATTACTTTTAGAGAAAGTGCAGATTCTTTAAATCCAGGCAATGCTTTCGTTAGATGTCACGGCTCTCTCTCTCATTTTGATTAATAACATAAGTTTATAGTTACTTTAAATTTTTATAACTACTTTCAATATATTACTATTATATATTATGAATACTTTAAATTTGTTCTCGTCAATGGACCAGAATTATACTATTCAGCTGTCGTACATTGAAAGTTGCTAAATCCTGCTGTACATCTCGTCATTCCGACACAGATTTAAACGATGACATCAGCAGTACATTTTTTTTTCAAAACTTTCCCAACAGGACTTGGTGCAGATTATTTTTCCGAGTATTGAACATCGAATCTTCTTCTTACCGCAGGGAACGAATAATGTCACATCTCTACAGAAAGCCTCTATCAAATGAAAATCTAGAATTTGTTGTCTTTTATTCATTTCTTAAAGAACAAATAATCTTTCTAAAATGTTTTGACTAATACTACTTAATCTTACCTGTCCCGCTCTCAATGTATTTATGAAATGAAGCACCAGAAAAAGCAGTACGATTTTATTGAATTCCAATTATATGCATTGTTCTTGATAACATTTCTTAAGTACGTCAAATTTTGCCTTCAATTCATTTATTTCTGAGCATTTATCAATCATTTAAAAATGGTTGGTTGGTTGGTTGGTTGGTTGGGTTTTATGGCACAAGGTCCAAAATTGGACATGCTGCGCCAAGAGTAAGTTTTTGTTGCTTCATTTTATCTTAATTTATATTATTATTATTTTTTTGTGTGTGTTAAACCCAAACGCAAGCAACATTAAAAATTTTAAAAAACAAAAATCTGTGTAAATGTTATTTTAAAATCACATTCTAAAATATAAAAGAAAAAAATCAATTATATATACAATTTTAAAATTTAAAATGAAAATTTAAATAAAATGTATAAAACCTATTGCCCTCAAGAAAGCGAATAGGTTTCTATGGGGTGAATCATTTAAAAAAATAAATATGAGTAGTTCAAATATTTTATGCAAGAGTTTCATTTATTAAATTATAGGCAATAATTATATAATATGTTACATAAAAATAAAATATACAGAATGCTAAAGTAAACGCTCATAAGGTTATTCCCGCAGAGGAGCTGCTACTAGATCTAAATGTAACAATATTCTTCTGAAAATAATAAGAAACAAGAAAAACAAATGAAACAACATGAAAAAAGTAAGTATTAATCTTACTTCGTTTTTTTCCTCCGGAAACAAAAAAGATAAAGGATTTTTTCGATAAATTATACGTAATACAGGCGAAATGTATACGTTAGCTTTCGCTTCTCCCATTTCTCTCTGTGCAGTGAAAAAAAAATAGAAAGGAGAAAAAGAAGCTCCACTCCATTACACCTGAGAGATGGAAGCTGTCAAGGAGAAAAGATTTTTGGAATTTTATTTTTAGAAATCGGGCAACTGTTCCTGACGAAAGCCCGAAGTAAAAGAATTAAAGCAAAGAATGACAACCCAGCAATATACCAAAGTGAGAATGGCCGAAAGAAATCTGAAACAGTGTTTTATCATTTTCTTCCTTCCCCTTAAAGAGAAATCAATGCTAGTGAGGGGATTCCATTGTTTCCAATTCCATGAATTGTTTTTCATGGGCAAATGATAGCGAATTGAAGAAAATAGGGATTACTTATGAACTCCACTCCTGACTCCTTTCGTGCTCCTCGATCAGTTGGAATGACCGCTGCAGTGGATTTAAGACATGCGTTACAGACGTGGATTTTTGTTAAATATTCATTGCAGTCATTTACGGAATTAAGATAATCTTAACCAGATTCTCTCTTCATAATAGGGCCATGTCATCTGAATTTAGAAGGCGTTTTTGTGATAGAAAGGTGATAGGTTCTATATCAGACACAACTGAAGATTTCTCGTATTCACTAATGTTGTTTGGAAAATGTAAAATAGGACGTTGTCGCAAAACTCCCTGCAGTTGACACCAGTCAACTCCCTGTTACCAAATTCTGAGATACTTTACCAGCTTAAGGAGAGTTACTGGAGCTTTAATTTTTTTAAATATATATATAAGCTATTTCATTTGAATATTATGTACAGTAGTTAAATATGATTATTTTATGATATTCCCACTGAACATATCATCAGGTTCTGATCAATGAAAACAAGATAATAATATAAGGGATTAATAACAAATGAAATACAGTAAGTTTAAGGGCAACCTCGTGGGCCACCACCACCTTTGCTAGAGTAAAATGCTGTCTGTTTGATAAACTATTTCCTGCCATACTTAAGAGCTTTTGAGGCAGTGGCATGCCTCCCTTGACTGGCGCGTTTGAATGAGCTGGGAGATTTACTTTTTGTGTCAGTGGTTTCTCAAAAAAGTTAGTCTTTCCCTTCATCAGAAAGATGCTTTCTGGATCCCGTGGCTTTTCTTTGTCTTTAAAACGGCCTGCCTACCACAAGGATCTTGCTCACCTCAAATAGTCTGCTCCTCACAAGCCCCCCCCCCCCCGCTGACGTGGAAAGGAGAGCGAAAGTCAACCTTATCCCTTGACCCTGAACGAAAGTATGGCATCCTTAAAGACATAAATATACAACCCGCACCATTTTGCAAACAAACTAATCTAAGAATGGTCTCTGAAACCTTTCTAGATTTGGTAAATTTATCGCGAGCGTTTTTGGTCCTTGTTTTTGTTAATTGGAGCTACAAAACGTGCCCAAATATCTTTTGATTAGCAAAGTGGGCAAATGATGAGGCTGACTCCAGAATTGTCATGATCTCTGACACTTACCTTACTTGAGGGAGAATTTTCAGCTCCACGGAACTTTCGATAGGAATAAGTCCTCTCATTAAGACAGTTTTTGTCTGTGTTAAATAACGAATCCGTTATTTAACACAGACCATTACGAGACCTTCTGAATACGAGAACGATATTTATCTCGACGATGCCAATGACTCGAAATTTTAATTTATGCTCATCATGGCGTATTGGTTAGAAACCACTCTTCGAAGCTCTGCAACGGAAGATGGTCGCTGCTCTCCTGCCTTTAAATACCCAGGACAGCGGGACAATGGGTTCTTGGGAGTCTTTCGAACTTCCTCCCTTTCAAGACTTGCTATCTATGAAAAATCCTTCCGGAAGACAACAGGTAGTCGATATTAAAATGCCTCACACCGACGTCAGTGTTCGCCTGTCCACTAGGTGGTATCAAAAGATCGGCTTTGTTTCATGTAAAAAAACTTATATTTGTATTTATATTTCTACCCAAATGAGGGTGATCCGTTATTAAAATGTTGACGGAAGCAATAAATCCGAGACTGATGTTTAATTTGTTGTTGCATATCTTATAGAAATTACCTATTGCTGCTTATGACAGACGTATTATCCACTGCATATTAAAGTACCTTCATACTATTTTACGAATCGAAGAAAAATCATTTCTTTGAATTGAATTCCTTGCACAGACAAGTATTAGACAATAGAAACCGCATGTCCGAACACTTCCATTCGTACTCGGCATATTTTATCATATGTTCCGAGCTTATTCATAATTACAGAAATGTGTACTTTCAGAGTTATTGAAATTATTATACATATTCGGATGTCATCCATATGTATCAAGGATATGCAATTCACGTATAACTTAACACTTAGCATAATTTAAACTTAACATATTTTGTTATACTTTATTATTGAGATAAATATATTCACACTCATTTTATATTATTACAATGAAAAAGAATTTAACGTTATAAAATATATTCATATGTAAGAAATATATTTTCTTTGTCTTAATTCTTCTCAGGGTATTTGTCAACGAATTTTCGATAGCTATAGCCTATAGCAATATATTTCTTCATCTATTACTATTTCGTAAAGCCTTTTTATATATTTATTTTCAATTTTTCATGGATTTTTCTTTGACGATAGAGAGTAAATCCTTTAATTTAATGCTAGATATATTTTGATATTATGAATTATTTTTACAAAAGCTGAATTCTATTTCATTTTTGTTTCTATGTTAAAGGGATTCTGTTTGTAGAATATATATGGTTACGGCCTGCATTTTTGAACCCAGGTTCAAAGACAACCAGAGTTGAACAACAAAAGTCGAGCGTCTGCAGTGGTTTAAAAAGATATCAGGGCTTCCGTCTAAATGATATGCATATGCATTTGTAATCTGAAGAAATTATTTTGATAAAGTAGTTGTTGTAACTTTCATGCATCTTCCTCCTGAGTTGGGCTCTACTAATGCGTGGGAGCATCTAGGGTACAGTCATTTAGAAGCAGAGATCAAGCAGAAGATTCCCAATGCTTTACTTGCAATCCCAGAGATATCATTTCACTTGGAAGACATTGTGACCGTGATCTATTGAACGAGCTTCAGTCATTTTAAATGAACACGACTATAAGAACTTATTCATGACCATCAGGAGGATCTTCGGTTAAGCCGGGTTTCAAATTCACTATCTTCTGATTATTAGAAAGGCGTCCTAACCCAAAAGACCACAGAGACCAATTCGATGAATTAATGCTCGATGGAATCTTTTCAACATTCCTCCCCCGGCACTCTCTTCCCTGTGCTTTGCCAGTTGCGTACAGAAGGGGGATCGAGTTTCCGAGGCTTAGTGCCAGAAGCTGAGGCTTCTATAACTAATTTTGATACCTTGCAACTCGAAGATTTTTTAACTCAAATCTACCGTCCAACAGCCGCCATCTGCCTCGGTAGATGAGCCACAGAACCATACCTTGATGAGGCGAGGGATCTCGCCGGAACACACTCACTAATATTGGCACATATTGTTTCTCGTGGAAGACTTGTCTACCTCACCATAATGAACCATCAAATCCTATACTATTCCTCTACGTCCCAGCTCTCAACCGGACCATCGTCGGTGACACGCTGGTATTCCATCATTGGAATGTCATCCGACGCAATGGACATTATCATTTTCAAGATAGACCAGTTACGCCGGTCCAAGATGGTACTCAAGCTTTCGCTGTTGTACAATAGCTTGCTCCTTTCATCCGAGGACCTGGTACAAGACAGCACGAAGTGGAGACATTCCCCCACCACATTGCACGAGCGACATAACTCACTAACCGGATACCCTCGTTTATGAAGGTATTCCGGTATACGTCCGTGTCCAGTCGCTATTTGAGCAACGATAACATTACCGAAAACTCTTTTATCAGAGACTGATTCGAAGAATCTGAAGGTCTGTCGACCCACTTCCTCACTATCCCATCTCAGCTGCCATACATGCATTGCTTATCATCGCATTACGCAGCACCTTTATCAGGTGCGACCTTGGACGTGACAGGTCCAGCGTTGGCTCTGGCAAACTCGCAGCCTCTTTGGCCAGCATATCGGCTCTTTCGTTCCCGAAAGTGACTGCGTGAGCGCGCACATTATGCAAATGTACCTCTCTACCACTAGCGGCTTCCCGGTAAGAGTCCTTTACCTTGTTTACCAAGGTTGTTTGGATCGGCCAGGGTGTAAAGGGAGGACAACGAGTCACTGTTTAAATGACAAGTGCTGTTGCCCGGGTGTATTTTGAGCCAGTCAAGTGCCAGTCCTTACGCCGATATTTCCGCCTGAAAGACAGAATTTTCGTCACCGAAGTACCATACCATTTTCGTTGTACCATACGTTTAAATTTCATGCCCAAAATACAGGATTGTGAACCCTAAACCTATTTTACCATCAATGCCTGATCCGTCGATAAATATCTCCAGACCCTCACCAGTTGGCTTTACGCTGTCAAAAGTAACTCTATATCGCTCCGCTGGGTGACATTTCAGAATGTCGACCCTCTGCTCTACATCATCTGGCCGCCGATTAATCTCGTTGATGAAATATAGCCTGCGTTCCACCATTACCATTAGCTTTGCATACTCTATGCTTACTTTAATATCTAGCGGTAGGACTCCCGCCAGTACTTGTACAGCAGCCATAGAAACAGTCCTGTAGCATCTTGTGAATGCCATGAGTGCCGGTCTTTGAACACTCTGTAGGTGGCCACAGAAGGTTTTACATTCCAATCTGTGTCCTCATGCCCCTACACCAAAAAGAGCCATTCTTTCGGTTCCACTCCTATATAGGTGTTTGAGTAATTCAGGCTCACGCCTGAACAGAACTCTCGCCCTCCGTTGGACTGCCATTGTGACTTTCACAACGTTTTGCCTCGCCTTCTTAAGATGGGAATTGAAGGTGAGTGCGCTATCGTACTTTACGCCCAGGAATTTTAGCTCCTGCACAGACTTTATGGAGGTTCCATCCCACCTGAAGACGGGCGGTCTCTTAAGTTTCCGCTTCTTGCCTTCGGTTCAACAGTTCGAGGGTTCAAATCCCACCTTGGGCATGGATGTTTGTAGTGGTTCGGAATCCACATTAAGCCGTAGGTCCCAGTTTAATTAGCCCTCGTGTGCAAACAATGATCGTTGAGCGACAAACAAACAAACTTAAGTTTCCGCTTTCTGGTGACCGTGAGGGCCACCATTTTGCTGGCAATGAATACTAATTTATATGTCGTCCCCAATTTGCTGATTGTATTGAGGGAAACTTTCGCATTTTTCTCAAGCTTTGCTCTTGAGCAACCAGCAGCGACCAGCAGCATGTCGTCGGTGAAGGCTATTAGCCTCATGTCATCCGGCATGTCCAGTCCCAAAGCGCTGTCTGCAACTAAGTTTCAAAATAGTGGTCCACTACATGACCACTGCGGTACTCCTATGCTGAATTCGAAAACTAGGTTTTTTCCTGAGCCGTTATATATAATCTGTCTATCTTCTAGGTAGGACTTTACAAGCATATAAATATTATGTGTGCATCGTGCTAGACCGAGGAGGAACATAACACCTGGTCTCCACACGCTGTCAAAAGCACCCTGAACATCTAGTGCAATTAGGCTTACGTACTTTCCTTTCTCCTGGAAATGCCTAATTGTGTCATAGAGACACATGTAAGCTGTGTCGCACGAACTACCCGGCCTAAAGCCATGTTGAGCAAAGTGAAGAGCTAGTGACTTCACTAGGTGATGGTATATTCTTTGGGTTAGGAGTTTGTCCAGTACTTTGCCTAAACTAGGCAGTAGACAAATCGGCCTATATAAACGCGCCTCAGACGCGTTCTTTTCCTGCTTCAAAAAGAGAACCAACTTTACATGTTTTCAAGGTCTTGGGAAATGCTTTAGATAAAAGCATTAATTGAAGAGGATCAAAAACATTCTGGGATTTCTCTCAAAGATAGTTTGCACCAGCTCCGCCGGGATTCCGTCGGGTCCCGGTGCCTTTTTCTTTGCCATGGATTTGACTACCGACCTAATCTCCACTTTTGTAAAGGGCCGATCGTCGCCTCCACGGCAATAGGAGTCCGCTATTCTCCTCCTGCCTATTTGCTCACCACTCTCTTGGTCCGATTCCTCCACAGTTAACAAACCAGCTACAATTGTTTTGACGGTTTCCTACTCGCTATTGCTCAGAGTTCCGTCAGGCAATTTGACACTACTCATTGGTGTGCTTTTAACAGCGTTACCAACTGCTAATTTGTATGTCAGAGACCACACGTTGGATCTCATTGCTTTTTGGCAGAACTTATCCCAGTTTGACTCCTTTTCCTGAAATATGAGTCGTTTATACTGGGCCGCAGATCTATTGTACAGCGTTTTTTTGTCTTTGCGCTCAACGGAGTCGGAACATTTCTGAAACCGTCTACTCAACGCTCGCGTTTTGCTCCGTAACGTCGTTAGCTCGTCATCCCACCATGGAACCTTCTTCCTAGCGGTCGTGCTAGTATGATGCCAAAGCCTTCTATTGCAGATCTCCTGTAGTATCTTGGTAATGTCTAGCACTAACTCGTCTAGGTCTTTGACTTCTTTTACTCTAGTGATCTTATCGTTGAGATGGGGTGCTTTTTTTATTAAAGTATGCTCCCAATCTCTGAAGGCGATAGTTTCCTAGTCTGAATTTATCAGTATTTTTGCTCTCTAGGAGTTTTGGTGCTAGCCTGAAGGAGATATAGTTGTGATCGCTTCAGCAATTTTCAACTACTTTCCACGATGAGAAGGACGACGGTACAGCGCCCATTATCACCGACATGTCAATCCAGCTCCTTCCATTTACAGTTTCTAAGGTCGGCTAGGAAATTGCATCATTTAATATTACGAGGTCGTTTCAGATGAGGAACACCACAGGGGCTTCCCCTCGCTTCGTTCCCACCCTGGACACACTTAGGATCCCACATTAGATGCCTGATGTTAAAGTCTCCTCCTATGTGATCTCTTGTGGAACCGTATGATCTTTTCGCGAGTCTCAAGAAAACCGTTAATGTCTGCTTTTGGTGGAACATAGACCGACAATACCAGTAGCGATTGGCGCACATCTTTGATCTCTACCGCTACGATGTCAGCATCCGCATGTCTAATCCAGACGCTGAGTTTGGTGTTGGTGACGACAACCGCAGCCATTCCGTCGGCGATGTGAGCCACCGAGCTTGTCTGTGGAAAAACTGCGATCTCACCGTCTACCAGATAGGGCTCCTACAGGAGAAGGACGTCGGACGAACCCAGTTCCAACTCATTTATTATCTCCAGAATTGCTGCCTTAGATCTTGCGAGATTTATCTGCAAAATGCCATTGTCTATGCGGTTGGTTGCATCAACCATAATTGGTAAAAAATCATAAAACATGAATTTAATGTCAATTTAGCTAAAAGGCTGAGCTTAGTTTATAATTGAGAATTTTTATAACACTATTATAATATCTTTCTACTATTACACATACACACAACTCAGCTATCATACAATCCAACTGTCATAACATAAACTTATAACTCTACTATTATGTTTTTTGGTTATTCTAATTCTATAATAATACTAATCGTTAATCACAATATTAAATCACTCGACTATTGTAGAACATATGCTATTCTATATCGAGTTATACTGTTATTTTATTTCATATTTAAAGGCCTATTATTATAAAATTCAACTACACTACTGGAAATTAAAATTGCCACACCAGGAAGAAATGCAGATAACAAAATGATATTTATTGGACAAATATATTATACCAGAAATAACAATTGATTAAATTTTCAAAAAATTTGTCTGGATAGATCCTGAGAAATCAGTACAAAGAACAACCACCTCTGGCAGTAATAACAGCAGTTATACACCTGGGCATTGAGTCTAACAGAGATTGGATTGCATTTACAGGTACAGATGCCCATGCAGCTTCAACACGATGCAACAGTTCATCAACCGAAGTCAATGGCGTTTGGTGACGAGCCAGTCGCCCGGCAACCATTGACCAGACGTTTTCTATTGGTGAAAGATCTGGAGAACGAGCTGGCCAGGGCAACAGCCGAACATGTTCCGTATCAAGGAAGGTCCGTACAGTACCGGCAACATGCGGTCGGGCATTATCCTGCTGAAACGTAGGGTTTCACAGGACTCGAATAAAGGGTAGAGCCACGGGTCGTAACACACCAGAACTGTAACGTGCAATGTTCAAAGCACCATCAATGCGAACAAGAGGTGACTGAGACGTGTATCCAATGGCATTCCATACCATCACGCCAGGTGATGGGCCAGTATGACGATGACGAATGTACGCTGCCAGTGTGCGTTCACCACGATGCCGCCAAACATGGATGCGTCCATCATAATCCTGTACACAGAACCTGGATTCATCTGTAAAGATGACGTCTCGCCATTCGTGCGCCCAGGTTCATCTTTGATCACACCATTGAAGGCGCTCTTGTCTATGACGCAGCGTCAAGGGAAGCCGCAGTCATGGTCTCTGAGGTGAGATTCCATGCTGTTGCAAACGTCGTCGAACTGTTCGTGCAGACACTTGTTGTCTTCCAAACGACAACGTTTCTTGACTCACGGCTCATGACGTAGTTGCACGATCCATTACGGCCATGCGGATAATATGCCTGTCTTCTCGGCTGCTAGTGATAGGTGGCCGTTGAGATCCCGCATGGCGTTCCGTATTACCGTCCTGAACCCATCGATTCCATATTCTGCTAACAGTCATTGGATCTTGACCGACGCCAGCAGGAATACTGCGATAAGATAAACCGCAATCCCGGTACGCTACAATTCGACCTTTATCAAAGTCAGAAACGTGCTGGTATGCATTTCTCCTTCCTATACGAGGCATCACAACAACTTTTCACCAGGCAACAACGTTCAAATGCAATTTGTGTATGAGGAACCGGCTGAACAATTTCCTCATTTAAACACATTGTAGGTGTCGCTACTGGCACTGCTTTGTCTGAATGCGCTGAAAAGCTAATCATTTGCATATCACAGCACCTTCTTCCTTTCGTATAAATTTCACGTCTGTAGCATGTCGCCTTCTTGGTGTAGCAATTTTAATGGCCATTAGTGTATTATAACTCTTATACCATCGGACATTACAGTTATACAGTATAACTCATATAAAATTTGTCTATTATAAATTTACTATTATTTGACTATATTATAACCCTCTATCATAATACACACAATGTGATTATTATGACTCTACTATTATAATACGTTACTATTATGACTCCACTATTACATTATTCAACTATCACGAACCCACTATTTTACAATTCGACTATTACAGTTTCACTATCATGAACAACGTTATTGACCATATGGGAAAGAATATGCCATGGATGTCATGGGAGTTTACTAAAATAAGACTCAGTGTCTGGTAATATAGATGGGCACCCCCTGTCTGGGGATTACATCAGGGGACAGGTCCTCCAGAATGGGGGTTGAGAATGGGGTTGACAGCCACACCTTGTAAAAACTATTTTGTTCAGAAATACCAAATTACAGAAAGTTACAGACGGACAGAGCCAACTCTGACAAATTGTTAGAAAATGGAAATGATTATTGGTACATGAGATACACGAATTCTTTTTAAGAATGGAACTTTGATGATCTTGTAGATATTTTTGATGAATATAACATCTTTGTTATGGCATTACAAGAAATTCGCTGGTCTGGTTAAGGAATATTTGAAAAGAAGAAGCACAATCTTTTTCATGGTTGCCAAGAGAAACGTATGGTACAGGATTCATTGTGAGCAAGATAATAAAAAATGATGTCATTGAATTCATGCCTGTTAATGAAACAATCTGTAAATTTTGTTTAAAGGGGAGACACTGTAACATTAGTATACCTTGATCTCACGCATCCACTAGAGACGCTGGCAGATTTTTTATAATTCATTAGAGAATACCCCTCAAAGTGACATGAAACTTTCGATTGGATATCTGAATGCAAGACTTGGAAACGACAATACGATTAGACCTAATACTCGTATTGTAAAACAAATCTTACATCAAATAACAAATGCAATATTTTTTACTTACTTTGCTGAGGCAAATGGATTACCGATTCCAGCATAATGATGTACATAAAGCGACAGGGAGATCGTTCAATGAAAAGACATGTAACAAGATTCACCATACCCTTATAGACATCGAGGTAACTTGCTGAATGCTCGATGCTATAGAGGAACAAATATGGTTCACTTTTTGTTTTCATCAAAAGTTAAGGAAATCATCCGATCTTAAGGGAAAAAAATCATGCAGGAAACTGGCTTTTACTGAAATAGAAAACCCAGATATCTATACAAGAGTAGACTTGGTTATAAGCACAGATATTGGTAGACAGTAGAATACAATTGAATAGGAGATACTCAAACACAGCAAATAAAACCTTGTTAGAAAGGACTAAGAACAAACAATTATTCTTTTTGGATTGCTGTTTGGATACAGAAGATCCTGGATCGACGAAGGGAGCATTTTAAATATCTGCGGTATGATAAAGATGCTTTGGACATGACAGCACTAATGAGAATATTCAAAACTTGGATGATTTAATACTCGATGAGGATAAAATTGCAATTAAACGAAATAGATAGGCTGAGACTGATGGAATAACGCCAAACCATGGTCTCAAAAACTTATCTGTATGTACGAGTTTATTATGAGAAAATTAACATCCATAAAACAATAATTCAACTAATCCTTTTTTATGGGAATAAGTGCTGGACCATTACTAAATTACATGCAAATAAATTATTAACCTTAGAAACGTAAAATCTTAAAAATATTTTGGTGTAGTCTATGAAAATAATAGATGGAGATCCTTGTTTAAATTTGAAATCTGGCAAAAATACTGGTAACTCGATTTGTTAAAATCATAAAATGCACTTGACTACGATGGCTTGGACATTTCTTACAATCTAACAATGCGCGAACCCAGTAAAACTGCACACTTTGACTAATCCCATGGGAAAAAAGACGGCTTGACTCAGTGGAAAAAGAGTTTAATAAATGAAAGTGAAGGGCCCTCAGGATGAATAGGATCAAAAGGTTGTTAAGGGCAGGACTGCAACACATTGTAGTGACGTAGCAGAATGACTGTTGTAAACCTATTATTATACTATTCAACTATCATAATTGTACTATTATACTAGTCGACTCTATAACAACTCTTCTATTGCATCATTCATTTTATTAGAACCTTATTATAATGAAATTCAATTACCGTAACTATCTCTACAATTATTCCATTGCACTGTAATAACACTAATAATATATCGATTTATAATTTTACTAGTTTCTTATAATCTACGATTATACTAATAGACTCACTTCTATAATACCTTTATATTATTTAAATTTTATTATGATATCATTCGATTATTATAATACTATTTGATAATTATAACCCTACTATTATATACCATCTGATAATTGCTACATCAAGAAGGCGACATGCTACAGACGTGAAGGTTGGTTGGGTTTTATGGCGCAAGGTCCAAAAGCGGACATGCTGCGCCAAAATTAAGTTTTGTAGCAGCTATTCATTTCTGCTTCAAATTACATTTCATTTACTTATTTTCGTTTTTTTTAGAAACCCAAGCAACATTAAAATTTTAAAAAACAAAAATTAGTGTATATACATATTTTAAAATCCAGATTTAAAATACAAAAAAGAGGTTAAAAATATATATATAAATTTTAAAAATTTATATTGCACAAATTTAAATATAATGTAAAAAACCTATTGCCCTCAAAAAGGCGAATAGGTTCCTGTGGGGTGGCTCCCCAAGCAAATCATACAAGGTTAAAATATCACAGTTAAAAAAGTGTAAACGATACTGGTTAAAATTTGGACATGAAATTAAAATATGATAAGCAGTGAATGGTTCATCACACGTTTCACAATAAGGATTTAATTCGTTTAGAAACAAATGTCTGTGTGTGAAACGTGTGTGTCCGATACGAAGGCGAGTTAATCTAACATCAGCACTTCGTAGCGGTAAAACTGATAATGATATGAGATATGGAAAAATGGCGTACAATTTGTTGGTGACCTGCATGCTCCAAAACTCCTGGAAGAGGGAATAGGCAAACTTTTTAACACACTTCCTCACATCTGGAAGGGGGATGGATGATGGCATTGGAGTTGATGCTGCTTTAGTAGCCGCATCTGCCTTTTCATTTCCCTCGAGACCTAAGTGACCTGGGATCCAACAAAATTTGATATCATACCCCTTGCCAGCAAGGGAATTCAAAATTTGGAAAATCTTGGACACAACCGGATGACAGTGAATATTCGAATTTCCCAACGCTTCCAATACACTCAAGCTGTCAGTATACACGCAAAAGGAATGAGAATTTACAATACTCACGAGCTGAAGCGCTTTATAAATTGCAGTAGCTTCAGCTGTAAAGATGGAGCAGGAAGCATGAAGGCTGTAATTATATGTATTATTGTTCATAAAAATACCACAGCCGACATGTCCTGCAGTTTTTGAACCATCCGTGAATATTGGCGTGTAGGAAGAATACTGACAGCGATGTGAATAATAGAGCTGTTGGAAAATTGCAGAGGTTGTGTCCGATTTTCTACAGTTGGTAAATGGATTAATTATCAATATTTGTGGATCATACCAAGGTGGATGTGCTAATATGTCCGTTTTAATAAATCGGACATCACATAGGTCAAACAAGGATAAATGATTTTTTGTTCGAGTGAGGAAGGGTGGGATGCTGTATGGTCTAGCATCATATATCCTCTTCAGAGTAGGAGTAAGAGCAGAAGAATATAATGGATGATGAGGGTCAGACATAATTTTACAATAGTAATTGAGAGACAGCTGCATACGTCGCATGTCTAAAGGCAATTGTTGGCATATTGCATAAAGACTATGGACGGGTGATGTGCGGAATGCGCCTGAACATATTCTCAGAGCAGAATGATGGACAGTGTCCAGTCTGCGTAGAACAGAAGATCTAGCGGATCCATAAACAACACAACCATAGTCAAACGAAATAAAATTAATGATTGGTAAACTCGGAGGAGTGACGTGCGATCAGCACCCCAAGATGTATTTGAAAGCACCTTGAGGATATTGAGTGATCGCTCGCACTTCTTCCGCAAATGTAAAACATGCGGAAGAAAGGTTAATTTATGGTCAAATATCACTCCGAGGAATTTTATCTGACTGACAACTGGTATAGCCGTGTTGTTTATACAAATAACAGGATCATTGTGGAGGCTAGTCTTCCTGCAGAAATGGACACATTTGCTCTTGCTAGGAGATAGTGTATGGCCATTCTCAGCACACCATGCAGCTAATTTATTAACAGATGTTTGTAGTTGTCTCTCAATTAAACGCATGTTTGACCCTTCACAAGATATTTGCAGGTCATCAACGTACAAGGTACCATGCACAGAAGGTGAAAGTTGATGAAGTATGTTACTGATATGAAGATTAAAAAGGGTGACACTTAAAATACTTCCCTGAGGAACACCTTCAGGTTGGTTAAAAGTATTGGACAAAAACGTACCAATACGAACTTTAAAACCACGGGAGCGTAAAAAATTTTGGATAAATATCGGCAAATTACCCCTAAAGCCAAAATCATACATCCTACTGAGAATTCCATAAAGCCACGTACGGTCGTAAGCCTTCTCTATGTCGAAGAAAATGGAAACCAGATGATTTCTCCGCACAAATGCATTGCGGATTTGCGTTTCCAGAAGAGTAATATTATCTAGAGTGGATCTTCCTTTACGGAAGCCACTCTGATTAACATGAATGTATTTATTTATTTCTAAGACATATACGAGACGGGCGTTGACCATACATTCAAGAGTCTTACATAAGCAACTCGTCAGAGCTATTGGTCGATAATGTGAAGGAACAGAAGGATCCTTTCCAGCCTTAAGGATCGGAATCACTATTGCTTTGCTCCAAAGTAATGGAAATTTATTTTCAGTCCAGATCCTGTTGAACAAAAACAGCATGTTCAACAGGGTGTCTGGACTTAAATGACGAAGCATTTGATAGCTGATTCCATCAGGTCCTGAGCTAGTATCATTGGCCTGCTGTAATGCTTTTTTCAATTCCAACATCCGAAATTTACAGTTGTACGGAAAAGCTTGTCCATGGTTGAAACGAATTGGTATTCGCTCAGCGCGACTCTTAGTCCTTAAGAACGAAGGACTATAAGAGTTGTTGCTTGAGACACTAGCAAAGGTTTCACCAAGAACGTTAGCGATGTCCTTAGGGGAAGAATACACAGCAGATCCGGACTTTAATATAGGAATTGAAGATTCCCTATAGATTCCATTGGCTGCTTTTACTCTTCTCCACAACTGTTTACTGGATGTGGAAGAAGTTATTGATGACACATAGCGAGACCAAGATGCCTTCTGACTTCGACGACGAGCTCTGCGAGCTAATGCTTTTGCTCTCTTAAAGGCGATAAGATTCTCCATTGTGGGGTATCTTCTGAATAGCCCCCATAACTTCCTCTGTTTTTTATATGTCTCTTGGCATTCTTTGTTCCACAAAGGTTTGCAATGCCTGTGTGGTATAGAGGAACTTTTAGGTATTGATGCATCAGCTGCATTCTTAATTGTTTCAGTGACTTTACAAACAGCACTATCAATATCTTCGATCAAAACCATTTCATCATCAACAACTGCCAATTGCGTAAATAATGACCAATCTGCCCGACTGTACACGTAAGTAGGTAAGTGTTGTCTTACACTATTACCTCCAGTCTGGGAGATGACCAGAGGAAAATGATCGCTATTATGTAGATCATTTCCTACATTTAAATTTAACAATGGCAGAAGAGATGGAGAACAAATGGCAAGATCGAGAGAATGAAATGTTCTCGTGGGTACATGGAAATATGTTTTCTCGTCGGTATTAAGCAGACAGAGACTGTTATCTGAAATAAAACGCTCTATCTGCCGACCGCGAGAATTAGTATCATCATTTCCCCACAAAGAACTATGGCCGTTAAAGTCACCCAACAGTAGAAATGGTGTTGGCAGCTGATCTATTAATGCATCGAGTTCCTCTTGGCAGATGACATCATGTGGTGGTAGATATAAACTACAGACAGTTAATAAGCATGTAGTATAAATTCTTACAGCAACTGCCTGTAGAGTAGTATTTAATGGATGGGCAGTGCTGGGGTAAGTATTGGATGTTAATATACAAACACCTCCAGACAATGCACCATCATCACCACAATCTTTTCTAAAGCATGTAAACCCTCGCATGGAAAAATTATTGCTTGACTTCAGGAATGTCTCCTGAAGTGCACAACATGCGGGGTTGTATGCTGAAATTAGACTTGATGTCATCATGATGAGAACGCAAACCATGGCAGTTCCAAGAAACTAAGGAAGTTATTGTTGAGTTAGAAAAGCTCCTTTCCCGGAGCCGGAAAGCATGTCATCTGACATCTCCTCCAAAGAGAGATCTTCGTCAGAGGGATGTAGATATACAGCATCCGCTTCCAGGGATAAGGCTTTACGGGTGGATATGGAGGGTCTAGGATTGCCCTCCTTTGCAGATTTTAGTTTTAAAGCCTCTAAGGCTTTAGATCTAGCCGTTGGAGCTTTTCTACGGACAGTAGTTGCTGATGTTGATTTTGGCTTTTTCTCTGAATTAAGGGGTAATTTAACAATTGGAAGTGACAGAGCATCAGTTTGAGTACTAGCCGTTCTAGTGACCTTGGCGGCGACAGTTGCATAGCTAACTCCTGTTTGAGGTGTACGAGCGGTAACAGCACGTCTCGCCTCGGGATATGAGCAATTGTTCTTAACTTTTGTGGTTGTGATCTCCTTTTCCAGTATCCAGATAGGACAACTTCTAGCGTAGGAGGGGTGGTCACCTTTACAATTGACACACCTCTCCTTTGCAGTACAAGACAAGCTGTCATGGCCAACTGCTGCGCAGCGAGCGCAAGTCAGTTTGCCCCTGCAAGCCGCTTTGGAGTGACCAAATCTCTGGCACTGGAAACAACGCAAAGGATTTGGAATAAATGGCCTGACGGATAGATGCATATACGCAGCTTTAATATGCTGCGGTAGGTCTGGCGTCGCAAATGTCAGTACGAGATGTTTTGTATTGATGATCTGTCCATCCCGTCTGACAGTGATGCGTTTTACAGCGCAGACCTTTTGATCTTTGAGATTTTCTAAGATCTCGTCCGCAGACGTATTTAACAAATTCCTGGCGGATACCACACCACGTGAAAAGTTAAGATTATTATGAGGTTGGACGGACACCTCAAGGTTAGCAAGCATGTTCATGCTACTTATAAGAGTAGCTTGTGCATCTGATGCAACTTCTACCATTAGATCTCCAGAACGAAGTTTCCGTATGCTCTTCACTTCTCCGATATTTCTAGCAATTGCTTTTTGGATTAGGAAAGGGGATACATTATCAAATGTGCCCTCTTTCCGTTTAACAATATAAAATTTTGCTTTTAATAATGTCAAGGTTTGCTCCCGTGGGAGAGAAGAGAAATTTATTGTTTCCATAGTAGACATGGAAAATTCGGGACCTGACGGCACCACCCACCACCGAGTCCAACAAGGGGATGCAGACCAGCTGCACCAGTGCTAGCCAGGTCCTATACGCTCACAGTACATCCCTGAGATGGCCTCCACCCTTAACGAGTCATCCAGCAGATGTACCGATCGCTTGATCCATAAAGCCGATTGATGTGCCGAGGACCACAACACACCTCCCGTTTACCTGAAGCAGAGGCCAAAGCAATGTGTTGGTCTCAGGAGGCCTCAATTACCAGGATCCTCCTTTCCAGGGATACGGGTCTCCACGCACGGCAAACACGTGGGTGATTTAGTCCTCAAGAGTAGCTAGTAGCAACAGAGCGGCGAAAGCTACTCAAGGGGAGCCCTCAACCTCTTACGAGGCAACCACACTGAGGGAGAAAAGGAAGAAAAAGCAAAAGAGTAGAAGAGAGAAGAAAATAAAGAGGAAACATCACTAGGGTACCTCGGGATTGTGACACCCGTGTTTACCTAAAGAAGGTAAACCCCCTGAGGGGGCTACAGACGTGAAATTTATACGAAAGGAAGAAGGTGCTGTGAAGGTGTGATATACAAATGATTAGCTTTTCAGCGCATTAAGACAAAGCAGGCGCCAGTAGCGACACCTGCATTGTGTTTAAATGAGGAAATTGTTCAGCCGGTTCCTCATACACAAATTGCATTTGAACGTTGTTGCCTGGTGAAACGTTGTTGTGATGCCTCGTATAGGAAGGAGAAATGCATACCAGCACGTTTCTGACTTTGATAAAGGTCGAATTGTAGCGTACTGGGATTGCGGTTTATCATATCGCAGTATTCCTGCTGGCGTCGGTCGAGATCCAATGATTGTAAGCAGAATACGGAATCGATGGGTTCAGGACGGTAATACGGAACGCCATGCGGGATCTCAACGGCCACCTATCACTAACAGCCGAGAAGACAGGCATATTATCCGCATGGCCGTAATGGATCGTGCAACCACGTCACGAGCCGTGAGTCAAGAAACGAGGTTGTTTGGAAGACAAGTATCTGCACGAACAGTTCGACGACGTTTGCAGCAGCATGGACTCTCAGCTCGGAGACCATGGCTGTGGCTTCCCTTGACACTGCATCATAGACAAGAGCGCCTTCAATGGTGTGATCAACGACGAACCTGGGCGCACGAATGGGGAGACGTCATCTTTTCAGATGAATCTAGGTTCTGTGTACAACATCATGATGGTCACATCCGTGTTTGGCGGCATCATGGTGAACGCACACTGGCAGCGTGCATTCGTCATCGTCATACTGACCCATCATCTGGCGTGATGGTATGGGATGCCATTGGATACACGCCTCGGTCACCTCTTGTTCGCATTGACGGTGCTTTGAACAGTGCACGTTACATTTCTGGTGTGTTACGACCCGTGGCTCTACCCTTTATTCGAGCCCTGCGAAACCCTACGTTTCAGCAGGATAATGCCCGACCACATTTTGCCGGTATTGTACGGACCTTCCTTGATACGGAACATGTTCTGCTATTGCCCTGGCCAGCACGTTCTCCAGATCTTTCACCAATAGAAAATGTCTGGTCAATGGTTGCCGAGCGACTGGCTCGTCACCAAACGCCAGTCAATACAGTTGATGAACTGTGGTGTCGTCTTGGCATGCATCGAAGCTGCATGGGCATCTGTACCTGTACATGCAATCCAATCTCGGTTTGACTCAATGCCCAAACGTATAACTACTGTTATTACTGCCAGAGGTGGTTGTTCTTTGTACTGATATCTCAGGATCTATCTAGCCAAATTTTTTGAAAATTTAATCACTTGTTACTTCTAGTATAATATATTTGTCCAATAAATATCATTTTGTTATCTGCATTTCATTCTGGTGTAGCAATTTTAATGGCCAGTAGTGTATATTCGTTTGTTATAAAATTAGAATTCTTTACATCAAATCCCAACTGCTATAATAATATTTTTTAAATATTTGCTATTTTCTTAGAATTGTAAACTATGTTTATTTCATAATATGTTTTTACATGTTAAATATTCAAAATTTGTGTTAAATTTTTAATTTATTAATTGAGATCAATTAATGGAGCAGTGAAAATTATTTACCTAAAGTTAAAAAAATAAATACAATACAATAACTTATATATTGAATTAAAAAGAGTTCAAACATTTTCTTTATGCTGCTAGATCTCCTACGCTTTAAACTATTCAGTATAATATTGTTCTATAACAAACCTTTTTATAACACATTTTTTCTTATACATAATTTCTACTTAAAAACAATACCCGTAATAAACAATAGCATTTTTCCAGTAAAAAAAATCCTATTTCAATAATTATAAATTAAATTTTAAACGCAATATTTTATATTTTAGGAAATTAATCAAAATTATAACTGAATTTTTATATTGAGACGCTTATAACTAATACTTTGAAAATCAATTTCAGATCAGAAATGTAATGTAAATTAACAATATTGATCTTTTGAGTTATAGACGCTTAATAATAGAATAAAAACTAGATATATGTAAAAAAACTCTGAATGTCTAATAACTAATAATTTATTTGACTTAATCATGTGCAACTAACTGGATTATTTTTGTTCATTAAAATTATATTTTATAATTTCATGAATCTTTCTCATTAAATATGCACGTGAATAAATTACTTAGAACATATTACATATTGGTGCACGGGAAAAACTTGTGTGATCCCATATAACACACGGATGTCACCAGAAAATTTCCTTCATTTCAAGTATTCATCAGTATTACATTGTGAACAGTGGACATGATTTTTCTAAGTGAATAGAATAAAAGAATTCAAAGGGAAAATTCCCCCTTCTTAATTCTAGTGAAAATTGCAACTTCATTTCTTTTGTTTCATTATGTGTGTAAATTATATATTATTATCTGCATATCATACTTGTATGGAAAAATAACACCTTTATTTAAAATTTCATTCGGTATTCAACAAAAATAAACCAAACTATGAAATCATTTCCGTTGACTTTGGAATTTTGTGAAATAAATTTTCTTCTCGAAAAATGAACAAAAGAATTCATCTTTTTCAAAATTTCTATTGTGTTATTTGGCAAATCAATTTGGAAATTGTATATAGTTTCAAAATTTAACAGAAAATAAAATTGTGCAGTCGATTTTTTACATTCTGTATTTTTATGCTAAAAACTCTGCATAACATAATTTGAAATGTAATTTTCTTTGTTGAAATTCTTTCAGGGTTTACATAGAAAATATTTATTTGAGTTTAAAATGAATTCTGGAAAAATAAATTATTATTTGGTAAAAAGAATATTTGCTCATTTAAGATCATTGTTTCAAATTCATAGCGTTGTGCTTTTAATCTTTATAATGGTCATTCAGATATTAATGATGCTTTCTACCTTTCAAAAACACCAAACGTTTGTTTTCAAAACATGTCTAAAACTACTTCACAAGAAAAAATATTTATTAAGGTATGCATTTATTCATAATAAAAACTGAGATCCTCATGTTTATATTTGATTTATTTTTTAAAATCTTCATAGGTGAATCAATTTTTATTTTGACGATAATAACGCCATTTTCTTTCATTAGTTATTTGTGAGATTAAGAAAGAAGTATAAAATTTTTTTTTATATAATCTTGTAGGGAAATATATATTGGTTATGAATGCAAATTTGTTAAATATATAAAACATTATATATATATATATATATATATATATATATATATATATATATATATATATATATATATATATATATATATATATATATATATATATATATATATATATATATATATATATATATATAAATTATTTTCAGAGAGTAAATAACGTGAATACAATCGGAAATTTCAGTTAAAATTTTGTATCTGAAATTATGTCTCATAGAATGCTACAAAGTTAAGTGTTTTAATAATTGAAAATGAAATATAAAATTCAGATAATAAAGATTTAATAAATGAATAAATAATAATTAATAATAAAGATAAAAAATATTAAAACGACAAATTATAAGAACTCTGTTGTTGGTATGAAGCATATAAATTACTGTGTTGACATTTTTTAGATAATGTGTATTTTGATCATTTATAATTAGGAAAATAATAGGAATTATAGACGATAAAACTTTGCAGTTTTTTTAATTTTGAGAATATTCTAATTAATTTCTAAAATGAAAAATATACTTCTACATAAACATTTACAGGAAAAAATGAAGCTTTTTTTTTTTTGTTAAAAAAAAAAAAAAAAAAAAAAAAAAAAACAGAAGAAGAAGAAGATATTTGTATGTAAAATACATTTTCACACTTCTAAGAATTTTCGGAGGATAATCAACAATTCAGATAAATGAAATTATAAATTAGAAGGTTTTTTTTAAATGTAATGCTATCAAATAAATGATGTATATAAAGTGTTCATAAGCACTCATGTAGACTATGTTGTCATCATTCAGGTTTACCTAATTTGCTCGATTCGGAAAACTTTGATAAATGGATACACGAATAATCAGTCTATCATCGACTAAAAAAAATTTTTTTTTTTTTTTAGATTCTTTACTGTCATTGAAAGGGGAAACTTTTTGTTTCTGCTTTCTTACAAACTCTGCGAAACCAGGAGAATTCAGTTTAGCAGTGTTTCGTTCCCTGAATTTCAATAAAACGAGTAGTAATATAAAATTATATGTATACACACACACGAGTGTGTGAATGTTTAAATGAATAAATACATGCGTTACATGTGATGTTTTACTGAAACGAAATATCCGTATCCAGTAAGGTTTGCTTTTTTACTAGACTGAATGATAACAGGTGAATTGAACTTGGTTGCCTTTAGTCTACATACCCCCCCAAAAAAAATTGACAAAAAGGGTAAGACTGAAAGGTCCTAAATCATTCCTTTGGCGATATTTTAAAAAAAATTAGAGTATACACATTAAAAAAAATTCCATCAATCAAATTAACCTTTAACTGTTTTACCAACTGTTAAACCACAAATGTTTTCAATGAATGAGAATGTAAGAGAATATTTTATGCTCTTCGACAATATTTTTCAGGTACATTTAGTATAAGGTGAAATCTATCATCGAAGCTTCATAATTTCACATAGTTTACCTCAGTTTAAACCCTTTTAATTCGTTTTTAAAATATAATTTATAATTTCAGTTCACATAATTTCTGTAGCATAAATTATTCTATTTTTCCTATTACTGGAAATTTATATTTAACATTTATTTTTTTATTTAAAAATATTTTAGCTTGGAAACATAATATTAATATACATTTTTCCATCTGAAATTTTGTAAAATATAAAATCTGCAGGGTTAAAAGCTTTTTTGCATAAGTAAAAATTCAAAATTCGAAAAACAAAATCGCGACTGCTGGAGATTGTCAGATGAAATTTATGCTATTTTATGATTTCCTAAACACATTTTGTAAAATCGACACAGAGAACAAAAAGTGTCAAAAACATTTTCGAGAATGTCATATTCAGAATAGTTCCTTTGCAGATCCAATAGGCTGAAATTTCAATGCCGAAACAAAGCCCGTGCATTCCTTAAGAATTTCTTGGGGTGGTACCATTTCAAAAAGATTTTAATTACTTAGAACTTCAGCCAACTATCAACTCAAGTGTTCTTTAGAAAATCCGAAAGTGTTCCATTAAGAAATAGTTGCAATTAAAGAAAGGACAAATGCAAACAATCAAGTCGAAACATGTTTCTTTATTCAGTGTATTGTAACTAATCTTACAAAATGAACAAAAAAGTATGGAAGAATTTTATACTATGAATTTCATCATTTATGACTATGTTAACACAGGTGGCTATGTTAACACATGGTTTCACTATATTATTATATTAGAAAGAATAAATATCAGGAGAATAAGCAATATATAAAAGACATATGAATTAATACCTTAAAATTTTTCAATTAATATATACACTTCTGGAAAAAAATAGAAGGATAGTCACATATATTACAAGTAATACTTTAAATTTTAGCACAATTAATGTAATTTTTCTTATTTATTTTATTACGATAATTTTTTTTAATTTCATTTTCAATGAATGAGTTTTATTTACCACTAAGAAAATATTATAAAACAGAACAAGTATTTTTGGCTTGTGAAAAAAGTAGAAGGACACCTGCAAAAATATTCTCATTTTGGAATTTGTAGCAGTTTAATATGTTGAAAGCATTGTTATTTTAAACAGTTTTACTTCAAAAGATATATTTTGTTGAAAAAAAATCCCCAATTTTGGTACAGTTAAAATACCTAGGGCGGAACCTTCAATGGCAATTCTAGAGCGAAACCTGAATTTCAAAATAGACAATTTGGGGCATATAAGAATGAGGGCAAAAGTGTAAGAGAAACATCAAAGCACTTACACATCATTCTAAACGCTGTTTCTAATTCCTTTAAAAATCTAAAGGGTCAGTAGAAAGCAAAGATTGGCAAACTTAAAAAATTCACTCTACGTAATCAAGGGGAAAATCTTTGAACAACTTAGAAATACGCGTGGAAGCATTAGAAAAGCACAAGAGCCCCATCTGGAATCACACATATAACCAGAACACTTTACAGTTACATAAGAAGAGAGAATACATTCAAGAAAGGAAAGCACCGTCTTAAATGGAGCGAAAGGCACATGGAGCACCAGATGCAGTGGATGAAAGATCACGTGTCTTGGAACTCCGAACGAACTTCAGTTAATGAAACAAAGAAAAAGCGCGCATGACAAATAAAATTAGAAATATGTAAGATGTATTACAACAAAATTTAAACTAATTAAATACAGATCCGACGTAAGTACTTCAAGACCATGATCTGTTTCAAACGCTGCCCAAAGTACGCACTAGGCGATTGTAATGCGCCATCTCGGGATGACTCTTAGTATTTTTGTAGGCATCACGCGATGCAATACAGTCCGAAAGTGACTAACTTTCGTTCAAGTTCTTTTCTTCGAAATGGATTCCCAAATTTGAGACTTTGGTCGAATATCTGTCCTAAAACTTTTGCGATTTTTCATTTTCTTGGGGGCTTCACTCCTTTTCAAGTCAAGTCAAGGATGCTTTCCAAGTAATCTTTAAGGTCCTTGAGATATTCTTCTGGGAAAAAGACATGTTGAACATTGAAATCATTTTTTTTCTTCTACATTATTATCGTATCGATGGAACTGGAGAAGTTAATTTCCATGCGATGGGCACAAATGCTTTCTCCAATTTCAAACAAGAAACATCTTCTTCAGTAGAAACCAGCTCTTTTTAATATCTGTATAGAAGTCTATGTAGGGAAGGAGTGTTTCGTTTCACACTAAGAACTTCTACTTGTTGATTCTTTATAATTATTCTATTCAAAGAACATCATTAAAATTTCGTGTTTGAGTAATAGTTTTTCAACTTCCTACTAAATCAATTCAATAATGATTTTCAAAATTTATACTAAATAAATTCAGCAATAGTTTTTAAATTTATCAAAATGTAACCTAATTATACAAGGATGCTGTACTAAACAATACTAATGAAAATCAATTTTATTGATATAATTTATTTTGGACCGTTAAAATTAATAAATCCACATTCACAAATTCAAACTTAAAAATTGCTATTTTTTTATTTTCTGTACATATAAGCTTGTGCGTGTGTTTCGTTTACTATCCTCTTTGTCTGCGTGAAATTATATTCTTGTACAATTTGTGCAGTTGTGGTATGTGCTTGATTTTGTTTTTATGCAATGGAAAGATTTTAAAGTTCCATAAGTGTTGTAGTGTGTTTAAATATATATATCTACTTTTCCTTTCCTCTATTTTAATATGGTATTTTGGCAACATTTTAATAGATGGCTATCGGCCATTGGTTTTGAACAACACAGAATATTACCTTCCACTAAGACTTCTAATAATACACAGATGACTTTTCGTTGGTTATTTATTTTGAATATTTTTCCACGAAAATTATTCATATCTAAAAAGGAAATAAACCCTTTCATTTATTAATAGAACTTTTTTATTCTGATGAAAATTGAATTGTGTGTATTCTATTTTATTAACCATAAAGTGGTTGCTTCTTTCATTCCACTTCAGACCATGGCTATATAACTTTATTACAATTTTCACTGTTTTAAGATATCCATGACATAAAATAATGTTTGATCTACGTCACATGGTATTGAGACGGTACCGTAATTCCGATTTGTCGAAGAATTTGCTGTTTGCCTTCAAATCTCATTCTCAGAGAGGCAGCAAATAAGGCGGAGTTCACCATCGAATGTTTGAGAATTTTGTAAAAATTCCATTTTGTCAATAAAACGATTATGGACCAAGGCATCGGTTAGGAACGACATATGGACCAAGGCATCGTTTTAAGAAGTTTGCCATGGATTCAAGGCATTAACACGTTGACAATAGAACAGGGCGCAGGTACCATATAATCCATGATTCCAAATTCTGAATTTTTTTGAGGATGAGGAATTGTTGCCAAGATGACGTATAGTGACGTGCGCGATAACGTAAATACTAGGGTTACAAAAAATAAAATTTTTTGCATAATTCTTATAGGTCTCCATATGTATGACGCAACATAAATGAGGTTGCCAAATAAATAAGAAAATCCGCCAAAAATTTGTCAATCTCAGAATTTGGCGTTATGGATTTATACGGCACCTGTACCCAGAAGAAAAAGCATAATGAAAAAAAATAAGACGAAACATTCACTTTATGGTTATTTTAAATCGGCAAGGACGATTTAAATTTAAAAGTTTTTTATTCATTAATAGAATTTTAAATTAGTAATTGCTATATTTGTAAACAATCTCTTGTAAATTTTATGACTAACGTTGCTTGCCAACAATAAAATTACACCAACATTAAAATTTTTCTTTTTATATATTTATTCCTATAAAATATAACTTCATGTTTGCAGCTTCCATTTCAATTTTTAATAAAATATGTTGTTTCAGACTTTCTATTAATATTTGTTACATTCGTATTTGTAAGAAAGCAAATTCCGTTACAAAAAAAAAAAAAAAAAAAAAAAAAAAAAAAAAACTCACACAATTTTTTGACAATGTTTTAATTTTCCTCCTTTGCCGAATGTTATTCAAATTCATCAAAACCTCACAAAGCTTTACTAGTATTATATTAGTGATTATGAAAAATCAATATGCAGTATCAAAACAAATTAATAAATCGAGAAATTAATGAATACATAAAGTCTGCATTTCAGCGTTTGATTTTAGACTACATTTAAATAACAAACAATTTAAAGTTAGTTCTTTTACTTTAAAATTAGAAGGGATATTTCAGAATTATTCACTACAAGTATTTTGAGTTTGTAGCATAAAACATTTTCAGTAATAAAAATAGGGAAAAATAATTGCTTATTTAAAATAAATTTATGTTATTTGTCCTATTTTTAATGCTTCTCTTTTTTGAAGTATTACAAAGTCGTAAATTCCTTAGCATAGGTACAAGTCTCAGGTTCGATCATCGGACTGAGCAAGGTTGACTCAGCTTTTCATCCCTTCAGTGGGTTGGAAAACCGGAAACACTATAATCAAAACAAAAGTTGGCCGATTTGGCTTGAAATCTTTTCGGGGGGTGGGGGGATATACATTATACTAATACCCGATTGCTTTTAAATCTTAAGACTAATACCTTGCTACCGCCAACATTATTATTGTTTTTTTTTATGTTTCTTGTTAATATTATAAAGATAGGAGATAGTAATTGAATATCTTTATAACTCTTCTCTTACGTTAATAGAATGCTATTCACAGCAAAATTAAACATTTGCTCAAAATGTCTTTAAATAGAAAATTTATCACGACCTTGTAGTAAGATTAATTGTTTTTGTTTGGGATTATCTAGGCTCAATCGCAACTACATTTAAATAACAAACAATGAATGTATAGATTCTGTTTCCTAATAAACCGAGACTTCAAAATTATCAAGGTTTCCACTGTGTGATGCATAGACGGCAATGGCTTGTTTGGTTAGGACATCGCTCACACTATCGAAAGATAATGAGTTCGAACCCTGGTTTAACTGAAGATCCATTGTGTTCATTAAAAGCGACTGGGGTATGTTAAATAGGTCTTGTACTAACAATGTCCTCTAAGCGAAATAATTCTTCTGTGGGTGGAAGGTAAAAAATTTGGGGGCTTTTGCTCTCAATAAAAAAGAGTCCCAACCAATTGTTCTGGTACAGGGAAGCAGGCTGATGTACCACCCTTTAAAACCAACCATTGCAACCCTATACTTTGTATGCTGAGAAGGGATTTCGAAAAACTTCCTACTTATTAATAAACTGCTAATGTCTTAAAAATTCCAGTATAATACTATAAGCAAATATTTACATGATTAATCTTTTTATGCAATAAAACACAGCAAAATGTTTCTCCAAAATATAAATATATTATATCATTAAACATAAAAAATTATTTTTAAATGGTATACTTTAAGTAATCGGAAATTATTGTGCCTATCGCGGTGTGTGTGGTTCTAGAACACCACGCCTTAGAGCGAAAGTTTGTTTTCGGTCCTGAGAACTATTTAAAAATTGAAGAGAGTTTCTGCCTTTTACATGAGCATCTATCAGGATGCGTGCTTGGAAGATTTTCGAAATTGTTTTCTTCATGATACGTGAATAAGACCCATTATATATGGAAAATTCTCCTTGAGGCGATGAGCTATAAAATGTCTTATACTTTCCTGCAGATCGCTGTCAAAATGTAGTGCAAATAATAAAAATTAAGAAATGATTTTTATATTGACCCGTCTGCAAAGAAAGGTACGGAAATTCATTTAGTATGTAAACTGTAATGCCAATCAACAAAATTAATCCAGTAAGTTAGACATTTAACTATAGAAATACATCATTAGATATTCCGAATAGACTAATATCTAGTTGTTAAAAATTTACATTTCTTAACCAATAAGTAATTTATTATATAAATTAAAAGTTAGCAATCCTTTAATTCTTTGGCAATTTTTTGACGCCAAGATGTGACTAACAAGATAGAAGCAACACAAAAGCTATATATAAAGGTTATTAGAAATTAAATTTTATCACGAAGATTGTAGTTAAAATTTTGATCAAACTACAAGGAATACCCGATTCTACACCGCACCCTAATAGCCAAATTTTCTTAATCGGCATTATTTTTTCATTAAACTTTCACCTTAAATAATTTTATTGAATTCAATAGAATAGATTAGATAATAATTTTTTTTATTAGAATATCAATATGCGACCCCTGACGTAATTTTCTGTAATAGATCTTCTCACTAAGGATGTTATTGCAACATCTGATAACTATTCTATGCTTGTATCTTCTATTGATTGGCTAATTTCAGGTGAGTCTGCGTATTCTAGATTCACGCTCTCACTCCAGGTTTTCATAATGGTTGGATATTTCTTCTGCGCATTTCTGCATGACAAATGAAGAAGTATCTCTCACTTATGGAGGACGCGGTGATAACTTGAAGAACAGATGTATTGCCAGGGGCTCAGTGTAAAATCAAGCACCCTTTGGTTTCGGCGAAATATTTGGTGATAAAATTTAATTTCTGGTAACCCTATCTAATTTTAGCTTTTGTGTAGTGCATCCGCCATTTTATTCGTTGACGTCAAAAAATACCAAGGGGCACTTAATTGCAAACTTTTAACTTTGGTTGATCCCGGAGCGCTTCATTCGTATTCGGTAAGAGAGATTTTACTTAGAGGTAACTAAAGACTTTCCTGCGTCTCACTCTTGATGCGTTGCTGAGAATATTACAACGATTATTTCGTAGTGACGAGGATGAGATCTTTGAAAAATATCGCAGATATATTAGTTTTCTTTTAACAAATACGAGTCGGTCATAGTCACTACTTCAGCTGCATAGGTTTCTGCCCGATGAAAACATCGGATATACAGCTTCCGTAATTAGCAAGTCAAATAGTTTTCAGAGCGATGACTCGCCCTTCTTTCACTGCTTGGCTGACGCCTTCTCAGATAGGTCCTTCCTGCAGGAAGCCTTTGAGGTAACTCGGCTCCTATTGATTTTATCAATTCGAAACTTCGAGAATTCGGATTTGTATTTTGGCCACAAAAATGTCTCCAAATATACCAAAATTCACCAAAAATATCACTAAATGCCGCCGAGCTAACCGAGATTTTAAAAATTTATTTCTCAAGCCCTGAAAACCATTATTTTCACAGAACAAACGTTGTTAAGACAGTAATTTTACAAGTTACACGATAGTAACGCATTAAAAATTAATTAAATAAAAAAATATAAGACATTCATGCAAATATTACTGATAACATTATCAAATTTGCGTTGATGATTGGTAAGAATTGCAAGCTGCTTCTGAGAGCGGGCACCTGCAATTAATTGCTTTAATCACAGTATCCCAACTATTTGCGAATAGCAGATCTCTCCCAGGAGTTTTCTAATCATAAATTGTTGTTCTTCTATAGAATAGTGGGGAAAACGGTACAATTCCCTGTGGTACTTCACATTTCTTTGAGCTTCAATTGCGTTAAATGCCTTTGCAACATTGGTTCGCTTTTATTTTACTCTTTACCAAGTTGATTTTCTCCTAAAATTTATAAATTTAGTTTTTCTTCTAAGAATACGAAATGCTTTGATAAATTTCTCTTTCTATTTTCTCTTATCCGTCTATCAACTCTTCTTGTTCGGATTTCGTTTCATTCTACATTGCTTTTATCTCCGCGATGGCTGTAGAAAGTTTTACAAATCTTTGCTTTTCGAGTGAGAATATGGGTTGGAAACCCATTTCTGACTCCAGTGTCAAGTATTCTTTTCATAAACTGGATTGTCGTAGGCAAAGCAGAAAAGGTACACATTAAAATAAAATATGGAGTAACAGTGAATCAGAATAGCTCATAAAAGTATATTCTCCGCTTAAAACAAGCAAAGAATAGTCGTTTAAAAAAGCATCCAGTGTAAGGAATGCAAGTGTGGAGAGGAGGGGAGCTTTTCAATAATCGGAAGAGCCGCCTCTTTACTGCAAGTCTTTAAAAGCAGAGATCAATGTTACCGAGCAGCGTGGCCTGACGAAGGACGCTTAAAACTCTTTTTCTATAACCACCACGCGTAAATTGCTATCCAAGGAGAACAATGGGCAGTGTTCGCAAGGGAGGAAACCCGAAAAACCCCTATTTACCTATTTCATGCATGAAGAAGTAAAAAAAAATGACATTTATCTCCAGCAGTATATGGCATCGGATCCAATTCGATGAAAATAAAACTTGCTAGATAACAACTAATCACCAACCTGCCGATCCTGTGAATAAAAATTATTCCTCAACATCATAGGCGAAAAGCCAATATCTTACAAATCTAGTTATATCCAAACATACAATATAATCCAGTAATCGGACTACAAGATCCAGGAACTGATGCCAGACCATGTTGAACAATGGGATATGTATGTTGCGTTCCTGTCATTTGCATGTACGTCTGTTTTCCGGGCTTCCTTATTAACACACATGAGTGCGGCCCACTATCCATAAAAATATCCATAGAAGGCATGCGGGGCATTTTAATGTCTCCCAATGGCCTTACACCGAAAGGTGACCTCTTCTTGGTACCATAGAGCACTATGTAACAATTCTCTAGTGCATCCAGACTGTACATCAATTTTAATGGATTTGGGATACAGGCTTGTCACCAAGTGCCTCATAATTTCAAACAGGATGAAGTCACACATCCTCTCTACACCAAGGAAGGACTTTTGTTGTCACAGATTAACGAATACACAGCCTCCTCTAGCAACTTATTAAGCGAGAATGTAGTCACCATCCCAATTACAACCTGAGGGAATGGTGCTTCACTTTGCTGATGTTACGGGAAGTGGTATGAATCTGCTGCGTCCTGGGGCACTAAGAGAGCAATCTTAAGAAAAGAAGACTCCGGAATCGATTGCAATACGAAATAAGGAAGTTATTTCGCCTGTATAATTGCAGCACAGAAGGTATGAACTATTATTTAAATTCAACTTGATCCAAATCAGTTAGAGCTGAAAAGCTCCCTCACTTGTCTATCAATCGACAGTATACGGGTAGAGTGAGACAGAGAGCAAACCGAATTACATCATTGTATCTTTATGTGAAACAAATTTAGAAAACTTTGATGTTAGTCAAACATATAATAAATGCACAATCTGAAACTTTCTTTCTGGATCTAATCTAATGATAGATTTTAAAATGGAATCATGTTTAGTATAAATCTTTTACTTATTTAACAAAAAGTAGCTTCATTAAAAATCAGTAACACATGAAATTTGAAAAAAATATAGTTGAGTGAAATATTTATATAGTTGTGTGAAATATTTATATAATTAATAATAAAATTTTATTAATTATATAAATATTTCACACATAATCCTCCTTGCAAATGCAAAACTTACTTCAGAAAAATAAGAATAAAATTGTAAGATTTTTATTTCAAATTAAATCCTTTCTTTTTCATTAAACACTACTATAATACACTACTGTCTATTGAAATTGCTACACCAAGAAGGCGACATGCTACAGACGTGAAATTTATACGAAAGGAAGAAGGTGCTGTGATATGCAAATGGTTAGCTTTTCAGCGCATTCAGACAAAGCAGGCGCCAGAAGCGACACCTACATTGCGTTTAAATGAGGAAATTGTTCAGCCGGTTCCTCATACACAAATTGCATTTGAACATTGTTTCCTGGTGAAAAGTTGTTGTGATGCCTCGTGTAAGAAGGAGAAATGCGTACCAGCACGTTTCTGACTTTGATAAAGGTCGAATTGTAGCGTACCCGGATTGCGGTTTATATTATCGCAGTATTCCTGCTGGCGTCGGTCAAGATCCAATGACTGTTAGCAGAATATGGAATCGATGGGTTCAGGATGGTAATACGGAACGCCATGCGGGATCTCAACGGCCACCTATCACTAGCAACCGAGAAGACAGGCATATTATCCGCATGGCCGTAATGGATCGTGAAACCACGTCACGAGCCGTGAGTCAAGAAACGGGGTCGTTTGGAAGACAGCAAGTGTCTGCACGAACAGTTCGACGACGTTTGCAGCAGCATGGACTCTCATAGACAAGAGCGCTTTCAATGGTGTGATCAACGACGAACCTGGGCGCACGAATGGCAAAACGTCATCTTTACAGATGAATCCAGGTTCTGTGTACAGCATCAGGATGGTCGCATCCGTGTTTGGCGGCATCGTGTTGAACGCATACTGGCAGCGTGCATTCGTCATCGTCATACTGGCCCATCATCTGACGTGATGGTATGGGGTGCTATTGGATACACGTCTCGGTCACCTCTTGTTCGCATTGACGATGCTTTGAACAGTGCACGTTACATTTCTGGTGTGTTACGACCCGTGGCTTTACCCTTTATTCGAGCCCTGCGAAACCCTACGTTTCAGCAGGATAATGCCCGATCGCATGTTGCCGGTATTGTACGGAACTTCCTTGATACGGAACATGTTCGGCTGTTGCCCTGGCCAGCACGTTCTCCAGATCTTTCACCAATAGAAAACGTCTGGTCAATGGTTGCCGAGCGACTGGCTCGTCATTAAACGCCAGTCACTACGGTTGATGAACTGTGGCATCGTGTTGAAACTGCATGGGCATTTGTACCTGTACATGCAATCCAATCTTTGTTTGACTCAATGCCCAGGCGTATAACTGCTGTTATAACTGCCAGAGATGGTTGTTCTGGGTACTGATTTCTCAGGATCTATGTATCCAGCCAAATTTTTTGAAAATTTAATCACTTGTTATTTCTAGTATAATATATTTGTCCAATAAATATCATTTTGTTATCTGCATTTCATTCTGGTGTAGCAATTTTAATGGCCAGTAATGTATTTTTCATTTTTCTATAAAATGTAAAATATGGTCAAACTATTTAGAGTTTATTAAATCAACACTATATTTTTAGAATGCATATTCATAAAAAATATATGCATAAAACCTCTTCATATTTTAGAGAGTACTCTCCTATATAGTTAAAATATTTATTTTCTTTATATTATAATAGTATTACGCATGCTTCTTTATACTTGTCACATTCTTTACATTTTATTGAAAGAGAATGTAAAGAATACTTCCCTACATTTAATTGTTTTTCAGAAAGTTGCCGTTAATCTCAATGATATTTATTTTTTAATTTCTTTGCACTTTCTTCTAAATGACTTTAAGATATTTAATCTCTGCATCTTTACATTACTTTCAAAATGAATTTTTTCTTTCAGAAAAAATCCTCATTACATTTTTTTCGGTTAAATATTTTCAGATTGTATAAAAAAATCATATTTGCTTACGTGAAACCCATAAAGAAAAATGATTTTTAGCTTTAACGTAAAATATATAAAATGTACTTAAGAAAATTAAATTTTTATCTCAAAATTTGAAAGCGGGCAAACACACTTCAATATTCAGATTTAATCTAAAAATTTAAAAAAAAACTAATTCTTTAAATAGAAATGAATTTTTTAGCTTTAACAAAATATATTAAAAGTAGGAAAAACATTTACCTAAATCAACAGTGGATTAATACTTTTACAAATCAAAAAAATAAATGATTTACGTGAATCTTAAATTAAAATTTTCTTTATAGAGTGCCTTTTTAATGTATCAAGAAAAATTGTAAATATAAAGAAAATCCTTGATGGAAAAACTAATTCCGAACGGTCCTTCAGTTCAGAAAATATTCGAGAAATCCAGATTCTTAAAGAGAGTGATTAATTTTAATTAAGAAAAATTATGAGCATATTAAGCAATTCAAGTTTTCGAATAAAAATTATATGACAAATTCTTAACTATAATCAATATACATTAATAATAAATACACCAATCCTTATTTCTTGCAGAAAAATGAAACATGAATATCAATGCTTTGCTTTAGCTCTTTATATGTGAAAATAAAAAAATCATAACTTTTTACACAATTCAGTGCTGAATGAAAAATGTATCGCCGATTCGAATTATTAATCAACATAATTTTTTTAAACATAAATTGATTTTTTCTGTCGTACCAGTTGATATTAAGGCTACATCACTTTATTACAATCATCATTGATTAAAATATACATGATGTCAGATAATGTTTCATCTACATCACCCATAATTAATTACGACATCGTTTTGAGACGGTGTCTTGTTGACAAATTTATTGCCCGCTTCAATCACATTCATAGAGAGGCAACAAACAAGGCGAAGTTCACCATCGAATGTCTAAGAATAGTGTTGAAGTTCATTTTGTTAATAAAACAAATTCTTACATTAGGAGCAAAACATCGGTTTGAGAAGCCGTTTTCCATGGATTCAAGTCATTAACACATGGACAATAGAACAAAAGAAAATGACATGATAAAACATACAATTTACGGTTAGTTTAAATCGGCAAGAACAATTTAAATTTTTAAAAATGTCATTAATTAATAAAATTTTAAATTAATTATTTCAATGTTTATAAGCAATCTCTTTTAAATCTTATAATTAATGCTTTGCTTACGCGAACATTATATCTTCTTTTAATTCATTTAATTTCTTCTAGATTATATTACAGGTTCACACTTTACATATTGTTTTGGATTTAATTGCAAGCATTGTGATTCAAAGATAATGTGTTCCGAAATTAATTTCAGATACAAAAAATAGTATCATTAAATATTTATCTTGCTATTTAAAAATTCTGTGCCGAATTGAATCAGCATCAGAGCTGAAAGGAGATAAGTTGTCACAATTTTACTGAGAGGATAAAAATATTTCTTTTTTTTTCTTTTTTTTTTTTTTTTTTTTTAATTCTTATGAAGGGTTATTGAAAAGTTGATGGGAAAACATAATTATTTCACTATCACTTTTTTTATTATTCGAACTTTTACTGCGATTATTCAAACTGAATGAGTGTGAGAGACATTCATTTTCAGACAAGGGAAATATAATTATGCTATACTTTGAACTTCTCTAATAATTAATAAAAAATACTGAAAATGCATTTTACTTTTTATCTAACATTTTCAATGTTAAATTTTAAATAGCTGCTTATTATATTTCGTTATTACTAATGATCGACCATGATTCACATGGGAGCATGTGTTTTTCAAAATATCACATAAAAATGATAAATTAAAATGAATTAATAATTTTTTCGAAGCTTTTAATTTGTGACAGAATTATTGTCAGAATCATCCAAAGAATACAAATTCCGCAGAGGGCCATTTAAAAGAAAAACCATCGCGCCCATATTTTCTTTGCGGAAGGTATTTGCTTCAAATAAAATACTTTGTTTTGTTACATAAATCCCAAAATTTCCTTAAATCCAAGTTCACAAAAATTTGTAACTTGGTTATGGAATTTAGAGTGATTTTACTCAACATTTTATTTATTTTCAAGGAATATTATTTATTTAAAAGAAACTAATTCCGCTATTTAATCCTTGTTGTGAGGACATTGATATTCATTTAGTTATAAAAGCTCTGGATTTAATTAAGAGTACACGTGTTCGAGAAACTCAACATGATTTACTAAGCAATTAGTTTTATCCAAAAGCTGATACAAGAAATCGAGGAGCTGGCATTTTTTTTATCTATCAATGGAAGTATTTTCTCTACAAATACACATATTACTCGAATTTTTGGGATAAATTTTTATAATTTGTTATCACATAAAAAAATACTGTGTCAATAGAAAATTATTTATATTCTAAATAAATGTAATGTATAGTATTTATTTACGTTAAATTAGAATAGTTATTCTATAGAGAATTATATTTTACATAAAATGTAGAAATTATACGATTTTCTTCGTTGAATGAAGTGTTTAAAATACGATGATTATTAATCATAAAATTATACAAAACATGCTAATAGCTCATCGTTGAGAGTTATTATAATAAATTATCGTGGTTCTATGATTGAAATTTACTTGTAATAAATATAAAACTAATCTAACATTACTAAATATCTTTATAATTAATAAGAAAGAGAGGTATAAAATTTTATTTTTCGAAAAATATCAAATTTCCATTACTTAAAATGATAGTTATTCTTTTTTTAAAAAAAACTTATTTTAAAAAATTGAATGTTTATTGAATATTATTCTGTATGTAATATTTGTTAAACAAAAAAAAAAAAAAAAAAAAAAAAAAAAAAAAGGCAAACTGATTTTATTTTGGAAAAAAATAGAAAGAGAAATAGTGTCCTGTATGCAATATTCTGTGTCTGTCTGTATAACGCTCATCCCTCTCGTTTAATGGACGATTCCCTTGAGGCCACACTGAGTCGTGTAACCTAATGAAATAGAATTCCAGATCTAGATACGATGCAGCAAGCTTGATGACTAGTTCAATCCTGATCCAGTCGTCGTGTTTGCACTTGGAATAAGACTACACGTGATCTCCGATAACCATCTTGACATCCGACCAACTTAATAATTAGCATGGGATGTCGATTATTCCCACAAATGTATTGGCAGTTAGGTGTGGATATATAATCATATAACAAACCCTCACTGAAATGTTTCCATGCGTAAATGCAATGCGTTGTTCTCTTAATAAAAGGACAATCCCGCCAAATGTATCTTTTTGTTTTAAATATCGTTTGCGCTTCAATTTATGTAAAATTTTATGTCGCTGAGCAAAATAAAAAGCGAAATTTGCGCGGTAATTATTTATATCCACACACAAAAACAATACAGTGATATACAAATAATCATACAGAAGAAAATCAAATTTTAGGGTGTCTCAGCAACGAGAGCTACACTTCACTAGACTGGTCCCCTGATTTTTGCTGCCCACGCCTTCCGGTCCCCACTCCACCAGTGCCCTGGGGGAAGCAGGGTTTCTTTTACATTGCATTTTATGAAAAATATCTCCGAGTTTCGGCGTTCATTCATTTTTATACTAGTTCTAAAAGAGCATTTTAACCTCTTGAGGCGATTGCACTTTATTTTCTGATAAAACTTTACTAAAAATGTTCAATATCTTTAATTTTTTTGCCAAATTGTAATACAGAGAGTAGATACAGCCTCGATTCCAGTGACATAAGTTCAGCAGCCAAATACCGTCAGAATGATTTTTGATCATGCGTTGAAATAAATTAATCGAAGACTCAATTCCCAAACTGAAAAATCCAGTATTGCTTCACACGAGAGGGAAAAAAAAAAAAAAAAAAAAAACCCAGCGAGTATGGTTGATTAAGGCGTTCACTCTAGTTATCGGAAGATAATGAGTTGGAATCTCAACTCAACTAAAGATCCGTACACGATATGATGTTGCATTTAAAACTGTTACATGCAATCTTTTCCTTTAGAATCCTGCATACCAGAGTATGGGAAGCACATCTGGAAAGTTACTTTTTAAGATATCCTTATTTAACATTTATTGCTTTTAGCTTAAAATATATGTCTTGCAAATTGAAATCTCCGAAAAATTTCTCAAGTGGAGTTATTCAGTCAGTTTTATGACTTGACGCGTACTTAAAGTTTTTTTAATATTTATTGCTTTTCACTCATTTGTCTGCTTGCAATATCAAGTTTTGATTTTATGATATATTTTACATCATTCTTATGATAATATTTTTTAAAAAATACATAACTTTATCTTTATAAATTAAGCACCAAAATATTGCTGGCTGTTGCTCCCTGGGGTTTGGCAAAAATTTCTCATATACTAATTTGATAGAAGTACACTAAGAAAACAAGAATTTTTTTCTTTTCTTGCAATATATTAAGAGGATTGAAGAATTGTAGAAGGTTTGGTAGAGAAGGCAACACGTTTAATTATAAAATGGAACATATTCATCCGTTTTTAAGGACCTCGTAAACGATTAAATATGACTTGGTCTTTCTGGCAACAGGTAGAATATATTTGTACCAAAACTGGACTTGAAACAATTTTATTTCACCCAACAAAGCAGGAAAAAATAGGCATGCCATTAAAAAAATCCTACTAAGCATTGGCTACATTTGTGGTGTGTTCTGCTTTTTACACTTGATAGTCTTTCCAACCTGAAACAAAATCACACAGCAACTGATCGCATATTTTCTTAAAACAAAAACCGAGATCTTAAAAAAAACAAACAGACGGAGCACTTACGTTCGATTTATAGATGTGACGTTCATCAGATGGCGCTATTCAAAGTAGTTAACTTCTCCTAGACAGAGAAACTCTTTCCTGATTGAAAAGTTGTCCTTTTGAATAAAGTGCATAATGAAACAAATGAACAGATAAATAACTGAACGATTCAGGCAATCTTTCTAAAACACAAGCCTCAGTTAACCAGGCCAAATACAAATTTCTAAATGAGAAATTAAATGAACAACAATGCAGAAATGCTAAAAAATTTTTACAAGAACATGTACTAAATTGGTTAAAATAATTTTTGTTACATGTACATGTTTGCGCAAAATTCCTATGAGATGAACAGTTTCAGTTATCACAGGTTGTAAAGCGAGTGCGCCCACTCACAATGCAACCACGTTCGTGGATCCATTTGAATGATAAATTTACGGTAACTATCAAGACAGAAATGTACTTTTTGGTCGCATGCATTATAGCTACGCACTCTCTTCCTGCAGTGGAATATTTCTCATCGCGATGCGCAAATTTTTAGCTTAGATATATATAAAAAAAGGATTATGTTGCTGTTTGTTAAAAGAGAAAGCAGTGCTACTCTAAATTGAAAATTACTTTAATTTCGAAATTTAGTTGACAAATTATATTTGACACTTTAAATTGTCAAAGAATTAAAGATAAAATTCGATATTTGTGTGAATATTTTGAATGAGAGAAATTGCCAGACACTCAATGTCATGGCTCTAATTCATCATGTTAATCAAAGCATTAATGATTTTCTCCAGAATAAAGCAATTTTGCCATTAATCTACTAAAAAGAATTAAAACTATGAAGAAATTTAAAAAAAATATCAGAATAAAATTCCTGTTGTAGAACAAGCAACTAAGAATCAAGCTCAAACCAAAAATCATACCATTTCTATTCACTATTTCAAAAGTGGAAAAAATGGACATAAAAATTTGATTAACTGTAGAGACAAATGTAGTGCTTTCGTTTTAATTCTTTTAGCCATAAGACAAGTGATAATAAATGTTCCACGCCGATAGATGACCACAATTCGTACTCTTCACAACCTCACCATTTTTCGTTAGGACAGGCATGATATTTCGATCGATACTCTCATTGGTACCAGAAGGCATGCAACGCGAAGATCTGTATCGTTCAAGCGAGTTTTCTGAACTGACCGATTCGCAATGAACGCCGAATAGATTTGGTAAAACCATGAAGTGTAGGCAGGTATAGAAATCAATAACGATATTTTCTCTACAAGAGTTTATTTCTCAAAATCAAATGAGTTTACCCTTAATTATTTATACAGATATAATACTCAAGGAACTCTTAACATTCAATAAAGAGGGCATTCATTTATGTAAAACAGATACCAACAGTTCTTCGTGCATTGAGTTAACGCTATTAATACCTCACCGGCATTGATTTAAATCACATACTTGATAAAAAAAAATTTAAACAATTTAATTAACAACTACAAACACACAGTAAGACGTGAACAACAGAGTTGAGAAAATGTCTATTATTTTAAAAGATGATATTTCAGTTTGGCAACGATCATGTTGAATGTCCATACTAGAAAATGAATTTGTATCTAAGCGAATTGGTTAAAAGAAGGAATCATCCTGTAGCGAATGCCCAATTGATTTAGTAAATAGATAATTTTGAACGTTTATGCATTGATTCTCGTAAGAAAATCAAAGACTTCTCATTGACAAAGAGCAGAAATATTAATTTCTATTGACTTTTTTCATTTTGATCCTAATTGTACAAAATACCCTAGTTTTGTTACCCATAAAAAACAGTTCCTTAAAGCTCTTTTCGATAGCAGACGGTTCTTTAATTCTGTACATGGATGATTTTATCATACCATTTTAAATTGAGGGATTTATTAAAATGATATGTCTTCTCGCGAAATTCCTTCAAACTCCGAACTTAATTTTAAGAAATGCTGGTTAAATTTTCAGTCCATGTTATAGAAAAAACATTATTTCATCCTTTCCATAGATGTCAAAAA